>OU342740.1:24105757-24765952 GCA_910589775.1 Avena eriantha
TGGGTCCGTGTCAGAGCCGGCCAAATTCGTTGCAGGTAGCTTATTGGGGTGCCCCCTGAAATAATTTATGGATCCTGTGAATGCATTGTCATGAGGCCTCGCTGATTTTTATTTGGTTCTTCCCGAGGTTGATCGTGCGTGTGTTGCTATTTGTGCATCCCTGCAGGGTAATTCTTTCTCAAAGCCGTGTCCACCATTATGGACGACTTGGAGCACAGTTTCTCGATCATAGATAACTATAACTTAAGTACCGTGGTTAATTTGACTAATGCATGACTAGTAAATAGTGCAACCCCTATGGAATGGTTAATAAAATTGCCAAAGGATGGGATGTTCTTCCGCCTTCTCGTTCGATAAGCGAGAAGGAGGGCGAGCGATGTTTATTTATGTTACTTATATAACTGTTGTTTCTAATTAACGAGCGTCCGTCCGTATCTGGTTGGGCGAAGGTTGTAGCGTGTCTTTATAGAACTGTTTAGATATTATCTTTCGCTACAATTGCGTCACCCCAGGTTATTCCCTTTAGATGCATTAAGACTTGCTGAGTACCCCTAGGGTCTCACACGATAAATATTTGATTCAGATGGATAGGTTTACTCACAATAAGGTTACTAGGTCGAGGAGACTGATGATGGTGGCAACGACTATCAGGTATAGAGATTTCAGGGATGGAGATCCATGAGATCTGTGGGCAGGATGTGCTTATTTTAGAGGCATCTTATGCCAATTTGCTTCTTGTCCATACTCAGATCTTGTTTTCCGCTTCCACTTGATACTCGACGTGTGATGTATGAGGATGTATCCTAAACTATTGTTTCTATCTAGGATATTTGGATCTTGTCATATGCCGTTGAATATTTCTATTTCTATTGTTTTAGATGGTGTGGCTCTAATGTACTATTGTGTGTCGATGACATACATACTCATTTGTGTATGTTTTGATCGCTTTACCTGTGGACTACGCCACTCGCACCTGAAGCTATGATCATAAAAGTGGGTGGGATGGTTGGCCGGTACCGTGCCCTGCTCCACGAGGCAGGCATACTGTGTGGCTATGCGGCCCCATGGTAGTACATCCTGTACACTTTTGGATCATACCGGCTTGTTTCTTAGAGCGTAGTGTCCGAAGTATTATAATTGGTATCAGAGCCATTTCGCCCTTTAGGGTCTCAGCCAAGATGGTCGTTGTCAGTCTAGAAAATATTTTTGGTAGTTATGCATATTAGGGAAAAACTAAATGTGAGAGTAGGACTGCTTCCATTTTTTCCTTCTTACCCACCCTTTTTGGGTAAGGAAGTATAACGTTTGTCCAACCTCTTCTAAAAATTCAAACTAGGATTCACGTGTTCAGGGTATCTGTAGTACCATAGGATGTGTGTAAATCCTTTGTTGATCTGTTGCATCCAACCTTGTTGTCGCAAGCTACCTTTGGTTATCAACTGTTGGTACATTCCATACCGACATACATATGTGCAAACTGATGCGATCTATCCAACTCTTTGTTAACCGACGCAATCTTGTTTAGGGTGTTCTCTCTTTAGTATGCTTTAACTCAATGTGGAGTTGCTAATCCCTATCTGTTAAGTTGTTTTGCACATCTAGTTGGTATTCTAATACCAAAAAATGTGAAAAAAATCTTTTATATATCTGTGTTTCCACACTCCTTTTCAGTCGTGTGATATACACTATTTATCTTATTTCTGTCGGCATGTCATTGCTAAGTCGACCTTTGTCACTGACGCATAATCTGGAGTTTTTACTTCATCTTCAAAAAAATTGGGCTAAATACATAACATGTGTCGACCCGATACCTATGATTGTAATCTGGTTCTTGGTATAGCTATATAACACTTATCATGAGTGGAATATGGCCAATGATATCAATCTAATTCTATAAATGATGGTGGTTATCTCTTGTGATTTTGAGTTATACCGTGATCATATCTGCATAATATTCAAGTATCTTTGGCAATCCGGGGGTTTCTTAAGACACTACGGTGGATTATCATTCGATTGTCATGCTTCACATCTTTTTGAACTCCATATCTGCAAGGTTCTCTTTGATACAGGAGAATCTCATCCTTTCATCTCCGACAGCTTTGCTTAAATGTATGAGTTATCATCAATTCGTTATCCAAGATCTCCTTATCTTTTCAATTGGTGATCCAATCGACTATGTGAACCAGTCGGTAGCTCTTTTTGTCTTTTGAAGGACCAGATACTCTATTCTTCCAATACACCTCTTCTAACACAAATCCTTGCTCTTAATGTGGATCTTTCAAAGAGCGTTGAGCTCAGAAAGTGTTTTGAGCATCCGTTTGTTCCTTTTGCCTCATGAACTTTGTATTCTTGGAATATCTTGTTAATTTGTGGTGGTATTTCTTGACGATATTCTCGCCTATTCAATATCAATGGGAAGACATGAAGAACATCTTTTCCCTCAAGCTTCGCGAACATCACATGTGTGCAAAGTTCTCAAAGTATGAATTCCGACTTTTCAAAGTCGCCTATCTCGGCCACGTCCTTCTGCTAAAGACACTGCTACAATTCTGGAATCATGAAGTCAATTGTTAATTCCATCCTCCACTTCAATCAACTCCGAAGCCTTTTCTCGGTTTGACAAGTAATTATTGTTGCTTTGTTGAAGATTTCCTCAAGAGTGCTAAATCTCTCTCAAATATTCTTAAGAAGGACAAGAAATTATGTTGGTCTTCCGCTCATCTAGAAACCTTTTGAAAACAATCTTGTTTATCTTTTATCCTCAATCCTCCAGATGCCACGCAGATTTTCTAGATCTTTCGTATTCTCCTATTTAAAGTTTTGGGTGTTATCCTTAATCTATCTGTGGAATCTTTCATGTTTCTCCGTGATCTTCATTCATATATTTTATTACGGCTTAGGACTTCTGACATGACAACAACATTGATGGCCCAAAATATATCGAGCTCGTTGGGGAACCCCAAGAGGAAGGTATGATGAGCACAACAACAAGTTTTCCCTCAGTTATAAAACCAAGGTTATCGAACTAGTAGGAGCAAGGAAACACCTCCAACGTGTTGTTTCCAACTTGGAATCCTGCACAACACAATCACAGAACTTTGCCCCCAACTTACAATGAGGTTGTCAATCTCACCGGTTTTGCTGAAAACAAATGATTAAACGTACTGTGTGGAAGATAGTAATAGCTTGAAGAAAGTAAACATAAAACACTAAATAGATTGTAGATTGATAATAAAGAAAGGATCGGGGTCCATAGTCCTCTAGTGGTGATTCTCCTTAATATAGATGATATGTTGGGTGAACAAATTACAGCGGGGCAATTGAAAGACACCGAGAAAGCATACATGCATATACTAATCATATTGACTCCTATGAGATTTGATTGGGCATTAAAACATTATACATAGACCATAATCCAACTACATCTATGACTAATAATCCACCTTCAGGTTATCATCCGACCCCCCTCCAGTATTAAGTTGCAAGCAACAGATAATTGCATTAAGCATTGCATGTAAAGTAACCAATATGATTATTTTATGAACAAAGGATTGTTGTTTTCTCCCTAGTAGCAACAACACATCTAGTACCTTAGATATTTCTATCACTTCCCTAGATTACTAGAGGCATGAACCCACTATGAAGCATAAATACTCCCTCTTGGAGTTGCTAGCATCTATTCGGCCAAGATATCTACTAACAACGGAGAGCATGAAAGATCACAAATAACAAAGACATGATAGAATCAATAATCAATCTGAAATAGCATCTCAATATACATCGGATCCTCGCAAACACAACATGTAGGATTACAAATAGATGATCTTGATCATGAACGGAGATCACAAGATCTAAACATGGTAGCACAAAGGAGAAGAACCAACCATCTAGCTACTACATGGACCCGTAGTCCAAGGATGAACTACTCACGCATCACACTGGAGGCTTGCATGGTGATGAAGAAGGCCTCCAGGGTGAATTCTCCCCTCCGGCAGGGTGCCGAGAAGAGCTTCAGATCGCTCCCGATCTAGGGATGAAGATGACGGTGGCTACAGACTCTTTCATGGAATTTTGATCGGGTACTTAGGGTTTCTGTATCGGAGGGATCTTATAGGCGAAAGGGGAGGCCAAGGGGGTTCCCTAGGCAGCCACACCACCCCGTGGCGCGGGCTAGGCCTGGCCGCGCGGCCAGGTGGTGTGGCCGGCCTCTGGCCCCTCTCCGTCTCGCCTTTTGGCTCCATGTCCCCCTCAGTGAAATATTGACTTTGGCTTTTGTCCCGTCCAATTCCGAGAATAATCATTTTTTGACTTTCCTGGAACCAAAAACAGCCGAAAACAGGCAGCTGGCACTGTGGCATCTTGTTAATAGCTTAGTTCAAGAAAGTGTATAAAAATACTCCAAAGTGTGGACAAAACATAAGAAAGTAGATATAAAACAAGGGTGGAACATCAAAAATTACAGATACGTTAGCAACGTCTCAACATCCCCAAGCTTAACTCCAGCTCATCCTCGAGTAGGTAAGTGATAAAAAGAAAGAATATTTTTTTAGGTGACATGCACCATCATAGACTTGATCAAAGTATTTTTAAAACATTGATAGTTAGGATCATAGTACCTCAACATAGCATGAAACATATAGTTCTAACAATAAGACATAACAACTATGTTGTAACATGAAAATGCACAAACAAAAGATTCATGAATAACAATGCTTTGCAAGACGTTTGTTTGTTTCACAAAAAGAAAGAATAATTAGAATGGTATTCAGCTTGTCCCTCATAGAGTAGCAAAACATAAATGCATAGGACACCTTCAAAGTTCATAAGGGTGACTAGATACAAATAGTTTAAGAACAAGCACTATCAAAGTTATACATAAATCAACAAGTCTTGGGACAATGCACATAGAACTAAGAATGGCCACTATGCTCTCTCAATAGGTGCATAAAGATAGAAGATGGAGACTCAACATAAAAGTAGAAGAAAGTCCTTCATAGAAGGAAGCAGGGATTCAAGTCTCATAAAGAGCTTCCAAAAATTATGGTACTTATTAGCTTTCAGCTCTCATTGCCCCTATCATAAGCATCTTTAGGTGATTAAGGTTAAAGTGACACAAATAAGAGGATATGCTTGACAAGTTATAAGTTGAAATCTCATGCCCCTTACTTACGAGTACCGAACCTCATGCTACTCAACTGCAGTCACAAGTAAGCTCTTGTCATTGTAAGTACATATGTATCATAAAGAACCGTCAATGGGGTACCCCTTGCCCCATGACACAGGAGCTATCCCATATCAAAATGACAAGGCAATCAGACAATGAGCATCTCAACGATCTTTTTATTTGCTATTTGCATAGGTTTTTATTGAGGATTCTTCATAGAGTACTCATTATGGTTATGATGCAAGTTTCCACCATGATTAGGCATGGCTTAGGCTAGCATCCCAAGCATTTCTCTAACACCACATACAAATTCTATGATCTTACAAGTTCCCCTTTTCTTTCACACCACCGGGATCCATAAGCAAAAGAATCATGATATCAACGGAATATAAGTGCAATGTTGAAAACGTTCCCCATGATACATGGTTCTGCTAACTTCAACTTATAAAGCGCAAGCATATACGCAACACATATGGACACAATGGTTCAAGTTTATTAAGTGTAAGAAAATAAAATGTGCCATCAAGTTCGTGAAAGCTTTAATCACTAATTTTCACATAACAAGTTTAGTTCGGAAGGTAGATAAAAGAATGAATATATTTGGAATAGAAAATGCTAATAGGTAGGTATGGTGGACTCTTTATAATAACTTGGTTTTAGGAGTTGGAAGCATGAGTGGAACTCATACTTGGCTATGGAGGCTAGCAAAAGACTGGGAGCGACCAACTAAGAGAGCAATAATGACTATAATCATGCAAAGCAACAAAACATCATTAATTAAAGCATAAAGTGATATTACAAGTTGAAAACTAAAGGATCATAAAGTCTATGGTGACTTGGGATAGTCATAACATGGTGTGAGCATGCGCCAAGTCAACCCAAAGAAAGCATCAAAGGAGAATACCACAATACTATGCTTTAATATGCTAAAACAACGCATGATTCTTTCAAGGCACATTAAGCAATCTCAATTGTTTATAACATGTCATGCTACAGAAAAAATCACTAAGCATAAATCCAAAACAATGTCAAGCATGACAAGACAAAGCATAGGCCACAGTCAAAAACAAGCTCCTTTTACCACTTAAGCATGAAGTTTTCCTACTCTTTTCCAATCCAAACCAAACTTATTTGAAAACTAATGTATGAAAGAGGGGGTCTAACCAATTTATTCAAGCAAACTAAGCAAACCAATGAAACGAAAACCAAAAACAAAAATCAAAGACGTTCCAAGAACAGCACAACTGTGCATGAAACAATAAAAATGAAGGGTTTGGAAGAAACCTGAGATTTTTATTGATGAAGAAGGGGATTCCTTGGGCATCTCCAAGCTTTGACGCTTGTACTTCTTGGATATTTCTTGGGGTGACACGGGTGGCATCCCCAAGCTTGAGATTTAGTCCATTCTTCATCTCATTACATCATTCTTTCCTTACACCTGAAATTTTTCCTTCATAGAAAACTTCACACAATCTTTATTAGCAACATTAGTGTACTCAAGATAATAAGTCTTTGGGTTCAGTTTCAACACCAATAAAACTTCCTTCAAAACAAAAGCTACTGTAGCACTTCCCTCAAAAAGCTCAATTCCCCAAAAAGAATCAACAAGGAATCAACAAGAAGGAAATGTAAATAATGGCAAAAATCTGTCAAAACAGACCAGTAGGTAAAAACCAATTTTTTCGAAGACCTTCTGTTGCTCAAATCGAAAAGTGTTGAGCTAACGAAAGTTGTATAACAATCTGGGGCAGAAGCACAAAAAGATAAAGCTCAAACCGACATACAGAGATTTTACACGAATTTTTATAGCGAAGCACAAAAATCTGTTTCGGGACAGCAACTTTTCCAAGTATTATTTCTCTCTCATTAGAGGTTACTCTTGGCACAAAAAGCAAATAAAAAGGATAAGGAGCGGTCATTATAGAGGTAATAACTTCCAAGACTCATCTAAAACTTTTGGGTTATCTCCTAATAAGTACTTTTCTTTAATGCCTGTAAGTTAGGCATAAGAAGCAAGAAAGGAATCAAGTATTCTCAAATGAAGAAGCATTAAGATTGATACAAGAAATATCTTCAACAAGGCATGGTACCTCGTCCAAATAATTTCTAGAGGATCCTCTCTCAATGCTCCTGGGTTCACTATTTTCATCAAACATGTTTTCAGGAACAATACAATCAAGATTCTTTTCTATGGTTCCATGCATTGCTACAAGTTTAAAAGGTATTGATATCTTAATTTCCTCCCCATTAGGTTCGGTTTTGTCCATATTTTCTCGTGTACCAATAACATCTACACATGAGCTTAGCATATTAAAACGTTCAAAGATTTTTCTAGCTTCCTTGGCAACATCATAGAATTCTTTAAGCAAAGTTTCCAGAATAAAATCTCTCTTTTCAGGGTCCTCAATTTCTTCAAGTTTAAGAAACATTACTTGCATTAAGGGGTTAAGGTTAAAAAACCTAGCTTCCAACATGTGAACTAAAGAGGCTGCAGCAATTTCATAATTTGGAGCAAGTTCTGCAAGGGATCTATCCTCAATATCCTCATGCTTACTAACATGATTAAAGAATTCTTCAATATTATCTTTTCCAATTATAGAGCCAATACCTATTGAAAGGACTTTCAGGGTGAACTTAGGGATCAACATGGTGAACTAAGAAAGAGGTAACAACTATAGAAAGACTTATTTTTTTGTGTTTTTAAAAAAGAATACAAACTAGTACAACTAATTTTTGTGTGTTTTTGATAAAGAAACAAGCAAACAAGTAGAAATAAACTAAGCAAAACAAATAAAACAAAGTAAAGTTATTGGTTATGAGGGACTCCCCTTGTGAAGATGTCCTTGACTCCCCGGCAACGGCGCTAGAAAAATAGCTTGATGGCCCAAAATATATCGAGCTCGTTGGGGAACCCCAAGAGGAAGGTATGATGAGCACAGTAGTAAGTTTTCCCTCAGTTATGAAACGAAGAATATCGAACCAGTAGGAGCAAGGAAACACCTCAAAGGTGTTGTTTCCAACTTGGAATCCTGCACAACACAATCACAGAACTTTGCCCCTAACTTACATTGAGGTTGTCAATCTCACCGGTTTTGCTGAAAACAAAGGATTAAATGTATTGTGTGGAAGATAGTAATAGCTTGCAGAAAGTAAACAGAAAACAGTAAATAGATTGTAGATTGATAGTAAAGAAAGGACCGGGTCCATAGTTCACTAGTGGTGATTCTCCTTAAGATAGATGACATGTTGGGTGAACAAATTACAGTGGGGCAATTGACAGACACCGAGAAAGCATACATGCATATACTAATCATCTTGACTCCTATGAGATTTGATTGGGCATTACAACATTATACATAGACCGTAATCCAACTGCATCTATGACTAATAATCCACCTTCAGGTTATCATCCGACCCCCCTCCAGTATTAAGTTGCAAGCAATAGATAATTGCATTAAGCATTGCGTGTAAAGTAGACAATACAACTGTTCTATGAACAAAGGATTGTTGTTTTCTCCCTAGTAGCAACAACACATCTAGTACCTTAGAGATTTCTGTCACTTCCCCAGATTACTAGAGGCATGAACCCACTATCGAGGATAAATACTCCCTCTTGGAGTTGCTAGCATCTACTCGGCCAAGATATCTACTAACAACAGAGAGCATGGATGTAACATCACAAAACTTCAATCCAAGCTTATCAAGATCTAAATCATCAATTTGGGGTTAACAAAAACTTTTTCAAATTAAAAATGAAAGCATTCATGTGTATGTGCATTTAAAATAGGAATTGATTTGAATTTCCATGGTTCTGTGTTTCTTTGGTTGTAAAATGATTCTTAGGTGATTTAAACATCATCTACATCATTCCTAAACTTTTCCTAAAGAAAATCAAATAAAAAATAATTAAAAAGGAGGAATGGTCAGTTTGGCCATTTTAGTCCACTACACTATTTTGAGTGTTCCTAGCACTCATTTCTTAACAAAAACAATTCATGATCTTTGCACCCCTTGCGAGTACACATAATGAGGTACCAAGGCCCACCGTTTGATCTCCTAAAAACATTCTTTTGCTTCTTTTAAATGGCATGTGAAAATTGAATTCAATGCATATGCATAGATCACCCCTATTTCAAAAACCATCTATTTGAGCTCCACTTTCAAAACCCTTGCAACCAGAGGCTACCTAGCACTAGTGGAGAACACCCAAAATTTTTGAACTCAAAATTCAAATTTTTTTCTCTTTCGACCATTCCATCAAACACCTTGTGGGCACAAATCTGGGCAAATTCAAAACACTGTTTTGAGCAGTGATCTTGGTCACCATTTGGGCCTAACCCTGTCCCCTTGTTCCCCTAGTGCAAACCCTACCCTTTGCTAGCCCGGCCACACCCTGTGCACACAACCAAATGGTCATGGCCATTAAGGCCAAGCACCTTGCGCACCCCCACCGGCGACATCGCGCCACAGCAGCCGCCAGCCTCTCTCGCCATGTCTACACGCTCGCTTGTGGTCCACCGCCACCGTCCAACCAGCCCCAGCCTAGAGAAAGAGAGCAGATCGGCCAGGAACCGGCGCGCCCGGAGCTGGTCGACCATGCCGACGCCGCCCGCAGAGCACGCCCTGTCCCCGCGTGCACATACCGCCCCTCGGCCGCAGCCCGCGCCTACCGCTCCGCCATGACCTAGGGAACACCCCAGACACCCCCCTAGCCACCGCTCGCCATCGGACCCGCCGCCTCTGCCGCCTAGAGCGCGTGACACGCCCGACCAGCACAGAGCCCGCCTTGCCACGCCTTTAAGCCTCAGCGCACCGCCAGGAGACAGGCCACCGCCCCTACCTCGAGCCACGCCGCTAGACCCCTCTGCCGCCCTCGCTGGAGTTGCCTGCCCACACCGTTCAGTCTCACCGTTGAGCCTATATAAGCCGGCCTCCCCAGCACCATTTCTCCACACCCACTCACTCCCCACCTCTCACTGATCCCTTCACCTCTCTCGCCGGAGCCAATCGAGCCCTGCCTCGCCGGAATTCGAGCCGGAGCCTCCGCAGCATTTTTATAAAATCAACTAAGATAGGTTTGGAGTTGATTCCAACTCTCAAAAATCACATTTCATCATACCTATCTGAATATGTAATAATATTAAGGTTTTCATACAATGACTTTGGACTAGTACCAAAATAATGCTATATAGGCATTTCTAGTCACTTTAAATCATTAAATAATAAACTTAAACCAAAGTAATATTGATCCAACCTTTAAATCTCATTCCAACATGTTAGAATATGTGGTGATGACATGTGTCAACATGATCCCATATTTAAGTGGTTAATATTAAATCTTAGTTAATTTTTCAATGAGTAGAAATTACTTTTCTAAAATTAACAAGATGAAACTAGTGATTTAAACTTGTGATGCTTGTGATGATAATAGATCATCAAATGTGTGTCTTAGAATGCTACGTAGCCTAGTTAAGTATTGTTTGGTTATTGTGTGTTCCGTATGTCTTTATAGACGATAGTACCGACCAAGCTTTCGAGGAGGAGGAGTTCTACCAAGAAGAAGAAGAAGAAAACTTCAACCACTGCACTAACCAAGGCATGCTACTATTAACAAGCTTGCACTATCCAAGTGCAAGCCACCATTAACAATGCAAGCTAACACTTGCAAGTTTAGTGCTTAGCAAGCTAGGATCAAACTAGATGGTTTAGCAAAGATGCTTTAGGCATGCTTTGATCACCCCCTTTTGACTAATAGTACCCCAAGTCTTATTTACAGGTTTTACCTCCCTTAGTTTACACAAAATTCTTTACTTGTTTTGAAGGTAGCATAAAAAGTATAAAACTTGACCTATTTAGAAACCTTTAGATGTCATTCTATGGCATGAGATTGAACCCATCTTTTCAACCTTAGTGAACACTCTTAACTTAGTAGTTTAGAGTAGATCAAAAACTTGAGTCACTTTAGATGGGAACACTTGGTGAAAATGAATTATGAAAACCTTGGAATGATGAGTCAATCTATTGAAATGTTTTGACATGTGTTGAGAAACAGAAATGGTTGATGCTGATGAAAATGTTGAGGCATGAGCCTTAACCCTTTTATAAAACTGATGGTTGGATTCGGATGCGATACCATTCCAAATTTACCGTACAACCACACTACCTGAATTGGGTAAGGCTTAGCTGGAAATTTATATGCATTAGTATTAGTTCCCTCGTGGGATAGGTTAGAGCTGAGGCTATCTCTCATGATGTCCACCTATGCAGTGCCCAAGATGACAAATGGTCATGGTTGGGAGGCCATGCTCATAGGAGAGGTGCTTATACTAGGGTGTGTAAAGGGAAAGTTATGTTTGATTATCTGCATACTAAGTATGATGATTCAGGGTTATCCCTGATAGATGTATCGAATCTTGTGGTGAAAGTGTACCACCTCTGTAGAGTGTCAAACTATTCGAATAGCCGCATCCGCGGTTATGGACAGTTGGAATGGCCATACTATTTCATTGTGAGATGTTTTCCAAATAACTTGAAATGAATGATGAATCTTGACTTGACCACAACAGGGTTGTGTTTATGACAATAGCTTCCCAACTTAAGTGATCTAGAATTTTACTTTATCTTTCTTTGCTTCAGAACTCAGCTTAGGTTTCAAACTTAACTGTATAGTTAAACTTAGATTTAGCACTTTAACTTAGAATTATAGTACTTGGTAGTGGTAGTTTGCGAGTACTTAAAGAGTACTCATGGCTTTTGTCCCTGGCTATTTATCATGGCCAGACTATGAAGGAGACTATCAAGATGATGGTCATCAGGACGGGTATGATAACTAGCACTATCTGCCTTCGTCAGCATTGCTTGTGCCCCTGAAGATGGACCCCACCGCTACGCTTATCTTTTATTTCCGCTGCTTGTTGTATTAAGACTGGATCATGAGATCCTTATTTGTGTAAGACCTTATGTATGGTTTGTAATGGATGATGTACTGTGATATCCAATCCGTTATGTCTCGCAAAAATGGTAATCCTGGGATTGCGAGGTATGGCATAACGGGCATCTGGGATTAAAAATCCGGGTGTTGACAAGTTGGTATCAGAGCCATCCTGACCATAGGAGACCCTAGTTAGAATGGACGTTCAAACAAAAACTTAGTTTCCAAACCAAAGTGAGTATTTATGAAAAACTATCTCCTCTCCTACCCTTGTGAATTCTTTCTTTCTCAAAAATTCATGTTCCTCAAAGTTCTTACACTACTACTTAAAAATTTGACACACTTGATCACTTCACTAACTTCCTCATCCTTAATTCTTGTAGATGGAGACCCAGTTCAACAAGTTTTACCAGTTGGGAAACGGAGGTCAGCTAATCTTCAAAAGGGATCTGGATTCCCCGTCAGAATTGCTGGGACACCCACATCCGAAGTTTCTTGGAGCTCAACTTCCAGGACCACCAGGAGGAGACTTACAGTGGCTAGTCACCGCAGATCTTAGAGGAAGCATCGAAGCACCAACGTCTGGGAGAATCCAGTTCTCAGTGAGGGAGAACAACTGGCTAGATGGATTATCCAGGGCAATTGATGAAGCTCTCGCACGTCTATGTGCCCTCAGCGTCAACAAGATCCAAGGAACTCGTTTTGCCCACTATGCAAGACGTGATTTCATGGGAATGCCAATGGAGATGCCAAGTCACCCAGAGTTGAGGCGTCAAGTGGAGAATCTTGACTTCTTGCTGCATGACAGACAGTAGGAACTGGACAATGCCAGAGAGTTAGACAACCAGAACCATGCCATTGCCGACCAGAAGGCCCAGACTTTCGCACTGCTCGTCCAGGACCGCCAGTCTCTTCGTCGCCAGCGTGCGAAAAAGGATCGCACCATCGCCCGTCTTCGCAAGAAGGTGGCCGACCTCGAGAAGACCGTCAAGGAGCAAGAAGCTCAGCTTGCCGCCAAGGAAGAAGAAGATGAGGGTGAAGACATCCAAGGAGACATGGATTCTTACCTCAGCAATGATGATGATTTTCTGGCGGAGGATGCCGTGGACTTCTACACTGATGATGAGGACTCCGACTTCATCGACGATGAGTAGAGGCACTAGAGCACTGTCGTAGCATGAGATGTATCGGTCTCATTGTATCGTAGCTTGCAGAATGGTTCTTCAAACCATCTATTTTCCCTTTGATTGTTGTGGTGTGTGTTGTATCGTGTGCTTGCTTGCATGAATGAAAATGGAGTTAGTTGAAAAATGTTGGGTGGGATACCCCTGGATAGGGTCACGCCGGGGTATAAAGGCTGAGTTAGCCGGGGTACGGCAAGGCCAAAGTGAATGCTGGCCGAGTCACCTCAAGGCAGGCCGAATCTCGGGGTAACCCGGACCAGGGGATGTCCACCTAACAGGGTCTCAACCGACTTAAGGCGTAAGTCAGATGGATGAGTCTAGCTTGTATGCAGGAACAAGTGTGGCCAGATCACGTAGCCTCTGGTCATGTCAAGTTTCTAGGAGAAGGAAGGTATCTCGCTGGTCAAAAGTAGCCCCGGTACGCACGGCATGAGCGAAGCGAACAGAGGCAGGACCACCGAGGCGTGGCCGATAGAGCTGATGACGCCAATGTCGGCTGACGCAGGCGCCGCAGAGGCTCACGTAGCCTCTGCATGGGTGACGCGGGGATAAAGCGACCTGGTCGGCTTACTATTTTGGGAGGAGGCATATTCCCTGGAATATGCCTCCACGTATGCCCTAAGTAGAGACCTAGCCACCCCTATATAAGGAGGGCTAGGGCCTCTGTAGAAGGGGTTGGTCTTGAACGGGTTGAGTCTTACTAGGTTGATATCTATTGGCTAGTTTTTACTGGGTTCCTGAGGGCTATCTAGCGGTGAGAGTAAGAGAGTTCCTTCTTTCTCCTCTCTCCAATACAGCTCTAGTAGCACTTGTAAACCTTGGAAGTGAATCAAATATAAACCTTCTGTGTGTGGAATCACCTCACTATCCCTCCCTGGATTCCCCTAGTGCATTTAGTCCCCACCATTAGCCTATCCATGGCATCTGTCATGACACCACCATGACAGTTGGCTCCCACCGTGGGGCTAGCGGCGCTAGTAGGGGTCAAGATCCGGATGGGAAACCTCATCGGCACCGGCGAACGCATCGTCTCCGGGCTCGTTCAGCGCTTTGCAGCGCTGGACTTTGTTAGCGACAACGCTGGCTGCTTTGGCACACGCCCACTTCCGCGCAACGGCCTCTTCGTCAAGCTCGGCGCGCACAAGGTCTACGTTGCTGTCGATGTGTCATGCGTTCATTCGCGGCACGTCGTCGAGGCAGGGGAGCCACCCCTTAGCGTGGTTCACGGGGCGCGTATCACTCGCTCCCCGAACCGTGCTGAGGTGATGATGGCTACGCCTGGTGCGGGCGCAAGCAAGGATCCAGCACCAGATCCGGAGGTAACGCCTAAGGCACCGAGGAAAGGTAGAGGTCCTCCACTAAAGAGGCCTGAGAATGTGCTGCGGGAAGCGATGGATAGCTTGGCAAACCCAGTAGCAGCAGTGGTAGATCCCGCTCAGGCATAGGCCGAGCTAGAGGAAACTAGGAAAAAAATTCAAGAGGGTGCGAAAAAGATAGCCACGGCTCAGCAGTCGTTGAACATGACGCTGCGTGAGTACGCAAAGGCAAATAAAGTAGATGCTGTAAAAGTGAAGGGGAGAAACCTCATAAGCGAAATGAGCAAAGAGGGAGACGCTAGGATTGAGGAGTCAGAGAACTGTTTGTCTGTGGGGTTGGCGAGGTATAGTACCCCGGCTAAGAACCTCAGAGCAGCAGATGCTGCTGCATCCGAGTTAGAGGGTCTAACGGGTGAAGCCCGTTAGAGACAACAAGATAGGGTCAATGAGTTGGTTCGGATCGCGAACATGCAAAATGAGGAATTACTCAGGGCTAACCCGGAGAGAGCTGGGGCCTCCAAGATCATTCATTCAGCGGTGGGTAACCCAGAGAAATCCGCTGGAGCCGCATCGTCTCCTCATGGAGGTCCTAGGAGAGAAGAGGTAGTAACCTCGGCCAGAAGAAACAAATAGATCATCCCGTACGACCCGACAAGGGCAGGGAAAGGAAAAGAAGTATAGAGAAATGACTATCGACGAAGTGTGAGCCGAGGTGAAGCTGGCCGAGGTAACCATGACCAAGGCAATGCCGGTCAAGGAAATGCTGTAAACGGCAATGCCGGACAGCGAAACTCGGCAGGAGCAGGACAACTGCAACAGTGGAATATACCAAGGCAAGAGCAAAGTGCCGGCCGAGGTATGCAACAGAGAGGTGCTCCACGAGAGCAGGACCGGTATAACGATGGAGATTCGGAAATGGTGAATGTAGGATACCCAAGGCCGGACTATCATGTGATAGGGTCAAGATTGGGAAGCAGGGATTTGATGCCTGATGATGCCAGTTTAAAATTGGATCGACTGTATAGGTCGGAACAGATTGAATGTCAAGGTCCACCGGGTCCTGCGTGTTTTGGGCCCCGGATCATGAAGGAGCCGCCGGTACCTAACTTCTAGTTACCCAGAGGCACAAAGACGTATGACGGCAGTACTAAGCCGGAGGATTGGTTGATAAACTATGCTACAACTGTGAAAATTGCTACATGCAACTTGAGATGGGCTGTGAGATACGTACCCTAGATGTTGGAGGGGACAGCAAGGGTATGGCTAAACAATTTGCCGCCCGGAAGTATTAACTGCTAGATCGATTTTGAGGAAATGTTTATCAGCAATTTCTCAAGTATGTATCAGAGGCCAAATAGGCCACATACCCTAGCTATGTGTAAGCAGAGACCGAACGAGACGGACCGGGAGTTTTTAACCCGGTGGTGTACCGTGAGAAACTCGTGTGAGGGTGTGATAGAGTCACAGGCCATAGCGTGGTTTGCGCAAGGGTGCAAATATGCAAGCGAGCTGTGGCAGAAGTTGCAAAGGAAAATGCCAACCACATTGGCAGAGATGATCCGGATTGCTGATTCGTATGCTTTGGGTGATCCGACTCAACCCAGGCTCGTGTCAAACGAGTCAAATGAGGAGTACTACCAGAGAAATGGAGCCGGATCATCCCGGAGGAATGATTACAGAGGTAAAAGAAGAGATGACAGACCGGATCACCGGTACAGTTCGCAACAAGTTGCAGCTGTGAATCAAGATCAGCCCGGAGCAGGAGGCAATCAACGTCAGAAAACTGGAGGGGGACAATGGACACCAAGAAATGATGGCATGAAAACTTGGACGCTAAAGTAGAAGAAATAGTGGCAAGAAAAGAAGGACCGTCCGAGGTACACTTATGAGTCGATGTTGGATCAGCCGTGTAAATTTCACACGCCAAATCCGAGTAACCCAGCGGGTCATACGACGAGGCAATGTGAGTGGGTGCGTAAAATAGAACAAGGTGATTCGGGGAATGCACAGGCACCCCGGAATGATCAACCTTGGCAGGAGTTACCCCGGCAGCAATTGCTCTCCGGAGCGAACACGCAATAGCTAATGTTGCCTCCCCCTCCGCCGAGGTATGATAACCATGAGAGAAGGGATGCAGTGCATCAAGTAGAAAACCAGCATCAGCCGGATCAGAGGTACCCCGGAAATGAGGGGAGGAATGAGTACAGAGAGCATCATCAGAGTTACTGCGTGTTTACCACTGAGGAAACAGACAGAAAGAGCTTGAAGCGCCGACATATGGAGGTGAATGCGGTAATGCCAGCAGTGACGAGGTATATGCCTTGGTCGGACCAGGAAATCACCTAGAGCATTAAAGATCATCCCAAGCTTATGCCGAGTCCTGGTTCGTATGCGTTAGTGCTAGATCCGACATTCATTGGGCCAAACATCAATTTGAGGTTCTCAAAGGTACTGATTGACAATGGCAGTAGCATTAACATCATGTATGCTGATACAATGCGCAAGTTGGGTATCTCGGAGAACATGCTCCAAGCTACAAGGACAACTTTCCATGGTATTGTGCCCGGCATCTCTTGTGAGCCAATAGGCAAAGTCCAGGTTGACGTATTGTTCGGCACGAGAGATAACTGCCGAACTGAGAATTTGGAGTTTGAAGTGGTGAACTTGGAAAGTGCGTATCACGCGTTACTCGGAAGACCAGCACTGAACAAGTTCATGGCAAGCTGCCACATCAGTTATCTGAAGATGAAGTTGCCCGGGCCAAATGGAGTGATTACCATTGCTAGAGATTTCCGACGTTCCATTGAGTGTGCATCAGCCGGGTCTAACCTAGCCGAGTCACTCGTGATTGCGCAAGAGAAAAGAAAAATCCAAGAGGTGGTGGCATTGGCTCAGTCCGCGCAACAGTATATGCCGGCGATGAGTAACCCGCATGGAAGTGTATCATTCCAAGCCACGAAAGATACCAAGAAGGTGCCTGTTGATGATATGTTCCTAGAGCGCACCGTAACAATTGGTGCCGGGTTAAATGACAAATAGGAAAGCGAGCTTGTCAACTTCCTCCGTGAGAATCGGGACATTTTTGCTTGGTCCATGCAGGACTTGCAAGGTGTTCCGAGGGAGTTGGCCGAGCACTTTTTGAATGTGAGACCCGGAGAAAAGCCATTGAAGCAACCTCTCTGCTGCTTCGCCGAAGATAGGAGGAAAGTCATCGGAGATGAGATAGCTCGGTTGTTGGCTGTAGGATTTATCATGGAAGTTCTTTACCCGGATTGGCTATCTAATCCGGTGCTGGTGGAAAAGAAGAAGGATGATCCAAATGTGGCAGTGGTTTGGCGTATGTGTATTGATTACACGAACCTGAACAAGGCGTGTCCAAAAGATCCATTTCCACTGCCAAGAATAGATCAGGTCATAGACTCAACTGCTGGGTGTGAACTGTTGTCATTCATTGATGCATATTCTGGTTTCCACCAGATACCTCTGAATCCGGATGATCAAATAAAGACTGCATTTATCACCCCATATGGGGCTTATTGCTATCGTACCATGCCTTTTGGTTTACGTAATGCAGGGGCGACGTACCAAAGATGTATGCAAAAATGTTTGCACGACCAAATAGGTCAAAATGTACAAGTGTATGTGGATGATGTGGTTATCAAGACCAAGAAAAGCAAGATGCTCCTTGACGATATCAGGCAGACGTTCGCGAACTTAAGAAGGTTCCGGATGAAGCTTAACCCGGAGAAATGTACCTTCGGTGTCCCGGCTGGAAAGTTACTCGGTTTTCTTGTCTCCAGCCGAGGTATCGAAGTCAATCCAACTAAAATCCAGGCCATTGAGCGAATGGAACTGCCGAAGTGTCTTAACGATGTCCAGAAGTTCACTGGTTGCTTGGCATCGTTAAGTCTGTTTGTGTGTTGGTTGGGAGAAAAGGCATTGCCTCTCTATCAACTCATGAAAAAGTCGATAAGTTCATTTGGACGCCGCATGCCAATGAAGCCTTTGCTCACTTAAAGAAGATGTTAGCCACTGCACCAGTGTTAGCCTCTCCACTATCAAAGGAGCCAATGTTGCTCTATATAGCCGCAACCAACCGAGTTGTAAATGCAGTAATTGTGGTAGAGCGCGACGAAGAGGGTAAGTCAGTGCAAAGGTCAGTGTATTATCTGAGCGAGGTGTTGTCTGCCTCAAAGCAGAACTACCCACACTATCAGAAAGTGGCATATGGTGTGTATATGGCAGCTAAGAAGTTGAAGCATTACTTTGAGGAGCATCCCATCAGGGTAATATGTGAGGCTCCCATATCCGAGATAATGAGTAACAAGGATGCAAGTGGTAGGATTGCAAAATGGGCAATTGAACTAGCTCCCTATGCACCACAATATGACAGAAGAGAAGCAATCAAGTCTCAGGCTGTGGCCGACTTTTTTGTGGACTGTGCCGAGGTACAATACGAACCACCGCTACCAGATCCGAATTACTGGAGGATGCACTTTGACGGGTCAAATACAAAAACCGGGGTAGGCGCCAGAATCGTACTTACCTCACCAAAGAAGGACCAGCTGAAATATGTGCTACAGATCCATTTCACGGCATCAAACAATGTCGCTGAGTACGAAGCACTTGTGCATGGGCTCAAAGTGGCAAAAGAAATTGGGATACGTCGGATCCTATGCTTTGGCGTCTCAGATTTGGTGGTACAGCAAGTGTCAGGACTGTGGGACGCCCTTGATCCAAACATGGCGATGTACAGATTTCATGTGCAGAAGATATCTGGTTACTTTGAGGGATGTGAATTTCACCATGTACCCCGGGTGGAAAATGAGGCTGCTGACGTACTATCGAAGCTCGGATCAACCCGACAAGCAATTCCACCGGGGGTAGCATTGGAGCACCTCAGAAAACCGTCTATCAGGCCGTCCCAAGAAACCGACTCAATTTACGTCCCGGAGGATACAGAATCCGGAGCCGTGCCCATGGACATTGACACGGGAGGTGGTGCACGAATCCCGGGGACTGCTTCGCAAGACCCGGGGACTGCTTAGCGTGATCCGGTTGAAGTTATGCCGGTGGACCAGATGGAAATTGATGAGGATGTGTTCACTGTGCGAGCCATAACAGCTTGGTCACTGCCTATATTTCGATTCCTGAAAGATGGAACGTTACCCACTGAGGAGGTGCTATCCAGGCAAACTCAGAGGAGAGCAAAGGCATACACAATCATCAATTCTGAGCTATACAAAAGGAGTGTGACCAATGTCCTCCAGCGATGCGTTGACCCGAAAGAAGGGCTTGACATCCTACGAGATATACATCAAGATGAGTGCGGGCATCATGCCTCGTCCTGAGCCTTGGTGGAAAAAGCTTTCCGACATGGATTCTACTGGCCAAGTGCCTTAGAACAAGCAGAAGATCTGGTGAGAAAGTGCAATGGTTGTCAGAGGTATGCTACCAAGACACATATGCCAATGTCGGAGCTCAAGACCATACCAATCACCTGGCCATTTGCCATGTGGTGTTTGGACATGGTTGGCCTGTTTAAACCAGCAAGGGGAAATATGACTCACATTTTGGTCATGGTGGATAAAACAAAGTGGATCGAGGTAAAGCCAATAAGAAAATGTGATGGAGCTACGGCCGTGACGTTTCTCAAAGACATCATCCTGAGATACGGTTATCCTCACAATATCATAACTGATAATGGCACAAACTTTGCGGAAGGAGCATTTGCGCGTTTCTGCCGGGATAAGAAGATACGGTTGGACGTTGCCTCGGTAGCCCACCCCGCTTCGAACGGACAAGTGGAAAGATCCAACGGATTGGTATTATCCAAGATAAAACCCCGGCTCATTGAGCCGCTGCAAAGATCAGCGGGGTGCTAGATAGAAGAACTACCAGCGGTACTGTGGAGTTTAAGAACAACTCCAAATCGATCAATAGGCTATACGCCATTTTTTCTGGTATATGTGGCAGAAGCTGTATTACCAGCCGACATAGAGCATGATTCGCCTAGGGTCACCCAATACACAGAAGCCGAAGTGCAAGAAGCCAGGCAAAATGATGTTGATCTGCTGGAAGAAGCGAGATAATTGGCACTGTCCAGATCCGCCATATATCAGCAAAATCTCCGATGCTATCATAGCCGGAAAGTAAGCCCCCGAGTTTTCCGGGAAGGCGATCTGGGGCTCCGGTTGGTACAACGTACTGCTGGCATGCATAAATTATCTCCTCCATGGGAAGGGCCATTCATTGTGAGCAAAGCATTGCACAATGATTCTTATTATCTTATAGATGCAAAGCCACAGGAAAAGAACAAGGCGGACAGGTCCGGCGAGGAATCTAAGCGTCCGTGGAATGTAGCTCTACTTCGTCCTTTCCACACTTAGCAGAGAAGTGTATGTATCCAAGTCTTCTCATATGTCGGTATGTATGCCGGCAATGAGCTTATCAATGAAATGTTGGCACCTCGAGCAGTAACTCGGGGAATGCCTTAATAATATATGTTGTCTTTTGTTATTTGTACGTCAGCTGGAGTAAGTTGTTCTACTTAACTCGGATTAGTAGTGTGTGAGCACCAAAAACCCAACTCTTCGACTTGCTGCTGTCCAACAAGAATTGGCTTCATGGCAAGCAAGAGAACAAGTTTGGAATTGCGTAGCACATGAAAACGACTAGGGAAAAGAACTTAATCGAGCCGACGTTTGTTTTTCGAACTAACCTTGTGTATCTTTAGTTCATTATGCTGATTTATTTTGAGCTAAGCCTAAAAGTTTCCAAGTATTGTTAAGACAATTTTTGAAGCTCGGATTCGTAAGTCGTAAAACCGAATCATGGTAGACACGAGCCGAGCCAAAAGATTGGACGAACAAGGAAATGAAACTCAGGGACTACGCCCAAGTTAATCCGACATAAAAACTTAGTAGCAAAATATCACATGTGTACTGGATACAATTCCACTCGGCATACCGGGTATCTGATAAACTTTAAAGTTTTTTCACTTAAGGAGCAGCAGGAGGAGGGAGTTCGGTGTCATCTTCGCTGTCTTCAATGTCTGAGGCATCACCCTCTTCGTCCTCATCTGAGCCATCTTCAACGTTTTCAGTGTTTTCGTCACCGGTGGCTTCCAGGAAGCTCGGTCCCTCAGTCCATTCATGAATGGGAGCGTATTCGATAATGCTATGGGCACAAGCCTTGCGCCGAGCTACCCACTTCGGGTCACTGGTCCATTTGGATCCGGTGCGCATGCGCACTAAGAGGTTGAGGTCGATCTTCTCGTACCACGTGAGTACGTAGTGGAGAACGGTCTCAGCTGCGGCGCGTCCAGCGGATTCCCTCCAAAGGTCGAGCTGGGTCTCGCATTCCATCAACTTTTCAACAAGAAGTGCGGTTCCCTCCGGAGTGTCTTCTGCAGGCCAAAACGTGTTGAAGATTCGGACTGCAACGTCAAGGATATCCTTTCCATAGTTCTTGATGATTTCCACGCGAGATGACAGGCTGACCAACAGGTCCTCCATGTCATAGGGAATCTCTTCAGCGTCAGGACCAACGGGAGTACCCCTCTCTCGGCGGAAATCAGCAACAGCGGCGCTCGCGATGGTAGTGCCCTCTGGAAATTTGCCTGAAAACGAGATAAGAGAAGCAGGTAAAGAAAAGACATGTGAAGTAACCCGGAGAAATATGCCAGATAAGGGAAAGGAACTTACGTGAAATATGGCTAAGGATCCGAGTCAACTCCCTAGTACAGTCATCACGTCTTTTGCGAAGCTGCACAAGTTCAGCGTTCACCGACTCAAGCTTGACGTCGGCCTCCTGGAGAAGTTCTCGGCCCTTGGCAATTTGGAGGTTGAGGCGCTCGCGCTCCTCAGTGAAGTCTTGGCCAGCCTTTTGGAGCTCGGATTGATGCTGTGACTTCAATTTCTTCATCTCGGCCTTAAGCTTGGCGATCTTGTCATCCTTGGTTCGGAGGAGGGCAAGCTCATCGTCTTTCTTTTTGAGCTCGGCCTGATGCTGCCCTGCTTGTTCGAGAAAATGTAGCATCATATCAGGCACGGGCACACTATCTTCCAGCGATACTGAAATAGTTTGTCAACCCGGCAAAGCTGAGGTATGAATGTTTGCCGAGCCAAGGAGGAATGGAGATGGAAAGCATAGCAAGGTTGAGCAGATATAACTTACCCTTGATCTGATCCAGATTCTTCCTCATAAGCGTGTTCTCAGCCTCCACCCCAGCTGCGAAAACCGAATGATGGATTAGTTTGGCAGAAGAAGATGAAGGAAAATGGAGAAATGCTGAGGAAGAAACTTACCCCTCTTATCGTGATCAGCCAGAAGTAAGTTATGCTTGGCGCGCAACATCTTGTGAGTGTCCAAGAGACGCTGAAACTCAGCGCTCAGGCGGTTGGTGGTCACCTGAAAAGAATACAAAAATACAACTTAGCCTTGTACATATTCGAAGTGTACAAAATTTGGGCTAAGTGGAACTTAACCCGGCTCTAGGTGTGTGCATATGCGAAGTGTACAAAATCCGGGCCAAGTGGAACTTAACCCGGCTCTAGGTGTGTGCATATTCGAAGTGTACAAAATCCGGGCCAAGTGGAACTTAACCCGACTCTAGGTGTGTGCATATTCGAAGTGTACAAAATCCGGGCCAAGTGGAACTTAACCCGGCTCTAGGTGTGTGCATATTCGAAGTGTACAAAATCCGGGCCAAGTGGAACTTAACCCGGCTCTAGGTGTGTGCATATTCGAAGTTCTCAAGGAGCTACGTTAGTTTTCTAAGGAGCATCCGGCCGAGTAACAAGTTACTCCCCCGGAGGCTCATGGACTAATGGTTATATCATTAATATCTACAACATGCTAAGGAAAGGGGAAGTAACGTACCTCCATCATCTGAACCGCGAGGTTGATTGCCTTAGCGGCTGTGTTCATTTGAGCAGAAAATTCAGCGGGGCCGAACTTCTCCGGAAGATCGTCGTTGTGGACGAACTTTGCGTTGCTCCAATTCATGACGAATTCAATCAGGGTCGGAGGGTATCGCTCGCTATTGGGCATGTGGGGCGCCACCAAGCCCTTCGCGTGCGCCTCCCTCCTCTCAACAGGGGCAAGAGCCGGGCTGGTGTGCAAAACCATCTGTTGCGCATCAGCTGGCTCGGCACGGGCGTCCTTCGGTGCTGGAGGGTTCTTGGAAAGCATGGACACGAGAGTATGCTGTCCAGCCTCGACGGATGCTGCCCTGGTGGTGTTAGGGGCCTTTTTGCCCTTGGGCTGCTGAGAGGAGGAAGTGGTTGCAGCAGATTTACCCTTGGGAGCTGCCTGGGTACTTTCTCGCCGAGACTGGGAAGTCTCGGACGAGGCAGAGGAGCTTGGCGCTGCTGCTGTTGCTCTTGGTGTTGCTGTTGTTGCTCTTGCAGTTGGTGCTGGTACTGGTGCTGGAGTTGGTGCTGGTGCTGCTGCTAGTTTCTTCTTCGGTGGAAGTGCTGAGGTAGCCTCGGTTGTAGCTGGTTGCGGCAAAGCCGAAGTAGTGGATGCCGCTACCTCGGCTGGGCCTGTCTCCCCTGCTCCAAGGTTCCCCCCTCTTGACGAGGTGGTGTGGAACCCGGAGCAGCCGCTAAACTCCGGAATAGGGCTCAGCGGGCATGAATCGTCGCCACGAGGGGGAGAAGGGCTGAGCCGGAGCGGAGAAGCAATGCTAGATCCACTCTGGGGGACCTCCACCGGGCCCTGCCGAATCAAACAGTGTCGGATGAGAAACTATAACAATGCAAGAACAAGTGAATGGCAAAGGGAAAAGAGGCTTACGCATCTGAGGTCAGGGGATCCTTGGGCTTCCGAGCCCTTCGTGCTGGGGCCTTGGTTGCAGACTTGGAGGCAGTTTTGTCCCCGGACTTCTTTCGCCTTTTGGCTGGCTGAGAAGGTCCGGAGGAAGAAGTTGATGCAGCTCACCGCTTCTTCTTCGGTGCAACCGGAACATGGTCACCCACGACAAGGGGAGGGTCCTCATGGATCTGCCCACTGGGATTAGCTGATGCCGGAAAAGCATAAGAGGGGGGGGGGACAGCGTCAAATGCTTCTATCACCTCGACATCCGAGTCATCTTCATCATCGGGCCAATCTCTAATGGAAGAGAGTTTACCGGTGGGTCGCTTCATCGCATCGGTCATTGGGAGGAACATCTCCTGATCCGGCTCCTCCTCGTTCGAGGTCTCCCGGTCAGGCGCCCACTTAAGGGTGGGATTGGTGCCATCTTCGATGGTTTGCTGAAGGAATTGCTAAAGGAGAGAAAAGACGACAGGGTTAAATATACAACAGCAACCGACATAAGATTTAATTCAGAGAAAGTTTGCGGCACGAAGCTTACCATGGGAGGAAGCCTATCTAGAAATAGTGCTCAATTTCCCACGTCCACTCAGAGGAGAAGTCCTTGTGGGTGGTGAAGAGGGCCTTGACCCGGTGGTAAATCTCTCTATTGCTCAGCTCAAAAGACGTGGTACGGTTGGGGTCGCGGCCCTAGCTCATGTGACAGACCTTGTGAGTGCGCTTTTGGAGGGGGGAGATCCGGTTGCGGACGAATGTGATCATGGTGTCCTCATTGCGCAACCCGAGCTCCTTCAGCTCCACGAACCTTTTGTTGACCTAGTTGGCCAAGACCGTGGGCTTCTTGGGGATAACGTCCCACAACTCCGGGTTAGGAGGACCCGGAGCATAGGGGCGCAGCCGGATCAGGTCTTCGGTGCCGTCGTTCCGACCATAAAAGAAAGTCCAGGCCTATCCCTTGCAGGATTCCAACCCGGCAACCTGGGGAAAGACGGATAGCCTCCGGGGAGAGATTGACGCAGCCCTGAACTGCGTAAGCTGCTTGTCCTTCGGATCAAGCTGGGTGTTCGGAATCACGTTACGACGAAGGCCGAAGAACCGGATCCATAGCTCCTTTGTGGGCCATAATCTGGCATAGCCTTCGATCGTGGAGGCGAAAGCAGAGAGAGAGGTGATAGCATTGGCGGGAAGGTGGTGCGGCTGGAGTTCGTAGGTGTTCAACCAATCGTGGAAAAAATCGCTGACTGGCAAACCGAATTCCCGCTAGAAATGTGACAGAAACACCACAAACTCACCCGGATTGGGTGAGGGGGCAAGTTCGGCGGAGGTGAGGCGTGCGGTGACGCCTGTGGGGATGCGCCTGGTGCGGTAGAGCCAGTCCAGGTCATCCTGGCAGACCCAGGATCCGGCCCACGCACAGCGGTCCGCTGTCGCAACGTCTTCCTCCATCTCTTGCTCGGTGACGGCGAGCTCCTCTTCAGTCATCTCGAGTTCGCTGCCCTCACTGGTGCTTTCGGCAGTGGGGGGCAGCGGCCTGGACTGACAGCGACCCGTGGCAGAGGAGGTGCGCAAAGGCGGCGGCGACACAGATGCGTGTGGAAGCAGTGCGGCGGCGGCGCTACTACTCAATTGCGGTGGCGGCGACACTGTCGTGGGAGAAAACAAGGAAGAAGAAAGGGCAGAGGGGCGTGGAAATGGGGAAAGGGCCGAAGGGGCGCACCTCTCCCCTATTTAACCGCTCCCTCTGCGAGGAAGTGGGATCGCGTTTGTGGGCGGGCCACATCGTGTGACCGTGTACACACCGGATTGACCAATCAGCATCAGGCCACACGGAAGGTCACAAGGTGCAGCGGATCCCATGACGCGACGCATCGATGCAGTTAACGAGGAGGCAGGCGTGACATGGCGCACGCACAGTAACTCCTGACAATTACTGCGGCGGTTACTGTGGTTGGCCCTTAAAATGAGGCGATGTGATGATTAGCCTCAACGTGGGGAAGCGTACAAGAGAAGGAAGAACAACCCAGATGAGAGTGTGGTAACCCGGCCAGCAAGTGAAAACTTGGAATGTGCCAAGGGAAAGTAAATCCATAGAATCCAAGATAAGGAGGTAACTCGGAAATAAAACCCAGAGGTCAGTGAAGTTGAACCTGCTGTGGCCTTACGGCCAAGGCAGCTAAGACCGCACCAGCTTCGGGGACTAATGTTGGGGGGATACCCCCGGATAGGGTAACGCCGGGGTATAAAGGCCGAGTTAGCCGAGGTACGGCAAGGCCAAAGCGAATGCTGGCCGAGTCGCCTCAAGGCAGGCCGAATCTCGGGGTAACCCGGACCAGGGGATGTCCACCTAACAGGGTCTCAACCGACTTAAGCCGTAAGTCGGATGGATGAATCTAGCTTGTATGCAGGAACAGGTGTGGCCGGATCAACCACGATCCGGGTCATGCAAGCTTCTAGGAGAAGGAAGGTATCTCGCTGGTCAAAAGTAGCCCCGGTACGCACGGCATGAGCGAAGCGAACAGAGGCAGGACCACCGAGGCGTGGCCGACAGAGGTGACGACGCCAATGTCGGCTGACGCAGGCGCCGTAGAGGCTCACGTAGCCTCTGCATGGGTGATGCGGGGAAAAGCGACCCGGTCGGCTTACTATTTTGGGAGGAGGCATATTCCCTAGAATATGCCTCCACGTATGCCCTAAGTAGAGACCTTGCCACCCCTATATAAGGAGGGCTTGGGCCTCTGTAGAAGGGGTTGGTCTTGAACGGGTTGAGTCTTACTAGGTTGATATCTATTGGCTAGTTTTTACTGGGTTCCTGAGGGCTATCTAGCGGTGAGAGTAAGAGAGTTCCTTCTTCCTCCTCTCTCCAATACAGCTCTAGGAGCACTTGTAAACCTTGGAAGTGAATCAAATATAAACCTTATGTGTGTGGAATCACCTCACTATCCCTCCCTGGATTCCCCTAGTGCATTTAGTCCCCACCATTAGCCTATCCATGGCATCTTCCGTGACACCACCACGACAAAAAACCTGAGTCTAACTCAAAGTTTTAGCTTTGAAAACCCAAAACCCTGAACCTTAGGATTTCCCTCTTACCCCTATATCCATCTCAATCTTCAGATGACTCGTGGAAACCAAGGAGGGAGTAGCTCGTCGCAAGACCCAATGCTACAGATCTTGCAGAATCTCATCGTCGACTGTGAAGCTAGCAGGGCAGAATGCCAAGCCAACTTAGCAACACTTCAACAGATCGCCCAGATGGCTCTCAACAACCAAGGGCATGGAAATCAGGATCATCAAGGATCCAAGCTGAAGAACTTCCAGAATACCAATCCCCCAATCTTTAGCACTTCTAAAAACCCATTAGATGCTGATGACTGGTTACAAACCATGGAAAACAACCTCGAAGTTGCAGGAGTTGATGAAAATGAGAAAGTTCTCTTTGCCACCCACTATCTGGCGGGAGATGCCAGAGCTTGGTAGAATAGCATCCGCAATATGAACCATGGTCAAGTGATGACATGGGAAGCATTCAAAATCAAGTTCAGCCGCACCCACGTGCCGCAAGGTCTAGTCAACAGAATGAGAGATGAGTTTCGCGAATTGAAGCAAGGGAGAATGACTGTGGTGGAGTATCGTGACAGATTCCTTTCACTTGCCAGATATGCACCTGATGAGATCAAGACGGAGGCCAAGAAGGAGAGATTCTTGAACGGACTGCATGATGAGATGCAGACTGTCCTCGTTAACATATGTTTTCAGGATCTCGAAGAACTAGTCGACTCTACCATTCAGATGGAAGGGAAGATTAATCAGGCAAACGACAACCACAAGCGTCGTATGATGCAGCAGTCTGGATCCAACAGTCACCAGAAGTACCGTCCCAACCCTTCATCAGGATATGCACCAAGGAACAACCGACCCCCAACGTCTTGCCCAAGCTACCCCAACCGTAGCGGAGGCAATGTGAAGTCCAGAGGAAACAATCACAACTCCGGTAATGCCAACAATTTCAACCGTGCACCTCCCAAGAACAGCAACAACAACAACACTGCACCTAGAACTGGCAGCAATGTTGTGCCTGTCGTAGTCAAGGACAAGTCCCAGATCACTTGTTTCGAGTGTGGAGTGAAAGGCCACTACTCCAATGAGTGTCCCAAGAAGACTGCAGCCAATGCCAATGTGAATGCCCCAGCTCAGTAGCAGCGTCGTGTTCAACCAGGAAGGAGATTTGCCCCAGGAAACCCTCACAACCGCAATGGCCATCTCTTCCACATGAACGCCGAATAATCCCAGGAAGCGCCAGATGTAGTGCTGGGTATGTTTTCTGTCAACTTAGTTTTAGCAAGAGTATTGTTTGATTCTGGAGCATCGCATTCATTTATCACTGAAGAATTTGCATGCACTAGTAAGATTCGCCCAACCAACCTAAAGCATGTCATGATAGTTCAAATCCCCGGTTCAACAACCAAAGCTAGAAAAATTTGCAAAGCTGTGCCTATCATAATACATGGGATAGATTTTTATGCTAACCTAATTGTACTTGGAACCAAAGGATTAGAAGTAGTACTAGGTATGGACTGGATGTCAAGGCATAAAGGAATGATAGACTGTGCTAAGAAAGCCATCACCATGACCAGTAGTTCTGGAGTCACAGTAGAGCATATCTCTGAAACCTTACCCCGTCAATTCAAGTGCAACAAGAGTGTAGCCCTGCCCACCATTGACCAAGTCAGAGTAGTCTGTGAATACCCCGACGTATTCCCAGATGAATTGCCAGGTATGCCCCTGGATAGGGATATTGAGTTCATTATCGAACTAATCCCCGGAACCAGACCTATAGCCCAGAGACCCTATAGCATGAACCCCTCAGAGTTAGTGGAACTGAAGAAGCAGTTGGATGCCATGTTAGAGAAAGGCTTGATTCAACCAAGCGCATCGCCATGGAGATCACCGGTATTATTTGTCGACAAGAAAGATGGAGGCAACCGTCTGTGCACAGATTACAGAAAGTTGAATGATGTCACCATCAAGAACAAGTACCCCTTGCCAAAGATAGAGGATCTATTTGATCAGTTGACCGGAGCTTAGGTATTCTCAAAGATTGATCTTAGGACTGGTTATCACCAACTTAAGATTCGTGCAACGGTTATTCCGAAGAACGCCTTTACTACTCGCTATGGTTTATACGAGTATACAGTTATGTCTTTTGGATTAACCAATGCCCCTGCTTATTTCATGAATCTCATGAATAAGATCTTTATGGATTTCCAAGATAAGTTTGTAGTTGTGTTCATCGACGACATTCTTATCTACTCCAAGTCAGAAGAAGAGCATGAGCAACATTTGAGAGTTATCCTAGAAACCCTGAGAGAGCATCAGTCATATGCCAAGTTTAGCAAGTGTGAGTTTTGGCTGAAGGAAGTAGGATTCGTAGGACATATTGTGTCTGCCGGAGGAGTCTCTGTTGATCCCGCCAAGATCAAAGATGTCGAAGAATGGGAAGCCTCAACCACTCAAACCCAAGTCCGTGCATTTCTCGGATTAGCGGGATACTACCGCAAGTTCGTAGAAGGATTCTCGAGCATAGCCCGACCAATGACCCAATTGTTGAAAAAGGACAAGAAGTTTGAATGGACAGACAAATGTGAAGCCAGTTTCCAGGAACTGAAGAAGAGATTGATATCAACCCCAATATTGGTCATGCCAGACATCAAGAAGCCGTTTGATGTGTATTGTGACGCATCCAAGATTGGTCTCGGGTGTGTATTAATGCAAGAAGGCAAAGTTATTGCGTATATGTCTCGACAACTGAAGCAGAATGAGCAGAACTATCCAACCCATGATCTTGAGCTAGCAGTTGTGGTTCTAGCATTGAAGACATGGCGTCATTATCTGATGGGTAATCGCTGTGAGATTTACTTAGATCACAAGAGCTTAAAATATATCTTCACTCAGAAGGAGCTGAATATGAGACAAAGGAGATGGATAGAGTTAATCAAGGATTATGATCTTGACATTCACTATCACCCCGGCAAAGCCAATGTGGTAGCGGATGCTCTTAGCAGATTGCCGTGTATGCTAAACACCATGATCAAGGAAAAGCAGCCAAGTTTGTATGAAGAGTTGGAGCAGTTCAGAACGGAATTAGTTAGCAAATGATTCTTAGCTAGCATTGAACTTCAACCCACTTTGATTAGTCAAATCAAGGAAGCCCAGAAGGGGAATGAAAGTATCGACGGAATCAAACGTCGTATTGGTACAGGAAAAGTACCTGGATTCACTAAAGACGAAGAAGGTGTACTGTGGTACAAAGGACGTATCTGTGTGCCAGCAGATTCAGAGCTAAAGGAAGTTATCATGAAGGAAGCTCATGATACTCTTTATTCTATCCACCCCGGAGGAACAAAGATGTATCAAGATTTGAAAGAGCAATTTTGGTGGCACAAGATGAAGAGAGAAATCGGAAGCTACACTGCCAAATGTGACATCTATCAAAGAGTCAAAGCAGAGCATCAGAGACCTGCAGGATTGTTGCAACCATTGCAGATTACGGAATGGAAATGGGATTCCGTCGGAATGGACTTTATCACCGGTTTGCCTACTTCTAGTAGGGGAAATGACTCAATCTGGGTCATAGTTGATAGACTGTCCAAGGTAGCCCACTTTATACCTGTCAAGACAACTTACCAGAGTGCAAGGTTAGCAGAGCTATACATTGCTAGGATTTTTAGTCTGCATGGAACCCCCAAGACCATAGTATCAGATCGAGGAACCCAGTTTACCTCAAGATTTTGGTAGAAAGTCCAAGAAGGATTAGGAACCAAGTTGAACTTCAGTACAACGTATCATCCGCAAACCAATGGGCAGACTGAGAGAGTCAACCAGATCCTAGAGGATATGCTTAGAGCTTGTGTGTTGGAATACGGATCAAAATGGGAAGACTGCCTGCCTTTCGCAGAATTCTCATATAACAACAGCTATCAAGCTAGTTTGTAGATGGCACCATTTGAATTCCTATATGGAAGAAAGTGTCGGACCCCTTTGAATTGGTCGCAAGTAGGAGAGAGTCAGATCTTTGGACCCGACATTCTCCGAGAAGCAGAAGAGAAAGTTCACAAAGTCCGTGAGCACCTCAAGACCGCCCAATCCAGACAGAAGAGTTATGCTGAGAAGAGAAGGAGAGACCTGACTTTCAATGTCGGAGATTTTGTATATCTCAAGGTTTCACCATTGAAGGGAACTCAATGCTTTAGTCTGAAAGGAAAGTTAGCCCCTAGATATATCAGGCCCTTCAATATTCTGAACCATCAAGGAGAAGTATCGTATCAACTGGAACTTCGTGAAGAGATGTCAGCCATCCAGAATGTGTTCCATATCTAGTTACTTCGCAAATTTTTGGAAGTGCCCGAGAAGACCGAAGTTTTCAAGAACATCGATCACAAAGCTGTGGAAATCAACAAGGACTTGACCTATAGAGAAGTACCCATCCGTATCTTGGAAGAAGCATACAGAACCACCAGAACCAGGAGCATCAAGTTTCTCAAGATTCAGTGGAGCAACCATACCGAGGAGGAAGCCACTTGGGAGCGAGAAGATTACATCCGGACATAATTCCTAGATCTCTTTAGTTCCTAGTTTTCTTTGTAAATCTCGGGACGAGATTTTGTTTAAGGGGGAAGGTTTGTAACATCCCAAAACTTCAATCCAAGCTTATCAAGATCTAAATCATCAATTTGGGGTTAACAAAAACTTTTTCAAATTAAAAATGAAAGCATTCATGTGTATGTGCATTTAAAATAGGAATTGATTTGAATTGCCATGGTTCTGTGTTTCTTTGGTTGTAAAATGATTCTTAGGTGATTTAAACATCATCTACATCATTCCTAAACTTTTCCTAAAGAAAATCAAATAAAAAACAATTAAAAAGGAGGAATGGTCATTTCGGCCATTTTAATCCACTACACTACTTTGAGTGTTCCTAGCACTCATTTCTTAAGAGAAACAATTCATGATCTTTGCACCCCTTGCTAGTACACATAATGAGGTACGAAGGCCCACCTTTTGATCTGCTAAAAACATTATTTTTCTTATTTTAAATGGCATGTGAAAATTGAATTCAATGCATATGCATAGATCACCCCTATTTCAAAAACCATCTATTTGAGCTCCACTTTCAAAACCCTTCAACCAGAGGCTACCTAGCACTAGTGGAGAACACCCAAATTTTTTAACTCAAAATTCAAAAGCTCTTTCGGCCATTCCATCAAACACCTTGTGGGCACAAATCTGGCCAAATTCAAAACACTGTTTTGAGCACTGATCTTGGTCACCATTTGGGCCTAACCCTGTCCCCTTGTTCCCCTATTGCAAACCCTACCCTTTGCTAGCCCGGCCACACCCTGTGCACACGACCAAATGGTCATGGCCATTAAGGCCGAGCACCTTGCGCACCCCCACCAGCGACATCGCGCCACAGCAGCCGCCAGCCTCTCTCGCCATGTCTACACGCTCACCTGTAGTCCACCGCCACCGTCCAACCAGCCCCAGCCTAGAGACAGAGAGCAGAGCAGCCAGGAACCGCCGCGCGCGGAGCTGGTCGACCATGTCGACGCCGCCCGTAGAGCACGCCCTGTCCCCGCGTGCACAGACCGCCCCTCGGCCGCAGCCCGCGCCTACCGCCCCGCCATGACCTAGGGAACACCCTAGACACCCCCGCTAGCCTCCCAACACACCCCAGCTACCGCTCGCCGTCGGACCCACCGCCACTGCCACCCAGAGCGCGTTACGCGCCTGACCAGCACAGAGCCCTCCTTGCCGCGCCTTTAAGCCCCAGCACACTGCTAGGAGACAGGCCACCGCCCCTACCTCGAGCTACGCTGCTAGACCCCTATGCCGCCCTCGCCGGAGTCGCCTGCCCACACCGTTCGGTCTCATCGTCGAGCCTATATAAACCGGCCTCCCCAGCACCATTTCTCCACACCCACTCACTCCCCACCTCTCACTGATCCTTTCACCTCTCTCGCCGGAGCCAATTGAGCTCTGCCTCACTGGAATTGGAGCCGGAGCTGCCGCAGCAGGAGGAGAAGAGCGCTTGTGATTTAGGGCACCCCAAGCTCCGCCGCAACCGCGCCTTGCCTCGCTGTCGTCTTCCAGTACATTTGCCCGCCTCGCCATCATCGCTGGAGCCCTGGTACGTCTCCGGTAGACCCCCACCGAGCCGCTAGGGTTCGAGCTTGCCGGCGACCTGTTCGTCATCGACGACAACCCTCAGCCGTAGATCCCCCTTCTAATCCTACGGCCCACAGCGCGCGTACCGTTTCGCGTGTTAAGTGCCACTGACTAGTGGGACCCCCCTGTCAGCTGAGCCTCACGCCACAGAGCGCCACTGGGCCGGCCCATGTTCTTTCCCGCGCTAGCCCAGCCATTCAAAATTGGATTTTTCTTTTTAAGTTGAATCTATTTTCTGTCCACTAGTTTAAAATTCAATTCTGAGAGTTTTACAAATCCAAATTGCATGAAACCAATTGTGCCTGAAAGGTATTGAAATGATCTATCCAAGCCCGTTGGATTTAATTCAAGTAGAGTTATAGATCTCTCCTTGTAAAAATAACAAAACAGAAGCTTTTGCAACTTGCAACATTTTTATAAAATCAACTAAGATAGGTTTGGAGTTGATTCCAACTCTCAAAAATCACATTTCATCATACCTATCTGAATATGTAATAATATTAAGGTTTTCATACAATGACTTTGGACTAGTACCAAAATAATGCTATATAGGCATTTCTAGTCACTTTAAATCATTAAATAATAAACTTAAACCAAAGTAATATTGATCCAACCTTTAAATATCATTCCAACATGTTAGAATATGTGGTGATGACATGTGTCAACATGATCCCATATTTAAGTGGTTAATATTAAATCTTAGTTAATTTTTCAAGAGTAGAAATTACTTTTCTAAAATTAACAAGATGAAACTAGTGATTTAAACTTGTGATGCTTGTGATGATAATAGATCATCAAATGTGTGTCTTAGAATGCTACTTAGCCTAGTTAAGTATTGTTTGGTTATTGTGTGTTCCGTATGTCTTTATAGACGATAGTACCGACCAAGCTTTCGAGGAGGAGGAGTTCTACCAAGAAGAAGAAGAAGAAAACTTCAACCACTGCACTAACCAAGGCAAGCTACTATTAGCAAGCTAGCACTATCCAAGTGCAAGCCACCATTAACAATGCAAGCTAACACTTGCAAGTTTAGTGCTTAGCAAGCTAGGATCAAACTAGATGGTTTAGCAAAGATGCTTTAGGCATGCTTTGATCACCCCATTTTGACTATTAGTACCCCAAGTCTTATTTACAGGTTTTACCTCCCTTAGTTTACACAAAATTCTTTACTTGTTTTGAAGGTAGCATAAAAAGTATAAAACTTGAGCTATTTAGAAACCTTTGGATGTCATTCTATGCCATGAGATTGAACCCATCTTTTCAACCTTAGTGAACACTCTTAACTTAGTAGTTTAGAATAGATCAAAAACTTGAGTCACTTTAGATGGGAACACTTGGTGAAAATGAATTATGAAAACCTTGGAATGATGAGTCATTCTATTGAAATGTTTTGACATGTGTTGAGAAACACAAATGGTTGATGCTGATGAAAATGTTGAGGCATGAGCCTTAACCCTTTTATAAAACTGATGGTTGGATTCGGATGCAATACCATTCCAAATTTACCGTACAACCACACTACCTGAATTGGGTAAGGCTTAGCTGGAAATTTATATGCATTAGTATTAGTTCCCTCGCGGGAGAGGTTTGAGCTGAGGCTACCTCTCATGATGTCCACCTATGAAGTGCCCAAGATGACAGATGGTCATGGTTGGGAGGCCATGCTCATAGGAGAGGTGCTTATACTAGGGTGTGTAAAGGGAAAGTTATGTTTGATTATCTGCATACTAAGTATGATGATTCAGGGTTATCCCTGACAAATGTATCGAATCTTGTGGTGATAGTGTACCACCTCTACAGAGTGTCAAACTATTCGAATAGCCGCTTCCGCGGTTATGGATAGTTGGAATGGCCATACTGTTTCGTCGTCAGATGTTTCCCAAATAACTTGAAATGAATGATGAATCTTGACTTGACCACAACAGGGTTGTGTTTATGACAATAGCTTCCCAACTTAAGTGATCTAGAATTTTACTTTATCTTTCTTTGCTTCAGAACTCAGCTTAGGTTTCAAACTTAACTGTATAGTTAAACTTAGATTTAACACTTTAACTTAGAATTATAATACTTGTTAGTGGTAGTTTGCGAGTACTTAAAGAGTACTCATGGCTTTTGTCCCTGGCTATTATCATGGCCAGACTATGACGGAGACTATCAAGATGATGGTCAGCAGGACGGCTATGATAACTAGGACTATCTGCCTTCGTCAGCATTGCCTGTGCCCCTGAAGATGGACCCCACCGCTACGGTTATCTTTTATTTCCGCTACTTGTTGTATTAAGACTGGATCATGAGATCCTTATTTGTGTAAGACCTGATGTATGGTTTGTAATGGATGATGTACTGTGATATCTAATCCGTTATGTCTCGCAAAAATGGTAATCCTGGGATTGCGAGGTATGGCATAACGGGCATCTGGGATTAAAAATCCAGGTGTTGACAATGGAAGATCACAAATAACAAAGACATGATAGAATCAATAATGAATCTGAAATAGCATCTCAATATTCATTGGATCCCCGCAAACACAACATGTAGGATTACAAATAGATGATCTTGATCAAGAATGGAGCTCACAATATCTAAACATGGTATCACAAAAGAGAAGAACCAACCATCTAGCTACTACATGGACCCGTAGTCCTAGGATGAACTACTCACGCATCACACCGGAGGCTTGCATGGTGATGAAGAAGGCCTCCAGGGTGAATTCTCCCCTCCGGCAGGGTGCCGGGAAGATCTTCAAATCCCTCTCGATCTAGGGATGGAGATGACGGCGGCTACAGACTCTTTCGTGGAATTTTGATCAGGTACTTAGGGTTTCTGTATCAGAGGCATCTTATAGGAGAAAGGGGAGGCCGAGGGGGTGCCCCAGGCGGCCACACCACCCCCTGGCGCGGGCTAGGCCTGGCCGCATGGCCAGGTGGTGTGGCGGCCCTCTGACCCCTCTCCGTCTCGTATTCTGGCTTCGTGCCCCCCTCGGTGAAATACTGACTTTGGATTTTGTCCCATCCAATTCCAAGAATATTCATTTTCTGACTTTCCTAGAACCAAAAACAGCAGAAAACAGGCAGCTGGCACTATGGCATCTTGTTAATAGGATAGACCAAGAAAGTGTATAAAAAGTACTCCAAAGTGTGAACAAAACATAAGAAAGTAGATAAAAACCAAGCATGGAACATCAAAAATTATAGATACGTTAGCAACATATCAACATCCCCAAGCTTAACTCCTGCTCGTCCTCGAGTAGGTAAATGATAAAAAGAAAGAATAATTTTTGAGGTGACATGCACCATCATAAACTTGATCAAAGTATTTGTAAAACATTGATAGCTGGGATCATAGTACTTCAACATAGCATGAATGATAAAGTTCTAACAATAAGACATAGCAACTATGTTGTAACATGAAAAGGCACAAACAAAAGATTCATGAATAACAATGCTTTGCAAGACGTTTGTTTATTTCACATAAAGAAAACATAGCATAATGGCATTCAGCTTGTCCCTCATAGAGTAGCAAACAAATGCATAGGACACCTTCAAAGTTCATAAGGGTGACTAGATACAAATAGTTTAAGAACAAGCAATATCAAAGTTATGCATCAATCAGCAAGTCTTGGGACAATGCACATATAACTAAGAATGGCCACTATGCTCTCAAAGTATGTGCATGACGATAGAAGTTGGAGACTCAACATAAAAGTAAAAGAAAGGCCTCCATAGAAGGAAGCAGGGATTCAAGTTCCATAAAGAGCTTCCAAAAATTATGGTACTTATTAGCTTTCATCTCTCATTGCCCCTATCATAAGCATCTTGAAGTGATTAAGGTTAAAGTGAACAAACTATGGAGTATATGCTTGACAAAGTATAAGTTGGAAATCTCATGTCCCTTGAATACGAGGGCCGCTCCTCATGCTACTCAAGTTTAGTTACCGGTAAGTTCTTGTCATAGTAAGTACATGTGTATCATAGAGAACCGCCAACAGAGTACCCCTTGCCCGATGATACGGAAGAATCCACATATCAAAATGACAAGGCAAGCAGACAACACGCATCTTAGCAATCTTCTTATTTACCATGGGAAAATGGTGCTTTTTTCTCTCTTTCCTCTTTTCTCATATCTTTTTTTTTCTTTTTCTCTTTTTCTCAATATCTGACTCTTTTTTTATAAGAAGAATGCTTCATAGACAGCTCATTATGGTTACGCTGCAGGTTTCCACCATGACAACATGGATTAGACCAGCGGCCCAGGCGTTACTCTAACACACATACATAACCCCATGGACTTACAAGCTCCCCTTTCATTTCACACCGACGACATCCATAGACCAAAGAGCATGATATCAACTAGGTATAAAGTACAAGTGCAATGTTGAAAGCATTCCCCATGACAACATGGTTCTGCTAATCCCCAACATATAAGTGCAAGCATATACAACATATACAACACAATGGTTCAAGTTTATTAAGGGCAAGAAAAGTAAAGTGTGCCATCAAGTTCGTGAGAGCTTTAATCACTAATTTTCTCATAACAAGTTTAATTCGGAAGGTAGATAAAACATGAATATACTTGGAATAGCAAATTCTAATAGGTAGGTATGGTGGACTCTTTCTAATAACTTGGTTTTAGGATTTGGATGCATGAGTGGAACTCATACTTGGCTATGGAGGCTAGCAAAAGACTGGGAACGACCAACTAAGAGAGCAATAATGGCCATAATCATGCAAAGCGACAAAACATCATTAATTATAGCATAAAGTGATATTACAAGTCGAAAACTAAAGGATCATGAAGGCTATGGTGACTTGGGATAGTCATAAAATGGTGTGAGCATGTGCCAAGTCAACCCAAATAAAGCATCAAAGGATAATACCATAATACTATGCTTTAATATGCTAAAACAACACATGATTCTTCCAAGGAACATTAAGCAATCTCAATTATTTATAACATGTCATGCTACAGCAAAGATCACTAAGCGTAAAGCCAAAACAGTATCAAGCTTGGCATGACAAAGCATGGGCCATAGTCAAAAATAAGCTCCTTTTACCACTTAAGCATGAACTTTTCCTACTCTTTTCCAATCCAAACCAAACTATTTGAAAACTAATATGTGAAAGAGGGGGTCCAACTAATTTATTCAAGAAAAATAAGAAAACCAATAAAACAAAAAACAAAAAACAAAAAAAGACACTCCCAGAACAATAAAATGAAGTGTTTGGAAGAAACCTGGAATTTTTATTTATGAAGAAGGGGATGCCTTGGGCATCCCCAAGCTTTGATGCTTGTACTTCTTGGATATTTCTTGGGGTGACACGCGTGGCATCCCCAAGCTTGAGAATTAGTCCATTCTTCATTTCATCATTCTCTCCATACACCTGAAATTTTTCCTTCATACAAAACTTCACACAATCTTTATTAGCAACATTAGTGAACTCAAGATAATAAGTATTTCGGTTCAGTTTCAACACCAATAAAACTTCCATTAAAACACAAGCTACTGAAGCACTTCCCTTGAAAAGGTCAATTCCTCAAAGAGAACCCAAAAAGGAACCAACAAGAAGCAAATGCAAATAATGGCAGAAATCTGTCAAAACAGACCAGCAGGTAAAAACAATATTTTGGAAGACCTTCTGTTGCTCAAATAGAAAAGTGTTGAACTAACAAAAGTTAGATAACAACCTGGGGCAGAAGCACAAAAATTAACGCCTCAAAACGACGTACAAAGATTTTACACGAAGTTTTACAGTGAAGCACACAAATCTGTTTCGGGACAGCAACTTTCCCAAGCTAAAAGGGAAATGGACGTCGCCTAGAAGGGGGGGGGGGGGTGAATAGGCGTTTTAAAATTATTACGGTTTAGGCTCTAATAAATGCGGAATAAAACTTAACATTTAATTTATCAAGCCAAAACCTAAATCAACTAGGTTCACTAAGTGCACCAACAACCTATGCTAAGCAAGATAAACAACAAGGTGATAGCAAGATATAATACTTCAAGCACGAAGGCTATCACAATGTAACTTGCATAAGTAAAGGGCTCGGTTGAGAGATAACCAATGGACGCGGAGACGATGATTTGTTTCCCGAAGTTCACTTCCAAAGAAGCTATGTCTCTGTTGGAGAGGTGCGGGGGCGCAATGTACTTCGAACGCCACAAATGGCTCACCTCGAGGTGTGGTGGCTCGATGCTCACCCAACGCCACACAAGGCCTCACCAAGGATGCGAAGCCACACAACTCACTGACGCCACAAAAGGCTCACCCTATTCTCCCGTGAGATCACCACAAAGGCCTACTCACGTTCCACTATGGGACACTTGAGGGCGGTCACCGAACCCGTACAAGGCTTGGGGCAATCTCCACAACTCAATTGGAGGGCTCCCAAGAAATGCCACAAAGGCTCCACAATGCCACAAAAGGCCAACACGCTTGGGGAACCTCCACAACTCAATTGGAGCCCCAAGAACACACCACAACTCCACACAACCGTCTAGGGTTCCAAGAACCCAAGAGAAACAAGCCCAAGGGCTTGAACTCGCCGAATCTCCGAGGAGAACTCAAACCTATGCACCAAATGCAAGAGGCAAATCCTTCTCTCTCAAATTCCACCAAAGCTACAAAAGCTATTGGGGGAATAAGAGAGGAAGAACACAAGAGGAGAACACAAAACTCTCCAAGATCTAGATCCCAAGGATTCCTTCACAAAGAAGAGATTTTGCTTGGTGGGGCTTGTAGATCTAGATCTCCTCTCTCAAATCCCTCAAAAAGATGCAAGAATCATAGGAGGGAGAAGGGGAGAGGGCAAGCTCTTCAAGGTCAACAATGGAGAAGAGAGAGAGCAAGAACCAAGAAGAAGCAAGTTGGCCCCAAAGGGGGAAGGAGAGCTCCTTTTAAAGGGCTCCCCGATCTGCCCGTTACACACAGTTTCGCGCATGGTCGGTAGTACCGGTGGGTGGCCGGTACTACCGGTGGCACTCAGACAATGGTCCAAAAATGAGGTGCAAATGAATACAAAAACGAGGCCGGTCGGTACTACCGGTGAGTCACCGGTACTACCGCCTGGGCCAGTACTACCGCCCAAGATTCCGACCAAAGTTCCGACAAATACACACACCAAGATAGAGAGGGTACAGAACAAAAAATGGGGTTGCCGGAAGTTGGGCCAGAATTAACACCGGTACTACCAGCGGTAAACTGCCCTGGCGGTACTACCGGTGGCCCGCCGGAACTACCGGATAGGCAAAAACTTCAGAACCAGAACTGCCACAACTTTTGCATCCGAACTCCAAATGAGACGAAACCAATTTTGTTGGAAAGATAGCGATGCGTAGAATCCAACAAGGGAGAAAATACCATGAATATATATGTGAGATACCTCCCAAGGTGTGGAGCCAGAAAACCCGCAAGATCAAAAACGCAATAAGATATGCAAGGGGAATCCGTTTTTGATGAACTAGAGCTTGTTATGAAGAACAAGCTCTAGGCCCTCACATGTACAAGAACCAAAAAATTAACCAAGAAAGATGATGCTATGTATGCAAAGGTTTGAGATCTCTTTGAAAGATACGAATGAGTCACCCACTCGAGAGCCCCTCTTGATAGTACGGCTATCTATCCTAAACCCGGTCTCCCAACACTACAAGAACACTACAAGAGACCGGTAAAATAGAAACCCTATCAAGATCATACCTTTGCCTTGAGCATCCCACTTGAGCTTGATGTAGACCGTCTTGTCCTTCCCAAGATGGAACACCTTTCTTGATTGCTATTGCATGCTCTTGTTTGATGAAGACTTGCGAATGGCTCCCCCATACTCCATGAGGAAACCTCTTATTTGACCTTGTCTTCATCACTCCATGAACGCCGAGGAAGGCAAGCTCCAAGCACGATATCTTCTAGAGATGGCGCACCGTGAGCTTGCACAACAAATCTTGATGATGATGTCTTGAAGAAAGCCATGAGGAACTCCATCTTCTTCTTCTTCTTCAAGGCATACATGATCTTCTTCTTCTTCTTGTTCTACTTGATTCCAATAGGCACAAAGCCCTTGGACGATGCTTCTTCTTTTTCATCCTTGGAACCAACACATGGTCCAAGCGATGCCAATGGACAAACCTACAAGTGAAACTCAATTTGCACATTAGTCCATAGGGATTGTCATTAATTACCAAAACTACACATGGGGGCATACATGCCCTTTCACAAGCATTACTTCTCTCTCATTAGAGGTTACTCTTGGCACAAAAAGCAAATAAAAAGGATAATGAGCGGTTATTACAAAGGTAATAATTTCCAAGACTCATCTAAAACTTTTGGGTTATCTCCCAATAAGTAATTTTTTTTAACGCCTTTAAGTTAGGCATAAGAAGCAAGAAAAAGAATCAAGTGTTCTCAAATGAAGAAGCATTAAGAGCAAATTTACTTTTCATAGGAGAGGCAAAATGAATCTTCTCTCTCTTCTTAGGGAAGTGTTCCATACCTTTGTTGAGTGGGAGTTGATATTTAATGGTGCCTTCTTTCATATCAATAATGGCACCAACAGTTCTAAGAAAATGTCTTCCCAAAGTAATATGACAAGAAGCATTGCATTCAACATCCAATACATAGAAATCAACGGGGACATAGGCATCGTTAACCATAATAAGAACATCATTAATACTCCCCATGAGTTTCTTTTTAGCATTATCATCAAGTGGGACATTCAAATCACAATCTTCCAATGGTGGCAAATCAAGCATATCATAAATCTTTCTAGGCATAATAGAAACACTACTATAAAGATCACATGAAGCTTTGCAATCAAAATCATTCACTTTCATATTAATGATGGGTTCCCAACCATCTTCTAGTTTCATAGGAATAGAAGCTTTATGTTTCATCTTTTCTTCTTTAATTTTTATGAGAGCATCAGTAATATGTTTTTGTAAAGGCCATATTCATAGCACTAGCATTAGGACTTTTAGCAAGCTTTTGTAGGAACTTAATAACTTCAGAGATGTTGCAACCATCAAGATCAATATCATAATTATCATCTAAAGTAGTAGAGCTATTACTAGCTTCAACACTAGTGGTAGTAATAGTAGAAACACTAATGTTTCTAGCAGTTTCATCTTCTCTTTCCCACTTAGCATGCAATTCAGCTAATAGTCTAGCATTTTCATCAATTCTAACTTGTATGGCATTAGTAGCAGCAAAGGGGTTATCAATAGTTTCTGGTTTAGCATCCATTTTATTCAAAGAAGATTTTGCTTCAGCCAATGATGCTATATTTCTTTCAGCATTAGAGAGTTTTTCCTCAATAGTTTTATTGAAAGCAGTTTGTTTACAAATAAAATCTTTAAGCATAACTTCAAGTTCAGGGGGAGCACTCCTATTATTGTTGTACGAATTTCCATAAGCATTACCATTATTGGGAGGATATGGCCTATAGTTATTATTACCAAAATTATTCTTGTAGCCATTGTTGCTAAAATTATTATTTCTTATAATGTTCACATCAAGTTCCTCTTCTTTAGCAACCAAAGAGGCTAAGGGAACATGATTTGGATCAATATGAGCTTTCCCATTAGCAAGCATAGACATAATAACATCAATTTTATCACTCAAGGAAGAGTCTCTTCAAAAGAATTTACGTTCTTACCTTGTGGAGCTCTTATAGTATGCCATTCAAAATAGTTAACCATCAGATTATCTAGAAGCTTTGTTGCAGCACCCAAAGTAATAGTCATAAAGGTACCTCCAGCAGCAGAATCCAGTAGATTTCTTGAAGAATAGTTCAATCCTGCATAAAAGCTTTGGATAATCATCCAAGCAGCCAGTCCATGAGTGGGACAATTCTTTACCAAAGATTACCAAAGATTTCATTCTTTCCCAAGCTTGAGCAACATGTTCATTATCATATTGTTTAAATTTCATTATTTCATTCTCATAGATATGATCTTAGCAGGAGGATAGTATTTTCCAATGAAAGCATCTTTGGATTTAGTCCAAGAATCAATACTATTTCTAGTTAGGGATTGTAACCATTCTTTAGCTTTTCCTATCAAAGAGAAAGGAAACAATTTAAGCTTAATAATATCTCCATCTATATCCCAATGCTTTTGCATCTCACAAAGTTCAACAAAGTTATTTAGATGAGCAGCAGCATCTTCAGTACCAATACCAGAAAATTGTTCTCTCATAACAAGATTGAGTAAAGCAGGTTTTATTTCAAAGAAAGTAGCTTCAGGAACAGGTGGAGCAACAGGTGTGCACATGAAATCATTGTTGTTGGTGCTAGTGAAGTCACACAACATAGTGTTTTCAAGAGTAGTCATTTTTTGTGTTTTTAATAAAGAAAGCAAACTAGTAAAACTAATTTTTTGTGTGTTTTTGATAAAGAAACAAGCAAACAAAGAAAAAATAAACTAAGAAAAACAAATAAAACAAAGTAAAGAGATTGGTTATGAGGGACTCCCCTTGTGAAGTTGTCCTTGACTCCCCGACAACGGTGCCAGAAAAAGATTGATTATTGGCTCAACACGTCGAGCTCGTTGGGGAACCCCAAAAGGAAGGTACGATGAGCACAGCAGCAAGAGTTCCCTTAGTTATGAAACCAAGGTTATCGAACCAGTAGGAGCAAGGAAACACCTCCCAGGTGTTGTTGCCAACTTGGAGTCCTGCGCAACACAACCACATAACTTTGCACCCAACTTACAGTGCGGTTGTCAATCTCACCGGTTTTGCTGAAAACAAAGGATTAAAATGTATTGTGTGGAAGAAAGTAAAAGCTTGCAGAAAGTAAACAATAAACAGTAAACAATTGTAGATTGATGGTAAAAGAAAGAACCGGGGTCCATAGTTCACTGGTGGTGGTTCTCCTTAAGATAGATGACATGTCGGGTGAACAAATTACAGCGGGGCAATTGACAAACATTGAGAAAGCATACATGCATATACTAATCATCTTGACTCCTATGAGATTTGATTAGGCATTACAACATTATACATAGACCGTAATCCAACTGCATCTATGACTAATAATCCACCTTTAGGTTATCATCCGAACCCCCTCTAGTATTAAGTTGCAAGAAACAGATAATTGCATTACGCATTGCGTGTAAAGTAAACAATACGATTGTTCTAGGAACAAAGGACTATTGTTTTCTCCCTAGTAGCAACAACACATCTAGTACCTTAGAGATTTCTGTCACTTCGCCAGATTACTAGAGGCATGAACCCACTATCGAGCATAAATACTCCCACTTGGAGTTGCTAGCATCTACTCGGCCAAGATATCTACTAACAACAGAGAGCATGCAAGATCATAAATAACAAAGACATGATAGAATCAATAATCAATCTGAAATAGCATCTCAATATTCATCGGATCCCCGCAAAAACAACATGTAGGATTACAAATATATGATCTTGATCATGAACGGAGCTCACAACATCTAAACATGGTAGCACAAAGGATAAGAACCAACCATCTAGCTACTACATGGACCCGTAGTCCAAGGATGAACTACTCACGCATCACACCGGAGGCTTGCATGGTGATGAAGAAGGCCTCCAGGGTGAATTCTCCCCTCCGGCAGGGGTGTCGGGATGAGCTTCATATCCCTCCCGATCTGGGGATGGAGATGACGGTGGCTACAGAATCTTTCGTGGAATTTTGATCGGGTACTTAGGGTTTCTGTATCGGAGGCATCTTATAGGCGAAAGGGGAGGCCGAGGGGGTGCCCTAGGCGGCCACACCACCCCTGGCGCGGGCCAGGCCTGGCCGCGCGGCTAGGTGGTTTGGCGGCCCTCTGGCCCTGCTCCTTCTCGTATTCTAGCTCCGTGTCCCCCTCGGTGAAATACTGACATTTGGCTTTTGTTCCGTCCAATTCCGAGAATATTCATTTTCTGACTTTCCTAGAACCAAAAACAGTAGAAACATGCAGCTGACACTGTGGCATCTTGTTAATAGGTTAGTCCAAGAAAGTGTATAAAAATTACTCCAAAGTGTGGACAAAACATAAGAAAGTAGATAAAAACCAAGCACGGAACATCAAAAATTATATATACGTTAGCAACGTATCAATATGCTTTTCAATCAATTTCCTCAAGTCCTCATTCTCGAAGGTGAGAGTACGAATCAACTCCGAGTTGTGCTCGATGTGGTTCATGATCATGTTGGGTTGTGAATCCCAGCTTGTACGATTCTTTCCCCACTCTTCCTCCTTGAAGTCTTCTTTTCCTGCATGGTTAGAATGAGGCATATCCCAATTGGAGGGTAGTTTCTCCTTGGCCATATTCTGGAATTGATGCTCATGGATAAGGGTATGGAAGGGATTCTTGGTGTGTGGAGAAGGTGACCGCGAAGCCAAGTGATGACGCGGAGTCTTCCCTCCACTAGACATCTGTGCAGTCCTTTTGAACCTGGCAGGGTTTTCCACCACTCCAATGCTTGCAATGGTGGTGCTGGTGTGTGGATGTTGGTCTTCCTTTGCCTCCTCTTCAACTTCACTATCGCTCTCCTCCTCCTGTTTAGAGTCTTGGAGATAATCCTCCATAGGCTCCTTGCCCTTATCGTTGGTGGAGACCATTGTGCTTCTAAACTTTAAGAATAGTTCCTGGCAGAAACAGATTGAAATGAAAACGACGAGAACACGATATACCAGGGGGTGGTGTGAGCCACCCTGGCTCTGTTTCCGTCCCTTTTTCGACCCATTTCTTTCCTTGTTGGATAAAAACTGCAAAAATATAACTTGATAGATTTTTTGTGTACCTTTTCTCACCAGAACTGTTACCTATTCGAAAACGGACTCTGCAGGTCTCTGAACTTGGCATTTAATAGATTCTTCCAGATTCACCGCTTGAATAACATCAATATCTTCATCTTTATACACATATTGTTTGAGTCATGTAACCTTTCACTATCTTATTACACCATTTTGTCCAATAACCTAGAAATTTCTTTTACACAAAACTTCACACAATTCTCATTAGCAACATTAGTGTAAGCGAGGTAATAAACCTTTTAAGTTCAATCTCAACTGAAATCCATCAAAACATAAGCTACTGTAGCAACTCCTTCCGAAAAACCAAAAATAATTCAAAAACGAAATCGATTTAAGAGGCAAATGCAAGAGTGGCACAAATCTGTCAAAACAGACCAGCAGGTAAAGATCAATATTTTCGAAAATCTTCTGTTGCTCAAATAAAAAATTACAAAGATAACGAAAGTTAAATAATAACCTGGGGCATGCGCACAAAAATTTATAGATCAGTACGATGTTCTGAGATTTTTATCGATTTTTTATAGTGAAGCACAAAAATCTGTTTTGGGACAACAAGTTCCCCAAATCTTACTTCTCTCTGATTAGAGATTGATCTTGACACAAAAACCAAACAAAAAGGATAAGGAGAGGTTGTTGCCGTAACAATAACTTCCAAGACTCAAAGAAACAAAAACAAACTGAAAGCAAAAAATATATCGGGTTGTCTCCCAAAAAGCTCTTTCTTTATAGCCATTAAGATGGGCATGATAATTTCAATGATGCTCACATAAGAATATGAATTGAAGTAAAAGAGAGAATTAAGAAGCAAAAATACACATGTTTAAGTCTAACCCACTTCCTATTCAAGGGAGTTTGGTAAGAAAATAAATTGTTGAAACCAGAGGCTGCTAGCATAGGAAGGCACAACAAATGTAACATAAAGACTTTCAGCATAAAGCGAGGAAACTTAATATTATTGAGATGCATAAGAACAATCTTCCCTCTCTCATAATAGCTTTCAATATCATGCATAAATTTAACGATATAACTATCACAGGAACCATTGTAGCAACGATCACTTATCCTAACACAAAACATAGGGAGACTAGCTCTCATAACACTACTTTGTGAAACAATATTAGGGATATCCTTACAAAGTATAGTGTGTCCCTCTTCTACATATTTAGTGACAAAGTTTTTCACATTCGCTATCATAGGTTCAACAGCTACTTGTTCATCAGGTTCAACAACTTTATTTGTACTTTCATTAACCATACTAGCTATCATAGAATGTTCCTTTATCTTAACTGGGAAAGGCATTTTCTCAATGTAAGGTTCATGTAAAACATGATTAGCAGTATAAACTTCAGTATTTCTTGCAGGAACACTACTAACAATGTCTTTATAAGGTGCATGATACTTATTCCACTTCTTTTTAGGAATTTCAATATAAGAACCAAAAGCTTTAAAATAAGTTGCAATAGCTTGAGAGTCTAGACCATAAGCATTTCTAACATTTTGAAAGTCATCAGTTCCCATAAAAGATTCAGTGCATTCATAATCATAATTTATACCCGACTTTCTTCCTTTATCATTCTCCCCTGCTTCAGCATTGTCTTGAATGCAGTCTAGAAGATCCCATTTAGCTCCTTCTTCCATGCGTGTAAATGATCCAGCACAAGAAGCATCCAATAGATCCTTATCATCAAGAGAAAGCCTTACATAAAAGTTATTGATAATAATATTGTTGGGGAGCTCATGAATAGGAAATTTAAGCATTAGTAACTTCAATGTCCCCCAAGCTTGAGCTGTACTCTCCATCAAGAGGCCAAAAGTTGTATATTTGATTCCGATCTTTATGAATCTCACTAGGAGGATGAAATTTTGAATAAAAGAGAGGTACTAGTTCCTCCCATTCAAGAGCTTGACCATTCTTCAGCAGCTTATACCATTCCCTAGCTCTTCCTTTCAGTGATAATGATAATAACTTCTTCTTGACTTGATCTGTTGTAATACCTGCACACTTGAACAACCCGCATAATTCGTGTATAAAGAGCAAATGATCACCGATATGGACAGTTCCATCTCCAAAATAGTAGTTATCCATAACACGATCAATAATTCTTGTGGAAATCTTAAAAGTATCATTCTCAGGAGGTGGTGGTTCATCTACTACCTTAGCAGTGGTAGTAGCATTACAAAATAAGAAACTAAGTGAATTATCCATATTGAAATAAAGTAACTAACAGAAGTAAACAATACTCAAAGTCGAAGTTTCCTTTACCAGTTCCACTCTCCAATAGCGCTTCACTCCCCGATAACAGTGCCAGAAAATAGTATTGATGACCCACAAGTATAAGGGGTGTATCGCAGTATTTTCGATAAGTACGAGTGTCAAACCCAACAAGGAGCAGAAGGTGTTGACGAGTGGCTTGGAGCAGGAATTCTCTGTAAATACTTAGCAAACAGATTTTTTAGGGTTTTTGGATAATGCAGATAAATAAAGTATGAGTAAATAAAAGACAATAATAATAGATGCAGGAAGTGGTATTACTTAAGATGACCAAACGTTCTCGAGGACACATGGGAATATTGCCAAGTGCTTTTGCTTCATATAGTTGATTAATGTTCTTTAGTTTGATAAGTGTTGTGTGGGTGAACCTATACTAATGTATCGACCTTCTTAGGACTAATACATACTTGTGATTATACCCCTTGCAAGCACCCGCAAGTACAAGAAAGTAATTAAGATAGAAACCTAACCACAGTTTTAAACTCTAAGATCCTAACATCCCTTGTGCAAAGGTTTCCTAACGGGGGTTCAGGTTTCTGTCACTCCGGTAACCCCTACGATTAGTAGCCAAATACACAATGCATTCCCCTAGGCCCATAAATGTGAAGTGTCATGTAGTCGACGTTCACATGACACTACTAGAAGAATAACACCACAACTTAAATAACAAACTATTGAATCTTTCTCAACACAATTACACTACTAACAACATGACTTCTCCCATGTCCTCAAGAACTAAACGAACTACTCACAAGACATCATATGGATCAAGATCAGAAATGATATAATGATAATTAACAATTTGAACATGCCAATAATTCAATGGTTCCACTCAATGGCATCAAATACAACAAGTAATCAACACCGGGAAAGTTTCCCCTACGAACTATGCAAGATTCAACCCAATTGTTACAGCGGTATGGAGCGGTGATGATGGTGCTGGTGGAGATGATCCCGATGAAGTCCAGCTTGATGGTGGTGATGATGGCGATGATCTCCCCTCTGTGGGAAGGAATTCCCCTGGTAGAATTCTATCTATTGGAGAGATATTTCTCTCTCTGTAGTTTTCCGCCCCGTAGAGGTGGCGAAATTTTTCTGTGGTTGCTCTCCCAGGCTTAGGGTTTCATGGAGATAATATATGCCAAAGGGGAGAGCCAGGAGTGGGCCAGGGTGGCCACACCACCTGGTGGCACAGCCTAGGGTAGCCCGCGCCAGGGGGTGGTGTGGGCCCCCTTTGGCCCATCTCCGCTCCCCCTTCTGGCATCCTTCGTCTTCTGGAAAAATAGGATTTTCCATGTATTTTCCTAGATTTTATGATCTTCGCGAATTTTGCCTCCAAACAGCCCCTTTGCCATCAGAATCCTGACTGCAACGGTCCATGCTCCAAAAGTCATCAACCATGCAAAAACAGATGAAATAACACAATTATCATCTCTTAATATGAAATATATCAATGAATATCAGTAAATTATGATATAGAATAGTGATGCAAAATGGACGTATCAACATGCACCATCACAATCTTGATCAAGGTATTTGTAAAACATTGATATCTGGAATCATAGTACTCTAACATAGACATGAAAGATATAGTTCTAATCAATAAGACATAGAAACTATGTTGTAACATCAAAAGGTACAAACAAAAGATTCATGAATATCAATGCTTTGAAAGACATTTGTTTATTTCACATATAGAAAACATAATGAGAATGGTATTCATCTTATCCCTCATAGTGTAACAAAACATAAATGCATAGGACACCTTCAAAGTTCATAAGGGTGACTAGATACAAATAGTTTAAGAACAAGCAATATCAAAGTTATGAATCAATCAATAAGTCTTGGGACAATGCACATTAAACTAAGAATGACCACTATGCTCTCTCAATAGGTGCATAAAGATAGAAGATGGAGACTCAACATAAAAGTAAAAGAAAGGCCCTTCATAGAAGGAAGCAAGGATTGAAGTTTCATAAAGAGCTTCCAAAAATTATGGTACTTATTAGCTTTCAGCTCTCATTGCCCCTATCATAAGCATATTTAGGTGATTAAGGTTAAAGTGAACGAATATGAGGATATGCTTGATAGGTTATAAGCTAAAAATCTCATGCCCCTTACTTACGAGTACCGTTCCTCATGCTACTCAACTTTAGTCACAGGTAAGTTCTTGTCATTGTAAGTACATGTGTATCATAGAGAACCGCCAACGGGGTACCCCTTGCTCGATGATACGGTAGATTCCCCATATCAAAATGACAAGGCAAGTAGACAATGAGCATCTCAGCGATCCTTTTATTTCCTATTTGCATAGGTTTTTTTTTCTTTTTTCTTTCCTATTTGCATAGGTTTTTTTATTGAGGATGCTTCATAGATTGCTCACTATGGTTATGCTGCAGGTTTCCACCATGATTAGGCATGGATTAGACCAGCCACCCGGGCGTTTCTCTAACACATATACGAACTCTATGAGCCTTACAATCTCCCCTTTCATTTCACACCGTCGAGATCCATAAGCAAAAGAACACGATATCAACTAAATAAAGTGTAATGTTGAAAGCGTTCCCCATGATACATGGTTCTGCTAATTCACAACTTACAAAGCGCAAACATATACGCAACATAGATGGGCACAATGGTTCAAGTTTATTAAGTGTAAGAAAGTAAAGTGTGCCATCAAGTTCGTGAGAGATTTAATCACTAATTTTCACATAACAAGTTTAAATCGGAAGGTAGATAAAAACATGAATATACTTGGAATAGCAATAATGCTAATAGGTAGGTATGGTGGACTCTTTGGAATAACTTGGTTTTATTTGGAGTTGGATGCATGAGTGGAACTCATACTTGGTACATTTGGAGGCTAGCAAAAGATAGGGAGCGACCAATTAAGAGAGCAATAATGGCCATAATCATGCAAAGTGACAAAAAATCATTAATTAAAGCATAAAGTGATATTACAAGTCGAAAACTAGATGATCATAGAGGCTATGGTGACTTGGTATAGTCTTAACATGGTGTGAGCATGTTCCAAGTCAACCCAAATAAAGCATCAAAGGAGAATACCACAATATTATGCTTTTGTATGCTAAAACAATGCATGATTATTTCAAGGCACATTAAGCAATCTCAATTGTTTGGAACAAGTCATGCTACAACAATAATTACTAAGCATAAAGTCAAAGCAATATCAAACATGACATGATATAGTCTAGGCCACAGTCTAAACATGCTCCTTTTGTACCACTTATGAGCATGAAATTTCCTACTCTTTTCCAACACCAATCGAAAACTAAAGCTAAACGCAGTGCTAGCAAAGTAGAACACTCACAGAACAATAAGAGTGAAAACCAGAGTGTTAGGCAATGAATAACGGGGTGTGTCTGTTGGGGGGATACCCCCGGGTAGGGTCACGCCGGGGTATAAAAGCCGAGTTAGCCGAGGTTCGGCAAGGCCAAAGCAGATGCTGGCCAGGTCACCTCAAGGCAGGCCGAATCACGGGGTAACCCGGACCAGGAGGCGTTCGCCTAACTAAGTCTCAACCGACTTAAGCAGTAAGTCGGAAGTGCATGTTTTACTTATATGCAGGAACAGGTGTGGCCAGATCAACTATGATCCGGGCCACGTCTGGCTTCTAGGAGAAGGAAGGAATCTCGCTGGTCAAAAGCAGCCCCGGTATGCACTACCTAAGCGAAGCAAGCAAGGACAGGACCACCAGGGCATGGCCGACAAGGGTGACAACGCCCATGTCGGCTGACGCGGGCACCGCAGAGGCTCACGTAGCCAAAGCATGTGTGACACGGGGAAAAGCACCCCGGTCGGCTTACTACTTTGGGGGGAAGCATATTCTTAGGAATATGCTTCCACGTATGCCCTAGGCAGAGACCGAGCTCCCTCTATAAAAGAGGGGCTAGGGTTTCAGTAGAAGGGGTTGGTTTTTCTGCTGTTCCGTTTTGGCTAGGGTTTGAGGTGTGATCTATGGGTGAGAGTAAGAGAGCTCCTTCTTCCTCCTCTCGCCAATACAGCTCTAGGAGCACTTGTAATCTTGGTAACAGAGCTATACAAACAACTGTGTGGAGAATCACTTCACTATCCCTTCCTGGATTCCCCTAGCGTGTATTAGTCCCCACCTTTAGCCTATCCATGGCATCTGCCGTGACACCACCACGACAGTTGGCGCCCACCGTGGGGCTAGCGGCGCTAGCAGGGGTCAAGATCCGGATGGGAAACATCATCAGCACCGATGAACGCATCGTCTCTGGGCTCGTTCAGTGCTTTGGAGCGCTGGATTTGGTCAGCGACAACGCTGGCTGCTTCGGCACGCGTCCTCTTCCGCGCAATGGCCTCTTCGTCAGGCTCGGCGCGCACAAGGTCTACGTTGCTGTTGATGTGTCGTGTGTTCATCCGCGTCACGTCGTCGAGGCGGGGGAGCCACCCCTCACCGTGGTTCCCAGAACGCGTATCGCTCTCTCCCAGGACCATGCAAAGGTGATGATGACTGCGCCAGGTGCGGGCGCGAGCAAGGATCCGGCGCCAGATCCGGAGGTAACGCCTAAGGCGCCGAGGAAAGGTAGAGGTCCTCCACTTGAGAGGCCGGAGAACATGTTGAGGGAAGCAATGGATAGCTTGGCAAACCCTGTAGTAGCAGAAGTAGATCCGGCTTGAGCGCAGGCCGAGCTGGAAGAAACTAGGCAGAAAATACTAGAGGGCGCAAAAAAGATAGCCGCGGCACAGCAGTCGTTGAATATGACGCTACATGAGTACGCAAAGGCGAACAAGGTTGACGCTGTAAAAGTGAAGGGAAGAAATCTCATGAGCGAGATGAACAGAGAGGGTGATATTGGAATTGAGGAATCAGAAAACTGTTTGTCCGTGGGGCTGCCAAGGTATAGTACCCCGGCAAAGAACCTCAGAGCAGCGGATGCAGCTGCGTCCGAGTTAGAGGGTCTGACGGGTGAAGCCCGACAAAGACAACAGGATAGGGTTAATGAGCTGGTTCGGATCGCGAATAGGCAAAACGAGGAACTACTCAGAGCTAACCCAGAGAGAGCTAGAGATTCCAAGATCGTCCATTTGGCGGTGGGTAACCCAGAGAAATCCGCTGGAGCCGCATCGTCTCCTCATGGTGGTCCAAGGAGAGAAGAGGTAGTAACCTCGGCCAGACGGAACAAACAGATCGTCCCCTATGACCCAACGCGGGTAGGGAAAGGAAAAGAAGCTCAAAAAAATGATGATCGACAGAGTGTGAGCCGAGGTGAAGCTGGCCGAGGTAACCGCGACCAAGGCAATGCCGGTCAAGGGAACGTTGTCAACCGCAATGCCGGACAGCGAAACTCGGCTGGAGTAGGACAAACGCAGCAACGGAATATACCAAGGCAAGAGCAAAGTGCCGGCCGAGGTATGCAACAGAAAGGCGCTCCACGAGAGCAAGACATGTATAATGATGGAGACTCAGAAATGGCAAACGCGGGATACGCAAGGCCGGACTATCATGTGATAGGGTCAAGATTGGGAAGCAGGGATTTGATGCCGGATGGTGCCAGGTTGAAACTGGATCGACTATATAGGTCGGAACAAATTGAATGTCAAGGTCCACCGGGTCCAGCATGTTTTGGACCCCAGATCATGAAGGAGCCACCGATACCCAACTTCCAGCTACCCAGAGGCACAAAGACGTATGACGGCAGTACAAAGCCGGGGGATTGGCTGATAAATTATGCTACAGCCGTGAAAATTGCCACTAGCAACCTGAGATGGGCTGTACGATATGTACCCCAGATGTTGGAAGGACCGGCAAGGGTATGGCTGAATAATTTGCCACCAGGAAGCATCAACTGCTGGATAGATTTCGAGAAAATGTTCATCAACAATTTTTCGAGTACGTATCAGAGGCCAAATAGGCCGCAGACCCTAGGTATGTGCAAGCAAAGGCCAAATGAGACGGATCGGGAGTTTTTAACCATCCATTAGGCCCTCCCCAGAAACCGACTCAATCTACGTCCCGGAGGACACATAATCCGGAGCAGTGCCCATGGACATCGACATGGGAAGTGGTGCGCGAAACCCGGGGACTGCCTCGGCAAACCTGGGGATTGCTTCACTGAACTCGGGGACTGCTTCGCAAGACCCGGGGACTGCACAGCATGATCCGGTAGAAGTTATGCCGGTGGATCAGATGGAGATTGATGAGGATGTGTTCCCTGTGCGAGCAATACCAGCTTGGGCACTACCTATATTTCAATTCCTGAAAGATGGAACGTTACCCACTGAGGAGGTGTTGTCTAGGCAAACATAGAGGAGGGCAAAGGCCTACACGATCATCAATTCCGAACTATACAAAAGAAGTGTGACCAATGTCCTCCAGTGATGTGTTGACCCGGAAGAAGGACTTGAAATCATCCAAGATATACATTAGGGGGAATGCGGGCATCATGCCTCATCCCGAGCCTTTGTAGCAAAAGCTTTCCGACACGGATTCTACTGGCCAAGTGCCTTAGAGCAAGCAGAAGATCTGGTGAGAAAATGTAATGGTTGTCAGAGGTATGATACCAAGACATATATGCCAATGTCGGAACTCAAGACCATACCAATCACTTGGCCGTTTGCCATATGGTGCTTGGATATGGTTGGCCCGTTCAAACCATCAAGGGGAAATATGACTCACATTCTGGTAATGGTGGATAAGTTTACCAAGTGGATTGAAGTAAAGCCTATAAGAAAATGTGATGGAGCTACGGCCGTAACGTTTCTCAAAGATATCATCTTGAGATACGGTTATCCTCACAGTATCATAACTGATAATGGCACAAACTTTGCGGAAGGAGCAGTTGCGCGTTTTTGCCGAGATAAGAAGATCCGGCTGGACGTAGCCTCGGTAGCCCACCCCGCATCGAACGGACAAGTGGAAAGATCCAACGGATTAGTATTATCCGGAATAAAATCCCGGCTCATTGAGCCGCTGCAAAGATCAGCGGGGTGGTGGATAGAAGAACTACCAGCGGTACTGTGGAGTTTAAGAACAACTCTGAGTCGATCAACAGGCTATACGCCGTTTTTCTGGTATATGGGGCAGAAGCTGTATTACCAGCCGACATAGAGCATGATTCGCCTAGGGTCACCCAATACACAGAAGCCGAAGTGCAAGAAGCCCGACAAAATGATGTTGATCTGCTGGAAGAAGCGAGAGAACTTGCATTGTCTAGATCCGCCATATATCAACAAAATCTCCGACGCTATCATAGCCGGAAAGTATGCCCCTGAGTCTTTCAGGAAGGCGATCTGGTGCTCCGGTTGGTACAACGTACTGGTGGCATGCAAAAATTATCCCCCCCATGGGAAGGGCCGTTCATCGTGAGCAAGGCATTGCACAGTGATTCTTATTATCTTATAGATGCAAAGCCACAAGAGGAGAACAAGGCGGACAGGTCCAGAGAGGAATCCAAGCGACCATGGAATATAGCTCTACTCCGTCCTTTCTACAATTAGCTAAGAAGTGTATGTATCCGAGTCATCTCATATGTCGGTATGTATGTCGGCAATGAGCTTATCAATGAATTGTTGGCACCTCGAGCAGTAACTCGGGGACTACCTTAATAATGTTTTTTGTTTTTATGCGTCAGCTAGAATAAGTTATTCTACTTAACTCGGATTAGTAATGTGTGAGCACCAAGAACCCAACTCTTTGACTTGCTGCTGTCCAACAAGAATTGGCTTCATGGCAAGCAAGAGAACAAGTTTGGAATTGCGTAGCACATGAAAAACGACTAAGGAAAAGAATTTATTCGAGCCGACGTTTGTTTTTCGGACTAACCCTGTATTTATTTTTCAAGTTATTATGCAGTTTTATTTTTGAGCTAAGTCTAAAAGTTTCCCAGTATTGTTAAGACAATTTTTGAAGCTCGGATTCGTAAGTCATAAAACCGAATCAAGGTAGACATGAACCGAGCCAAGAGATTGAACGAACAAGAAAAGAAACTCGGGGACTACGCCCAAGTTAATCCGGCATAAGAACTTAGTAGCAAAATATCACATGTGCTTGGAATACAACTCCACCCGGCATACCGAGGATCTGATAAATTTTCGAGTTTTTTTTTCGCTCAAGGAGCAGCAGGAGGAAGTTCGGCATCATCTTCGCCGCCTTCAATATCCGAGGCGTCATCTTCTCCTTCACCGTCCGAGCTATCCTCATCATTCTCAACCTCTTCGTCCGCAACGGCTTCCAGGAAGCTCGGCCCCTCAACCCAGTCATGAATGGGAGCGTATTCAATGAGGCTATGGGCGCAAGCCTGGCGCCGAGCTACCCACTCCGGGTCATTGGTCCATCTGGATCCTGTGCGCAGACGTGTCAGGAGGTTGAGATCGATCTTCTCATACCACGTGAGTATGTGGTGAAGAATGGTATCAGCTGCGGCACGTCCAGCAGACTCTCTCCAGAGGTCAAGCTGAGTCTCGGTTTCCATTAACTTCTCAATGAGAAGTGCGCTGGTCTCCGGGGCTTCTTCGCCGGGCCAGAACGTGTTGAAGATGCGAGCTGTAGTGCCGAGGATGTCCTTGCCGTAATTTTTTATGAGCTCCACGCGAGACGACAAGCTGACCAACAGGTCCTCCAGGTCATAAGGAATCCCTTCACCATCAGGAGCGGCTGGAGTACCCCTTTGTCGACGGAAGTTGGCAACTGCTGCGCTCGCAATAGGAGTCCCCTCTGGAAATTTGCCTGGAAACGAGGCAAAGGAGGAGGGTCAACTCGGAGAACAAGACATATGAAGTAACTCGGAGAAGTAGGTCGGAAAAGGGAAAGGAACTTACGTGATATATGACTGAGGATCCGGGTCAACTCCTTGGTGCAGTCATCACGTCTCTTCCAAAGCTGCCCAAGCTCAGCGTTCACCGACCCAAGCTAGATGCCGGACTCCTTGAAAAGATCCTGGTCCTTGGCGATCTGGAGGTTGAGGTGCTCGCGCTCTTCTGTGTAATTCTGGCCAGCCTTTTGAAGTTCGGATTGGTGCTGGGCTTTCATCTTCTCCATCTCAGCCTTGAGCCTGGCAATCTCATCGTCCTTGGTCCGGAGGAGGGCGAGCTCGTCATCTTTGTTCTTAAGCTCGGCTTGGTGCTGCCCTGCTTGTTCGAGAAAATGTAGCATCATATCAGGCACGGGCACACTATCTTCAAGCGATGCTGAAATAGTGTTTTGGCCCGGCAGAGCCGAGGTATGAATGTTTGCCGAGCCAAGGAGAAAAGGAAGTGGAAAGCACGACAAGGTCGGATAGAAATGACTTACCCTTGATCTGCTCTAGATTTTTCCGCATAATAATGTTCTCAGCCTCCACCCTAGCTGTGGAAACCGAATGATGAGATTAGTTCGGCAAAGGAAGATGAAGAAAAATGAAGAAGCGCTAAGGAAGAAATTTACCCCTTTTCTCGTATTCCGCGATAAGTGCAGCCTGCTTTGCGCGTAGCATCTTGTGGGTATCCAGCAAGCGTTGGAATTCAGCACTCCGGCGATTGGTGGTCACCTGAAAGGGATACAGAAACACAAGTTAGCTCGATGCATATTCGAAGTGTACTAAAATCCGGGCCAAGTGGAACTTAACCCGGCTCTAGGTGTGTGCATATTCGAAGTGTAATAAAATCCGGGCCAAGTGGAACTTAACCCGGCTCTAGGTGTGTGCATATTCGAAGTGTACTAGAATCCGGGCCAAGTGGAACTTAACCCGGCTCTAGATGTGTGCATATTCGAAGTATACTAAAATCCGGGCCAAGTGGAACTTAACCCGGCTCTAGGTGTGTGCATATTCGAAGTGTACTAAAATCCGGGCCAAGTGGAACTTAACCCGACTCTAGGTGTGTGCATATTTGAAGTGTACTAGAATCTGGGCCAAGTGGAACTTAACCCGGCTCTAGATGTGTGCATATTTGAAGTATACTAAAATCCGGGCCAAGTGGAACTTAACCCGGCTCTAGGTGTGTGCATATTCGAAGTGTACTAAAATCCGGGCCAAGTGGAACTTAACCCGACTCTAGGTGTGTGCATATTCGAAGTGTACTAAAATCCGGGCCAAGTGGAACTTAACCCGACTCTAGGTGTGTGCATATTCGAAGTGTACTAAAATCCGGGCCAAGTGGAACTTAACCCGGCTCTAGGTGTGTGCATATTCGAAGTTCTCATGGAGCTACGTTAGTTTTCTAAAGAGCATCCGGCCGAGTAACAAGTTACTCCCCCAGAGGCTCGAGGACTAATGGTTATTATCTACAGCATGTAAAGGGGAAGCGACGTACCTCCATCATCCGCCCAGCGAGGTTAATTGCCTTTGCGGCTGTGTTCATCTGGGCGGAAAACTCGGCGGTGCCGAACTTCTTCGTGAGATCAGCGTCTTGAACGACCTCTGCCTTATTCCAATTCATGACAAATTCAATCAGGCTTGGAGGGTACCGTTCACCGCTGGGCATATGGGGTGCCACCAAGCCCTTCGCGTGCGCTTCTTTCCTTTCAATCAAGGCAAGGGCTGGGCTGGTGTGCAGAACCATCTGTTGTGCGTCAGTTGGCTCGGCAGGGGCGTCCTTCGCTGCTGGAGCTTTCTTGGGAAGCATTAATGCGAGGGTACGCTGCCCAGCCTCGACGAGTGTCGGCTTGGCAGCGTCCGGAGCCTTCTTGCCCTTGGCTTGATAGCACCGAATTTTGCCAATTCGGCAGTTCGATCTTCGCATTCATGGACGTTGATAAGATCCTTCCATTTAGTAGCACCTTAGGATGGCATAGCCTTAACGTTAATGGCGAGGTTCAAAAGAGGAAAGGCTTGCGGTGGATACCTAGGCACCCAGAGACGAGGAAGGGCGTAGCAAGCGACGAAATGCTTCGGGGAGTTGAAAATAAGCATAGATCCGGAGATTCCATGAGCAGGCAAGAGACAACCTGGCGAACTGAAACATCTTAGTAGCCAGAGGAAAAGAAAGCAAAAGCGATTCCCGTAGTAGCGGCGAGCGAAATGGGAGCAGCCTAAACCGTGAAAACGGGGTAGAGGAAGCCGTCGCAGCGGATTTCCCCTTAGGAGCGGCCGGGGTAGTTCCTCGCCGAGGTTGAGAAGACTCGGACGAGGCAGAGGAGCTAGGCGCTGGTGCTCCTTTTGCTGGACTTGGTGCCGCTGCTGATGTTTTTGCAGCCGGAGTTGGTGCTGATGCCAGAGTTAGTATTGGTGCTGGTCTGGTTGTTGGTACTGGTTCTGGAGCTGAGGTAGCTTCAGTGGTTGCTGGTTGCAGCGATGCCGAAGTAGTGGATGTCGTCGCCTCGGCTGGGCCGGTCTCCCTCGCTCCAAGGTTACCCTCCTCTTGCCGAGGTGGAGCAGAACCCGGAGCGGCCGCAGAACCCTCTGGAATAGGGCTCAGCGGACGTGACTCGTCGTCGCGACGGGGAGAAGGGCTAGTCGGAAAGGTGAAGAGATGCTAGATCCACTTTGAGGGACCTCCACCGGAGCCCTGCAAAATCAAATAATGTCAGAAGAGAAATTACAACGATGTAAGGAAGAGCAAGTTACAGAAGGAAGAGTGACTTACGCATCCGAGGTTTGGGCCTCCTTGGGTTTCCGAGCCCTTCGTGCTGGGGCCTTGCCTGCTGGCTTGGAGGCAGTCTTGTCCTCGGACTTCTTTCGCCTTTTAGCGGGCTGAGAAGGTCCGGAGGAAGAACTTGGAGCAGCCCCGCGCTTCTTCTTCGATGCCACCGGAACAGGTTCGCCCATAGCGAGGGGAGGATCCTCGTGAATATGACCGCCGGGATGAGCTGATGCTGGAAAAGCAAAAGAAAGGGGGACAGCCTCAACAGGTTCAATCACCTCGACATCTGAGTCATCTTCATCATTGGGCCAATCTCTAATAGAAGAGGATTTACCCGTGGGTCGTTTCGTGGCGTCGGTCATCGGGAGGAACATCTCCTGGTCCGACTCTTCCTCATCCAGAGTCTCCCGGTCCGGCGCCCACTTAAGGGTCGGATCGGTGCCGTCCTCGAGGGTCTGCTGAAGAAATTGCTGAGGAAAGGAATGAACAAAAGAGTCAAAAATGCAACAATAACTGACATGTAATTAGTCCAGGGTAAGTTTGCAACATGAAGCTTACCGGGGGAGGAAGCCTATCGCGGCAATAATGCTCAATCCCCCAAGTCCACTCGGAGGAGAAGTCCTTGTGGGTGGTGAAGAGAGCCTTAACCCGGCGATATATCTCCGTGTTGCTCAGCTCGAAGGATGAGGTCCGGTTGGGATCGCGGCCAAAGCTCATGTGGCACACCTTGTGGGTGCGCTTCTGGAGGGGGGAAATTCGGTTACGCACGAAAGTGATCATAGCATCCTCGTTGCGTAGCCCGAGCTTCTTCAGCTCCACGAACCTTTTGTTGACCTGGTTGGCCAAGGCCATGGGCTTCTTGGGAACGGCGTCCCACAGATTCGGGTTAGGTGGACCCAGAGTATAGGGGAGCAGCCGGATTAAGTCTTCGGTGGCTGTGTTCCGGACGTAAAAGAAATTCCGGGCCCACCCTTTGCAGGACTCTAACCCGGTGACCCAGGGGAAAACGGAAAACCTTCGGGGTGAGATGGAAGCCGCTCCGAATTGAGTGAGCTGCTTGTCCTCCGGATCGGTGTAGATGTTAGGGGTGACGTTGCGGCGAAGGCCGAAAAACCGGATCCATAGCTCCTTCGTGGGCCATAGTCCGACATAGCCTTCGATCGTAGAAGCAAAGGCAGAAAGAGAAGTGATGGCATTGGCTGGAAGATGGTGCGGCTGGAGTTGGTAGGTACTGAGCCAGTCCCGGAAAAAGTCGCTCACCGGCAACCCGAAGCCCCGTTGGAAGAGGGACAAGAACACGACGTATTCACCCGGATTGGGTGAGGGGGCTAATTTGGACGAGGCAAGGCGAGCCGCAACGCCGGCGGGGATGCGCCTGGTGCGGTAGAGCCAGTCCAGGTCGTCTTCGCAGACCCAGGACCCGGCCCACGCACCGCGGTCCGCCGCCGCGGTGTCCTCCTCCACCTCCTGCTCAGCGACGATGAGCTCCTCTTCCGTCATCTGGTCTTCGCTGCCCTCGCTGGCGCTAGCGGCGGCGGGGGGCAGAGGCCTGGATTGGCGAGGACCCGTGGCGAGAGAGTTGCATAGCGGTGGCTGCGATGCAGAAGTGTGAGGAAAAAGCGCGGCGGCGACGCTGCTATTTGGAGCACTGGCGGCAGCGCGGTCGCGAGGAAGACGAAAGAGAAGAGCAACGGGCAGAGGGGCGCAGAAGGAGAAAAATCCTAAGGGATGCGCCCCTCCGCTATTTAACCACTCCCTCAAGGGGTGAGTGGGATCGCATCCTGCGGATCGGCCACACGCAGTGGCCGTGTATCACCTGCCCGGACCAATCAGTGGGGAGCCACACGGAGGGCCACAGAGCGGAGATGATCCCATGACGTGACACTGTGATGCGATAAACGAGGAGGCAGGCATGACGTGACCCGCGCACAGTGATAACTGACAATTACTGCGGCGGTTACTATGCAGTCCCTTAAAATAAGACGACATAATGATTACCCTTCACATGGGTTGGCGTACGAGAGAAGGAAACAAGACCCGGATGGAACTGTGGTAACCCGGCCAGCAAGTGAAAACTTGGAATGTGTGGAGGGAAAGTAAAACCAGGAGGTCCGAGTTAAAGTGGTAACCCGGCCGGCAAGTGAAAACTTGGAATGTGCGAAGGGAATGTAAATCCATGTAATCCGAGGTAAATAGGTAACTCGGCAACAACGACCGGAGCACAGAATTGAACTGATGTGGCCTTAGCGGCCAAGGCAGCTAAGACCGCACCAGCTTCGGGGACTAATGTTGGGGGGATACCCCCGGGTAGGGTCACGCCGGGGTATAAAAGCCGAGTTAGCCGAGGTTCGGCAAGGCCAAAGCAGATGCTGGCCGGGTCACCTCAAGGCAGGCCGAATCACGGGGTAACCTTGACCAGGGGGCGTTCGCCTAACTAAGTCTCAACCGACTTAAGCAGTAAGTCGGAAGTGCATGTTTTACTTATATGCAGGAACAGGTGTGGCCAGATCAACTATGATCCGGGCCACGTCTGGCTTCTAGGAGAAGGAAGGAATCTCGCTGGTCAAAAGAAGCCCCGGTACGCACTACCTGAGCGAAGCAAGCAAGGACAGGACCACCAAGGCGTGGCCGACAAGGGTGACGACGCCCATGTTGGCTGACGCGGGCGCCGCAGAGGCTCACGTAGCCAAAGCATGTGTGACGCGGGGGAAAAGCACCCCGGTCGGCTTACTACTTTGGGGGGAAGCATATTCTTCTTAGGAATATGCTTCCACGTATGCCCTAGGCAGAGACCGAGCTCCCTCTATAAAAGAGGGGCTAGGGTTTCAGTAGAAGGGGTTGGTTTTTCTGCTGTTCCGTTTTGGCTAGGGTTTAAGGTGTGATCTGTGGGTGAGAGTAAGAGAGCTCCTTCTTCCTCCTCTCGCCAATACAGCTCTAGGAGCACTTGTAATCTTGGTAACTGAGCTATACAAACAACTGTGTGGAGAATCACTTCACTATCCCTCCCTGGATTCCCCTAGCGTGTATTAGTCCCCACCTTTAGCCTATCCATGGCATCTGCCGTGACACCACCAGGACAGTGTCTCTCTCCAAAAGAAGTGTGTTGGGATCCAACCAACTTATTTAAGCAAACCAAAACTAAATAAAACTAAAAACAAAGACGTTCCAAGAACAACACAATTATGCATGAAACAATAAAAATGAAGTGTTTGTAAGAAACCTGAGATTTTTATTGATGAAGAAGGGGATGCATTGGGCATCCCCAAGCTTTGACACTTGTACTTCTTGAATATTTCTTGGGGTGACACGGGTGGCATCCCCAAGCTTGAGCTTTATTCCATACTTCGTCTTATCACACTGTTCTTCCCTACACTTTAAAATTTTCTTCATACAAAACTTCACACAATCTTCATTAGCAACATTAGTGCACTTAAGATAATAAGTCTTTAGGCTCAGTTTGAACACAAGTAAAACTTCCATTAAAACACAAGCTAGCATAGCAATTCCTTTCAAAAGTTCAAATGATCAAAGAGAACTCAAAGAGAAAGAGATTAAGAGGAAAATGCATATAATAGCAGAAATCTGTCAAAACAGACCAACAGGTAAAAACCAATTTTTTCGAAGACCTTCTGTTGCTCAAATCGAAAAGTTATATAATAACATGGGGCACAATAACAAAAAATTACAGCTCAATCCGACATACAGGGATTTTTCACCAATTTTTACAGTGAAGCACAAAAATCTGTTTCGGGACAGCAACTTGCGAAGTCTTACTTCTCTCTCATTAGAGGTTATTCTTGGCACAAAAACTAAACAAAAAGGATAAGAAGAGTTTATTATAGAGGCAATAACTTACAAGACTCGACAAAACAAAAATTTATTGACTAAAAATTTGGGTTATCTCCCAATAAGTGCTTTTCTTTAACGCCTTTAAGATAGGCATGATAATTTCGATGATGCTCAAATAATAAATATGAGTTGAAGTAAAAGAGAGCATCAAGAAGTAAATATGGAACACATTTAAGTCTAACCCAATTTCTATGAAAAATAATCTTGTAAAGAAACAAGTCATGAAAGCACAAAGCAACAAGCATAGGAAAGCAAAACAAGTGCAACTTCAAAATTTTCAACATAAAGAGGGGAAACTTAATATTGTTGAGATGCATAAAACCATGTTTCCCTCTCTCACAATAACTTTCAGTAGCATTATGAATAAAATTAACAATATAACTATCACATAAAACATTCTTATCATGAGCCTCATGCTTAAAAGAATTAATACTCTCCACATAAACATAGTCATTCTTATTAATTGTAGTGGGAGCAAAATCAACAAAATAGCTATCATTATTATTCTCATCACCATAATCATCAAATATAGGAGGCATATTGTAATCATAATTAATTTTCTCCTCAATAGTAGGTGGACTAAAAATATCATATTCATCATTGTAATCATCATATATTGGAGGTATAGTATCATCATATGCAATATAATAGTTATCTTCCAAAGTGTGTTCACTTGTAAACATATCATCATTGGAAGGAACATGAATAGTACTAATAGTACAACAATTATTAATATCATTATTTTCAGAATTGGTACCAAAGAGATTTTCAATATCAAAAGTAGTGTGCTTTTCCCAATCATGATCACTACTATAGGTAACAGGCATATGAATAGGCATAGGAACATCATCGAGTTTAGACTCATCAAAAACTATAATAGGAGCAACATGCTTAGGGGAAAATACCATTTCCTCCCTCCTTTTGCTCCTCCTTTTCTTCTTTTCCTTCTTCTCTTTAGGAGGGAGAGGCTTGAAAGTAAGCTTCTCCATATACCCTGGTTTATTGTTAGAGACAATAGAAGAAACTTTGGAGGATTCCTTCTTTTCATTAATAAGATCAAACCACATAGTAGTCCTGTCATATTTTGGTAAGATCTCATCTTTTATAATATTTTGTATGTAAGTATTTGTGTGGAAATTATCAACACAATAAAGATGACAACCATGCAGGACACTATTCATATCAAAATCACTCATATCTACCAAAGAAGTTTTTCTTGATAATTCTTCACACCCCAAAAATAATGTAAGTTCATCATGTTGATTAGAAGCAATCATGTTATCACAATATAAACTTGCTGTACTCATTGGATTAGAAGGGCTATTATTACGTCCTGAGCATTGAAAATTGAAATGACCCACTTCAAAGAAAAGTTCACAAATAAAAGGATATAGGGCACAAACTTTTTTACCAAGATCATTTAGAGCCCTATACCACATTCTAGTTTTTTCATTCCTATGGGTGATACCATATTCTTCTTCAATTTGATTCTTTTCACAAGGTCTATGTACTCCACAAAAATTAACATGCTTATAAGAAATAGTACTTTCAGAGGTTTGAGCATGTTTATTGCTATCATTAATAACAATTTCATTTTTCATGCAAGTGTCTTTAAAAGGCTCATGATACATGCCCCTTTTTATTTAGGAGCATTAATATGAGAAGCAAAGGCTCTACAACAATCAACAAGAATTTGCGGATCAAGACCATATTTAGCACTAAGCTCTTGAAAATCAGCAGTTTCAACGAAAGAATTAATGCAATCATACTCATAGTTTATACCCGGTTCTTTACCTTTGTTGTTATCCCAATCTTCGGTATTGCTTTGAATTGTTTCAAGAAGATCCCACTTAGCTTTGACATCCTTACTTGTGAAGGATCCCTCTAAACAAGTATCTATATAGTCCTTGTAATGTCCCGAAAGCCTTGCATAAAAATTATTAATAATAATATTACTAGGGAGCTCATGAATGGGACATTTGAGCATTAGTGACTTCAGTCTCCCCCATGCTTGTGCAATACTTTCTCCATCATGAGGATGGAAATTATAAATGTAATTCCTATCTTTATGAATTTCATGAGGAGGATAAAATTTAGAGTAAAAGAGAGATTCAAGTTCCTTCCACTCCAAATGATGAGGATCGTCTAGCAGCTTAAACCACTCCCTTGCTTTGCCCATAAGTGATAAAGAGAATAGCTTCCTATTAACTTTGTTCACTGAAATACCTGCACACTTGAACAACTTGCATAATTCATGTATAAAGAGTAAATGATCACCAGGATGGACAGTTCCATCTCCAAAATAGTAGTTATTCATAACACGTTCAACAATTTCCATAGGTATTTTAAAAGGGACGCTTTTAGTATGTGGATTTAAAATATCACTAGTATCATTAGAATTACCACATATGGGAGATAAAGTATCATCAAATCAAATTTTCTTCTTTAAAGCTGGGGAAATAAAAAGATCATTTTCATAAAAACTAACTTCCCCAAGCTTAGACATTTCCATAGCATTAGTAACAAAGGTGTTCAAAAAATTCATACTAATAACATTGCTATTAACATGTAAAGAAAGTTCCATGGGTTTTTTAATTTTCTTTTTAGACCATTCATGAGCTCTTTAGTTTTGTTGTTGTTTTCCATTAAGCCTAACAAGTGAAAATAAAAACAAGAAACAAAAATATATAATTACAGAATCTAAAGGAAATAACTTCGAGCACTCACACACCAGCAATAGTACTAGAAGATAGCTTAGTAGCTAGAGGATGTGAGTACCTTTTACCTTACCTCCCCGGCAACGGCGCCAGAAAATAGCTTGATGTCTATGCACACTTCTATTCTTGTGGACAGTGTTGGGCCTCCAAGGGCAGAGGTTTGTAGAACAGTAGCAAGTTCCCCTTAAGTGGATCACCCAAGATTTATTGAACTCAGGGAGGAAGTGGTCAAAGGTATCCCTCAACCAACCCTGCAATCAAGATACAAGAAGTCTCTTGTGTCCCCAACACACCCAATACACTTGTCAGGTGTATAGGTGCACTAGTTCGGCGAAGAGATAGTAAAATACAAGTAATATAGATGATTATAAGTGGTAATTGCAATCTGAAATAAGAGTGGCAGCAAGCAAACATGTAACAGGACTGATTGTAAACGATGTTTCAATGCTTAGAAACAAGGCCTAGGGATCATACTTTCACTAGTGGACACTCTCATATAAATATCTTCTCTTTATGCTGCTACCCTGAACTACTCTCCGGTTGGACGATGTAGGGCTATAACAACACACCTTAAAGTTCGCATTTCCCATCTAGATGACCCCTCACTATCACCTTGAGTGCTAGATGGTTCCAACAAACACCACAATCTCATAGAGACATCCCACTCAAATTATACTCATGATACATATTTATGTAACCTTAGCCAAAGTGCCACACGGTGTGCACACTGTCAACTTCACACACGTGGGGATAAGCAGAGATTAATTAAATTACTTGAGTAGCAGAATAGATCTATAGATTACAAAGCTCATGATCTCAATAAGATCACGCATAGAGAGAGAGATGAACACATAGCTACCGGTAGAGCCCTTAGACTCGAGAGAGAACTACTCCCTCCTCATCATGGGAGTCAGCAACAACGATAGAGATGGTGGTGGAGTCGATGGAGATGGCTCCGGGGGCACTTCCCTGTCCCGGCAGGGTGCCGGAATAGAGACTTCTGTCCCCCGAATCTCCTCTTTGGTGGCGGCGACGCTATGGAACTTTTCGTGGAATTCTGATCTAGCCTTAAGGGTTTTCGTCCCGGGAGAAATATATAGGCGAAGAGGCAAGGTCGGTGGGTGCCCGAGGGGCCCACACCACCTGGTGGCATGGACAGGGGGGACCCGCGCCACCCTATGGTGTGGCCAGCCCCTGGCCCTCTCCGTCTCGTCTTCTGGCTCCGTGAGTCTTCTGGTAAAATAGGAACTTTGGCTTTTGTCCCGTCCAATTCTGAGAATATTTCTTTTCCAGCTTTTCTGAAACCAAAAATAACATAAAACAGGCAACTGGCACTACGGCATCTTGTTAATAGATTAGTTCCAGAAAATGCATAAAAGTATCTCAAAATATAGACAAAACATAAGATAGTTGATGTAAAACAAGCATGGAACATCAAATATATACATACGTTTACGACGTATCAGCCGTCCTCCTTGCTGTCACCCGTTGCGTTCATCACGATCGAGCTAGCTTCTGCCCCTCTTAACCCTTACGACCACCATGCCTAACAACCCTAACCCTAGATCGAAAATCCCCTATGCATACCGCCATGACCGTCGCCTCGAGCCACTTTCCACTACCACGTCTATCATCGCCAAGCACCGTGTGGTAGCGGAGGAGTGCCTCATACTTCCTCCTTGTCAAACTCGTTGTAGCAGCAGCAGAGCCGGGACCGCCAGGAACTACTTCCCTTCGCCGTTTCTATCGAGCCCGAGAGCGTCGCCATCATCGACCTCAACTCGCCATCGCCTCCAACCACGCCGAGCTTCCGTTCTAGTGGGAATCAAACACTGTGAGCTCCCTCTTCTTTATTTCTTGTTCAGCTACTTTAGTCCCGCCACGTTTAGTGGTCACCGACGATGAGCCGCGCCCCTGTGTCATTCTTCTTTAGTTCGTAAACCCAATCTTTTCCCCACTCGAACCTCTCCTATATATGGCCGTTCCCGTGCATATCTCGGGCACCTTCCTTCCTAGAAGTTGTAGCCAGTGATGTCCTGTCCAACTTCCTCCATTATGACATCGTCAAATTCCAGCTCTATCGCCCGCCATCATCGACAGAATCTCGTCCGAACTTTGGTTAAACTGTCGTTGATAGACAGTTCATCAGACAACACACTTGCGGAAGTTTTGCACTTAGGCCCCTGGTTTTTCCGGAAAACCTAGCCCACAGTCCTTAGATCTGCCACTTGGTAGCCCCAGCTCACCCACGCGCAATGCCCCCCTAGACTTTTGGTCCCACTTGTCGGTGACCATGGGTAAGTTCACCTAGAGTAACAAAAGGTTCTAGAATTTTTTTAATTCAAATAAATTTCTAGAATTTGTTTAAATACAAATAAATTCATAACTTTTAAATAGATTCAAATTTTAATAAAAGTTTAATATGAAATGTGTTTAGTTTTTAAATGTGAATTCAAATATTTTTAAAACCAATTCAAACTAGTCAAACCTTTAACATTTAACCACATTTAATATAATTTGATTTAAATATTGTTTTATATTTATAATTCCAAATAATCTGATTAATATATGTTTTTGAATAACAAAAACATGAGGATTATTACTATGCTATTTAAAGAATTATTTGAGCAATTGAAAATTTAGAAATAATTTAAAAACTATTAAATGCCTTTTTCTTAATGAATACATAACTTTAATTTCGTAAATCCAAATTCGACAAATAATAGGTCTAAGTCGATCAGCGCGACGAGCCTGATCTAATTATGCATTCCATGATATGAATTGAAGCATGCGTCATGTTAATATAATGAATACAACAATATTTATGGGAGCAAAACATGCTTATATAATTAATTAAAGTGTTTTATTATTGTTTTTCTCACACCTCACCAATGCCATGCTATGTTATACCATGCAATTGTGCATCATTCCATCATGGCATGCCTTGTTTACTTGTTAAATATGTTCATATGATCTGCACTTTATTTATTATGGCCCTTTGTGTGTTTGGCTTTTATTATGGATAGATGCCAAGCAAGGGAACTATTAGGAGACCCAAGAGCACTACCCATATACCGGTTACCCTACTGCTGATCTGACAGGCAAGCAATTCCCCATGCTTGCATACATATAGCACCTATGCCTCTATCTTATTCTTGCATAATTGGGTCACGATTGCATCAAATTGGAATCCCAAGTATTACATAGCCTTTACTTTGAAACCCCGCCGAAACTTGTACCTCAATCCTATGAGCCATCACTACAGGAGTTGTTTGAGCCATGTGGGTTGTAGAATTGCATGTGTAGGGTTTACGAGAGTCTTTGGATAACAAGGTACCTAAACAACTTAAACTGTGTAGTAATGGAATAACAAAAGAAAGAGGCACCAGTGGGCAATAGCTGTTATTTGGTTCTGCCACGCTCACTTGTGTCGCGTAGGACCCTAGTACTTGATACATGTTCCTTGACTATTCACACTATCCACATGTGGGAGACTATGGATTCCCCTTCGCCTAAGCTTGATTCAAACTTTATTTGTTGGGGCCACAAACTAGTTTGGGGCTTTATTACTATCCTGTAATTATGCCATGCTTTACTGCTTTATTTACGATTGTGCATGGAGCACCTGTACTGTTTAGGAATGCGGAGTGTTTTCGCGGTATCGACAAGGCTAGTCACACTTTCGGGTTCCCATTCATTTACAACCATTGATGCAAACCCTAGGTTCGTCTTGGAGCTGGCCAACTTTGTTGCGGGTATCTTATTAGGGTGCCTTCCTGAAATAATTTATGAATCATGTGAATGCATTGTCTTGAGGCTTCGTTGCTTTTTATTTGGTTCTTCCCGAGGTTGATCATGCGTGTGTTGCTATTTGTGCACCCCTGCGGGGTAAATCTTTCTAAAAGCCATGTCTATGGTTATGGACGACTTGGAGCACAGTTTCTCAAGCATTGATAACTATAACTAATGTACCGTGGTTAATTTGACTAATACATGACTAGTAAATAGTTCAAACCCCATGGAATGGTTAATAAAATTGCCAACGGATGGGATGTTCTTCCGCCTTCTCATTCGATAAGTGAGAAGGAGGGCGAGCGATGTTTATTTATGTTACTTATATAACGGTTGTTTCTAATTAACGAGCGTCCATCCATATCTGGTTGGGCGGATGTTGTAGTGTGTCTCTATAGAACTATTTAGATATTATCTTTCGCTACAATTGTGTCACTCTCAGGTCGTTCCCTTTAGATACATTAAGACTTGCTGAGTACCTATAGGGTCTCACATGATAAATATTTGATTCAGATGGACATGTTTACTCACAAGAAGGTTACTGGGTCGAGGAGACCGATGATAGTGGCAACAACTATCAGGTGTAGAGATTCTGGGGATGAACATCCATGAGATCTGTGGGCAGGATGTGCTTATTTTAGAGGCATCTTATGCCAATTTTCTTCTTGTCCATACTCGGATCTTGTTTTCTGCTTCCGCTTGATACTCTGATGTGTGATTTATGAGGATGTATCCTAAACTATTATCTCTATCTAGGATATTTGGATCTTGCCATATGGCATTGAATATTTCTATTTCTATTATTTTAGATGGTGTGGCTCTGATGCACTATTGTATGTCGCTGACATACATACTCATTTGTGTATGTTTTGATTGCTTTACATGTTGACTACACCACTCGCACCTGAAGCTATGATCATAAAAGTGGGTGGGATGGTTGGCCAGTACTGTGCCCTACTCCACAAGGTGGGCCTACTGTGTGTGGCTGCGCGGCCCCATGGTAGTACGTCATGTCCACTTTTGGATCATACCGGCTTGTTTCTTAGAGCGTATTGTCCGAGGTATTACAATATGGAACGCGGCTCTGCTTCGTCTCCATGGCGCATCCATAGTATAACACCCAGGTCGATCATGCCAACTGTTTGGTGCTTCAGGGAATCAAGAGAAGGATTAAATAAATGCTTCATGAAGTAGTAAGGACCTAGGTGACTGAGCTCCCAATGGTCCTCTGGTCTGTGAGAACCTCCCAGAGAAGGGCCATGGGTGAAACACCCTTCTTCTTGGTATACGGGGCAGAGGTGATGCTCCAAAAAAGAACTAAAGTTAAAATCGACAAGGGTACGATTCCTTGAGGTCTATGATCAGGAAAAATAGCGTATTGATGACCTAAACCTTATAGAAGGAGCACTTTAGGTAGCTCACATCCGCATGACCAAATACCAACAGTCACTCAAGTGTTACTATGAGAAGAACGTCAAGAGGTGAGCTTTCCATATTGGAGACCTGGTCCTAAGGATGATCTAGTCCAATGTTGGCCAGAACAAGCTTAGACCGAAGTTGGAAAGAACTTGATGCATTGTTGAAAATCCAAGCCTCGATCCCTAACTCATAGAGAATGACGGAGTGGCGTGTTCCAACACTTAGAACATCTCGCTATTGTGGAAGTTCTACACCTAAAGATTGGGTCAACAGATGTCACACGTTACAACCAGATGCAATGTAACTTAGGAGTGGAAAGGATTCATATATATATATATGTCTTGATATTCTAAAATACTTTTAGATGTTCAACCAACACACAGCCTATCCCCCGAACGTCCGGTGCTAGGGATAGCAGTGAAGGAGATATGCCATAGAGGCAAATGATAAATGGATTTTATTATCTTATCTCAAATTAGTTCATAATAGTTTCATACTGTGCTATAATTGTATCAAGCGGAAACATTGACACATGTGTGGTATGTAAACAAACCAAATCCCTAGTAGCATCTATTTATACTAGTTCGTTGGGCAGCTGATGATCGAGGTTTCCCAATCATGGACTAACTTTAACATCAACTGACAATGAGATCACTTCATTATGAATGATGTGATGGACATTACCCACTATAAGTATTGTGATACCTTTGATCCGAATTATAGATGTAGTATAGCTTCTTTTTCCCTAGTAGACCGAGGTTATCGAATCCTCGGGAAGCGAATTCATAGTGAAGTTACTTTAACAAACCTATAGGAGTTTTAGAGTTCCTTTTGTGTTTTTACCGGACCAATAGCTTGCGTCTTTTTGTTGTTGTCAATGATGGAGAGAGAGGGCCTAGGGCGTTCGGTTTCACCTGTAGCTGTGCAAAACATATGATGGGAATAAAAGTTAGAAATAAAGTATGCATGTACTTTTTAGAGCAATATAAATTATATGTGGGCAGTGCATCCATAATTGCTATTGCCTCCGCAACCGCTTATAGCAATAACCTACTCCCTATAAGAAAGAGAACTAATGATATGCATAGTGATGCCACCGTTAATCCTAAGTAAATCCCTCACATATAGCCGTACTACCCGTTCTGTCACTGGGGTTCCCAACCTGTAGATCAGTCATTACTCATACTCCCTATACCTGGCTCAACCCTTGGGGTCTTGGGTACCTGACAAGTCCTTGGATTGAGGCAAGAGAGGATACAATAATCATCATGTCATACAAACTAATACACGCTCCCATCTATGATAAATAACATGCAGAAACGCTACATGGCTAGGCCGAAGCCCTTAGCCCAAGGAGAATTACCCACACATAGAGATGAGATCAATAATCACAAACATTGTAATGAAAATCATAAGATTCATAGCAATAGTCTTACAATGTTACCAATCAGAGAAGAGATCTACTATTACAAGTGGTGGAGTACGGCTATGGAGATGGAGAAGGGTTTTGAGATCTGGAGGCGGCTGGTAATCTGTGGCAGAGACTTTTTGGCAAGGTCTGGCTTGTTTTCTCGTCACCTAACGCTTCTTTATATAGGGGTCCCTTCACAAAAGTTGTTCTGTTTGACCTAACGGTGGCTGCACCGACTATACGACCGGAGCTATACTGCCGGAATTTTGCTCCGGTCGTATAATTGGTCGTTAAAGCGTCTGCCTCCGCTTCACAACTCTTGGTTTCTTCTGGTTGTTTGAAATCTCGTATCTTTGACTTTAATGTAGTGATTTCCATCTTTAAATGACATTATCTGCGTAGGAAAAATATAAAAGAAAGGATTGCATACCCCTTTGAATATTAGGCATTAGTGGTAGGATTTAGAGAGATATTTCATCAAAATTATGAATAATATCCAGTTTAAATGTGGACGTGGATGGCTATATTTTAGAGCCATCATATTGTAAGATGATTGAGTCACATAATTCACTGTTGCAATAGTTAGAAGCATAGTTTCCTTCTCCTTTGACCGTGAGATCATATTAATCACTATCTCTCGAGGAAGATTTGATCTCATCAAACTTCATGTCCATAACTGGGTGATAATAAAAGGTTTGTATTGGGTTTCTAGAGGAACATGTTAAGGCCTATGCATCAAGACCGGGATTTGTTCATCCGTGTGATGGGAAGATACACATGGTCGACTCGGTGAGATTATATCCATAATGTTGCAACATGTGACTAGGTCACGGGGATGGAATATCACAAGAAAGACAAAACAAAACTTGTTAGTGATGAGATTGAACAAGGTATAATGATACCGATGATCATATATCAGACAAGTTAGTATCAAAGTATTAAATGGAATTATACTTGACGTTTCACGGTTTAGATGGCATAAAACATCATGGAATGTGCATGGGTCATTATGGGAATCCTGGTCCGGCTATTATCATTGATCCGAGAGATGTATTGATCATGTCTATGATGTTACTGAACTGTTGGGGTAACACGCTTAAGGGTACGATGATGCTTGGAGATCATTATGGAATTATCGGAATCACAGGATGAAAGGGAAGAGAAAACTGAAAGTGTTCTATGAGAGAACCGAAATCGTTCCAGGAGGACCCGAAGTCGTTCGGTGGGAACCGAAAGTGTTTCAGGTCAAAAGGGATTTGATAATATGTATTTCATATTAATTAATGGAATTAATATTAAATGTCGTTGTATTGGGAACGGCAGTACCTGAGGAGGTTAGATAGAGGTGTGGTGACTAGCAGGGAAGCTATCGACGGCGCCCGCAGGCGGGATTGGATACAAGCGAGCGTAGCGGGACGCAAGAAGTACCCAGGTTCGGGGCCCTCGTGGTGAGGTAAAGCCCCTACTCCTGCCGGATCTGACTATGTGGAATACTCGAACTATAAGTGCTCCTCGAGCTGTATACGCTAGCTACTGCCTTAAGTGCTGTATGACCAACCCTTTCTACTAAGGCCTTGCCTCTCCTTACATAGGCAGAGAGACAAAGGTCTCACTGGCTAGTCCGACTGGCGGGCCCCACATGCGGGTCCCAGCCGGCTAGTCATCTACAGTATCCAGTATGGCTTGTCTTGTCGGAGTACGAGCGGTATGGCTATCGTAGGCACAGTGGACGCCGTGCGAGCCTGTCTTCAGCACATGCCACTATTCCTGCGTCATCCACGCAAAGTCTTCGGTATGGCCGGGTGGTTGCCAGTCTTGTCACCGTACAGGGCGTACCGTGCACTGATACGCACGTCCTCCTGTCTCACTGATTGGGTCTGGCTACGTCGCCGTATCCGGCTGCCTCTTGCTGATCCGGCTACCGGGTGGTAGCCGACCTGTCCTGCCCTGTCCGGCTACATCTGGTCAACCGGACGTGATCCGACTGTCTTGTTTCTTATCCGGTTGGGGTATCTGGGATCATCCCCCTGACACTAGCCCCCGAGCGCGTGTGGATTCCTCCCTTAGGCGAAATGTGCGCGCGCTCCTTCTTGCTTTCTAAATTTTCGTCCCGCTGAGCCTGGCGGTTGCGCTACCCGTGACGTCAGTGCTGACGCCGGCAACGCGCGCACGCGCCATCATTGCTCTCAGCGGGCAGCGTAACGTCCCGTCGCACGTCGCCTCGAGAAACTGCTATCCGGCGCTTCGGTTCTCGCTCCAGGATCTTCTGCGCATCCTGCCCTGGCACACGGGATCTAGGCAGCGGTTGGGGTGTGGGTTGCCCGGATGCACGCCACGTGCCCTGTCGACGGTTGCCCTTCCGGTCCTTAAAAGGGACGCCGCGGGGGAGGTGGTTCCTTTCCTTCGCTCCCCCGCTGCAGTCTCCTTCTCCCTCGCGTGCTCCTGCTTCTGCGCTTTTGCCCCCTGTGCCGCCCGCTCGCCGCCGTCGATGTTACGGGCAACCGCCACTCTTCCATCGCTGCTCCCCTCCATCAGCCAGAAATGGCCACCGACCGCGGGGCTTGGTGCGGCTCCTCCGTCACCGAAGACCAAATCGCGAAGTACCGCGCCACCCGCGTCCTCCCGCCGGCGGAGGAGGTGGCGGTGCGGTTGGCGCCGGTAGGGTAGGTGTCGCCGCATCCGGCGGAGGGGGAGCATGTCATATTCCTCTCCCACCTAGCGCGTGGGTTCGCCCTTCCGGTGAACCCCTTCGTTCTCACGTTCCTCGCCTTCTTTGACCTCCGTCTTCACCACCTTGGCGCCAACGCCATCGGCACGCTGGTGCACTTCATGGCTTTCTGCGAGAGCTATCTCGGGATCCAGCCGGATCTCGGGCCATTCTGGCGGCTCTTCCGAGCCCGGCTGCAGGTGTAGTACATGAAGGGGCCGCTAGTCGTCTGCGGCGGCACCTCCATCTACTCCCGCTCCCAATTCGGCTACCCCAAGTTCTTGCTCCAGGACACGGTACGGCTGTGGCAGCAGTCGTACTTCTACGTCAAGAACGTCACCAACGTCGACCGGATAAATCTTTCGGCCTTCCAGGATGTCGAATCCAGCCGGCAGAACTGGGACTTGAAGTTCCACGGCGACAAGGCGGAGACGGACGCGATGCTGGCGCACATGCACTCCCTCGTCACCTGCCGGCTAACCGATCGGGACATCACCCTTAGCTGGATATCCCGGCTGATCATGCCGATGCAGCAGCGGGCGCACAAGATGTGCTACTACTCCGGTCGGCTGGACCCGACCCGGCTGTCGTGCCGTGATCCCCGCTACCACAACCTGAAGGAGTGGTTGTGGACGATCAGCAAGGAACGGCTGCCGGAGAACTGGACGTTTAGTCTGGCGCCGTACAGCCGGGAGAACCGCGCGCCCCGGGTAAGTTGTTATAGCCGGAAATTTTACTTGTTCTTTCTGTGTTATTGCCTTGTTCTGTCTGACTGATTTCTTGTATTCGACACATCTTCACCTGCGTCCTTCACGAGGAGGGCGAGGCTCCCCTCGAGGTATTCGCGCCCGACTTGCCCGAGCCGCGCGCTTGGCGGTCCGGCGAGGAATCGGATGGGGACGGCGACGCCTTCCCCAGCCGGAATGACGAGCCGGCCGCCGACCCGCACGCGGAGGTGCACGAGGAGGAGGAGGCCGCGCCGACCGTGGAGCCGGCGACGCGCTCCGCGACAGACGGTGAGGCAGGTGGGAGCAACTCCAGTCGTTCTAGCTCTCGCCGCCCTGCGACGGAGGAGCCGGCTCCCAAGAGGAGCCGGTCCGGCGCCTTGCCGCCAAGCCGTCTCGGCCGGAAGAAAGGGCCACCCCCAGTTGTGCCGGGGTATGCTGCTTCCCCCCCTCCACTTTTTCTTTCGGCGCTTTCTGCCTATTTTCCCTTTTTCTTCTTTTTCTGACTTTGTTTTGTTTTGCTCTTATCTTCTCCTCTTTCTTTTTAGCACGCTGGTCTCCTTTGGAGCCGCGAGCCCGGCACGCGCGCCGGCCGGGTCGCCGCCCCGTGCCCCGACTGCGCCGACCAGCGCCCCTCCTTCTTCTGAGGCGCAGCCTTCGCCTCCCCCTCGGGCTGAGCCGACCGCCTCCGCCCAGCCGGAAGTCCCCCAGCCGGAAGCGGAGTCCTCCCAGCCGGAAGGCTCCTCCGTGGGCACGCGGGGGGCTGCCGGCAAGGAGCTCATTGTCGTTGGCGACGACAACTCCGACGAGGAGCCTGGGGAAGAATGACGGACGGCGGTGGTCGCGGCAAAGGAGTCCTTGGCCGTCAACGCCGTGGAAGACGACGCTTCCTCCGCCGCCTCGCTGTCAGACCTCGCCGCCACGCTTGAGCTGGCGGTGAAGGAGATCCGGCTGCTGGAGGCCGCAGCCGGCGGGAACCAGACGTTGGAGCAGAAGCTTGCTGCCGCCAACGGGACTTCCTAGAGTAAGTTCGCTTCACCTGGCTTGCCCTTTTTTTTGGGGTACTGATAGCCGGTTTTGTTGCAGCCATCCTCATGTGCGCTCAGCGCGAGATCGATCACCGCTTGAAGAAAGCGAACGACCGGCTGAGCAAGTCCAATTCTACTCTGCGGCTGCAGAACAAGGATTGGCACGCGAGGGTGGACGGTTTGGAGGCCACCATCAAGGAGCGCGACGCCTCGCTCGCTAGCTGGGCCGAAGCCTTCTCCCTTCTCGAGGCCCAGAGCAAGGACCAAGAGAAGGAGATCAAACGGCCAGCGACCAAGGAAAAGGCGCTGGTGGAGGAGCTAATGCAGGTCGGCCACACTGCCAAGGGTGAGTCCTTTTCCCGTCTTTCTTTCTTTTTGGATCCGGTAGCCCCCACTGGGTGTAGCCCCCAAGATTCGTAGTAGCTGGCGTAGCCAGGTGCTTCGAATCTTCTTTCTGTCCCAATTCTTCTATCTTTATCCGACTAGACTCATCTCAGTCGGTTTCTTTCGCTGGCTGAACACCTTCAGCCGGGGGAACTAACATTCCAGTGGGGGCGCGCGAGCGCACCCACTAGGTGTAGCCCCCGAGATGTGGAGTAGCTGGCGTAGCTAGGTGCTTCGAATCTTCCTTGTCTTCTCTTGTTCCAGCCCTTGCCCTCACCTGGGCTCCGGACGGCCGGCTAAACGCCTTTAGCCGGTTGGGAACTACAAGATTCCACTAGGGCGCGCGAGCGCACCCAGTGGGTGTAGCCCCCAAGATTCGGAGCGCTTGATGAAGGCAAGGACTTCGAATCTTCTTTCCTTCTCCTGATTTCCGACTCGAGTAGTCGGACAAAATGTACATACGCATACACACATGTCCACATAGGTTAGTAGGTTAGTCTGCCAAATTGTAGCCAGAAAACGGCTTGATTTTTTGAAAACTGGCTTGTCCCTTTCTAGACACTTAGTCGCTTTCCCGTGCGCTCTGCTATTTTCGCTGCGTCCTTGCCGGGCAGCCGGGTTGTGGTCTGCAGCCGGAATCGAAGGGAGCTGACAGTACATTGCACACGGTACTAATGGCTTAGCAGCTGGATTAGTTCGAGCTAGTTGCAGGGCCAGGACACCCGATCTGTCGCGTCTCCTCCCTGTTTTTCGTGTGGGATGCCTCGGGCTTTTGCTCTTGCTAGCTGGATAGCCGGGTTGCGGTTTGTAGCTGAGACGAAGAGTGGGCCTCTGACATCGTCACACACTACTCAGCCGGTTTGTTGACTTAGCAGGGCGGGTTAGCCAGCGAGCCCCCGGGTAGGGGTTGCCGGAGCCGGAAAATTTGAACCGGAAAACAAGTGCACACACATTTCTAGCAAGGAGCCCCCGAGATTCTCGTAGGGGTCCGCATTTTCATTCATACGGCTTTCGGGATACATACACTGCCTAGCGACTAGGTGTAAAACGGGCGCAGCAGGGCCGCGTTCCAGGGACGCTCGGTCTCCTTGTCTGATTTGTCCATCTTGTTCTTGCGTGGCTGCTGCGTGTCGATGAGGTAGTAGGAGTCATTGGGTAGTGCTCGGCTGATGATGAAGGGGCCCTCCTAGGGTGGCGACAACTTGTGCATGCCCTTCGTGTCTTGCACCAGCCGGAGAACCAGGTCGCTCTCGCGGAATGCGACTGGGCGGATCTGGCTTGAATGGTAGCGACGTAGTCGCTGCTGGTATAGGGCTGATCTGGACAAGGCCAGCTCGCGGGCCTCCTCCAGGAGGTCCACGCCGTCCTCCCGCGCCTCCTAGTTGGCTTTTTTGTTGTAGAGGAGCTTGCAAGGGGAATCGAACTCGATGTCGGCGGAGAGGACGGCTTCCGATCCGTAGACTAGGAAGAATGGCGTGTAGCCGGTTGACCTATTCCGCGTGGTGCGGAGGCTCCACAGCACAGCCGGAAGTTCTTCGATCCAACATCCGGGTGAACGCTCCAATGGCTCGATGAGACGTGGCTTGATGCCGGCTAGCACCAAGCCGTTTTCTCTTTCGACTTGCCCGTTGGATTGCGGGTGCGCGACGGAGGCGAGGTCCATTCGGATGCCCTTGTTGCTGCAGAACCGGGCGAAGGCCCCCTTGGCGAAGTTCGTGCCGTTGTCGGTGATGATGCTGTTGGGGTAGCCAAAGCGGTTGATGATGTCGGTGAAGAAGGTAACAACCATCGCTCCATCTAGCTTCCGGATGGGCTTGGCCTCGATCCACTTCATGAACTTGTCCACCGCCACCAGCAGGTGGGTCATCCCCGCGCGTGCTCGCTTGAAGGGACCGACCATGTCGAGGCCCCAAACCGCGAAGGGCCAGGTGATCGGTATGGTCTTGAGTACCGAAGTTGGCATGTGCCTGAGCTGTCGGAAGCGCTGGCACCCATTGCATGCGCGGACCAGCTGCTCAGCGTCCTCGAGGGCGGTGGGCCAATAGAAACCATGGCAGAATGCCTTGGCGACTATCGCCCTTGACGAAGTGTGGTGCCCGCACTCGCCGTGGTGGATATCCTTGAGTAGCCGGTAGCCCGTGTCCACATCGACACATCTTTGGAAGATACCAGATACGCTGCACTTGTACAGCTCGCCGTTTATAATGGTGTATGTGTGCGCGCGACGCCGGATTTGTCTGGCCTCCACCTCGTCGTCTGGGAGTTCTCCATTGGCGATGTAGCTCATGAAGGGCTGTGCCCAGGATGGCACTTCCCGGATGACGAGGACGCTCATGTCCTCCGGCTGACGGATGTCGGGGGTTCATCCGGATGGCGTCCCCGAAACGGCAGCCCCCGAGCCACTAGGCGAGCCGGCAGCCCCCGGGTCTTGCGAGCTGGAAGGCACTGCCTGGCCAGAATTGGTGCAGGTCTTCTTCTTCGGCGGTTCTGCCGGCTCCGCTTCCGCCGTTCCGTCAGCTGGAACACTTCCTGCCCAGACGATGGAGTCTGATTCTGGTGATGGGTTGATGGATGGCTTGCACAGGTGCTCCAAGGAGACCCCTGGTGGGATAGCCTTCTTGGTGGATCCGATCTTGGAGAGCCCATCGGCTGCCTCGTTGTTGACGCGGGGGATGTGGTGAAATTCGCACCCATCGAAGGAGGCGCTGAGCTTCTGGATGTGGAACCGGTCGAGAGCCATGTTTGCATCTCTGGCATCCCATTCTCCGGACACCTGCTGCACCACCAAGTCCGAATCACCGAAGCATAGGATCCGGTTGACACCGATCTCCTTGGCCAGCCGAAGCCCGTGCGCCAGTGCCTCGTATTCGGCTACGTTGTTGGAGGCTTTGAAGTGGATCTGCATCACGTATTCCAGCCGGTCTCCTTTGGGAGAGGTGAGCACGATGCCGGCTCCCAAGCCCCCGAGCATCTTTGACCCGTCGAAGTGCATCCGCTAGTGGTCCGAATCCAGAACCGGTGGGAGGTACTAGGTCTCGGCCCAGTCGACGAGGAAGTCCGCCAACGCCTGTGACTTGATCGTGAGCCGGGGCTCGTACTGGATGGAGTACGCGGCGAGCTCGATGGCCCACTTGGTGACTCGGCCGGTGGCGTCCTTGTTGCCGATGATTTCCAAAAGGGGTGCAGTGCACGCGACCTTAATCGTGTGCTCCTGGAAGTAGTGCTTGAGCTTCTTGCATGGCAGGTACACGCCGTAGCACATCTTCTGGTAGTGGGGGTAGTTCTGCTTGGAGAGGGAGAGGACCTCGCTGAGGTAGTAGACGGGTCTCTGAACCGTCTGAGCCTTGCCTTCCTCGGGGCACTCCACCACCAGGATGACGCTGACGACCCGGCTGATGGCTGCTATATAGAGCAACATTGGCTCCTTGCTAGCCGGCGTGGCTAGAACCGGTGTTGTGGATAACATGCGCTTGAGGTTGTGAAACGCGGTATCGGCTTGCAAAGTCGAGGAGAACTTGTCCGTCTTCTTCATCAGCTGGTACAATGGGAGTGCCTTCTCCCCCAGCCGGCTGATGAAGCGACTGAGGGAAGCCAGTCATCAAGTGAACTTCAGGACCCCAAGCAGGTTCCTGGGCAGCTGCATCCTCTCGATACCTTGTTGTGATACGAGGAAACCGAGTAGCTGGCCGGACGGTACTCCGAAGATGCACTTCTCCGGGTTTAGCTTCATCCGGTACTGGCGGAGGTTGCCAAATGTTTCTCCCAGGTCCTCGAGGAGGGTGTGCTTCTCCTTGGTCTTGATGACTACGTCATCCATGTAAGCGTGCATGTTTCGGCCTATCTGCGAGTGCAAGCATTTCTGCATACATCGCTGATAGGTCGCGCCTGCGTTCTTTAGGCCGAAAGGCATGGTTACATAGCAGAAAGCCCCGTAGGGAGTGATAAATGATGTCTTAATCTGATCAGCCAGGTTTAGCCGGATCTAATTGTACCTGGAATAACAATCTAGAAAAGACAACAAATCAGAGCCGGCCATGGAATCGATGACTTGATCGATACGGGGCAAGGCGAAGGGATCTTTCGAGCACGCCTTGTTCAAGCTGGTGTAGTCGATACACATGCGCCAGGTCTTGTTCTTCTTCAGCACCAGGACTAGGTTCGCCAACCAGTCCGGGTGGTACACTTCCATGATGAACCCGGCTGCAAGGAGCCGGGTGATCTCGTCACCGATTATCTTTCTCTTCTCCTCTGCGAACCGGCGCAGAGGTTGCTTGACCGGCTTGGCATCTGGACGCACGTGAAGCGAGTGCTCGGCGAACACCCTCGGCACACCCGGCATGTCCTTGGGGGACCATGCGAAGATTTCCCGATTCTCACAGAGGAAGTCGACAAGCGCGCCTTCCTATTTGCTGTCCAAGCCGACACCAATGGTGACAAACTTAGTCGGATCGGAGGGGTCAGGCAGGATCCTCTTTGTCTCCTTTGCCGGATGGAAGGCTCCTTCTCTAGCCGGTTTGCTGCTAGCCGGAATGTCCTGCTGCGCCATGGCCACATTGCGCATGATCACGCGCTTCTCTTTGGCTATGATGAGGGCCTCTGCCAGTTTGGAACCAGCCGAGGCGCACTCCATCGACCGCCTGAAGTAGCCGGCGATGGTGATCACGCCGTGGGGTCCCGGCATCTTCGTCTTGAGGTAGACGTAGTGGGGGATGGCCATGAACTTGGCGAGGGCGGGGCGCCTGAGGAGAGCGTGGTAGGAGCTCGTCCGATTTACCACCTCGAACCAGATTGGTTCGCGGCGGAAGTTCTCCTCAGTCCCGAAGATGACGTCTAGCTGGATTTTCCCCAGTGGGGCGCAGGCTGGCCCCGGCAGTACGCCGTGGAACGTCGTGGTAGTCGGGCGCAGGTCGCTTTCACGAATGCCCAGCTTCTCCAGCGAGGACTGGTAGAGGAGGTTGAGGCTGCTGCCTCCGTCGATGAGGACGCGCGAGAATCGGCAGGTGCGCGCGTTGGAGACGATGAGAGGGTCGAGCACCATGGCGTAGCCCCCGGGAGTCGGTAGATGCTCAGGCTGATCCGCCCGGCTCCAGGTGATGGGGGTTTCCGACCAGTTCAGGTACTGGGGGACCGGAGAGACGATGGCATTGACCTCCTTAGAGCGTCGCCTGCGGCTGTGCTTGTCGTCCTGCTCCGTCTCGAAGATATGGTAGGCGGCATGCGGCTAGGGGTAGCCGTTGTTGTTCTTGCCGCTGTTGCCGCCGTTACCATCATTGTCGGCTCCCCTAGCCGGTGGTGGAGGTCCACCCGGTGGGGGAGGCGGGGGACGAGGCTGGTTGCCCTGGTCCTTTAGCTGGCGGGTCCAGCTGCAGTTCCGGGTGGTGTGCGTAGCCGGCTTGAAGGGACCGCTATGCCACTTGCACGGGCCATCGAACATCTGGTCGAAGGTGAGCCGTGGCTTCTGCCTTCTTGCCTCGTTAGCCGGTGCGTCGGGCGCGCCCTCCACAGCATTGACCTGTCGCGCGTGGTAGCGAGGCTTCTGCTGTCCGGCCTGGCGGTCCCCATGGAACCGGTTGTCGTTGCCGTGGCGCCTGGAGGATCCGGCTTCTCCAGCCGGATTGCTGGGTCGGTCGTGAGCCGGCTCTGTGGGAGTCGGACGCCCGTCCGCGTTTACTTGGAGGGGTTTCTTCATGGCGGCATCCGCCGTGGCGTACTGGTCCACAACCGTCATGAGCTCCGCCATGGTTTTCGGCTCGTCACACAGTAGCCGGTGGCGAAGCATGGTGCCCTCTCGGCAACCCTCGATGAAGAAACTGATGGCGGCTCTCCAGGATGCCCTCGCAAGTATTGCGCAGCTCCGTCCACTTGGCGAGGTACTCGCGGTCGGTCTCGCGGTCGCCCTGGACGCACAGGGCCAGGTCGCGCGGGCACCCTGGACGCTTGTACGTGCCATTGAAGTTGCGGACGGACACCTTCTCGAAGTCAGGCCAGGCGTTCATGCTGTTGGGCGCAAGGCTATTGAGCCACGTCCTTGCCGACCCGGTTAGCATGAGGGGGACGTAGCGCACGACTGTGCGCTTGTTCCCGTGGGCGATGCCGACTGCCGTAGCGTAGTCGGTCAACCAGTCTTCCGGCTTCATGCTGCTGTCGTACTTGGGGGTGTCCCTGGGCAGGGAGAATTTATCCGGAAACGGCTCGTTCTGGATGTGGGGTCGGAAACAAACTGGGTCGGTCGAAGGATTTCCTTTCAGCTGCGCCCAGCACCTCTCTAGTTTCTCTACGAGATGGAGATGGATCATTCTCTAGTTTTCCTACGAGTCTTCCTCCTCCGTGACATGCGCTTGAGCGAGGAGCTCGATGCGGTCGCGGGCATCTGGACAATCCGGGTTGGGCGCTCCCACCCAACCCGATAGACGGGAACCGACTGGTTTGGGTGCTCCGGCTGGCGGAGGGGGAGGTGGCGGGTTGCTGTTGACCGTCTGCTCCTGGTGCGGCTGGCCCCTGTTGCCAGAGCTGTGACGCCTGCTGCGGGCCCTGGGCAGCTGAGGGGAGGACGACTGCTGGGTGTCGGGCGGCGCGCCCCTACTGTTGGCAGGTAGCATGCTCCCCTGGAGTAGCTAAGGTCTTCCTGCATTTGCCGGTTGGCACCGGCCTGCTCGTCCGCGACACGGAGGAGCTCCTACATGCGAGCGTGCTGGCGGGCTCGCTCCTCGCCCTCCAGGCTGGGTAGTTCCTCTGCCGCGGCTCGCGCCGCGCGCAAGTTCTTGATGGGCGTGCTGTAGGTGGGCCGTGTGAGGGCAGGTGCGGGATCCGGTTCCCCGTCCTTTTCCATCCTATCGCCTAGCTCGCTTCCCCGACGCCATACCTGGCCGCACCGGCTCGGCTCCACGGTAGCCGGAGTGAGGCCGTGCGTGCGGTCGTACTCGCGCCGGGTGATCTCGAGCTGCTTGCGGGCTGCCGCTAGCTCCATGGCCTCATGGAGGAGGATCTGTCTCTCCATGCTGAAGTTGGCCTCCGCTTCCTCCGGGTTATCCCCGAGGTTAACCGGCGTCAGGAGCCGATCAATGACATCCTCCACCGGGTTCTGGGGCTGCGGGGAGCGGAAGTTCCGACCTCGTCCGTGCCTCGCTCCCGCGGCTGGCGGGGATGGGAGCTGGAACCGGCCATCATGACCTCCACACCGTGGGACGCGGCGGAGGTGCTGCCGCCTGAGCACGACAGCTCCGCGACAGAGACGATTTCCCTAGGGAAACGCTCCGGGACGTTGGCGACGTAAACGGGGAGATCGCCGAATAGCAGGACGGTGTCGTTCACCGGGAAGGAGGTTCCGGCGAAGCAGGAGGCATTGTCGATGACACAGTCGAATTTGCCAAGCGTGAGCACCAGCCCGGAGGCCACGCGCTCACCGGCTGAAGTGCGGGGTCCCGTGCAGAACGTGACTCCGGTCGAAGCCATCTTGCCCCACGGTGGGCGCGAACTGTCGTTGTATTGGGAACGGCAGTACCTGAGGAGGTTAGATAGAGGTGTGGGGACTAGCAGGGAAGCTATCGACGGCGTCCGCAGGCGGGATTGGATACAAGCGAGCGTAGCGGGATGCAAGAAGTACCCAGGTCCGGGGCCCTCGTGGTGAGGTAAAGCCCCTACTCCTGCCGGATCTGACTATGTGGAATACTCGAACTACAAGTGCTCCTCGAGCTGTATACGCTAGCTATTGCCTTAAGTGTTGTATGACCAACCCTTTCTACTGAGGCCTTGCCTCTCCTTATATAGGCAGAGAGACAAAGGTCTCACTGGCTAGTCCGACTGGCGGGCCCCACAGGCGGGTCCCAGCCGGCTAGTCATCTACAGTATCCAGTATGGCTTGTCTTGTCGGAGTACGAGCGGTATGGCTATCGTAGGCACAGTGGACGCCGTGCGAGCCTGTCGTCAGCACATGCCACTATTCCTGCGTCATCCACGCAAAGTCTTCGGTATGGCCGGGTGGTTGCCAGTCTTGTCACCGTACAGGGCGTACCGTGCACTGATACGCACGTCGTCCTGTCTCACTGATTGGGTCTGGCTACGTCGCCGTATCCGGCTGCCTCTTGCTGATCCGGCTACCGGGTGGTAGCCGACCTGTCCTGCCCTGTCCGGCTGCATCTGGTCAGCCGAACGCGATCCGACTGTCTTGTTTCTTATCTGGTTGGGGTATCTGGGGATCATCCCCCTGACATTAAATATATATTTAAAATCTATTTTGAAAGGGTAACTTTGCTAATAGGCCTAATTCCCGGAGGCAAAAGGTGTAGGATTTCTGTAGCAGATAACAAAAAAATTAACTACGCAGAACACCTTGAATTCCCAAGGATCTATCTAGAAGTAATGTAGTAACGAAGGAAGACATCGGTAATGTACCCTTGAAGACCGAGAGAGCGTTACGCTCATGTAGGACTGTGGATGATGTAGTCGTACATGTCCGACCTCAAGGTCGTGAAGCTCCTCGCACATCACCCCTTTTCCAGGTCCTTGCACGATGGCCTGGTCACTACAAGCTAAGCTCCCCCGAGTTATCACACACACACGGTGTGATGTGACGACTCCCAAACTCCTTGATCCCTGCTGGGGTTGCGGAAGTATACCTCCTAGCGGAATCCTTGTAGCACAATGGTGTGCCACAAATGCGCTGACTTTGTGCGTACAATCCTTACTTGGGACCATGCCACGGCGAAGACAACTAGAGAGAGCGAGAGGGTAGATATTCTAGCCTCAGAGAATATCTTATTGGTGTGTTTAATCCTCCCATGGTCAACCCTTTATATAGGCGGAGAGGGGCGTTCCCTCCCCATTAGGTGCCCCATGTGGGACTGATTCATAAAAAAGGCAGAATTTCGCTCCCACTCGGATGGGCCAGAAGGAGCCCAGCAGCAAAGGCGCAACAGTAGGAGCAACCGGGTAGCTAGCACCACCGTGCGTGGCCCAGCTCGCGCTGGCAGCAACTAGGCACAAGAGGAGTTAGCCGAGTGGGACGACACCCCGCGGCCTGATACGTCCATTTTGCATCACTATTCTATGTCTTAATTCACTGTTATTCATTGATATATTTCTTATTGAGAGGTGATACTTATGTTACTTCATCTGTTTTTGCATGGTTGATGACTTTTGGAGCATGGACCGTTGCAGTCAGGATTCTGATGAAAAAGGTGATGTTTGGAGGCAAAATTCGCGAAGATCAGAAAATCCGGGAAAATATACAGAAAATCCTATTTTTCTAGAAGACTAAGGATGCCAGAAGACGGAGTGGAGATAGGCCACAGGGGGCCCACACCACCCCCTGGCGCGGGCAGCCCTAGGTCGCGCCAGCAGGTGGTGGCCACCCTGGCCCACTCCAGCCTCTCCCCTCTGGCGTATATCATCCTCGCGAAACCCTAAGACTCGGGGAGCGACCACAGAAAGATTCCGCCGCCTCTGCGGGGTGGAAAACACCGGGAGAGAAAGATCTCTCCGGCAGACAAATTTCTATCGAGGGAATTCCTTCCCGGAGAGGGGAGATCGTCGGGATCATCATCATCATCATCACCACCATCAGCACCCACATCACCATCTCCATATTGCTATGACAATTTGGTTGAATCTTGCATTAGTTCATAGGGGAAACTTACCCGGTGTTGATTACTCTTTGTAGTTGATGCTATTGAGTGAACCGTTGAATTATTGTTTATGTTTAGATTGTTATACATCATTATTCCATCTCTGATCATGATCCATATGATGTCTTGTGAGTAGTTCATTTTGTTCTTGAGGACATGGGAGAAGTCATGTTGTTAGTAGTGGAGTTGTGTTGAGAAAGATTCAATAGATTGTTATTTAAGTTGTGGCGTACTTCTTCTAGTGGTGTCATGTGAACGTCGACTACATGACACTTCACCTATATGGTCCTAGGGGAATGCATTGTGTATTTGGCTACTAATCGTAGGGGTTGCCGGAGTGACAGAAACCTGAACCCACGTTAGGAAACCATTGCACAAGGGACGTAAGGGTCTTAGAGTTTAAAGCTGTGGTTAGGTTTCTACCTTAATTACTTTCTTGTACTTACGGATGTTTGCAAGGAGTTTAATCACAAGTATGTATTAGTCCTAGATGGGTCGGTACATTAGCACATGTTCACCCACACAACACTTAGCAAGCTAAAGAAGATTAATCAACTATATGAAGCGAAAGCACTTGACAGTCTTCCCATGTGTCCTCGAGAATGTTTGGTCATCTTAAGTAATACATTCGGCTTGTCCTTTGCTGCATAAAGGATTGGGCCACTTGCTGCATTTATTCCTACTGTCTTTTATTTACTCGTACTTTGTTTACCTGCTTTATCAAAAACCCCTAAAAATCTGTTTACTAAGTATTTGCAGAGAATTCCTAATCCATACCACTAGCCAGGACCTTCTACTCCTTGTTGGGTTCGACACTCTTGCTTATCGAAAATACTGCTATACACCCCCTATACTTGGGGGTCATCACGACCCAGCTCGCTCCCATGTCGGCAGTGGCTGCCTGGACTGGGTGGGCCGAAACCCCCGCGCGGCCTGTTGGCGCCCGTGGCCTGCCAGGCGAGGTGGCGGCTGCGGCAATTGGGTGGGCCATCCACCCGCGCGCGGCCCACCAGGCGAGGCAATGGCCAGGATGACCAACAATGCATGATGCACACATGTGGTGCATAGTAACTGCTGCCCACGCGCGTGGGCTGTTCTAAATAACCCAGTTTTGCTGTGTTTCTGCCTTTTTGCCTGCGGTTTTTACCTAGGTCAAATTCCTTCAGCATTTTGGCCTCATGAAAAACTAGCCTTTATAAATATTAATTTAAATATTTATTTAGAATATATTAATTCACAATTAACATATAATAAATGCATATTGTAAATTGCCATTTATCTGAAATGTTTTTAGCCTTTTTTTCCTTTTCTTGTTTCTCCGAACAACTTTGGATCTCTCCAGAACAATTCTGATTTCTCTCTCTTTCATGATTCGATCTCGAAGGAGGATCTCCAATTGACATATGGTCCTTAAGCGTGTTTCCCTATGGTTCAGGAATGCTATAGACATGATCTCTATAAATGATCAACAGCGGGACCGGGATGCCCATGTTGAACCCTATGCACTCCCTGAATCACCATCGTGTCGAACCTAAAATGATATATCCAATTCTCTTGTTCATGATACAAGACTTGTCCAAGATTCGATCATCGGTATCACGGTACTTTGTTCAATCTCATTTCCAACAAGTAATGTTTTACTAATTCCCCTGAAATATCATCCCCATGACCTAGTCATGTGTTGCGCAACATGGATGTAAATCACCGAGTGGGCCTAGTTGTATTTTGTCGTCACACGGGAGAAATATTCCCGATCTTGAAGCATATTGCCTCTATGTGCCCCTTTGGATACCCAACATGCACCTTTATAATCACCTAGGCACATGTGACGGTTGATACAGTCGAAGCATCCTCCGGTAATAGTGATTGATATGATCTCATGGTCTAAGGATTAGGATAATCTGTTTCTGACAATTGCAACATGAACTAAGTGACATGATCGTGTTGCAACAATCATTGGTGGGAAGTGTCCATCACATCATACTAGATGATATGACTTCATTGTTAGTTACTTTTGTTTAGCCCATGATCAAGAAACCTTGACCATCGTCTCCCCAATGAACTAGTTGAATAGAGGCTACTAGGGACCTGGGTTTGTCTGTATACCACACATGTATCAGTGTTTCCGCTTGATATAGTTATAGCATGATGTAAAACTATCATGAACTAATGAGATATGACAATAATACCCTTTTATTATTTGCCTCTAAGGCATATCTCCTTCAGTCTCCCACTTGCACTAGAGTACAAATAATCTAGTTTAGTTGCTACTAATCATAAACCATATCCCTTATGCATTTATTGATCATGCTTGCTCATGGAGGACTTCATGTCCTACATCTATTTCACCAGATTCATAAGGTCCTATTTTGTAAATCATTAATGTCAACTGTTTGACATTCACACCATTATCATATAGTGTGTTTTTAGCATTTTGGCTACAAAGTGAGACTTCTGTTTTCTAGTTTATACAATGACGATTTATCAGTCAATAGAACTTTCAAGATGTCATGATAACTATAAAACACACTTAGTCGAAAGTCAAACTTTCTCTAGACCAAAATTCAACCTGCTAACATTGAAGTATCCTAATACTTCTATATCTATGTAAATTTCAATCAAAGTGCAACACTTTCACTTTGATGTCTAGCCACGCTTTTGCTGCGTTCAAACTTAATTCTGATTCGGTGATTCAGATATCACTGTATAATCTTATTTCTTTATAACTAAGAACATGGGTCACATTGTGTCAAGTGTAAACAACATGGGTTTCACCTTGGAAAAACTATGCCCAAGGAATAGTTGATGCAGTGCATCCCTTTTCCCTATTTTAATCATTGTTGTAAATACTGAGTCATTACTCAATACTTCTCCTAATTCTTCAAGTAAGAACCAATTCTTTGCTTGAATTCTGAACTCCTTTCAGAATCTCAACTAGGTCCTTCTGAACACTTTCATAAATCTCCAAGCATTTTGACCTTTTAATGTTTATTAAACATCCGAATCTAATCAAATAGATCCACTTTATTTAATTCAAGTTGAATTTCATCCATCTAATGATCTAATCATTCCTAATACCAAACCCATTATTCACAAATATGTCGATTACATATTCAAGAACATTTTCATGCTCCCACTCAAATATTTCATCAATATTTGATATTCTAGGATGTCACCCATCTCCCACTCAAATATGTCTTCAACATATTCTATTTGGAAAACTTATTATCTCCCACTCAACTTGAAGATTTTTCTTGATAATCCTGGCAACTCCAAAATTCTTTGATCTCACATCAAATCGAGAATTTTCTGCTACAAGACTTTAGCAATTCCGGATTGGTCAAAACTTCCTTGTTGTACCAGTTACAACCGTTTCTTCAAACTTCTGAAGACTTTGCAGTTTTGATTAGTCCTTTGCTAATTTCATGACTCTAGGTCATTTCTTGTACTTGGGTCCATCAATATTTCTTTGTAGTTCGTAGGTATGTCTTATTCCAACAATGGGACAAGTGAATCAAGAATGGAATTCTGCAAATAGTAGAACAAATTCTTCAATCCTACTTTTATAAAGTATTAACTAAAAAATTTATGATCACATCATTATAGTTTCCCTCTATTTGTAAAGTATGTTTCCGGAAGATATTCCATTTTGCATTCTTGACAATTTGGAGGTAAGGTCAAAACCTTTTGCTTACACCTTTTCCTTTCCACTAACACTTCACTTAGAAGACATGATGACTACATACTTGCATCATGTTTTACACTATTATTTTGCATTGTATATGTAGGATCTTGGTATTTTAGGAGCTCGCGTGCACATTTTATATCTGTTTCCACCAAGATCAGGACATATGATGGGTCCAATGGACATAATTCTTGGAGCAGTTGTACTGAGGAGAAAAGGAGTCAAAAACAATGTAAATCGCTTATTTGGGAAATATTAATAATACCAGAAGAAAACACGAAGCAAACAAAGGAGACAAATGGTTCAACGACCAACTATACGACCGGAATAAATTTTCCGGCCGTATATTTGGCGCCGCCACTTCCTCCTCAAATAGTTTCACCCCGTGCAACTGGATCAGAGAGATGACATACAGAACACCTAGAAATCACTGAATCCTCACCTCTGGAAGGCATCTGGAGGGGGAACTCATCCACCAGGGATCCATCTTCGCCCTGCGCAGATCCGGGAGGCTAAGGCATCGAACTTCATCATCCACCACTACATCACCATCATCTCCATCCATCTCATCTACATCTTGTCTAGATCTTGTTGTAATATCCGTACTCGTTGTGGATTTGTACAAGTACTATTTATCTTTGATAGATTCCATTATTATTGCCATGATGTTGATTACATCCATGTCTGAGTAGATCATTAGTTCTTGGGGAGATGGAGAAACCCTAGTATGAGATTGAAATAAGATAAAGTTTATTATGATATTCATCACTGTGACCATGTGTTGGATTGTCTTCATCTTGATGTTGAGAGAAGTCGACCTCTCAATATTTGCCTCTCATGGGGACTCGATGGAGGGAACTACTTGTTGGTAGACGGAGGTGTGCTAGCACTTATAGTGACTATAAAGATGTTGGCACTCCTTACGTATCAACTTGGGAAACTGAGGAAACTCATGGAACACTATCCATGCCATGGGATACGTCCTACGGGATTATGTCCCTTAATAGCACAGTGATTCGATTGATGTCGATTGCTGACTATTGTGGTTATGAGGATGATGTGAGCAGAGATTGCTGCCTATTTATCCAAATACGGAGTTCCTCCCACACATACATAGTTGAGAATGGTCATGATAATAATCTTTATCTCAGCTCCTTATAATGCTAGTGGTGTATCCGCTACTCCCTGAGAATGCTTTTTCCCTATTGCAGTTCCAATCTCTCTTACATATGCAATCCTTACTTTTCGTGTTTAGTTGTTTTACTTTACTTTACTGTTGCTCTTATACCTAAAACCCCAAAACACCTTTTTACACAATACTCGCATTTTATCTTGTCACTTAGAACTTTATTTAGCATTTCCATCATAATACTTATTTCAAGAGTTATTAGACTTCAGACTCCTGCTCCTTGTGGGATCGATATCTTTATTTTGAAACTAGCTACAAACAATCTGTGCACTTGTAGTCATCAAGCTATTTTCCGGCATTGTTGCCGAGGAGCTAAGCGTTGTAGGTCTTTTAGTTTTTGCTTATTTATTTTTGTCTTCCTAAATCTTGTTTTGAGTTATAGGTTTCTACCAACATGATGGAGTTTGAGCATATGACTAGTGCTAACCCACTCAATTACTTTGGGAATCCCTATGATATTTATAAAAGAGACAACTCTAATGAGAAGACAAGGGGGTTTGAAATAAATCTACTACTACTCGGTATTCTACACAAGAAGCAATTTACCGGAGATGAAGAAAATCATGATCCATATGAGCATATTGCATGTTTCAAAGATATATGTGGCACTTTTCAATTGACGGGATATACCGCTGATGAGGTAAGCGTTAAACTTTTTAGTCATACTTTGACTAGTACAGCTCTCTCATGGTATAGATCTCTACCCCCTGAAGCCACTACTACTTGGGATAATCTAGCCTGTGAATTTCTAGCAAAATATTATCCATTATCAAAGTCTTTTGGAATCAAGCGTCTTATAATGACTTGGAGGAACCATTCTAATGAAGGACTAGTAAGAGCTTATATCAGATTTAAAGATTTACTACGTCTATGTCCTCATCATGATTTGCATGAATGGTATTTATTGGATATATTTTATGGCGGTTTAATTGAACCTAATAAAATTGAACTAGACTCCTTCGCAGAAGGAGCCTTTATGAATCTTCCTATAACTAAAGATTGGGCTTTACTTAATAGAATTCGCGATCATAGAGGCTCATGGAATTTTGGTCTAGGAAGTTAAGGAGGCGTAGAAATAGAACATGATTGTATTCATGACTATAATAAAAAGGGCCATGTTAAAGAATTATGTAAAGAACTTTATTTGGATTCAGATCTTGTGTTGCAAGTTGTTAAAGCTTTTACAGAACATATCAAAGCTCCGAAAGAGGGTGTGGTCAAATATGATCCACCACCCGAACCTAAAATGAAAAGAGAAGTTAAAGTAACACTGGCCTCCCTAGAACCAATACATGAGACGCCTTTCCCTAACACTACACAAAAACATATTCTTGAATATGAACAGGTCAAAGCAGTACAAGAGAAGAAGGAAGAAGAAAGTATGCCAGAAGTCGTGGAACATCTGGAAGAAACCAAAGATGAAGAGGTAACTATGGAAGCAATCATGGCTATGTACGCACATTGTAACATAGTTGAACTTGATGAAGAGACTTATGTATTGGTTGAAGGTAAAACAAAGGTAAAAGATGTGGGTAAGCCTATTCTTCCCTGGATATTTAAAGAAACCTCGCATTATGGTTTATGTGATCTTGGTACCAAAGTTAATGTTATATCTTATGATTTCTATTTAAAAATAAAAGAAGAGATAGAACCAGATACAATTGAAAATACTAATATGACAATTATGCTAGCCAATAAAAATCTTAGAATTCTAATGGGAGTAGTTGAAGATGCAACTGTCACAATTGGCAACACAAATTTCCTATCGATTTTGTAGTTGTTGATATGCCAGCTGACACTCTTTTCCCGATTATATTTGGAAGAAACTTTTTGAGTGATATAGGTGCCTATGTGGATTTCAAAAAGGATATTGTGTCCCTTAAGCTTGGGGGAGCGGAAAAGGAGTTCCACTTTTCCAAATTCAAAGACAGGCCTCCACAAGTACAAGAAGAAGAGGAAGATAAAACTATTGAGGAAATGATAGCTCTTTTCTTTAGTAATCAAGAAGAAGAAATAATTGAAGACTCAAATTAAGAAGAAATAGTTATGAAGGACAAGATCCTAGAAGAACTAGGATATGAATTTGATTAACTTCCCATTATGGGACCTCCAACTAATGAGGCTTTTGAAGAGCCAGAAAAGAGGGGGACGAGGAATTACTACCCCTAGATTTGAAGACTCTACCAGATAATCTTAAATATAGGTTTTTATAAGATACAAATAAATTTCCTGTTATTATTAGTGCTAAACTTTCAGGAGAAGAAGAAGAACTCATGAAAATACTTAAGGATCATTGCAAGGCCTTTGGGTACTCAATGGATGATTTGAAGGGCATTAGTCCCATGATAGCCGTCCATCGAATATTCATGGAAGAAGGTGCTAAACCAGTTGTGGAATTTAATAGAAGATTGAAGCCTGAAATTAAGGAAGTGGTAAGAAAAGAAATTATACGCGTACTGGATGCAGGTATAGTCTATCATGTTAAACAAAGTGAATGTGTAAGTCCTGTTCATTGTGTCCCTAAGAAGGGCGGTTTTACTATTGTTCCTTATGAAAACAATGAGTTGATACCTACTAGAACTATTGTTGGGCATAGGATGTTCATAGACTTCAAGAAATTAAACAAAGAAACTAGGAAAGATCACTATCCTTTACCGTTCATAGATCAAAGTTTAGAAAGGTTAGCAAACTACACACATTTTTTCTACTTGGACGGATACTCTGTTTCTTCTCAAATAGTTGTTCATCCGGATGACCAACTTAAAACAACTTTCATTGGTCCTTATGGTTTACATGCTTATCGACGTATGCCTTTTGGTTTATGTAATGCTCCAGCTACATTTCAAAGATGCATGACTGCTATTTTTGCGGATTTTATAGAACTTATAATGGAAGTATTTATGGATGAATTTTTCTGTCTATGGAACTTCGTTTACTAGTTGCTTGGATAATCTCAAAAGTGTTTTGCTGCGTTGTGAAGAAACTAATCTTGTTCTAAATTGGGAGAAGTGCCATTTTATGGTCAAAGAAGGTATAGTCCTTGGACACAAGGTATCAGGTAAGGGAATTGAAGTGGATAGAGCTAAGGTTGAGGCAATAGAGATAATGCCACAACCTAGGGATATTAAAGGTATAAGAAGTTTACTTGGTCATGTGGGTTTTTATAGAAGGTTCATTAGAAATTTCTCTGGAATATCTGAACCTTTGACTAACCTCTTGCAAAAGGGAGTGAGATTTACTATTGATGATAAATGTCTTGAAGCCTTTGATAAACTCAAAAATTCTTTATCCCGTGCTCCTATCATTAAACCACCTATATGGGATACAACCTTTGACTTAATATGTGAAGCTAGTGATGATGTTGTAGGAGTAACTCTGGGACAACACATTGGTCGCAAATTTAATATTATACATCATGCTAGTAGAACTCTTAATGGTGCTCAAAATAATTACCCTAAGGAAGAAAGGGAACTTTTGCTGTATTTTTCTCTTGTGATAAATTTCGTTCCTATATAGTTGATGCAAAAGTAAGAGTTCATACGGATCGTGATGGTTTGAAAGAAATCCTTGAGAGGAAAGACGATAAGCCAAGACTGATATGTTGGATTCTTTCACTTCAAGAATTTGAGTTGCAGATTATGTAGAGGCAAGAAATAAAGATGTTGGATGCAGTGTCCATGTTTGCCCAACAAGACACCAATCTTGTTGAGAGGAACTTTAGTCCTGGTGATTTTTGTTTACGAGAATTATTCAATGAACTAAGGTCAAATCCTCCAAAAGAGAAGAAGTCTTTATTGCTGGAGGAGCTTTTTATCCCCGAATAAACAAACAGTAAGTTTGAGGTAAGTATTCCTACTCAAATAAGTGATTTTTTTCACAGATTTTACTTCTAAATTTTTTATTTTTGACATCCTCGTGTTTTTCTGAAGTTTCTGAGGGTTTTTATCAACTATACGAGTGCAACTATACGACCGGAGAAAAATCTCCCACCATATAGTTGGTCGTTAAACTCTCTGTATCATATTTGCAAAATTGTTTTCGAAGTCTGTACCTATAAGGGCACAACTATACGACCGGAGCCCATTTTCCGGCCATATAGTTGGTCGTTGAACTCTCAGACACTTTCGATTTTTGATGTTTGTATCTATATGGTCGCAACTATACGTCTGGAGCCCATTTTTCGGCCATATAGTTGGTCATTAAACTCTCAGACACTTTCGCTTTTTGGTGTCTGTATCTATACGGTCGCAACTATATGACCAGAGCCAATTTTCTGGCCGTATAGTTGGTCATTAAACTACCAGACACTTTCGCTTGTCTTTTAGTTTATTTTGAAAAAAAACGTTATTATCGGTTCTGAGTCGTGATTTAATCGACCTGGACTCGATATATTTGGAAATATCTGCCAAGAACGAACTATACGGCCAGAGCTATACGAGCCGCACCCGTATAGTTGGTCGTTATGCGGCAGGACTCTTCCAAATCCGTGATTTCTTTCCCTGTTTCATTAAGATTCTTTTCTTGAGCGACAATTTGGTGTTTCTCGCAAGTTTTACCGACCTCTGACCCCCTTATATACTGCCATTGTCTCTCTCTAAATCATAATCTATAGGAATCAATCCAGTCATGTTCTATCCCATTCTAGGCCATGGGAAACCCCTAGGCCTCATTGCTCCTTCTAGGGACCGCTCTTGCAGCCCGTCCATGGAGGACGACAATGAGGAGGTGGAGAGGTTTAGACCAGGGTACAAGGAGTATGTCGAACCAAGCTACTACAACAACGATTCTGATGATGATGTGGTTGATGTCTACATCCGCCGTGATGTCTATCATCCGCCGGAGATCAACTGGGCAGCAATGAAGAGAGCTCAAGAAGAGAGAGAAGGTCACAAGCCGCACAGAAAATGGTGCGTGGAGACAGTCAAGTTCGTCACCACGGACCCTAGGCTGCACAAGCTTAAGGAATTACCTAATATTGGTGCAAGTGCTAGCGTGGGAGCAAAGACGCCACTTTTGAAGCCAACCATTGGTGCACGTATGAAGGTGAAGCCTCAAGAAGAGTGGAGGTATGGCTTTCAATTCCCCGATCCATCAATTATGGATGAGGAAGAAGAAGCTGTCCCCAGGACCAAGGATTGTGTGCGAGCACTAGAGATATATCAGAAGTAGGAACTACTTCATCGCGTCGAAGTCCGCCACTGTCTCAAGGAGATAGAGAAGAAGGATAATCTTCTCCCATTGGTGACTAAGCTCACAGATAGAGTGGACACTCTACAATCTGATATGCGCAAGTGCTACAGCCACATTACTGCTCTAGAGGAGACCAACAAGAAGCTACGCACTGCGGTGTTACATGCCATGGTGCCACAATGATCTACGACAATCACGGTATCAAATAATCGTAAGGGATTATTTGATCCCACCTGGCTTAATTCCAAGCTTGGGGAAATCTTTAAGACCTTGTAATCTATCTTATAAGTTTTGCATTACTATTTCGTTTTTGCCTTTGTTCAAACTAGAAATAAAGTTTGCATCATTAGAATTCCCTTTAGGAATAGTCGATCCCTTTAATGAAATTCCGAGTAAATTATTATATATGGAGCAATATTGAGTTTGTGTTTGTTTTATTGGATATATCGACGGCTTGAGTATAATTTTACTTGCACTTGATGGTAGCAATAGGAGTCTTCCACACCATTGGTATTAATGGAACACATAAAGATAATTTGGTCAATATGTTGTAAGTCTATGGCTTGATTTTACAAATAAAAACTATCTATGCAGTTAAGTTGAAAAAGAAACCTTGAACAAAGAAAAATGAAAGTGCTATCAAAATAGAGTGAAGACAAGTCGAGGTAGAATCTTCAAGTCATAATAATGCTTCATATACAATTGGAATTTGATAATTGAGATCATTAAACTTGGAATTCCTACATGAAGTCGAATGTATGGCTAGCTTCTTTGCACAACACTTAAACAAAAGTGTCAGCATATACACAAATGAGAAGAAAAGAAAGAAGAAAAAGAGTGAGTGTGCAAAGAGCAAATAGTCATATACCACTATATTGTAGTATGACAAAGAGACACTTTTGAGATTTTGAATCCCAAGTGAATACATTGATCCTAAAACACTTGGGACTACCTCTCTAACTCATTCGGTTGAACCAGATAGTTTTACATTATGTTGAGATTCATATTTTATGAACTATTGATCACTAAGGTGTGGAAGCCTGCTAATACTATTCAGATGGTTCGAGTAAGGTAATATTCATGAACTTATTCCTATGTATCGTATATGATAAACACATGTTGCAACTGCCTCATTTATTTTATCAACTCAGCTTCATGAATATGACGATCACATCCATTAAGCTAAAACTTGCTCAGGACGAGCAAGAGTCTAAGCTTGGGGAAGTTGATGAGTGCATATTTGCATCATGTTTTACACTATTATTTTTCATTTTAGATGTAGGATCTTGGTATTTTACGGTGCACACATGAACATTTTATGTCGGTTTTCACTAGGATCAGGGCAAATGATGGATCCAATGGATAATTCTTGGAGCAGTTGTACTGAGGAGAAAATGAGTAAAAGACAACATAAATAGCTTATTTGGGAAATATTAATAATACTAGAAGAAAACCCAAAGCAAAAAAGGAGACAGACGATTCAACGACCAACTATATGACCGGAATAAATTTTCTGGTCGTATAGTTTTGGCCGTATAGTTGGCGCCGCCATCGCCTCCTCAAATAGTTTCACCCCGTGCAACTGGATTAGAGACACGACATATAGAACACCAAGAAATCACCAAATCCTCACCTACAGAAGGCATCTAGAGGGGGAACTCATCCACCAGGGATCCATCTTCATCGCCCACCGCTGCATAACCACCATCTCCATCCATCCCATATACATATTTTCTGTACTCGTTAGTAGATCATTAGTTCTTGGGGAGATGGAGAAACCCTAGTATGAGATTGAAATAAGATAAATTTTATTATGATATTCATCTCTGTGACCATGTGTTAGATTGTCTTCATCTTGATGTTGAGGCAAGTCGACCTCTCAATATTTGCCTCTAATGGGGACTTGATGGAGGGAACTACTTGTTGGTAGACGGAGGTGTGCTAGCACTTATAATGACTATAAAGATGTTGGCACTCCTTACGTATCAACTTGGGAAACCGAGGAAACTCATGGAACACTAGCCATGCCATGGGATACGTCCTACGAGATTATGTCCCTTAATAGCGTAGTAATTCGATTGATTGTTGATTGCTGACTGCTATGGTTATAAGGATGATGTGTGCAGCGGTTGCCGCCTTTTTGTCCAAATACGGAGTTCCTCCCACACATACATAGTTGAGAATGTTCATGATAATAATCTTTATCTTAGCTCCTTATAATGCTAGTGGTGTATCTGCTACTCCCTGAGAACGCTTTTTTCCTATTACAGTTCCAATCTCTCTTACATACGCGATACTTACTTTCTGTGTTCAGTTGTTTTACTTTACCTACTATTGATCTTATACCTAAAACCCAAAAACACCTTTTTACACAATACTCACATTTTATCTTGTCACTTAGAACTTTATTTAGCATTTCCATCGTAATATTTATTTCAAGCGGTATTAGACTTTATACTCCTGCTCCCTATGGGATCGATATCTTTATTTCGAAACTAGCTACAAACGATCTGTGCACTTGCAGTCATCAAGACACTTTCTCAAATAAGTACCACACTAAGACAATACAAACTTTTTCTTCTTTGGGTATTAGTTTGGAATTTATATTCATAGTCTTCACTAAGAATGTACCACAAAGACTAACTATTCACAATGATATCAAACTATCGAAATCTAAAGAAACTCGAGCATGCCATATCTCATATGGTATTGTTTCCGCGAATCATTAGATGTTCCTAATACTTTTTAGTGTTTACTAATTCAATCTCTAAACTCTAATTCCAAATGTTAAACCATTCGAAGATCATTTGGACTATATGTATATTATATACTATGATTATGATGAATTAGACATATATATCTACACTATTTGATTAGTCCAATCACCATAATTTGTGAAAGTGTATTTCACAGGTCCCTTATATGCCAATTTTCTATTAACTTAAATTCGAAATCACTTGGATAAAATTGCAAAGACTTTGAAATTCTTGTTAATCTTATATCCATTTCATCAGCGCCCCCGTTCCATTATGTAACTCTCACGTAGAGGGTCCTATTTTCATTAAAACAAGATTAAGTATCCAATACTTGAAACCTGCATAAGGGTTTCATGAAAACTTTTATTACTTGTATATCACATATACACTTTCTATTGACGATGATCCCAACTTTGGGTTCTATCTTGGCGAATGTATCATGGCGTTCATGAAGAGTCATATCATCTCCACCGTCGGATTCATCAGGGAAATCTTGGGTTCACAAAGGACATAAAGGAGATGGTTTTCTATGAGGATCCTACTTAGGTGTTGGTATCAGTTGATGAAATTCGAACCATCTAACTCAAGTTTCTTCCTGTTCATTAGTGGACTAAAGAAGTCCTGAACTAAGGGAATGGCTATAATCTACAAGATATTTGCAAAAAGGACTTAGACTAAGTTCATAATATGGAGTTCAAACAAACTCCCACTTAAACTATCATCCCTAAAGACAGTTTAGTGATTACATGACCTCTTTTCTGCACATCATCCCCGATCGTCACAGCCTTTGATGTGGGTGCTAGGGTGGACTTTATCAGTCGATCACATCATCCTTGTGACTAGTGCTTGATATTTCAATCACTGTGTTCCGAGGCCACATCTACATATGCTAGGCTCGCCAACTTAACCTTAGTGTATTTGCTGTGTAACATGGCTTACACCCACTTTATGCGAACATAGATATGTCTGACACCCGAGCATCATGGCCTGCCTCATAACGGAGAACTTTCTTGGTCGTGCACACTAAGGGAGAACACTTTTTCGTTGGTATTTAAATTAGGGATCATCCTATTTAAATGATATCGTTGTGTATCTAATACTAGCACTCAAACAAGATGCAAACAAAGATTAAATCATATCTAATCATATGTGATGTGACATGGTTGTCTTCCTGCTCCATGATCTCCATTAGGTGCTCCGATTTGACACCACCAGTCTTATCGTTCATCGTCACGACGACTACTACTATACTACTTAGCAATAGGAAAAGTAAACTACCTTACCTTTTCACGACTTGCAACCATGTCACATCACAAAGCCTCCCCTGCAACATAAAGTTAGATGCCTCTACTCTATCTACTACTGATTTTACGTGGTTGTTAAGGCTTTCACAATAGAACCATTTCTAGCTATGAACTTCCAACCACAACATCGATACAATAGTTGTCACTACTACACCCATTTCGGGGCCTTCCGTTGTAGATGCCGTATCAACTACTGTGAGAGAGACAAACACCCTCTAGACACTTATACGGTACAAGCCATATGTCGAGCGTGGAACCAGTCTCGCGTAGGATTATGCGCAAGGTTGGTCCAGGCGCTTCATCTCACAGTGCCGCAATATAAACAAACACACGTGGGAAGGTAACAAGTAGGGTATCGATGCCCACACTTTGCATGTCTCTATCCCTACTAGCATACTAACCATAGACCTAGCTCTGATACCACTATAGGGTTTCCGTAGCAGATAACAAAAAAATTAACTATGTGGAACACCCTGAATGCCCAAGGATCTGTTATGGGGTAACCCCGTGGGTTGCCTGATCTTCACGGATCTTGTGGTCAAATAGATGGGAAAGTGAGGGGAAAGGGAGAAGGTAGAGGAAGCGGACTCACACCTCACGAACAACATGATGAACACACACAAAACTCACACGATACAAGGCCGATTGCTCCCGCCGGTGGCCACCGGTCTGATAGAATCCACTACAAGAAAATTTGGCTTTTACAACTGACGATTTTCGTGGTTGAAGGCCCATTTTTCCTGGCTAAAAAGTCTTCTACGACGGATGCCCATCGTGGTAAAAGCCCCGTCACAAAATAATCTACCACGGTTTTTTCCTGACCGTGGCGGATCGCACCCTTTAGCCACGAAAACTTGTTCCGTCATAGATTGGTTTGCCAGCCGCGTTGATTGCTGACGTCATGCAAAATGCCACGTGGCAAACACCGTTAACGAACAGTTACCGTCGTTAACGGCCAGGGAAACTGTGGTAGAAGCCAGGCTCAGCCAAGGCCTGCTCATAATTAAGTGGGCTAGCCCATCAAGAGAGCCCAATAAGATTACGACCCGTTACTGTTTCGTCCGACACTGTTTGAAATAGGCCCAAAGATGTGGCCAGCAGCGGCCCAAGAATATCAGGCTCGTTACTGTTTTGGCCTACAAAAGCCCACACTTTTTGAACACTGTGCGACCCGTTAACAGTCTGCGTCAAGTAGGCCCGATACTGTTAAAGCCCCACTGTCAGCCCGTCACTGTTCTCACAACTCGTCATGGGCCGCCTACGAACGACACAATTTTGAGAAGGTCTGATATTGTTCTGGCCTTTTACTATTCTGGCTCATTACTGTTCTAGCCATCTACTATTCATGTCCGTTACTATTGTGGCCCTTTACTGTTCAGGCCTGTTATTATGCTTAGTGCCACTGTTCTGGCATGCTACTATTTTAGGCCTATTACTGTTCTGGCATATTTGCTTTTCTGGTCTGTTAATGTTCTAGCCTGTTACTGTGCTAGGTTGTTACTGTTCTGGTCTGCTGCTGTTTTGGCCTGCTACTGTTTTGGCCTATTACTATCCTGGCCTGTTACTGTTCTAGCCTGCTACTATTTTGGCCTGCTACTGTTTTGGCCCGATACCATTTGGCCTGTTACTGTTTTGGCATGTTACTGCTTTGGCCTGTTACTGTTTTGGCCTGTTACTGTTTTGTCCTGTTACTATTCTACCAAGTTGCCGTTACTGTTTCGATAATTTTGAAGGCCATGCAAATATCATAAAAGGAGTATAATTAGCGATCATATTTTACTGTTCATGGAAGGCGCAATAAAAGAAGGGCAAATAACAAAACCCTATACAATTACTAGATCGACCTGGCTGGCGCAGTTATGGTACCGCCATTCGTGGACGGCGTCAACTAAATGCCTACATGGCCTATGTGATGTATCTAGATATTACATCAGCTGCAAACTTCTTAAAAATATTACATAATATGAACAAAAGGGAAAGAAAATTCAGCATTTCAGTTGTCAATCAAGGTGATAACAGAGTCCTCAATTTGCTTTCTCAATCCATAATCTGCATCTCCCTTTGAGTGTGACAGCTACATTGGAAAACCACCTTGAGACATGATCTTGTAGTCCCCTCTTTGGTGGCGATAGCAATAATTGCAGTCTGAAACTAACTAATAACAAGTTAATACATCAAATAAGACAAACTACTCATAGCTAAGAATGAACTAGATAGGAATTATAACTGCATAATATGAACATGTAGAGAAGGAATGCAAACCATGAATTAACTATATAGTAGAGGATAGTTATGTTGTTGCCTAGGACGAACCAGAACAAGATACGAGATATAATGGTGTGGCTTGTGAACCTGTAGAACAGGACAAACAAACATTAGACAAGTATGCCAATAGTGAAATGAGCAATCAAACAAAGTGTTTCTTAGAATTTCAGTATAAACTAGGCAGGTCATTTTAGCAAATATATATGGAAGCCGTGGTATCTCCTAGAATGCAAGAGTCATTGGGTGACTCGGAATTTGCGGTGAGCTACACAATGGCATGCAATTACTATTGTATCTAAGCATGAACCACATAGAAATTATAACCACAGCATACCAGAACTTGTGAGAAGGAATGGAAAACACGAATGAACTATATAGTAAAGAATAATTATGCCGTTGATTAGAACGAACCAACACCAGATACAGAAAATATATAATGGCATCGCTGGTAGACCTATGGGCTGTGCAAACCAACATGTTCAGTGTTGGCTTTTTGAGTTCTACGCAAAGAAAAAGAAAATAGTCAGTGTTGCAACTTTTGAAGAACCAGATGGCAACAACAAAATTATAATTGAACTAGTACGAAGAGTTTGAACGGGTATTACAGGATAGCAGAATGATGCCAGGGAGGAAATAATAACAGGAACTTAGCTCAGGAATAACCAGATAGAGTAAGTAACTGTGGAGCAGGGAATCCACACTAATATTTTCCACTTACATGAAATTTTGCAAGAACTACACAATAGCAGGCAATTACTGGTGTACGGAGCAGCTAAGATAAGAACATGTGCATGACAATATAACAAACATGTGCATGACTTGAAATTTGTAGAGCAGCGAATGCAAACCAACATGTCTAATGACATTGTATGTACTAGCACAAAGAACATGCGTGCCCAGTGACTTGCATGTACAAGCACGATTACAAAAATGCAGTTCACTCTGACAGGCTTGAACCTGCTATACCGCTGACAAAACAAAAACGGGTTGGATATTTTGTTACCTTGGTTGGAGAGGCGTCTAAGCATCGTCGGTACCGTCCGAGTGATGTCTAGGTCACCGAGGGTGCTGCGGTTGCGGTGGCTGTTGGCGTTGGAGAAGCCGATCTTGGGCGGTTGATGCTGGTGCAGTCAATGGCGACAACCGTGTAGCTGGTCTAGAGCAGTGGACATGGAACTTGTTGAACTAGATCCCGTCTGGTGGACAACGGTGAGATGCTCCGGTATAGTTGGGTAGCTTTCGGTGGCGAGGAAGCAGAGTGTGGGTGGTCAACGACGCCATAGGCACGGTCAGCGAGACCACAGCTCTAGTGGAGTGGCAGAGAGACCCGATGAACTAGATCCGATTGAAGGGAATATGCCCGAGAGGCAATAATAAAGTGGTTATTATCTTATTCCATGTTTATGATAAATGTTTATTTTGCATGCTATAATTGTATTAATTGGAAACGTTAATACATGTGTGTTTAATAAACAAAATACAAAGTTCTAGTAATGCCTCTCATATAAACTAGCTCGTTGATTAACAAGATGATCAAGGTTTCCTGATCATGGACATTGGATGTTGATAATAACGAGGTCACAACATTGGTGGAATGATGTGATGAACATTCATCTGAAATATAGCATTACGATCAGAGTCATTATGTTTATATTGCTATAACATCATACAAAGTAATCTTATTCCTTAGACCATGAGATCATGTTAATTGCTAACATCGGAAGAGTATCTTGATAACATCAAACGTCACACCGTAACAAGGTGACTATAAAGGTGGGTTTAGTGCTACGAAGGTGTTATGTTGAGGCTCATGGATCAAGAGTGGGATTTGTCCATCCCGATGACGGATAGATATACTCTAGGCCCTCTCGGTGATATCACATTGAAATAGCTTGCAAGCAAGTGATGTGATCACTAGAATGTTATATCACGGGAAAGAGAAAAGGGTGCATGTCGGTAACGAGATCAAACTAGGTATTTGGATGCCAATGATACAATCTCGGACATGTAATATATCGTGAGACAAAGGTATTTAGTTACGACGTTAAAGGTTCACACGATCACTAGAGTCATCGTTGAATATGTGGGAGTCAGTACGGATCTCCAGGTCCCGCTGCTGATTATAGATCGGAGAGGGGTCTCGACCATGTATGCATTAGTCGCGAACCGTAGGGTGACACACTTAAGGGATACTGACACCATTTAGGAGCAAATATGTTTCAGATAAAGATTAAGAAAGCGCTGGAATCATTTCGATAGAAACCGAAATTGTTTCAGGTGAAATTGCTGAAACTGGTTCTGCATCTGATATTGAAATGTTGCAGGGAGTTTTAAGTGAATGTTTGTTAATTAATGTAATTGACAAAATTCTGAATAAAATAAATAAAAGTGTTTTATTTAATGAAAGCTTGCATTAAATTTGGTGGAAATTTAATGCATGTGAGTGGACATGAGTGGAGGTGTGTGTTTATGTGAGTGGGAGCTCCACCCACATGAATGAGGGAGAGGTGGGGGCACCCACCATGGCCGGCGGCATGCCCCCTTGGGTTGCCCCCTCCCCTATATAAGGAGCACCTCCTCCTCCTCTCCTCTTGCACCACCTCCTCGTGAAGGTTCTATTCTCCCTCTAGTTATTCCCCATGGGCTCGGATTAGCGAGATACATGTTCCCGGTGGCTTTATCTGGAAAGGAGTTGCTGCTTCTGCTGCATCGCTGGAGCAAGGAGGCGGAGGTTGTTCGGTGGACCGAACGTGTGTGCGATCGCGGATGCACTGCTAATTTGTGGTGCTGGACTTGATGGTGCTGGACCTGATGGTGCTAGAGCTGCTGGACCTGAAGGACTTCATCACGATCTTGAGATCGGCAAGTGTACGACTACATCATCCACGAGTTCCAACTCGTTAACAAAGCTTTGTTGTCTTCGAGGGTAAATTCTGTATGGATGTATATCCACCCGTTGCTTTTATCTAGTAGATAGATCTTGGCGTATAGTTCCCATCGTAGAATTTTTTTTGTTTTCTATGCTGCGAACCCAACACCGATGGGGTGGGCATTAATGAAGCGGCTCTGGTAGCCGTGGAATTGCCGTCGGGAGGTGCGCGCGGTGGTCGTGGAGGTGAGGGCGTGGGAGAGAAGCCTGGGATTTTGGGAGGGCCAGCTAGAAAAACTGCACGAATCGGGACTATGGAGGTGAACAGAAAAATACTTACGATCGTGCCCCCAAGCAACCGACTTTAGCGTGCCCAAAGGGCGTCTGAACAATGGATAGAATGGAAATTTTAAAGTCAAAAGTTTTTGAAATGGAGGAGCGCAAAATGCTTCAAAGTCGGTGTGTTATTTTGCTGCTCGACAGAGATTTTGAATTTGGCTACCAGCCAAATAATAATAATAGAAATGTGTTACTTCCCGGTGGTAGATTTTGGCTCAAAGTTTTTGAAACAGTGGGGCGGGAAATGCTTCAAAGTCGGTGTTTGATTTTGCCGCTCGACATAGATTTTGAATTTGTCTACCGGCCAAATAATAATTAATAGTAAAGTGGTACTCCCCGGTGGGAGATTTGGCCTCAAAGTTTTTGAAACAGTGGGGCGGAAAATGCTTCAAAGTCGGTTTTTGATTTTGCCGCTCGACAGAGATTTTGAATTTGGTTACCGGCCAAATAATAATTAATAAAAAAGTGGTACTCCCAGTGGGAGATTTCGGCTCAAATTTTTTGAAACGATGGGGCGGGACATGCTTCAAAGTCGATGTTTGATTTTGCCGCTCGACTGAGATTTTGAATTTGGCTACAGGCCAAATAGTAATTAATAGTAAAGTGGCACTCTCCGGTGGGAGATTTGGCCTCAAACTTTTGGAATCACTAGGGCGGGAAATGCTTCAAAGCTGGTGTTTGATTTTGCCGCTCGATAGAGATTTTGAATTTGGCTACCGGCCAAATAATAATTAATAGAAAAGTGGTACTCCCTGGTGGGAGATTTGGCCTCAAAGTTTTTGAATCGGTGGGGCGGGAAATGCTTCAAGGTCGGTGTGTGATTTTGTCGCTCGAAGAGATTTTGAATTTGGCTACCAACCAAATAATAATTAATAGAAAAATGGTACTCCTCGGTGGGAGATTTGGCCTCAAAGTTTTTGAAATAGTGGGGCGGGAAATGCTTCAAAGTGAGTGTTTGATTTTGCCGCTTGACATAGATTTTCAATTTGGCTACCAGCCAAATAATAATAATAATAGTAAAATGGTACTCCCCGGTGGGATATTTGGCCTCAAAGTTTTTGAAACGGTGGGGCGGGAAATGCGTCAAAGTCGGTTTTTGACTTTGCCGCTTGATAGAGATTTTGAATTTGACTACCAGCCAAATAATAATTAATAGAAAAGTGGTACTCCTCGGTGGGAGATTTGGCCTCAAAGTTTTTGAAACAGTGGGGCGGCAAATGCTTCAAAGTCAGTGTTTGATTTTGCCGCTTGACAGAGATTTTGAATTTGGCTACTGGCCAAATAATAATAACAGAAAAATGGTACTCCTCGGTGGGAGATTTTTCCAGAAAGTTTTTGAAACGGTGGGGTGGGAAATGCTTCAAGGTCAGTGTGTGATTTTGCCGCTCGATTAGATTTTGAATTTGGCTACCGGCCAAATAATAATAGAAAAAAGCTAGTAGACCGTACGCTATCTGTCCAGGAATTCAAGTCCTAGAGTCACATCAACTAATCATCCATGAGCATAATAATTGTGCATACTGATATTTTGAATTTGGCTAGCATCCAGGCAACATTTGGATAAAAGGTGTACTCCCTATTCAGGAATTGGAGGCCGAGAGTGACATTAACTTATCATCCATAATGAAAATTGGATAACTCCGATTCAAACAGGGTTGGCTGCAGGTTTTTCCACTCGACTGAGATTTTTTTATTTCATTAATGGTACTCCCTCGATACGAATTTAAGGCTGATTCACATCAACTGATCATCAAAATACTTACCATATTGGTAAATAAATTGGATACATAATCTCCGATTCAAATGGGGTAGGCGCTAGGATTTGTCGATGGACTGAGATTTTGAATTTGGCGGTTGTCCAAATTAGAAAAAAATCTTTGTGAGGTTCATGAATCCAAGGCTGAGAGAGTGAGGTTGGGGCACAAGATTTTTTGTGCATCGAGCATACGGTAAACAGATAAAAGCGTGATGCAAAACAAATACTTCCTTCGTTTTTGTTACATGGCCCCAAACACAACCCGGGCTCTGTAGCAGGAACCATTTCACAGGACCATTGTACTCACCTTTCATTGTCAGGGTTTATCTTCAATTTAGACAAGTCTCTTCATCTATGGGCTCTCAAGAATTCTGCTGATCTCGTAACATCTTCAACTCCACATCACATGCTAATGCTTTCTGTCTCATATCATCTATTGCTCATCTATGCACTTCTTGTTCAGCCCGTAGTGCTACAATTTCTTCCTGACTAGACAAATACCGTAACTTGGACTTGGACTTAGACTTGCACTGCCACAACCTAGCATTACACAGGAACGTGCTTTTACAATGACCTTCACCTTTTAGTACCATTTTAAATGTTTCCAGACATTCTTCTTGGGTTTGTTGCAAACCATCTTTCCCAGGTTTTGCCATCTCATCATTCATTTTAATCTATAAGGTTATCAGTTGGTAGACATGGGTGAGAGAAGAAAAGCTAATACCGAGAAACATACAGACAACACATTTAACCTGTCTATGAACAAACCTTACAAGTTGGCATGGCTGATTACACATCATATATATTATAGTAAAAGTATAGCTATCTAATCATACTGATAAGAATTTTATCACTAGCACGCAATAACAGGACTATGCCAACATGGCATATGTCTGTTTCTTCATCGCCGGGTGCATGATATACACAAGACAACTCTTTGTACAACTGAAAACTGAAACTCACACTAGTTGGAAATCATCAAGTACTTACATTAAAAAGAAAAATGGGCAGAAGTTCAGGCAGTGTTGCACATCCAACTATACATATAAATCACTGCAGGTGTGTCATCACAAAATATCAATCGAACAGAAGACTTACAATAACACTCTCAGCGGAGGGATTGAGCCCTTCTTTTTTGCTCGTCTGGCATGCCTGGAATTTTTGCTGTAGACTTACCGCACCTTTCTGCAAAGTGGGCGGAACACATTATCAAAATATAATAAGCACAAAGTTTGTAGAATATTAAAAAAAGTAATTATTCTTACTATTGTGCTCAGGTGGCCAACCAATGCATGAGATCTAGTTCGGTTTGTTAAGCATTGTGCGGCACCGTATCTCTTATTTTTCTCAGCGTTCATCTGCAAAAGGAGACTAGTGATACATATGTGCAAATATGAATTTTGAATGTGATATGGTATCAGTCTTCACAAACCATACCGTAATATTTGGATCAAACCAGTGGTCAAGAAGATCTATCCAGTATTGGTCAGTCATAGTGTGTTCCATAGGAGTCATTCTTTGAATATTCTTGCTTGCTTTACCATCAAAGTATTTAATCTTTAGCCTATGGCGTTGCTGGTGCAAAGAACAGGAGAACATGTCCATGAGAACATACTCTACATCCTCATTATCCTGATCGAATTTGAATTTTGTCTATCGGCAAGAATGAAACATTTGATGTGTTATGTGACTTAGAATAGAACCAAGAGCAAGCTTGAATGCATGGGACAGAGAACCATGACTTACATGTAACTCCTATAGTAATGAATTGTAATGGTCAGGGGTCTGTTGGTGGATCTTGAATGATGCGGAGATGGGAATATCATTCCTAACAAAAACTCCTATTTCGGATGCTAGAAAAGCAGATTCTTCTAGATCTTCTAGCCTTCGCTTGCCAGGCACAATAGAATTGATGCAATATCTAGATTGCGTTCCGGAAATTTTAGCTTCAAGCTTTCTTCCTACCGTTGGCCCCATTTTCTTAAATCTTCGTGTAGCTGCCAATTCAACCATCACATCAAGCTCGCACGGTATATATATAAGGAAGCATGCATCAATAATCCTTGGAACACATACCTTGTTTAGCGACGGGCTGATCAACAGGTTGGTGATCATCGCTAGCTTGTTGGTGTTGTGCCAAGAGTATTAGGCAAGTAGAGGTCAAAACCGGTTCGGCTGTCAATTGTTGATGGGTATCTTGATTGGCAATTGGTGATTGTGGAATGTGTCGGATGGTATTTGCTGCGTCTACTACTGTTGGAACCTGTGGTGTGCTGCCAAGACGACACTTTTTAGTCATATGTGAGTTTCCTGATTTTTGTTTATTGTATTTCACGGCGTGTCTTTGTGTTCCACCGATAGCATTAGCAGGATGGCTTGTCGACGCTTCGCGTTTGGTACCTGAACGTGTCTTACATGAACCAGCTGATTCCTGATACACATAAGCAATACTTCAGTCTGTTATAGTTCTATATGTAATGAGATGCACATGGAACAGAAAAATAGTAAGGCAAAATGTGCTCTATATATATGATGCATGAACTAGGACGAGGGCATTGCAAAATATTTGGTGGGATTGAAATACAAAACATGGAAAATGCAACATATATCATAATTAAAAAATAGAGCAAGCACCTTGGGGGGTGGACAAGCTGACGGACTAGCAGGGAGGTCTTCGACGGGTCCAACTTCCTGAGTCAGGTGTCCCTCGAAATATTGTTCATCAATAGAAACTAATGCTGAATCAGACACTTGCCGATCATAGTTTTTCTCCCTGCTGGTACCTGGAAGGGTCTTAGGTGAACCAGCTGATTCCAGACACACATAAGCGATACATTAATCTATCAAAGTCCTATGTAAAATGAGACGCGGATAGAACAGAAGAACAGTAAGGCAAGATATACTGAACATATATGATGCATGAACAAAGCAGATGGCATTGCACAACATTTGGTGGGAATTGAGGTACAAAACATGGAAGATGGAACAAATATCGCAATGAAAAGACAGAGCAAGCACCTTGGGCAGTGGACAAGCAGGCGGATTAGGGAGAGGGTTCTTGACCGGTCCATCTTCCCGAGTCAGGTCTCCCTCTGGGTTTTGTTAATCTTGAGGATAAAATCCTGCATCAGAATCCTAGACTTCATGATTGGTGGTGGTAGCTGCGAAAGATCTAACTCTCTGTGGGCCAAGCGACCTTGCATATTTGGAATTCTTTAATAATCTATCTTCCCTAATCTTCCGTTCTTCCTCATCAGGCAGCCCCAAATCACCTTACATGCATCAGCAAAAAATATGTCTTATGAGATTTAAGAGCGAGGTGTGTGCAGAAGAGCAAGTTAGTATAGTGCTAGCAAGCAGTTGAAAGCTCTAAAGGAACAATGACAGACATATGCTTATACGGTGCCTCGACAAGAAATATCGGAGTACAAGATAAAAAACTCAGTGCGAGAATGTAGTGAAACAAGCAATGAACTACTTTCAGACATCAAATGCGTAAAGATCATATGAAGTGTATGGCGGCAACCTTTGTGACCGCGATTACGCGATTTCCTTCCCGTGCCTTTGACGGACTTATGGTGATCTATGACCTCGCCGTTCGCCCTTGAGCGGGTGTTCCTCCCCATCTCTCAAGCGTCGTGGACAAGGTCGAGGAAGAAGATCTGGTGTCGTGGAGTCAGGGAAGTGGATCCAACGAAGCTGCGACGGAGTTGCTGAGACGGCTCTAGCGCCGTGGACCTCGTGTACAGAGGAGCTGATCTAGTGCGGGAAGACGTCGGGAGCTGGTAAAATGTCTTCGCGGTCGCTGCGGTGGCATGCCGGTGGAGAGGCTATGAAGGGGAGATGGGACGGAAGGAGTACGGCCGTGGTCGTGCAAGGTGATCTCGAGGGATTTGGCCCTAAGGGCGTGGGTGGTACTAGTATGTTTGAAACTTTGAATTGTGGGGCGCGTGGGAATTTACAAGAGAAACCATTTTGAGGAATGGCCTTTGGCACGTTGTTTCTGGACCGAAGGGTGAGATGAAAATTTAGTACCATTTGAATTTTGGACACATGAGCCCATTGCGGCGGGTGTTTCTGGCGCACTGCTTGGTGGAAGAGGTAATTTTGGCTTGTGGTTTGTCGCTCGGTTGATTGTTTTGTACTCGATCTACTACTGTTGTCTAAAAGTTTGACTTTGGGGCCACACAAGTATATAGTGCACAAATTTATTCACGGTAATGGGCACGAACTACCTTTCATGGTAATGTGTTAATTTTCGGCAAAACATGTTTCTACAGATCTAAACGAAAGTGCAAAATAAGGCTTTTCCATTTTCCGAATGGCTAGAATGAGACTGGGATACATTGTCCTGATGAAGCAATTAGGTACAATACAGTTTCATACAGCGTGCCAAAGAAAATATCAGGCTGACAACACAATGAAAGTTATCCTCATTATTTGAAATAACAATCTATTCGCATGGAGGCTCTCTCATCACCCATCGAAAATCATTTGCCTGCAAAGATGCGCGGAGAATCTCTGCTTGTGCTTTAACCTATGCCAAAACCGTCACGTTGATCTCATTGACATCTGCATCAGCCGAAATGGGAACACGATTTTCAGCAACTAACTTCTGAAGATCAGCGGCAGCATCAAGGCCATCTTCAATAGTAGAAATCCATCATCGGTTCAATTCCCTCATCCGTCGAGTGGTTGTGTCCAAATCCTTTTGGAGAAGCCTAATCTTAGCTTCGGCCAAGCACCATACTTTGGCTTGGTTCATAGAAATGGTTGTATCACTGGCACGCTGAATATCTGTGCTGCAAACCTCCTTGGCAGGGACATGATCATGCACTTGCTTCTAAAAATTGCAATGCAGCAAATCAATCAGTAAATAACACGCAAGATGCAACAAATAGCCATGTTTAGGGTACTTGACCAGGCCATGTTTCTATACCAGTTGTGTTGTGCCAAGCGGGGCTAGATCCGTATGTCCAAAACTCTTCAGGATTCCTTGGCAAGACAAGGCATGTTTCGGCAGTACATCATCTTCCATGCCTTATAAAAAATATATACTAGTATGACAAGACAGGGAAAGCAAAGGCTGAACTACTCTCAAAAATAAAATGCACAACGACAGCGCGCATATATGCAAAATGGAGGCAAACCATTGTCTGGGGAGGATTGTTGGGGGTTATCATTGGGCTGGGGAGGCTTCGTACTAGTGTGAGATAACCAATTTGGCTTGACAACTAGCAGTTGCCTTCTTTTCTCTTTGAACCGATCCCGTGGTACTACAAGTAGCATGCATTAGAAATAATTGGTAACAAGAAGGCACATCAAGGAAGCGATGAACTACATTCGGAAGTAGGAGTAAAGTGCAAGGAAAGCAGGCATAGTAAGTGTGCAGCAACCTTCGTCTCGGTTGTACAGACTTCTAACCATCGCCCTGGTGAGGGGTCCGCGTGGCGTATGCATCTCTCGGTTGGGGTGGTGGGGAAGCTGACACTCTGAGTGGGGGAAGCAGATGTGACGAAGCAACGACGATAGCATGGATGACATCGTCGCTGAGTAGACTCCGGCGACCTGGAAGTCGGCTAAGGAGGGATGGGATAGAGGATGATGTGAGTATGGATGGTGGAGTCGGCGGGCGAGCGAGCGAGAGGCCCCGTCAGTATGGAGGTAGCTAGCGTTTGCCGAGAACTAAGAAGTGAAGGAAGGGTTAAATTTTGGGAAAGGTAGAAGGGAGGGTCCCGCCAATAATCCTCTAAAATTTTGAACTAGAAGATCCCGCCAATATCACGCGAAAATTTAGTGCTGAGTCACGCTTGGCTCACCTCCCGAGTAGTATTAAAAGGAAGGCTCGAAAAGCAGCACGCATCGAATGCGATGGGATGGTGGCGTGTGAAGCTTGTGAAGAAAAGTCGAAGTCTAGTACAGTGGCAGATAGATGAAAAATAAAATTGGAGTGGTGCTGGCTGCCAGCCGTGGCCCTCATAAAAAAAATATTAAAATTCGTGTAAATACATCAAATAATTGATCCAACGGTCAGCATTCAAAGTTATTTGTATGAATGGGGCCCATATACTGTAGTGAGCGAAACGGCTGAGTGAACTTGGGTTTCTTAGCTAAACGGTGTGCATATGCATATGCCAACTCATTTGAACTAATTTAGGCAGACAGACCTAGGAATCACAAGGAAAACATGCATGCTCCGCAACATCCGGAAACATGGCGCGCTTGTCGTATTCGGAGACAAATTCTTCTGATTTTCTTTACTAGTACGAAACATCCTCGTAATCACTTGGAAAAGTGAAAAATGTTCTTTCATAATTGTCCGAAACTCCCATGGTCAACATTTTTACTACGCCAAGATGCACCAATCTATCCGATGTGAGAACCGTATCATGAAGTGTAGCTAGGGTATTGATATATATGTCCATGACCTTATTGGTCCTTCGGACTGAAACCCAAGAATGTTCATACATTGTAGGCTACTAGTAAATTGCACGTGCCATGCACGTGAGACTCAGATAATAGACATATGGCATATCATAATTATATAAAATTATAATAGGTAAAGCACAAAAAATTATAAATTTGATCAACATATATAAAGTATGGGTGTATATTTGGTTCTTGTACTTTGTATCATCATGTAGAAGTCAAAGATTATTAGCTACCTAACACTTGAAATTTTTCGTGACATGGTCTAGAGAAACGAGGGAGAGGATTCTAGGAGTATGATGGAGAAGTGTCTTTTGAGGTTTGTGCATAGCATTCATTCTGCTGAAGACTATCTATAGAATCTTCTAAATGCTCGAATGGAAAAGAAGATCCTGGAAATATTGGGATTCACGAGTATTGATCCAACGGTCATCATTCAAAGTTATTCGTATCTTACCACTATTAGTAAATTGCACATGCCCAGCACGTGAGACTCAAATAATAGACGCCTGACATATCATCACTATATAAAATTATCTCTACTATTATAATTGAGCAGTTTTGAATTGGATCCATAGCACCAATCCTGACCGTTAGGATGTTAGATCCAATAGTTCAAAGCAGCTAGATTCGTGTTAAATAGTACCTAGAGCAAACTCCACCATGTTCTAGAACCATCATTTCACCAACCCCAAAATTTCATAGCACAGTAGGTTGTATTCTCAATATGTGTAGATAGTTATTATTAATAGACTTAATTTATGCATTTTGGGGGTGGTGAAAGGATGGTTCTAGAACATGGTGGAGTTTTCTCTAGGTCTGTACTATATATTCAACACGAAACCAGTTGCTCTCAACCATTGGATCTAATAGCCCAACTGTCAAGATTGGTGCTATGGATCCAATTCAAAACTGCTCCACTACACTAGTAGAGAGAATACAGCCTACCGTGCTATGAAATTTTGGGGGTGGTGGCATGATGGTTCTAGAACATGCATGGTGGAGTTTGCTCTAGGTGCTATTCAACACGAATCCAGCTTCTTGATACATTGCAAATGTATCTATAATTTTTGATGTTCCATGCTTGGTTTTATCCACTTTCTTGTGTTTTGTTCCAACTTTGGAGTACTTTTCATATGATTTCTTGGACTAACCTATTAACAAGAGCCACAGTACCAGCTGCCTGTTTTTTGCTGTTTTTGGTTCCAGGAAAGTCAGAAAATGAATATTCTCGGAATTGCACGGGACAAAAGCCAAAGTGCCTATTTTTTCTGGAAGTGATCAAGTGCCAGAATACGAGTCAGAGAAGGGCCAGGGAGCCACCACACCGCCTGGTCGCGCGGCCAGGCCTGGCCCGTGCCAGGGGGTGGTGTGGCCGCTCTCGACACCCCCTCGGCCTCTCCTTCGGCCTATATATTGCCCTCGGGACGAAAACCCTAAGTACCCGATCAAAAATCGACGAAAGAGTCCGTAGCGGCCGTCATCTCCATCCCTAGATTGGGAGGGATCTGAAGCTCTTCCTAGCACCCTGCCGGAGAGGGGAATTCACCCTGGAGGCCTTCTTCATCACCATGCAAGCCTCCGGTGTGATGCGTGAGTAGTTCATCCTTGGACTACGGATCCATGTAGTAGCTAGATGGCTGGTTCTCCTCCTTTGTGCTTTCATTTTTAGATCTTGTGAGCTCCGTTCCTGATCAAGATCATCTATTTGTAATTCTGCATGTTGTTTTGCAAGGATCCGATGGATATTGAGATGCTATTTCAGATTGATTATTGATTCTATCATGTCTTTGTTATTTGAGATCTTACATGCTTTCCGTTGTTAGTAGCTATCTTGGCCAAGTAGATGCTAGCAACTCCAAGAGTTAGTATTTATGCTCGATAGTGGGTTCATGCCTCTGGTAATCTAGGGAAGTGACAGAAATCTCTAAGGTACTAGATGTGTTGTTGCTACTAGGGATAAAACAACAATCCTTTGTTCATAGAACAATCGTATTGTTTACTTTACACACAGTTCGTAAAGCAATAATCTGTTGCTTGCAACTTAATACTGGAGGGGGTTCGGATGATAACCTGAAGGTGGATTATTAGTCATAGATGCAGTTGGATGGCGGTCTATGTATTATGTTGTAATGCCCAATCAAGTCTCAAAGGAGTCAAGATGATTAGTATATGCATGTTTTGCTTTCTCGGTGTTTGTCAATTGCCCCGCTGTAATTTGTTCACCCAGCATGTTATCTATCTTAAGGAGAGCCACCTCTAGTGAACTATGGATCCTGGTCCTTTGTCTTTACGTACAATCTACAATCTTTTACTACTTTGTGTTTACTTTCTGCAAACTTTTACTTCTTTCCATTCGATACTTTTAATCCTTTGTTTTCTGCAAAACACGGTGAGATTGACAACCTCATCGCAAGTTGGGGACAAAGTTCTGTGGTTGTGTTGTGCAGGTCTCCACGTTGCTACTAGCACTGGTAGTGCGCCCTGCCAAAGCTCAGCTAGTAACACCTTTGGGGTGTTTCCTTGCTCCTACTGGTTCGATTAAACCTTGGTTTCATAACTGAGGGAAACTTGCTGCTGTGCTCATCATACCTTCCTCTTGGGGTTCCCAACGAGCTCTACATCAACCACGAGCCATCAAGCATTTTTTTGGCGCCGTTGCCGGGGAGTCAAGGACATCTTCACAAGGGGAGTCCCTCATAACCAATCTCTTTACTTTGTTGTTTTTGTTTTGCTTAGTTTCTTTTTGCTTTGTTTGCTTGTTTCTTTATCAAAAATCCAAAAAAATAGTTTTACTTATTCGCTTTCTTATTTGAAAACCCAAAAAAATGACTACTCTTGAAAACACTAAGTTGTGTGACTTCACTAGCACCAACAACAATGATTTTATGACCACACCTATTGCTCCACCTATGGCTGAAAATACTTTCTTTGAGATAAAACCTTCTTTACTCAATCTTGTTATGAGAGAGCAATTTTCTGGTATTGGTAATGAAGATGCTGCTTCCCATCTAAATAACTTTGTTGAACTTTGTGAGATGCAAAAGCATAGGGATATATATGGTGATATTATTAAACTGAAATTGTTTCCTTTCTCTTTGAGAGGAAAAGCTAAAGAATGGTTGAATTCCTTAACTAGGAATAGTATTGATTCTTGGACTAAGTGCAAAGATGCTTTTATTGGAAAATACTATCCTCCTGCTAAGATTATATCCATGAGAAGTGAAATAATGAAGTTTAAACAACTTGATAATGAGCATGTTGCTCAAGCTTGGGAAAGAATGAAATCTTTGGTAAAGAATTGTCCCACTCATGGACTGACTGCTTGGATGATCATCCAAACTTTTTATGTAGGATTGAACTATTCTTCAAGGAACCTATTGGATTCAGCTGCTGGAGGTACCTTTATGACCATCACTTTGGGTGCTACAACAAAACTTTTGGACAATATGATGGTTAATTATTCTGAATGGCATACTGAGAGAGCTCCACAAGGTAAGAATGTAAATTTTGTTGAGGAAACCTCCTCCTTGAGTGATAAGATTAATATTATTATGTCTATGCTTGTTAATGGGAAAGCCCATATTGATCCAAATAATGTTCCTTTAGCCTCTTTAGTTGCTCAAGAAGAGCAAGTTGATGTGAACTTCATAAGAAATAACAACTTTGGCAACAATGCTTATGTTAATAATGCTTATAGGAACAATTTTGGTAACAACAATTATAAGCTATATCCTCCCAACGATGGTAATGCTTATGGAAATTCTTACAACAATAATAATAAGAGTGCTTCCTCTGAACTTGAAGTTATGGTTAAAGAGTTTATTAGTAAACAAACTGCTTTCAATAAAACTATTGAGGAAAAACTCTCTAATGCTGAAAGAAATATGGCATCTTTGGCTGAAGCTCAATCTACTTTGAATAAAATGGCTTCTAAACCTGAAACTGATGATAATCCCTTTGCAGCTACTAATGCCATACAAGTAACAATTGATGAACATGTTAGACTATTAGCTGAATTACATGCTAAGTGGGAAAGAGAAGATGAAATTGCTAGAAACATTAGTGTTTCTACTATCACCACCACTAGTGTTGAGGCTAGTAATAGTTCTACTACTTTAGATGATAAAGTTGATTTTGATCTTGATGGTTGCAATATCTCTGAAGTTATTAAGTTCCTACAAAAGCTTGCTAAAAGTCCTAATGCTAGTGCTATGAACATGGCTTTTACAAAACACATTACTGATGCTCTCATAAAGATTAAAGAAGAAAAGATGAAACATCAAGCTTCTATTCCTATAAAGCAAGAAGATGGTTGGGAATCCATCATGGAGATAGCTTGCAAGCAAGTGATGTGATCACTAGAATGTTATATCACGGGAACGAGAAAAGAGTGCATGTCGGTAACGAGATCAAACTAGGTATGGAGATACCGATGATCGAATCTCAGACATGTAATATATCGAGAGACAAAAGGATTTAGTTACAAGAGTTAAAGGTTCTCACGATCACAGAAGTCATCGTTGAATGTGTAGGAGTCAGTACGGATCTCCAGGTCCTGCTGCTGATTATTGATCGGAGAAGGGTCTCGATCATGTCTGCATTATTCGCGAACCATAGGGTGGCTCACTTAAGAGTTACCGGACACCATTTTGGAGCACATATGTTTCAGACAAAAGAATTGCAAAGTGCAGGAATTGTTTCAATAGAAACCAGAAATTGTTTCGGGTGAAATTGCAGAAAGTGGTTTTGCATGTGATATTGAAATATTGCAAGGGGCTATATGTGAATGTTTGTTAATTAAATCAATTAACAAAATTCTGAATAAATTTAATAAAAAGAGTTTTATTAGATGAGAGAGCATTAAACTTGGAGAATTTTAATGCATTTAAAGTGGAGACTTTAAAAGGGAATGTGAAGAGGCATTTTAATGTGGAGGGGTTACCACCACATGAATGGGGGAGGTGAGGGGTCACCCCCCATGCGCCGGCCATGGAGAGAGGGGCACCCCCCTCCTCCTATAAAAGGCCACCCATTCCCTCCTTCAACCACACACCTCCTTGTGAAGGATCTCTCTCCCCCTCTAGAATTATTCCCCCATGGTCTCGGATTAGCGACATACAAGTTCCCGGTGGCATTTCGTCTGGAAGGAGTTGTTGCTTTCGCTGGATCGTTGGAGCGAGGAGGTGGAGGTTGTCTGGTGGCTTGAACGTGTGTGCGAGTGCGGATGCGCTGCTGAGTTGCGGCGCTCGGACTTCCTCACGATCTTGAGATCGGCAAGTGTACGACTACATCAACCACGAGTTCCTACTCGTTAACAAAACTCGTTGTTTTCGAGGGTAAGTTCTCGTTGGATGTATGTCCACCCGTTGCTTTGTACCTAGTAGATAGATCTTGGCGTGTAGTTCACACTGTAGGAATTTTTTTGTTTTCTATGCTGCAGACGCAACAGTGGTATCAGAGCCAGGTCTATGCGTAGGTGCTTTGCACGGGTAGAACACATATGTTTATATGTTGGCGATGATGATCATGTTATTGCATCTTCTATGTATTTTGGATATTGGTGGCATAGTGGGATGAAGCGGCCCGGACCAACCTTACATGTCATCATACATGAGACCGGTTCCACGACTGACATGCAACTTGTTTTGCATAAGTGGCTGGCAGGTGTCTGTCTCTCCTACTATAGTCAATATCTGATTTACAACGAGTTGCTAATAACTTAGTTATCCTCGTTGTGGTTCATGTTCGTAGGTGAGAACGGTTCTATCTCCAAAAGCCCTAAGCCACGTAAAACTTGCAATTGATAAATTAGAGGCGTCTAGTTTAGATCGTTGCTGGGCTAGTGTATTGATATGGTATTGTTGTAAGTAGATGTATGATAGATACTCTTACAACACACTCAACGTGTAAGTTCCATAGAACTTGGCCTTACACACAAAGGAATGATAGAGATCATACCATGATGCAAGTGATAGAGATCAAATGCATGGACCATATCATCTCACTTTACACATTAGATGTTAGCATCTTATACTGCTAGTTTGGCGCTTTTGGTACCATTGTAAGATGATCCCTCATTTAGATATCAAGATAAAAATATGTTCTTCCTTAAGTATGCACTGTTCTGTGGATCGTGTTTCGCGACATCGCGTGATGATCGGGTGTACTCGAATCTACGCTTTCATAGAAACGAGTGTAAGACAGTTTTACACACGCGAATACTAAGGTTCTTACTTGGCGAGCCTAGCATGTACAGACATGGCCTCGGAACACGGACCGAAAGGTTAAGCATGAGTCATATAGTTGATATGATGCCCATATAGATGCTCGCCTTTGAAGCTACATCAACTCACGTGATGATCGGACTTGGTGTAGTGGATTTGGTTAATGTAATCACCAAAAGGACACGAGGGATGTCGTTTTTGAGTGGGAGTTCATTAGTAATTTGGATTAGTTGAACTCAATCTATCATAAACTTAGTCTAAGTAAACTTTACAAATTCTGTTGTAGATGGCACCACCTGCTTTTAATTTCAATGTGTTCATGGAGAAAGAGAAACTTGCTGCGAATGGTAGCAACTTCACCAACTGGGCTATGAATTTGAGGATTCTCCTCACTGCTGCACAAAAGCAATATGTGCTAGATGCGCCGCTAGGCCCCCCACCAGCTCCTGATGCCCCTGACGAGGAAAAGAATGACTATGTGACTCGTCAGGAGGACCACAACTTAGTTCATTGTGGCATATTGTATGGGCTGGAGCCAGAACTTTGAAAGCGTTTCGAAAATGGCAATGCCTTTGATACCATGGGAGAATTGAAAATGATTTGCGATACCCATGCTGCCGTAGAGAGTTATAATGCAACAGAAAAGTTCTTTAGCTGCAAGATGGAGGAAAACAGCTCCGTTAGTGAGCACGTACTCAAAATGTCTGGGTACGCCGATAAGCTTGTGTCCTTGGGAATAATGATTCCCATTGACTTAGGCATACATCGTGTTCTCCAATCTCTGCCACCTAGCTACCAGAGCTTCATGATGAACTATAATATGCAGGGCATGAAGAAGTCTCTTCCCGAGCTTCTATCAATGCTTAAGACTGCAGAAGTGGAGATTAGGAAAGAACATCAAGTGTTGATGATCAATAGAACCACCGGTTTCAAGAAAGACAAGAAAGACAAGCACAAGGGAAAGAAGGGTGGCAAGTCTGTTGCCACGCCTAAAAAGAAACCCCGAGCTGGCCCTAAGTCTAACACCGAGTGCTACTATTGTAAGGGGACTGGCCATTGGAAGCGCAACTGCCCCAAGTATTTGGCGGACAAGAAGTCCGGCAAGGCAAACAAAGGTATATGTGATATACATGTTATTGATGTGTACTTGAATAGTACTCGCAGTAGCACCTGGGTATTTGATACGAGATCGGTTGCTAATATATGTAACTCGGTGCAGGGGCTACGGAACAAGCGACAACAAGCAAGGGATGAGGTCAGGATGCGCGTCGGCAATGGATCAAAAGTTGATGTGATCGCCGTCGGGACGCTACCTCTCCATTTTCCATCGAGATTAGTTATAAACCTAAATAATTGTTATTTGGTGCCTGCACTGAGCATGAACATTGTATCCGGATCGTGTTTGATGCAAAGTGGTCATTCATTTAAATCTGAAAACAATGGTTGTTCGATTTATAAGAATGATATCTTTTATGGTCATGCACCTATGTTGAATGGTTTATTTCTCATAGATCTCGATAGTAATATTACGCACATTCATAATGTTAATGCTAAAAAGATTAAACTTGATAATGATATATCTGCATATATGTGGCACTGCCGTCTAGGTCATATTGGCGTTAAACGCATGAAGAAACTCCATTCTGATGGACTTTTGGAATCACGTGATTTTGAATCATTTGATACATGTGAGCCATGCCTTGTGGGCAAGATGACTAGAACGCCGTTTTCTGGTTCAATGGAACGGGTGACAGATCTATTGGAAATCATACATACTAATGTGTGTGGACCAATGAGAGGTGGATATCGTTATTTTGTTACTTTCACGAATGATTTGAGTAGATATGGGTATATCTATTTGATGAAACACAAGTCTGAAACTTTTGAAAAGTTCAAGGAATTTTAGAATGAAGTGGAAAATCATCATAATAGAAAGATCAAATTTCTACGGTCTGACCGTGGAGGAGAGTATCTAAGTTACGAGTTTAGCACACACATGAAAGAGTGTGGAATAGTTTCACAACTCACGCCTGCCGGAACACCACAGCGTAATGGTGCGTCGGAACGTCGTAATCATACCTTATTGGATATGGTTCGATCTATGATGTCTCTGACTGACTTGCCACTGTCATTTTGGGGTTATGCACTGGAAACAGCTGCATTCACTTTAAATCGGGCACCATCTAAATCCGTTGAAATGGTACCGCATGAATTATGGTTTGGAAACAAACCTAAACTGTCATTTCTTAAAGTTTGGGGATGCGATGTTTATGTGAAGAAACTTCAGCCAGATAAACTCGAACCCAAAGCGTAAAAATGCGTCTTCATAGGATACCCTAAGGAAACGATTAGGTATACCTTCTATCACAGATCCGAGGGCAAGGTTTTTGTTGCCAAGAATGGATCCTTTCTTGAGAAGGAGTTTCTTGCGAAAGGTGTGAGTAGTCGGAAGGTAGAACTCGAAGAGCTTATTGAACCTTCTCTTCATGGAATGGCGAGTGGCGCAGCACCAGAAGTTGTTTTGGAGTTGACTTCACCTGATGAAGAGAGAGCTAATGATAATGATCATGAAACTCCGAAAGAGGACACTACCGAACCTCGCAGGTCAAGCAGGACACGTGCAGCTCCTGAACTGTACGGCAATCCTGTTGTGAATTTCATGGTTGATGAAATGGATGACCCTACGACATATGAAGAAGCGATGATGAGCCCGGATTCCAACAAATGGCTAGAAGCCATGAAATCCGAGATGGAATCCATGTACGAGAACCAAGTTTGGAACTTGGTGGACTTACCTCACGATCGAAAGGCCGTTGAGAATAAATGGATTTACAAAAGAAAAACGGATGCTGATGGTAATGTGACCATCTATAAGGCTCGACTTGTCACAAAGGGGTTTCGACAAATTCAAGGAGTTGACTATGATGAGACACTCTCTCTCGTAGCGATGCTTAAGTCGGTTAGGATTATGTTAGAAATTGCTGCATATTTCGATTATGAAATATGGTAGATGGATGTCAAAACTGCGTTCATCAATGGTAATATTGAAGAAGAGTTGTATATGATACAACCTAAGGGTTTTGTCGATCCTAAGGATGCTAATAAGGTATGCAAATTTCAGCGATCCATCTATGGACTGAAGCAAGCATCCCGGAGTTGGAATCTCCGCTTTGATGAGGTGATCAAAGAGTTTGGATTTGTCCAAACTTATGGAGAGGCTTGTTTTTACAAGAAAGTGAGTGGGAGCAATGTGGAATTTCTGATATTATATGTGGATGACATATTATTGATTGGAAATGATATAGATCTTTTAAACAGTGTTAAAAGTTATCTAAACAACAAATTTTTGATGAAAGACCTTGGTGAAGCATCATATATATTAGGCATTAAAATCTATAGAGATAGATCAAGGCGCCTAATTGGGCTATCGCCGAGTACATACCTTGATAAGATATTAAATAAGTTTAATATGAACGAAAGTAAGAAGGGGTTCTTACCTATGTTGCAAGGCAAGACATTGAGTAAGACTCAAAGTCCGGCTACGGCGGAAGAAAGAGAGATGATGGATAGGATCCCCTATGCCTCGTCCATAGGCTCTATTATGTATGCCATGCTATGTACAAGACCGGATGTGGCACATGCTATTAGTTTGACTAGTAGGTACCAATCTGATCCAGGTTTGGAACACTGGATAGCGGTAAAGAACATCCTCAAGTACTTGAGAAGAACTAAGGATATGTTTCTTATATACGGAGGTGAAGAAGAGCTAGTCGCTAAGTGTTATGTCGATGCTAGCTTTGACACCGATCCGGATGACTCTAAGTCTCAATCTGGATATGTATTTCTCTTGAACGGATCAGTAGTTAGTTGGAGGTGTTCCAAACAACCTGTGGTGGCTGGATCAACGACGGAGGCAGAATATGTTGCTACTTCAGAAGCGGCGCAGGAAGCAGTTTGCATGAAAGAATTCATTACGGAACAAGGTGTGGTTCCCATTGCATTGGACCCGATGGTGATCTATTGTGACAACAATGGAGCCATAGCCAACGCAAAGGAACCGAGGTCTCACAAGAATTCCAAGAATATTAAGCGTCGGTTTCACTCCATCCACGAGCATGTCAAGGACGGAGATATAAAGATTTGTAAAGTACACACGGACCTAAATGTAGCAGATCCGTTGACTAAAGTTCTCCCCAGGGAAAAACATGATCAACACCAGAACTCCATGGGTGTTAGATTTATCACTATGTGAACTAGATTATTGTCTCTAGTGCAAGTGGGAGACTGAAGGAAATATGCCCTGAGAGGCAATAATAAAGTTGTTATTATGTATTCCTTATATATGATAGATGTTTATTTTACGTGCTAGAATTGTATTGATCGGAAACATCAATACATGTGTGTTTAATAAACATAAAGGGTTCCTAGTTATGCCTCTCTTATAGACTAGCTTGTTGATTAACAAGATGATCAAGGTTTCCTGATCATGGACATTGGATGTTGTTAATAACAAGGTCACACCATTGGTGGAATGATGTGATGAACATTCATCCGAAGTATAGCATTACGATCAAGTCATTATGTTTATATTGCTATAACATCATACGAAGTAATCTTTATCCTTAGACCATGAGATCATGTTAATTGCTAACACCGGAAGAGTATCTTGATAACATCAAACGTCACTCCGTAACAGGGTGACTATAAAGATGGGTTCAGTACTATGAAGGTGTTATGTTGAGACTCATGGATCAAGAGTGGAATTTGTCAATCCCGATGACGGATAGATATACTCTGGGCCCTCTTGGTGATATCACATTGAGATAGCTTGCAAGCAAGTGATGTGATCACTAGAATGTTATATCACAGGAACGAGAAAAGAGTGCATGTCGGTAACGAGATCAAACTAGGTATGGAGATACCGATGATCGAATCTCGGACATGTAATATATCGAGAGACAAAGGGATTTAGTTACAAGCTTTAAAGGTTCTCACGATACAGAAGTCATCGTTGAATGTGTAGGAGTCAGTACGGATCTCCAGGTCCCGCTGCTGATTATTGATCGAAGAAGAGTCTCGATCATGTCTGCATTATTCGCGAACCGTAGGGTGGCACACTTCAGAGTTACCGGACACCATTTTCGACCACATATGTTTCAGACGAAAGAATTGCAAAGCGCAGGAATTGTTTCAATAGAAACCGGAAATTGTTTCGGGTGAAATTGCAGAAAGTGGTTCTACATGTGATATTGAAATATTGCAAGGGGCTATATGTGAATGTTTGTTAATTAAAGTAATTAACAAAATTCTGAATAAATTTAATAAAAAGAGTTTTATTAAATGAGATAGCATGAAACTTGGAGAATTTTAATGCATTTAAAGTGGAGACTTTAAAAGGGAATGTGAAGAGGCATTTTAATGTGGAGGGGTTACCACCACATGAATGGGGGAGGTGAGAGGTCACCCCCCCATGCGCCGGCCATGGAGAGAGGGGGCACCCCCTCCTCCTATAAAAGGCCACCCATTCCCTCCATCATCCACACACCTCCTTGTGAAGGATCTCTCTCCCCCTCTAGAATTATTCCCCCATGGTCTCGGATTAGCGAGATACATGTTCCTGGTGGCATTTCATCTGGAAGGAGTTGCTTCTTCCGCTGGATCGCTGGAGCGAGGAGGTGGAGGTTGTCCGGTGGCTTGAACGTGTGTGCGAGTGTGGATGCGCTGCTGAGTTGCGGCGCTTGGACTTCCTCACGATCTTGAGATCGGAAAGTGTACGACTACATCAACCACGAGTTCCTACTCGTTAACAAAACTCGTTGTCTTTGAGGGTAAGTTCTAGTTGGATGTATGTCCACCCGTTGCTTTGTACCTAGTAGATAGATCTTGGCGTGTAGTTCACACCGTAGGAAATTTTTTGTTTTCTATGCTGCGGACCCAAGAATTGCTTGTTTTAAACTATTGTATCTAGTCACTCTTATGAACTTTGAAGGTGTCCTATGCATTTATATTTGCTACTCTATTGAGGGATGATACATTGCAAATGTATCTATAATTTTTGATGTTCCATGCTTGGTTTTATCTACTTTCTTATGTTTTGTCCACACTTTGGAATACTTTTCATATGATTTCTTGGACTAACCTATTAACAAGAGCCACAGTGCCAGTTGCCTGTTTTCTGCTGTTTTTGGTTCCAGAAAGTCAGAGAATCAATATTCTCGGAATTGGACGGGACAAAAGCCAAATTTGATATTTTACCGGAAGACTCACGGATCCAGAAGACGAGACAGAGAGGGGCCACAGGGCAGCCACACCATGTGGTGGCGCGGGCTAGCCCTGACCGCGCCACCAAGTGGTGTGGGCCCCCTGGCCACCCACCGACCTTGCCTCTTCGCCTATAAGTTACCTCCCGAGGCATAAACCCTAAATCATCAAGCCTCCAGCCACGAAAAGTTCCGTAGCGCCGCCGCCACCGAAGGGGAGATTCGGGGGACATAAAGTCTCTGTTCCGGCACCCTGCCGGGACGGGGAAGTGCCCCCGGAGCCATCTCCGTCGATCTCCACCACCATCTCCATCACCATTTCTGATTCCCATGATGAGGAGGGAGTAGTTCTCTCTCGAGGCTAAGGGTTCTACCGGTAGCTATGTGTTCACCTCTCTATCTATGCATGATCTTGTTGTGGTCATGAGCTTTGTAATCAAGTAGATCTGCCTTGCTACTCAAGTGCTTTAACGAATCTCTGCTCTCCCCATGTGTGTGAAAGTGACAGCATGCTCACCATGGTGGCACATAGGCTAGAGATTACAAATACTTGTTATGAGTTATATTTGGAGTTGGATGTCTTTATGAAATTGTGGTGTTTGTTGGAACCATCTAGTACTCAAGGTGACAGTGTGGGGTTATCTAGATGGGAAAGGCTTACTTTGAGGAGTGATGTTTTAGCCCTACCGTTCATTAGAGTGTCCAACCGGAGAGTAGTTAAGAGTAGTATCATAAAGAGACGATATTTACATGAGAGTGTTCACTAGTGAAAGTATGATCCCTAGGCCTTGTTTCTAAGCACTGAAACACCATTTGCTACCAGATCTGTTACATGTTTGCTTGTTTCTATCTTTATTTCAGTTTTACTTTAGTCTCTTCCACGCCATCAAGCTATTTTCTATCACCGTTACCACTTATAATTATCTATACCACTTGTATTTCACTATCTCTTCGCCGAACTAGTGCACCTATACACCTGACAAGTGTATTGGGTGTGTTGGGGACACAAGAGACTTCTTGTATCTTGATTGCAGGGTTGCTTGAGAGGGAATACCTTTGACCACTTCCTCCCTGAGTTCGATAAACCTTGGGTGATCCACTTAAGGGAAAACTTGCTACTGTTCTACAAACCTCTGCACTTGGAGGCCCAACAACTGTCTACAAGAATAGAAGTGCGTAGACATTAAGGGACAAGTTGAATGCTATTATGCTATGTTTTCTTTATGTGAAACAAACAAACGTCTTGCAAAGCATTGTTATTCATGAATCTTTTGTTTGTGCCTTTTCATGTTGCATCATAGTTTCTTTGTCTTATTGCTAGAACTTTGTCTTTCATGTTATCATTGAAGTTCTATGATCCTAGCTTTGAATGTTTTACAAATACTTTCATCAAGTCTTTAATGGTGCATGTCACCTCAAAAATTATTCTTTCTTTTTATCACTTACCTACTCGAGGACGAGCAGGAGTTAAGCTTGGGGATGTTGATACATTGCAAATGTATCTATAATTTTTGATGTTCCATGCTTGGTTTTATCCACTTTCTTGTGTTTTGTTCCAACTTTGGAGTACTTTTCATATGATTTCTTGGAATAACCTATTAACGAGAGCCACAGTGCCAGCTACCTGTTTTCTGCTGTTTTTGGTTCCAGGAAAGTCAGAAAATGAATATTCTCGGAATTGGACGGGATAAAAGCCAAAGTGCCTATTTTTTCGGAAGTGATCAAGTGCCAGATTACGAGACGGAGAAGGGCCAGGGAGCCACCACACCACCTGGCCGCGCGGCCAGGCCTGACCCGCACTAGGGGGTGGTGTGGCCGCTCCCGACACCCCCTCGGCCTCTCCTTCCGCCTATATATTACCCTTGGGACAAAAACCCTAAGTACCCGATCAAAAATCCATGAAACAGTCCGTAGCCGCCGTCATCTCCATCCCTAGATCGGGAGGGATCTGAAGCTCTTCCCGGCACCCTGCCGGAGAGGGGAATTCACCCTGGAGGCCTTCTTCATCACCATGCAAGCCTCCAGTGTGATGCGTGAGTAGTTCATCCTTGGACTACGGATCCATGTAGTAGCTAGATGGCTGGTTCTCCTCCTTTGTGCTTTCATGTTTAGGTCTTGTGAGCTCCGTTCATGATCAAGATCATCTATTTTGTAATTCTGCATGTTGTGTTTGCGGGGATCCGATGGATATTGAGATGCTATTTTAGATTGATTATTGATTCTATCATGTCTTTGTTATTTGTGATCTTGCATGCTTTCCGTTGTTAGTAGCTATCTTGGCCAAGTAGATGCTAGCAACTCCAAGAGTTAGTATTTATGCTCGATAGTGGGTCCATGCCTCTGGTAATCTGGGAAGTGACAGAAATCTCTAAGGTACTAGATGTGCTATTGCTACTAGAGAGAAAACAACAATCCTTTGTTCATAGAACAATCATATTCTTTACTTTACACGCAGTTCGTAAAGCAATAATCTGTTGCTTGCAACTTAATACTGGAGGGGGTTCGGATGATAACCTGAAGGTGGATTATTAGTCATAGATGCAGTTGGATGGCGGTCTATGTATAATGTTGTAATGCCCAATCGAATCTCAAAGGAATCAATATGATTAGTATATGCATGTATTGCTTTCTCGATGGTTGTCAATTGCCCCGCTGTAATTTGTTCACCCAGCATGTTATCTATCTTAAGGAGAGCCACCTCTAGTGAACTATGGATCCCGGTCCTTTGTCTTTACATACAATCTACAATCTTTTACTGCTTTGTGTTTACTTTCTGCAAACTTTTACTTCTTTCCATTCGATACGTTTAATCCTTTGTTTTCTGCAAAACACGGTGAGATTGACAACCTCATCGCAAGTTGGGGACAAAGTTCTATGGTTGTGTTGTGCAAGTCTCCACATTGCTACTAGCACCGGTAGTGCTCCCTGCCAAAGCTCAGCTAGTAACACCTTTGGGGTGTTTCCTTGCTCCTACTGGTTCGATTAAACCTTGGTTTCATAACTGAGGGAAACTTGCTGCTGTGCTCATCATACCTTCCTCTTGGGGTTCCCAACGAGCTCTACATCAACCACGAGCCATCACTTCTCTGAACCTTTATTGGATCTAACAGCCCAATTGTTAGGCTTGGTGTTATGGATCCAATTCAAAACTCCTCCATTATAGTAGTAGAGACAGAGATATCTTACCACTATATAGTGTACAAATAAGTTTGAATATTGACCGTTGGATCAAGACTCATGAATCCCAACATTTCCAGATGTTGGATCTTATTTTCCATTCTAGCATCTAGAATATTATATTGATAGTCTTCATCATAATGAATGTTATGCACAAACCTCAAAACACCCGTATCCATCATACTAGAATCTTCTCCCTTGTAGCTAATAATCATTGACTTCTACATGATCTTATCTTATCTTACCACTATATAGTGTACGAATAACTTTGAATGTTGACCGTTGGATCAAGATTCGTGAATCCCATCATTTCTAGCTATTGGATATCATGTAGTGGTCAACGATTATTAGCTATATAAAACTTTAAATTTTTTGAAACATGGTCTATAGAAATGGGGGAGAATATTCTAGAATGATAAGTGTTATTTGAGTTTTGTGCATAGCATTCATTGTGATCTAGACTATCAATAGAATCTTCTAGATGCTTGAATGGAAAAGAAGATCCAACGGCTCGAAATGATGGGATTCACGAGTCTTGATCCAACGGTCAATATTCAAAGTTGTCCGTACACTATATAGTGCTAATATAAGATCATGTAGAAGTTAATGATTATTAGCCATCTAAAACATGATTTTTTTGGTAACATGGTCTAGAGAAATGAGGGAGAAGATTCTAGAATGATGAGGAAGGTGTGTTTTGATTTTTGTGCATAGCATTCATTATGATGAAGACTATCAATAGAAACTTCTAGATGCTAGAATAATGGAAAAGAATATCCAACGGCTAGAAATATTGGGATTCGCAAGTCTTGATCCAACGGTCAATATTCAAAGGTGTTCATATATTGTTTACCAATTGCAAGATATGCACATCTATTGCTTGTAGTACTACAAAATATGGGAAATTTACCATAAACTATGATGTGGATATATCCACAACCTTGCGAGGTTGCTCGGCCTGAAACTTGTTCATAAAAAAACAAGATGGTTATTAATCCAGTAGATGGCTTGAATTTCGGGGGGGGGGGTGCTGGAAGTAGAACGGTGTGGATGAGGAAGAGACAAGCCAGACTATGCACCCACGGCTATAGAGAAGAGATCGATGGAGGATGGATGGTGAGAGCCAGCGAAGGAGAGAGAAAACACAACTTGTTTTGCATGCATATTACTACTAGTAGGTCCATATATTTACTACTTCTGGAGTGTACCTCGTGTCAACAGCCCATCATAGCTTTTCTCTGACATCACACCGCCTTCCGACTCCTCCTCCTGCTGCTCTTGCGCTGCCTCCTTTTTTGGAGAAGGAGCCGCCTCCCTTTTCGAGTAGTACTAGTACGAAAGTGGAGTACTTTGCTTTGCAGAGAAAAATATTTCCATCGCTTAGAAAATTGGAGTTATTACTTTTCCTAGTATTTGGGAACTCCCATTGGCAAAGCTGTTTACCAATGCCAACATGCGCACATCTACTTTCTTGTAGTAATACTACAAAATTCCCATAAACATGGATATGTCCGTGACCTTGCTTGGTCGCTCGTCCTGAAACCTGTTCATACTTATACATGGTAGGCCATTTTTGTGAAGCGGCTTTTTTCAAAAGTTGTGAAAAACTCATGTTTATTATTTTTCATGGCAGGTAGTACAAGCAAAAGGACGCCATGCATGAGTCCCCCTGTTTTTTGGCCTATTTCTCTCTCTTTTTTCAAAGCAGGGTCAACTTTGCCAGCATGCAAAGTTTGTAAAGAAGATGAATCTTTGAAAACTCTCGGTCGTGTTCTCCATATATTGGCTATCTGGTGGGCAACTTCAAAATATTTTTGTGGAATTTATAGAGCAATTGGCAGCTCACATCTGGTTCGAAATATTTTGACATAATTTTGACAGACTCCCTCTGATCCATATTAATGTTCATAGATTCATAGATTCAAATGTATCTAGTCATGTTTCTGTGCTAGATACATATACCTGAATCTAGACAAATCTGAGAACATTAATTTGAATCGGAGACAAATCAGATAAGAGACGTCTGACATATCATCACTATATAGAATTATAATAGGTAAAGCAGAAATATATAAATTTGATCAACATATATAAAGTATGGGTGTATATTTGGTTCTTCTACTTTGTATCGTCATGTGTAGAAATAAAATATTATTAGCTACCTAACACTTGAAATTTTTGGTAGTAACATTGGTCTAGAGAAACGAGTGATAAGATTCTAGTACGATGGAGAAGTGTGTTTTGAGGTTTGTGCATAGCATTAATTATGCTGAAGACTATCAATAGAATCTTCTAGATGCTATAATGGAAAAGAAGATCCAACGGCTGGAAATGTCGTTCAGATTCGCGAGTCTTGATCCAACGGTCAACATTCAAAGTTATTTATATCCGTACACTATTAGTATTTGGTAAGATAAGATTGTACAAATAACTTTGAATGCCGACCGTTGGATCTCAATACTCGCGAATCCCAATATTTCCAACAGTTGGATCTTCGTTTCCATTATAGCATCTAGAAGATTGTATAGATAGTCTTCAGCATAATTAATTCTATGCATAAACCGCAAAACACACTTCTCCATCATACTAGAATCTTCTCTCTCGTCTCTCTAGACCATATTACCAAAACAAATCAAGTGTTTTGGGTAGATAATAATCTTTGACTTCTACATGATAATACAAAGTACAAGAACCAAATATACACCCATACTTTATGTATATTGATCAAATTTATAATTTTTTGTGCTTTACCTATTATAATTTTATATAATGATGATATGTCATACGTCTATTATCCGAGTCTCACGTGCAGGGCACTCCTCTCGCTGCTCTCGCGCTGCCTACCATTTGGAGTAGCAGTACAGAATGAGGTGGAGTACTTTTCTTTATAAAAAAAATATTTCCATCACTTAGTAGAGTTCTTACTTTTCCTAGTATTTGGAAACTCGCATTGGCAAAGTTATTTACCAATGCCAACATGCACACATCTACTTTCTTGTAGTACTACCAAATTACCATAAACTATGATGTGGATATGTCCATGACCTTGCTTGGTCGCTCGTCCTGAAACCTATTCATACTTATACATGGTAGGCCATTTTTGTGAAGAGGGTTTCTTCAAAAGTTGTGAAAACTCATGTTTATTATTTTTCATGGTAGGCAATACAAGAAAAAGGAAGCCATGCATGAGTCCCCCTGTTTTTGTTGCCTATTTCTCTCTCTTTTTCCAAAGCAAGGTCAACTTTGCCGGCATGCAAAGTCTAGAAAGAAGTTCAATCTTTGAAAACTCCTGGTCGTGTTCTCGATATATTGGCTATCTGGTGGGCAACTTCAAAAGATTTATGTGAAATTTGAAGAGCAATTGGCAGCTCACATGTGGTTCGATATAATTTGACCTAATTTCGACAGACTCCCTCTGATCCATATTAATGTTCATAGATTCATCTAGATTCAAATGTATCTAGTCATGTTTCTGTGCTAGATACATATATCCAAATCTAGACAAATCTGAGAATATTAATTTGAATCAGATATTGTAGTGTAATTTAATTGGGTTAATTTTTCTACGAACCTTGAAAACTCAAAGAACCTAGGAATCGCAAGTAAAACATGGATGGTTCGCTATGTCCGGAAACATGGCGCGCTTCTCGCATTCAGTTCCACATTCTTCTGATTTTCTTCACTACTAGTACAAAACATCCCCATAATTAGTTGGAGAAGTGAAGAATGTGTTTTCCTAATTGTTTGAAACTCCCACGGGCAACATTGTTTACTAGGCCAAGACGCAACCATCTACCCGATGTCAGAACCCTATGTAAAAGTGTAGCTAGGGTATACATCGATATAGAAGGCCATGACCTTATTGGTCGTTCGTGCTGAAAACCAAGAATTAATAATGTTACATCATGGTGGGATATAATGTGAATCTGTTTTCCCTAAGGTTGTCGAATCTCATGTTTATCATTTTTCTTGGCAATTAATAATACTACTAGCAAAAGTACCCCACTCGTAATGAAGTCTCATTTTTTTACGCTTTATTTTGTTTGAATGTTTTCCATACGCGGTCAAATTTGTCGGTATGCAAATACTAATCAATAATGGCATTTTTCAAAACTATTGTTGGGCCATGATATATTGGCTACCTAGGTACCTTTAAAAGAATTTTGGATATTTTCAAAAGTAATAGTCTATCATGCTCACATGTATTCAAGTTGGACCTAATACCGTTTAATTGACTTAGAGTCATGCATTTAAGTGCACGTGGAGCTTTAGGTTGGAAGTTTGAAAAATACTTAAACTTGGGAACTGTAAGAAAGAATTATCCACTTTGTACGAAAATTTGGTGGGGCCACTCTTTCTTATTTTTCTACTAGTAAAAGTACTTGAAAAACTCACACTTCTGGTATTGCCTACTATATCATGTACTACTATGTATGAACTTTCTTCGGTTCCAAGCCAAATGACCAAGGTCATGGACATACCCTGTCTTCATCAAGATAATGAATGTGTGCCAATATTTTGGTATAGCTAGGTCGATGCATGTTAGCATGCATGGTAAAGAAGTAAAAGTATTTTTTGAAAGGAAGTGCGATCAATATGGCTTAGAGTTCATAGCATGTGCCATTTATTTACTATAGTATATAAAGTGGTTGGATAAATTACATGTTATATTTTTCAAGCTTAATTTTCTAGCCAATTTCACTCACTCGGATGACTTTCTGTCGATTTGTCGAATTAGGTCTAAATTAATATTCTACACGTGCGTGAGAGCAAGTTCAATAGTATAACCAAGTGTTAGGTATAACAAAGTGACACGTCATCTATTGCGGGCTTTATACCAGCATGTACAATACCTGACATTTGAACTATAGAACAACTAGCATTATATGCAGCAACCTCATCAAAAAACGAGAAGATTAAACAAGAGTAAAATGAAAAATATTTCTATGCTCGCTTGAAAAATCCTAAAACTTGGGAATTGTAAGAAAGCATGATACACTTAGTCTGAAAATTGGGGCAGTGGCATTCTTGATTTCTTGTTTGGAACCTGGGTACCGTAGGTCCTGAAGGAGCAAGACACTCCAATTAGCGCACTAGGGTTTGTAGTCGTCACAATGTGGTTTGAGGACCTTTTTGTAATTCCTATTATTACTTTTGAGACTTTTTGTGTTGGTCTAGATAATTATTAATCCAGTAGATGGCTTGAATTTCGGGGGGGGGGGGGGTTGCTGGAAGCAGATCGGTGTGTCGTACCAAGTCACACATGCGTAGCGCCACACTGTGGACGAGGAAGAGACCAGCCGGACTGTGCACCCGCGGCTGCAGAGAAGAGATCGATGGAGGATGGATGGATGGTGAGAGCCAGCGAAGGAGAGAGAAAACACAACTAGTAGGTCCATATATTTACTACTAGTGGAGTGTACCTCCTATCAGCAGCCCATCATAGCTTTGCTCTGACATCGCACCGCTTTCCGACTCCTCCTCCCGCTGCTCTCGTGCTACCTCCTTTTTTTGGAGAAGGAGCAGCCTCCCTTTTCGAGTAGTACTAGTACGGAAGTGGAGTACTTTGCTTTACAGAGAAAAATATTTCCATCGCTTAGAAAATTGGAGTTAGTACTTTTCCTAGTATTTGGGAACTCCCATTGGAAAAGCTGTTTACCAACGCCAAGATGCGCACATCTACTTTCTTGTAGTACTACTACAAAATTCCCATGAACATGGATATGTCCGTGACCTTGCTTGGTCGCTCGTCCTGAAACCTGTTCATACTTATACATGGTAGGCCATTTTTGTGAAGCGGCTTTTTTCAAAAGTTGTGAAAAACTCATGTTTATTATTTTTCATGGAAGGTAGTCCAAGCAAAAGGACGCCATGCATGAGTCCCCCTGATTTTTGGCCTATATCTCTCTCTTTTTTCAAAGAAGGGTCAACTTTGCCGGCATGCAAAGTCTAGAAAGAAGTTGAATCTTTGAAAACTCTCCTCATGTTCTCCATATATTGGTTGTCTGGTGGGAAACTTCAAAAGATTTTGTGAAATTTAAAGAGCAATTGGCAGCTCACATGTGGTTCGAAATAATTTGACATAATTTCGACAGACTCCCTTCGATCCATATTTAATGTTCATAGATTCATCTAGATTCAAATGTATCTAGTCATGTTTCTGTGCTAGATGCATATACCCGAATCGGGACAAATCTGAGAACATTAATTTGAATCGGAGATCGTAGTGTAATTTAAGTGGGTTAATTTATCTACGAACCTTGAAACCTCAAAGAACCTAGGAATCACAAGTAAAACATGGGTGGTTCTCTATGTCCGGAAACATGGGAACCTCAAAACACTTCTCCATCATTCTAGAATCTTCTCTCTCGTTTCTCCACACCATGTTACCAAATTTTGAAGTTTTAGATTAGCTAATAATCATGCACTCTACATGATATACAAACTACGAGAACCAAATATACACCCATATATTATAGATGTTGATCAAATTTATATTTTTTCTGCTTTACCTATTATAATTTTGTATAGTGATGATATGTCAGACGTCTGTTATCTGAGTCTCACATGCAGGGCACGTGTAACTTACTAGTTTACTACTAGCACTACATGAATTTGTTGGATAAATTACATATTATATTTTTCAAGCTTAATTTTATACTACCTCCGACCCAAATTAGTTGACTTAGTTTTATCTAGATTCGGATGTATCTAACACTAAAACAAGTCTAGATACATGAATCTAGACAAATCTAAGTCAACTAATTTGGGTCGGAGGGAGTAGCTAATTTCACCCAAAAGTGCATCATGCTTCAATCAACATGTTTGGTCGAATTAAAAGGTTACTTCAAAAAATAGAAAATTACATCCAAGTCCATGCAATTGGCTCAAAGGCCCCTAAAAATTAGCTTGGAAAGGCAGTCGGGTCCGGCTCAATTTCAACCGAGCAGTTGAGCCATACGCTTCTACTACTGTTTGCTTCACACACGAAACATAGCGCGCACCTGCGTGTTGATTATGGTCGAAGGGACGAGATTGCTTGGAACGAGTAGAGGAGTACACTGCCCCCTACCGAGTCGATTCCCCCAGCCACACCTTCGTCGGCCGCAGGTTCCTCGCGCTCGAGCTCGAACTTGAGCATGTCTTGATGGTGAGCAAGGGCCAGCATAGGGTCGATAGGCTCGAGGGGACCCAGGATGGCGTCATCTGTCATGGCCACGACGACCTAGCACCCAACCGAGTTGTATGCCCTGGTCGCATGCTCTCTTGCCGCAGGTTCCTCGCGCGCGAGCTCGAACTCGAGCATGTCCTGATCGTAAGCAAGGCCCAACATAGGATTGATAGGTTCGAGGGGACCCAGGACGGCGTCGGACACGGCCACGGCAACCTGGCACCCACCCGAGTTGTCTGCCCCGGTCGCATTATCGCTGGTTGTAGGTTCCCGGTGGAAGGATTGGCCGCTGTCTTGCACGGGTTTAGCTTGGCCACGGTTGATGTCTAGCTAGAGCGCCTGCCCGGATGCAGCTCTGTCACAGTCGAAAGGGAGGCCCATCGGGACTGACGCTTTGTTTTAGAGGTCCACTTTTGTTCGCATGCCGTGTTGACGCCTCCGTGATATGGCCAACACGGGATCGGTAGCCTCGAGGGGGCCCAAAATCACGTCGTCGTCCAGCAGGGCCAATGCACATTTACCGCTGGATGGCGACCAGGCGCTCAACAGAGGCGGCTCCAACGGCAGCTCCAATGGCGGCATGTTCCTGCCGGATGAACTGTTTCGAGGCCTGGCCTCGAGCCGAAGCAGACCTTCGAGGACGACGCAGCCAATCCACCGAGATTCCTTCAAGTATTTGTGAGGGTAACAGGCCTTTTGTGGAAGAAAGAAATTTCTCCGAAGAGTAGAATGAAGGAGAAAGTATAGTACTAGTAGTACTACTAGCGGTGCTACTCAGTTTTGACCTAGCATTTCTCTAAAGAGTACTTTTTCTAGATGCTCCAAGGAGTATGCAGAGCGACCGCTTGGCGGCGCGTGAGTTTTTTCGCAGTTGGTGGTTGTCCTGGGCATTAACTCACAAGGGAAATGTTATATCGGTACTTGTAGCGGCCGTACTTTCAGCTGGCTGCAGTCTAATCGGATAGTAGGAGTAGTAGTACTATACACTCTCGAAACCGAGGTGGCGAGCAGTTGGCAGCTCGAGCAACGAGTCTGGTAAATTCCTGGAGTATGTACTCCAGTATACAGTAGTAATAAGTTGCACATGCCTGACCGTTTAGTGACACAAGGTACAAGAACCAATTATACACCCTATATTTTATGGACGTGGCTCAAAATTATAATTATTTTTCAGTGATACCAACACAATTTCTTTCATCATTATAGTAGGTTGATTTCTACATGACACAAGGTACAAGAACCAATTATACACCCTATACTTTATGGACGTGGATAAAAATTATAATTATTTTTCAGTGATACCAACACATCATCATTAATTGCCGTGACACATAAGCATTTTCCATGCATGTAATAAGGTCTTTGACAATGGGGGAGTCTCTTAGCGTGGCATACTAGGCAAAATGCTTTTATGGCATGTCAATTAGTTGATTGCCCAATAAAATGCATGCATGAGAGAAAAAACATTAAATTAAGATACAACCTCTAAAATACAATGCATTGGAGAGGTTGTCTATTAGGTATTTATAACTCCTATGGTAACATGCTAAAGCTACACCCCATTGTGAAAGGCCTAATGCATGATACAGTACGTACCACCTGATACCCCCATTGGGGCTAGTCTCATACTCTCATCCCAAACAGAGGTAGAGTAGTAGTACTAGTACCTCCATCCCGGAGTAGTACTAGAGTACAATATTTAGTCTTCCATGTAGCCCTAGGTCGACAAAGCGACGTGTACACCGGGTCAGAGGGAGATAATTAATCGGGGAACACAGCGCTCCCCTAGTTTTCTCCACGCAGGTCTCTTGCCAAAGAGATAAGGTATCGGTTCATGGCTGTTGAATTTGGACGGATGGACGATATTGCCTAGAGTGAGATGAGGAGTATAGTACTCCTAGTATTTAACTATTGTACCAGTCTCTCGCTCGCTCTCATCAACCCTCTCAAATCTGCGCTCCTCCCTCTACTCTCTCGCTTGGTCTCAAAATCCCTCTCAAATCCGCCGCAGTTGAAGAAGATGGCTCTATGGCGGATGAGTGGTTTGAAGCTATGATTGACACGAATGCAATGAGGCAGGTCTTCAGCTGCAGGCTGTGTTCTCAAATTGTTCGTCGTCCCGCACACATGGTTATTACTACTTCTTTCTTCATGATGTTTTCCACACTGGTTCGATACAACTCTTGTTTTTGGGCTAAATCTCTTTTCCTTGCACGAGAAGTGCTTTGGCAAGTCCACGGCGCACATTGCATGCGCACAATTTGTTGGAAAATTGTTTGATGGCCAGTGCCCGGGGTGTGAATACGGAGGCGTCTTCGAACCAACCACTATCGTGGATCAGATGTCCTCAGGAATGAAGCTCAAGTGCAGCAACAAAGGTTGTGACATGGCTGGCAGCTTCCTCGAGTTCATCGGACACTAGAAGGTGTGCCCGCATGGGCAGAGGGCGACATAGGTTCTTAACAAAGAAGAACCGTATGATATTCGGGTGTCTATGTGTGTGCTGATTCTGTCTAGAGTATGGTTTAGTTTCTGTCGTGGTTGTGTTGTACCTATACTAGTTATGTTATGTACAAATTGAATCATCATCCCATCCACATAGTTTCTCTCTTTTACCGATAGCAAGGGGAAGTACCACCAGCCTGTGCACCTACATAGTTGCTCTCTTTTAGCTAAAAAGCTTGGAAATCCGTAGAACTTGGGTGGCCCTCCACGGTGTATGCAAATATCGGTGCCCAAACCACTTCTCATCCATCCGACACCAGTGCCTACGCTGCACAGACGATGCCACACACAAAAACAAGGATATGTTCAAATATTTGTCTTCCCTGTCCAGCTCAACAACCCATCCTCTATTGAACGCAGAGACAACAGCCATCCCTCTCATCACGTGGGAGTGGTAACTTGCATGTAGTGGTGACATGACATGATAATTAATGATGAAAAGAGGGAGGTATTACCATAACATCACACATTTATACGAGTCTAGAACCTAATTAATTAGGTCTTGCATGACACCACACGCATGTTATCACCCACTATGAAGACAATAACATATGCAAGTTACTAGTATATTTAGGCTGGTCATGGTGGGGAGTAACTTAACATGCATATGTTACTAGTCTAAGTTACTACCTCCATTTTCGCAAAATAAAATAAAATAAGTTACTACCTCCATAGTGGAAAGTAACATAGTGTGGTATCATGCAAAGTCTCATTTATTACAATGTAGACTCATTTTGTCTTGAAATTCTGTCAGAAGCACACTTTGTAGTGAGGAGAGAGAAACAATGATTTTCTAGTTCTTATGGCCGGGTTATACTGGTATGGTCGACCGCAAGGTTTCTTAGCTTAAGACCAAGTGCTACAATGTTTAAATTCCACTAAGGTCGACCACAGTTGTCTTATATCCTACCTTATTTTCACATTGGAGACGCCCTTATGGTAACATAGCTAGTTATCCCAAGGCTCTCTCACATCATTTAATTGCATGCCATGTCATCTAAAAGATTAGTTGGCAATACATGTAGGACTATGTAGTACTACCCAAATTACTCCCACTAGCACTATGGCGAACCTAAATAGAACCATGAAGAGAGGACGAGCCAGGGATGATGTTGGTGAGTGATGAGGTAGCGCGGCCCCGCCTTTTGTTTGAGTAGTCCACTATCAAGGTCCATTTGATTCCAAGGATTTGCCTAGGAATTTTGTAGGATTAAATCCTATAGGAAATGTTCCTATGATGATTGTTTGATTTATAGGATTGATCCCATGGGATTTTTTCCTAAGGATTCCTTTGTACAGTACTAGTTTTTGTAGGAAATCAAACATTCACCCATACCTCTTTTTTAAATTCCTACTATGGTGGAATCAAACACACTTTGGTGCATATGAATTCCTATAGGATTGGAGTGATCATGACAATGTAATCCTACCTTTTTCCTATTCCTACGATTTTCCTATCCTACAAATCAAATAGGCCCTCACCCATTTCCCCTGGGCTCTTCCCCCTCATCTAGGCCAGCACCATGGACTAGGCCCCGCCCCCTCCCCTCCCCCCACCCCCCCCCCCAAAATCCCCAAATGGCTCGGCCGCCGGAATTGGAGCGCTCCTCACAAGAGCGCATCATCGAGTCTGGGCCCCATGTCTTCCGTGCCTACCGCGTCTCCGCGGCCATAACCGACTTCTCCATCTTCGAGCCGCAGTTAGTTAAAGCAGCAATGTCGTACACAATGACACTGAAGATCTTCTTCTCGAGGACGTACGAGCTCAGGAGGATGCCTGACTCCATCCCATCCCCTCTGGAGGAGGACGATGTTGTGACCACACCCTGCGAAGAGGAAGTGTTGAATCTCAGCATCCCTCCCAGCAAGCTACAAAGAGCAAGCAAGGTCGTGGGAACTATGCGCAAGGTTCTTGGCCATGTATGGCTACTAAAGAACCTGCAACTCATGGCGGAGGAGTGGGACATCATCATGTCGTACGACATTCTGCACTGGCTCTGTCTTGAGGCGTGTTTGTGGGTCGATGGGTTCCACTTTGACCTAACCCTCAGCCTGAATCTTCGGCTCATTGTCAACTTGCCGGTGCTTCAAGACAGTTGGTACCTCGTTGAGCAGGAGGATGGCCACTGCATCATATGCATGCAGGCGCTGTCAAAGCGCACAACGGTGCGTCTCCAAAGATGCAACCATCTGTACCACCGCAAGTGCATCTTCACTTGGTTTGAGACCAATGCTAGCTGCCCTATCTGCTAGGACAATGTGCTCGCCCATCTCTACTGACACGAGGTGCATATGCCCCTTCTGTATGAAACTGGTCATGTGGTTGATAATTAATTAATGTACTGAACCAATGTTTCTACTGCATGCCAACTGAACATGTTCTATATATGTTTGCACTTGTCGAATTAAGCTTAATCCAATTTAGATAGGGAAAACAATTAGTCTAGGATTACAATCCAACAGGAATTTGTCATCATGTCTCATACATTTTACAAAGAGAAAACCAATATGAATCACTGTTCATCATATCACTGCATAATATGAAACAACAGTCTAATCATCGTCACCATCATCGCTTTCTGCAACGTCGCATTCTAGATCCACATATTCCCACTAGGTTGGATCTTCTTCCCCTTCCCATTCATCATACATGTCCTGAGATTCATCAGGTAGAACCAGTTTATTCATGTCTTTGTCGACTACACTAACCTTGACAGTGAAATCTACTTGTCCATCATGCGCAGAGCCGCCTCTGGCAATCAAATTTTCATCAACGTTAGCCAGTTCAGTTACCATACAACCACTAGGATCATCTTGGTGCACAACATCTGTGGTGACTGGCTCGTCATACTCATTCACATCATAGGTGCTCCTTGCCTCAAACTTTTGCACATATTTCCAGTCCTTATTATCTCTGTCAACCAAGAAAATTACCCTGGAAGCTGGAGTTACCAAAATATAAGGTTCCTCCTTGTACCACTTGGAAGTAGTATTGATCAGTATGAAATTCCCATCATTTCTGGGGCCTCTTTTCTTGTTCGGATCTTGGTCATACCAATAACACTTGAATAGAACCACAGATCGACTACCAGTCTTGTCGTTATAATTCAACTCAATAACCTCTTTTATGCGACCATAATGATCATAGTCATTTGACTTCTTCATTTTGGTTGTCAAGTGCTCTCCACTGGTCGTGATGCCACTGTTTTGTGTCTTCAGATGTTTCTCATGCTCATAAGTGTTGTAGTGGATACCATCATCATTGCAAGCTGAAGCTGTTTGCACCCTCTTTGCCGGACCACATGATCGGGCATAGAGACCATCACTAACATCGCCCAGATTCTCTTCACGTAGCTTCGTGATCTGCGGTTATACAAAATAATCAAGAGGTCATCTCATGTGCACAATTTATATGCAATTCAAAGTTCAATTGACCATCTTCCATGATTCCTAAACCATTCCTAAAACCCACCCCCACATACTGATGCAGCATAATATTTTCCTTTGGTTGCTTTAAATAACCTACAAAAATGATACTCAAGTAAGACATCTGAACATATCTTGCTACAAGTTTCATTTCATATATGTGAGGATATGTATGAATAGTTCTTACACAACAAAGTTTTCAGCCTCATCAGCGTTATTCAGCACATACCAAGTAAGTTGGTCATATTCGTGCTGCATTAATGTTCTATGTTCCTTCTTTCCTACTAGGCGAACACTATGGTTAAAAACAGATTTTTCAACTTCTTCAATTCTGCCACCCATACTGGATCTCGTTTTACGATCAGGAATGTATCTTGAGCAAAATGCAAATGCTTCAGCAGCAATGTATGCCTCTGCTCTAGCCTTGTTCCTGACAGTACCCTTAAAAGTGCAAAGTCGATGTTCTATAGGGTACATCCATCTGTACTGTATGGGACCTCTATAAAGTGCATCTTCAGTTAGATGAACAGCCAAATGCACCATCACATCAAAGAAGGCTAGTGGATATATTAGCTCAAGCTTGCATAGGATTTCTGCTATGTTCGTCTGAAGACACGCTACAACTCTTTTGTCCAAAAAATTTCTATAGGTTTTCCTAAAGAACTTTCCCAACTCTACAAGCATGTTCTACAAATCCTTGTTCACTAAACCTTTAACGCCAAGAGCTAAAAGCCTTTGTAGTAGGATGTGGCAATTGTGAGTTTTCAACCGTTGGATCTTGTTCCCCTCTGCATTGATACAATTTGCAATGTTGGAAGCAAATCCAGATGGGAACATCACACCTCGGAGGAAGTCACAAAATAGTACCCTTTTATTCATCGGTAAGGTAAATTCTGCACCTTGAAATTTGTAATATATTTCACTGCCCTTATCAACCGTATCTTCAGGATGCAGCTTCAAGTTGTTGTTAACATTGAGGTTTTTGCAGTCAAGCCTAGCATTATAGCTATCTTTTGTCTTAGATGGAATGTTGAGTAATGTGCCTATAATGTTGTCACATATATTTTTCTCCATGTGCATGACATCAATATTATGTCGAAGTGTCTTACCGGCCCAATACGGCAAGTCCCATAGCATGGATCTGTGCTTATAAAATATTCTCGGTTCCTTTTCCTTCCCTTGGGAATCTACTGGTACTTCTTCCGCTCTCTTCCTTTTAGATGTTGCTCCTACTGTCGGTGCATCTTCTGTATTCTTTGTTTTACCTTGTCTGGCAGCTGGTTGTTTTCCTTGTTTGAAATTTTTGACCTTTTGTAAATGCGCCTGCAACTCAGCTGCAGTGAACTTTTGTGGTGCAGTGCCATATTCAGTCCTCTTTCCATAGAACTGCAATGTTTTCAAGTTTTTTCGGAATTTGTGGCCTTGAGGAAAAAAACCCGGTGGCCAAGGAAACTAGTCTTATTGTGTAGCCTCGATGTGACCTGTTTTGTCTCACAGCGAACACATGCATTATAACATGTTGTCACTCTGCCTGACATAGTGTTAAGAGCTGGAAAATCATGGGTGCAAAATAACACAATACCACGCATAGGGAACTTCATCTTCATGGTTGCTGGCAAGGATATCAGGAGTTATGACACCCTTCCATAGTTCCTACAAGTCTCGTATAAGAGGCTGCATGAACAGATCAAAATCCTTCCCAGGTGATTTGGGACCTGGAATGAGTAAAGCCAGCAAGCAGTTCAACTGATCAGTGCATGCCTAGGGAGGCGGGTTGTAAATTGTAACAAATACTGGCCACATGCTGTACGAGTTACTCATGTTGCAAAATGGGTTAAATCCATCATTAGATAGGCCAAGTCTCAGGTTCCTTAGATCCGCTGCAAATCCTGGATGGGCCTTGTGAAAGTTCTTCCATTCATCGCCATCAGCTGGATGTCTGAGTAAGTAATCGTCTGGCTTGAGAATCTCTTTGTGCCATCTTGTTTCCTTAGATGTTTGTTCTGACCGAAGCAACCTCTTCAATCTATATATAATTGAAAATATCTCAAAACCAAACAAGAATCTTTCTTCTTTTTATCACCATTTTTCCATCTTGATTCGTTACATACTTGGCATCCATTGAGGTTTTCATAATCCTCCCAGAACAATACACAGTTATTTGGACAAAAATGGATCTTCTCATATGATAGTCCAAGTACCTTGATGTACTGTTTCATCTCATAAAAGGATTTTGGCAGTCCTTCCCTAGGGATTGACTCGCTGTACACCTTGATCACTGAATCGAAAGCTTTGTTGGTAATCTTGTTGAACGACTTCTCCTTTAGTAATTTCATTACCAGTTCGAATCTTGAGATACTAGAATCAGGGTCCACTGAACACTTGGCATCTTCTATCAGGTCAGAGAAAAATGATCTTTTAAGAGAAGGAGCGCCTTTTTTGCTTGCGGTGGGGTACAGGTACCTTAACAAACCAGAAAGGTCCTCATCCTTGATCTAATGAGCTTCAGGAGGATCAGCATCAGCTAGAGGATTAAGAACAGGCTGATCATATGGTTCACCATGTTTAGTCCACCTAATATATGTGCGTTGCATCCCATTAACGAAAGTATGGTATGCGACTCTGCTCTGGCTCAGCTTTTTATAATTAAGGCATTGTCAGCATGGGCAAAACACATCCGAGTCGTCATTATGCTGTCTAACGAACTTCATGAATTCATTAACACCTTCCCAATATGAAGGTGTTGATTTTTTCCATTCAGTATCCAATATCTGTCCATCTGTTCAGGATAGAGATGGATAGAAGCTTTCAAGATATTTCACCGAATAGGCTGATTATAGATCTAATTAAGCCAATATATCTGAGCAACCTGATTGAATATAGAACTATAAATGCCACGTAATTTTAGCTTATTTTAGAAATTGAGTGAAGAACTATGTTACATATTTAAGAGAACAGATCGACCGAGCACAAAATGACAACTAATTTGAACAAACAGATCAAGTGCAGAACAACGTCAAACGAGCAGATCGAGTACGAAACTAGTTCTAGGGAATGATTGAGCGAACTAAGGATATTATAAGCGTAGCGTGAGGATCGACCAGCTGACTGCTGGCCTGTGTGCGTCTCGAAAAGAACAGTGCCGCTAGCAATGGTGTCAGGCCGCCCTGGCTGATAGACGGAGTGTGAATGTTTTGGTGCGCGGCTTGTGGTTTTGACCTCCTGCGCGTCTCCAGAAGAATGGTGCAAAGAGACAGTAGTTGGCTGCTAGAGTGAAGGCGTGAGTTGGAAGGCGCGAGTGGGAAAGTTTTGGCGCGCACGGGGTATGTGTCCTGGTTGTCAACAATTTTCACGAGAAAATATCGGCCAAAATTTGCTCCCTCGTTTTTTTCTTCATTGTGGAAATTCTTACAACAATAATAGGAGTGATCCCTCTGAACTTGAAGTTATGCTTAAAGAGTTTATTAGTAAACAAACTGCTTTCAATAAAACTATTGAGGAAAAACTCTCAATGCTGAAAGAAATATAGCATCTTTGGTTGAAGCTCAATCTTCTTTGAATAAAATGGCTGCTAAACCTGAAACTAATGATAATCCCTTTGTAGATACTAATGCTATACAAGTAAGAATTGATGAAAATGTTAGACTATTAGCTGAATTACATGCTAAGTGGAAAAGAGAAGATGAAATTGCTAGAAACATTAGTGTTTCTACTATTACCACCACTAGTGTTGAGGCTAGTAATAGTTCTACTACTTTAGATGATAAATTTGATTTTGATCTTGATGGTTGCAATATCTCTGAAGTTATTAAGTTCCTACAAAAGCTTGCTAAAAGTCCTAATGCTAGTGCTATGAACATGGCCTTTACAAAACACATTACCGATGCTCTCATAAAGATTAAAGAAGAAAAGATGAAACATAAAGCTTCTATTCCTACAAAACAAGAAGATGGTTGGGAACCCATCATTAGTATGAAAGTGAATGACTTTGATTTCAAAGCTTAATGTGATCTTGATAGTAGTGTTTCTATCATGCCTAGAAGGATTTATGATATGCTTGATTTGCCTCCACTTGAAGATTGTTATTTGAATGTCCCACTTGATGATAATGCTAAAAAGTAACTCACGGGGAGCCTTAATGATGTTCTTATTATGGTTAACAATGCCTATGTCCCCGTTGATTTCTATGTTTTGGATGTTGAATAAAATGCTTCTTGTCCTATTACTTTGGGAAGACCTTTTCTTAGAACTGTTGATGCCATTATTGATATGAAAGAAGGCACCATTAAATATCAAATCCCACTCAAGAAAGGTATAGAACACTTCCCTAAGAAGAGATAGAAGATTTATTTTGCTTCTCCTATGAAAACAAAATTTGGTCTTAATGCTTCTTCATTTGAGAACACTTGATCCTTTTCTTGCTTCTTATGCCTAACTTAAAGGCGTTAAAGAAAAGTACTTATTGGGAGATAACCCAAAAGTTTTAGATGAGTCTTAGAAGTTATTAGTTCAGTAATAACCGCTCCTTATCCTTTTTATTTGCTTTTTGTGTCAAGAGTAACCTCTAATGAGAGACAAGTAATGATTGGGAAAGATGCTGTCCCAAAACAGATTTCTATGCTTCACCGTAAACATTTGTGTAAAATCTCTGAACGTCTTTTTGAGACATGATTTTTTGTGCTTCTGCCCCAGGTTGATATCTAACTTTCGTTAGTTCAAGACTTTTTGATTTGAGTAACAGAAGGTTTTCGAAAAAATTCGTCTTTACCTGCTGGTCTATTTTGACAGATTTCTGCCATTTTCTGCATTTGCTTCTTGTTGGTTCCTTTTTGAATTCTTTTGGGGAATTGAGCTTTTTGAGGGAAGTGCTAAAGTATCTAGTGTTCTAATGGAAGTTTATTTGGTGTTATAACTGAACCTTAAGACTTATTTATCTTGAGTGCACTAATGTTGCTAATAAAGATTGTGTGAAGTTTTGTATGAAGGAAAAATTTCAGGTGTATGAAAGGAATGAGTAATGAGATGAAGGATGGACTAAAGCTCAAGCTTGGGGATGCCACGCGTATCACCCCAAGAAATATCCAAGAAGTACAGGCGTCAAAGCTTGGGGATGCCCAAGGCATCCCCCTCTTCATCAATAAAAATCCTAGGTTTCTTCCAAACGCTTCATTTTTATTGTTTCATGCACAGTTGTGTTGTTCTTGGAGCGTCTTCTTTTTCGTTGTTGTTTTGGTTTTCGTTTGCTTGCTTTTCTTAGTTTTGTGAATAAATTGGTTGGACCCCCTCTTTCATACATTGGTTTGCAAATAGTTTGGTTTGGTTTGGAAAAGAGTAGGAAAGTTCATGCTTATGTGGTAAAAAGAGCTTGTTTTTGACTGTGGCCTATGCTTTGTCATGCCATGCTTGATATTGTTTTGGCTTTATGCTTAGTATTCTTTGTTGTAGCATGACTTGTTATAAACAATTGAGATTGCTTAATGTGCCTTGGATGAATCATGCGTTGATTTAGCATATTAAAGCATAGTATAGCGGTATTCTGCTTTGATGCTTTATTTGGGTTGACTTGGCGCATGCTCACACCATGGTATGACTATCTCAAGTCACCATAGCCTTTATGATACTTTAGTTTTCAACTTGTAGTATCACTTTATGCTTTGATCAATGATGTTTTGTCGCTCTGCATGATTATGAACATTATTGCTCTCTTAGTTTGTCGCTCCCAGTCTTTTTCTAGCCTCCACAACCAAGTATGAGTTCCACTCATGCATCCAACTCCCTAAACCAAGTTATTCCAAAGAGTCCACCATTACTACCCATTATCTTATGCTATTCCAAGTATATTCATGCTTTTGTTTACCTTCCGAATTAAACTTGTTATGAGAAAACTAGTGATTAAAGCTCTCACGAACTTGATGGAACACTTTACTTTTCTTGCCCTTAATAAACTTGAACCATTGTGTCGTCTATGTTGTATATGCTTGCACTTATTTGTTGGAAATTAGCAGAACCGTGCTTTCATGGGGAACGCTTTCAACATTGCACTTGGTACTTGTACCTAGTTGATATCATGCTCTTTTGTATATGGATGTCGTCGGTGTGAAATGAAAGGGGAGCTTGTAAGTCCATGGAGTTATGTATATGTGTTAGAGAAACGCTTGGGTCGTTGGTCTAATCCATGCTGACATGGTGGAAACCTGCAGCGTAACCATAATGATCTGTCTATGAAGCATTCTTCTTATAAAAAAAAGAGTCCTATATTGAGAAACAAAAAAAAGAGAAAAAGGAAAAAAAAGAGATTATGAAAAGAGGAAAGAGAGAAAAAAGCACCATATTCCCATGGTAAATAAGAAGATTGCTAAGATGCTCATTGTCTGCTTGCCTTGTCATTTTGATATGGGGATTCTTCCGTATCATCGGGCAAGGGGTACCCCGTTGGCGGTTCTCTATGATGCACATGTACTTAAGATGACAAGAACTTACCGGTGACTAAACTTGAGTAGCATGAGGAGCGGCCCTCGTATACAAGGGACATGAGATTTCTAACTTATACTTCGTCAAGCATGTACACCATAGTTTGTTCACTTTAACCTTAATCACCTTAAAGATGCTTATGATAGGGGCAATGAGAGCTGAAAGCTATAAGTACCATTATTTTTGGAAGCTCTTTATGAGACTTGAATCCCTACTTACTTCTATGAAGGCCTTTCTTCCACCATTATATTGATTCTCCACCTTTTACCTTTATGCACCTACTTTGAGAGCATAGTGGCCATTCTTAGTTCTATGTGCATTGTCCCAAGACTAGTTGATTGATGCATAACTTGATATTGCTTGTTTTAAATTATTTGTATCTAGTCACTCTTATGAACGTTGAAGGTGTCCTATGCATTTATATTTGTTACTCTATGAGGGACAAGCTGAATGCTATTATGCTATGTTTTCTTTATGTGAAACAAACAAACGTCTTGCCAAGCATTGTTATTCATGAATCTTTTGTTTGTGCCTTTTCATGTTGCATCATAGTTTCTTTGTCTTATTGCTAGAACTTTGTGTTTCATGTTATCATTGAAGTACTATGATCCTAGCTTTGAATGTTTTACAAATACTTTGATCAAGTCTTTAATGGTGCATGTCACCTCAAAAATTATTCTTTCTTTTTATCACTTACCTACTCAAGGACGAGCTGGAGTTAAGCTTGGGGATGTTGATACATTGCAAATGTATCTATAATTTTTGATGTTCCATGCTTGGTTTTATCCACTTTCTTGTGTTTTGCCCACACTTTGGAGTACTTTTCATATGATTTCTTGGACTAACCTATTAACAAGAGCCACAGTGCCAGCTGCCTGTTTTCTGTTGTTTTTGGTTCCAGGAAAGTCAGAAAATTAATATTCACGGAATTGGACGGGACAAAAGCCAAAGTGCCTATTTTTCCGGAAGTCATCAGATGCCAGAATACGAGATGGAGAAGGGTTGGGGGTCGGCCACACCACCTGGCCGTGCGGCTAGGCCTAGCCCGCGCCAGGGGGTGGTCTAGCCGCCCCCAGCACCCTCTCGGCCTCTCCTTCCGCTTATAAGATGCCCTCGGGACGAAAACCCTAAGTACCCGATCAAAAATCCACGAAAGAGTTTGTAGCCGCCGTCATCTCCATCCCTAGATTGGGAGGGATCTGAAGCTCTTCCCGGCACCCTCCCAGAGAGGGGAATTCACCCTGGAGGCCTTCTTCATCACCATGCAAGCCTCCGGTGTGATGCGTGAGTAGTTCATCCTTGGACTACGGATCCATGTAGTACCTAGATGGCTGGTTCTCCAACTTTGTGCTTTCATGTTTAGATCTTGTGAGCTCCGTTCATGATCAAGATCATGTATTTGTAATTCTGCATGTTGTGTTTGCGGGGATCCAATGGATATTGAGATGCTATTTTAGATTGATTATTGATTCTATCATGTCTTTGTTATTTGTGATCTTGCATGCTTTCCGTTGTTAGTAGCTATCTTGGCCAAGTAGATGCTAGCAACTCCAAGAGTTAGTATTTATGCTCGATAGTGGGTCCATGCCTCTGGTAATCTGGGGAAGTGACAGAAATCTCTAAGGTACTAGATGTGCTGTTGCTACTAGAGAGAAAACAACAATCCTTTGTTCATAGAACAATCATATTGTTTACTTTACACGCAGTTCATAAAGCAATAATCTGTTGCTTGCAACTTAATACTGGAGGGGGTTCGGATGATAACCTGAAGGTGGATTATTAGTCATAGATGCAGTCGGATGGCGGTCTATGTATAATGTTGTAGTGCCCAATCGAATCTCAAAGGAGTCAAGATAATTAGTATATGCATGTATTGCTTTCTTGATATTTGTCAATTGCCCCGCTGTAATTTGTTCACCCAGCATGTTATCTATCTTAAGGAGAGCCACCTCTAGTGAACTATGGATCCCGATCCTTTTTCTTTACATACAATCTACAAACTGTTTACTGTTTTGTGTTTACTTTCTACAAACTGTTCACTATTTTGTGTTTACTTTCTACAAACTATTACTTCCTTCCATTCGATACGTTTAATCCTTTGTTTTCAGCAAAACACGGTGAGATTGAGAACCTCATCGCAAGTTTGGGACAAAGTTATGTGGTTGTATTGTGCAGGTCTCCACGTTGCTACTAGCACCGGTAGTGCGCCCTGCCAAGGCTCAGCTAGCAACACCTTTGGGGTGTTTTCTTGCTCCTACTAGATTGATAACCTTGGCTTCATAACTGAGGGAAACTTGCTGTTGTGCTCATCATACCTTCCTCTTGGGGTTCCCAATGAGCTCTACACCAACATGAGCCATCAAACTGCTGAGCACAGGCCAGTGAAATTTGAGAAAGGATCCCATGGAGCATATGCAAGAACATTTTAGTTCAGCCTTGTCAGGGTCAAGGGACTGCTTAGCAGATCCTACTGAAATTTAAAGAAGGAGCCCATGTAGTATAGCGCATGTAGATGGACCATGTAGAATAACCCAAAATATTTTTAATTCGGCCTTTTGAGCATTGCCCCCACCTCTTAAAAAACCTCTGCCTCCACCTCTTAAAAAAATTCCGCTATATTTTTAAGAAACTAGTCCATTATATATGTGGCATTTTATAAATTGAAATGCTAGGAGGCTGCCCTTTTATTTTTTAAAATATAAACACGGACACACAACATCTTTTTAAAAACATTAAAACATAACTTGAAGGTACTAAGGAATGTTTAATAATATATTTTCTATATATATCTTTGGCGTAGTGGCGACACATATAGTTTAAATCTATTGGAAGTCCAAAACAGCAGACGCGGCCGAAAAAAAGGTCTATCATACATACACACATTTCATTTAAAGATAGACCGACATGTGGGTCCCACCAGCGCGGCCTTATATAGGTACTGTATCGAGCAACATTGCAAGTTCGAAACAGGGAGGCGCCAGCGAGAAAAAAGTCCATCATGCACACATTTGTTCTAATGAGAGGCTGAAATAGGGGGACCCAGCAGCCTGAAAAAATGGTTGATGCAGCGAGCAACATTATCAAGTTCGAAACACGGAGCGCGTGTAGAGGAAAAAGTCAATCATACAACCAATCCTTCTAATGAGAGGCTGTCATGTGGGACTCAGCTGCGTGACCAAACAGCAGATTCGTTAAGCAACGCTATCTAGTTAGGAACAGGGTGGCGCTAGAGTAGAAAAAAAGTCCGTGATACCCACGATTCTTCTAATGTGAGATGACATAAGGAACCTACCAGCATGGCTGATGCAGTGAGCAACTCTATCAAGTTTGAAACATGGAGGCGCGACCGAGGGAAAAAATTCTATCATACACACATTTCTTCTGATGAGAGGATGACATGTGGGGTCTAGGAGTTTTATTAAACGGCTGATGCAGCGAGCAACGCTATCAAGTTCGAAACATGAAAGCGCGACAAAGGGTAAAAAATCCATCATACACATGTTTATTCTAATGAGAGGGTGACATGTGGGACCCATCATCATGATTAAATGGTAGATGCATCGAACAACGCTATCGAGTTTGGAACAGGGTAGCGCGAGCGAAGGAAAAAATCCATCCTACACACGTTTCTTCTAATGAGAGGATGACATGTGGGGCTCAGGAGGTTGGTCAAACAGTAGATGCATCGAGCAGCGCTATCAACTCGGAACGGGGTAGCACCAACGAAGGAAAAAAATCCATCATACACACGTTTCTTCTAATGAGAGGATGACATGTGGGCCTAGCAGCGTGATTAAACGGTAGATGCATCGAACATCGCTATCAAGTTTGAAACAGGGTAGCGCTAGCAAATGGAATAAATCCATCATACACATGTTTCTTCCAATCAGAGGATGACATGTGGGACCTAGCAGCCTGACTAAACGGCACATGCCTCAATCTACGTTATCGAGTTCAAATCAGGGAGGCGCGACCGAATAGTATGGTCCGCTAGAGACACTGACATCCGGGACCCACCCGCATCAAAAGACTTTGGCGAGTCAACATCACGCGAGGAAACGAAAATCTTGCTTCAGCCACGCGCTGGCCGAGCTTCCTCCACGTTTTTAGCAGATCCATCGTAGTAGAGGGCCGCGAAATCGTAAAAAAAAAGTTTTCCATCGGCCATGGCTGAGCCGAGAATTTCGTCGCAGAATACGCGCCTTCTACGACGGCCGTTGGGCCAATTCGTTGCGGAAGGAAACTTTTCTTGTAGTGATCATCGCAAGGAAAGATCGGTCAATGTTCTCCCTCGATCCCACGTGGAGAGGGAAGAACACCTTGGGGAGGGTCCAAGGCCCTGTACAACAAGGGAGGCACGATGCAAACTCCAACGAGGTGGTGACGATAGTCGATCCCCTTTGGTAGAAGGGGATGAGGCAAAACTAGAGATTCCACAAAGGGGGTGTCTTTAGTCTATCATCTATGCCTAGGGTTACATGAGAGGGTGGGGGCACTATATATAGGCCAGCCACATAACAAGGGGTAGTTTAGGCAATAATACTAGGGTTTGGGGCGGACTAGAGGGGTACATGGGCCAAGGCCCAGCTATTGGCACGCATGCCCATTCACTTAGGCCGGAGACTCCGGGGTGGGCCAGAGACTCTGGGCATGGCGTTGCTCTCCTGGGTGGACTCTAGGGTGGCATGCAGAGACTTCCTAGCGGGGGTGCGGAAACTGGGCTGGAGTCCTGGGGCGGACACTCCGGGCGAAGGGCCGGAGACTCCAGGGTCGAAGGGCCGGAGACTCCGGTGTGGCCAGAGACTCCGGGGCTTGAGGGCCGGCTACTCCGGGGCTTCAGCTATTGCTTCTTCCGTCTTCTCTTCCAATCCTCCGTCTTGTCGGGCTTGGTGCTCCGGTCTTCCTCCCTTGCCTCCGTACTTGTCGGTGTGAACCTATCATGATAATGGGATGGAGTATGAAGTAGTATACCATTCAAAAGGGTAGGAAGTGAGCTCGCAGAGAGGAACGGATTCACCTTTGGATTCCATGAACACTTGGCATAAGTTGGAGACCATGATGTGGTAACGACCGAAGGTCGGGCTACATCAGGATCTATCTAGAAGTAATGCAGTAATGGAGGAAGACAGCAGTAACAAAACCCTTGAAGACCGAGAGAGCAATACGCTCATGCAGGAGCGTGGATGGTGTAGTCGTACCCATCCAACCTCAAGGTCACGAAGATCCTCGCTCGTCACCCCTTGTCCTGGTCCTTGCATGATAGTCGGGTCGCTGCAAACGCAGCTCCTCCAAGTTATCACACACATACGATGCAATGTGATGACTCCCGAACTGCTTGATCCCTGCTGGGGTAGCAGAAGTAGACCTCCTGGCGGAATCCCTGCAGCACAACATCGTGCCACAGATGCGTTGACTTTATGCGTATAGTCCTTACTTAGGACCATTCCACGACGAACACAACTAGAGAGAGGGAGGGGATATTCTAGCCTCAGAGAATATCTTATTGGTGTGTTTAATCCTCCCATGGGCACCCATTTATATAGGCAGAGAGGGGAATGCCCTCCTCATTAGGTGCCCCATGTGGGACTAATTCATAAAAGAAAAGGGGCAGAATTCCGCTCCCAGCCGGATGGACCAGAAGCAGCCCAGCAGCAAAGGCATAGTAGCAGAAGTAGTAGGGTGGGCCGGCACCACCGTGCGCGGCCCAGCTCGCGCTGTAGCAGCCAGGCACAGCAGGAGGTAGTCAGGTGTGCCGACACCCCAACGGCCTAGCTCTCTCCCACGTCGGCGGTGGGCGTCTGGCCCAGGTGGGCTGAAACCCCTCGTGCAGCCAGTTGGCGCATGTGGCCTGCTAGGCGAGGTGGTGGCTACGACATCTAGGTGGGCTAGCCACCCGCACATGACCCACCTGGCGCGGCGGTGGCCAGGGCAGCTAGCAATATATGTTGCACACGCACGACGCATAGTAACTGCCGCCCACGCGCGTGGGCTGTTCTAAACACCCCAGTTTTGCTACGTTTCTGCCTTTTTTCCTATAGTTTTTCTCCTAGGTCAAATTCCTCCAGGATTTTGGCCTAATGAAAAACTAGCATTAATAAATCTTAATTTAAATATTTATTTAGAATATATTAATTCATAATTAACATATAATAAATGCATATTGTGAATTTCCATTTATCTGAAACTCTTTTCGGCCTTTTTTTCCTTTCCTTCTTTCTCCGAACAACTTAGGATCTCTCCAGAAAGATTTCGGTTTCTCTCTCTTTCATGATTCCATCTCGCAGGAGGATCTCCAAGCATCATATCGCCCTTACGCGTGTTTCCCTACGGTTCAGGAATGCTATAGACGTGATCTCTATCAATGATCAACATCGGGACCGGGATGCCCATGCTGACCCCTATGCACTCCACGAATCACCATCGTGTCGAACCTGAAACGATATATCCAATTCCCTTGTTCATGATACAATACTTGTCCGAGATTCGATCATCGATATCACGATACTTTGTTCAATCTCGTTTCCAACAAGTATTGTTTTACTCGTTCCCATGAAATACCTTCCCCATGACCTAGTCATGTGTTGCGCAACATGGATGTAATTCACCGAGTGGGCCAGTTGTATCTTCCCGTCACACTAGAGAACAATTCCAGATCTTGAAGCATATTGCCTCTACATGCCCCTTTGGATACCCAACATGCACCTTTATGATCACCCAGTCATAGGTGGCGGTTGATACAGTCAAAGAATCCTTTAGTAACCGTGATTGATAAGATCTCACGGTCTAAGGATTAGGAAAATTTGTTTCTGACAATTGCAACATGAACTAAGTGACACGATCGTGTTGCAACAATCATTGGTGGGAAGTGTCCATCACATCATTCCAAATGATATGACTTCATTGTTAGTGACTTTAGTTTAGCTCATGATCAGGAAACCTTGATCATCGTCCGCCCAATGAACTAGTTGAATATAGGCTACTAGGGAACTGTGTTTGTTTGTATACCACACATGTATCAATGTTTCTTCTTGATATAGTTATAGCATGATATAAAACTATTATTAACTAATGAGATATCACAATAATATCCTTTTATTATTTGACTCTAGGGCATATCTCCTTCAAAAGGCCCATGAGGGAAATCGACCAAAGAGGGCCAAGCCGGCCGCCTAGGGGCCCACCCAGCTGGCTTGGAGCCGCACGCGGGTGGAGGCCCACCTCCCCCTATGGCACCTCCTCCTTCCACCTTCTCCACCTTTAGTCCCACCCTGGACTTGGATGGGTGGGGGTGCCCTCCCCCCCTATATAAAGAGGGTACTATGGGGAGGGAGAGACACAACAGTTGAGATATTATCTTAGGCATTTTACTTAGAGAAAATCTCCCTCCCTCCCTCTCTCTCTCTCTATTTCCCTCATGTGTGATGTGACATGTCGTTGTGCTGTAGGGATTCTAGCCAGAAGATCTACTTCCGCACTCTCTGCATGGATCAGAGAACCATAGGTTGTTATCATGCAAGGGACGGGTTGCGAAACCATGGGGTTCTGCCAGTAGTGGCACCTAGACTGTCGTGCAAGGGTTAGACTATTGCAAGGACCAGACTGTTGTGCAAGGACCAGGAGGTGACGTGTGATGGCTGTGAAAATAGCCGTCTTTCTCCGCATTTAAATCACATTTTTAGTCCAACAAGACCAAGAATCTCCATAGCCTTGCTACTAATGATTAATTATTGCAAAGATGTGCAATCCTTTGTTTTAAATTTTGTTGTGTACGAAATCACAATTTTAAGGCGAAATCAAGAGATATTAATGAAGATTATGAGGTTGCCAACACAACCAAGCAAACCAGGGTCCAAAACCAACCTCCAGTAGGCTTAACAACCAACACTACGAGCAAGGTTCACCCGTATGACCCTCTTGTACCAGGTGGCAGGGGCTCCGTCAAGTCAAACCCTACAACTTTCATGAAGGTGCCTATATATTTTGAGGTCCCAGTCGCAACGCAGAAGGCCGCCATTCTCATATTGCATCACAACACCAGAAAATAAGATCCACCACCATAGTTCATCCTCTCCATCCTCCATCCTCTCCATAGCCATAGCCATTATTTTTTACTTGAGATCTCCTTGTGATTCGGCGACCATTGTAAGCATATTTGATTTCAATCTAAGTATTTTTGCACAATGTTTTTTATCCTTGATCTTATTGTTATGAGTGAGTAATCCTCACAGGCTGTGGGTTGGGGTGAAACCTCGCAGCGATTATGTGCATCTAATTAATGGGAGTATTTTGTATTGATTGAATAGAGATTTGTATCTTTATTTCTTCGTCTCTTGTCTTGATCTATGGACTTGTAGGTATCCAAGATCCCACAAACTAATAAAGCCTTGAGGTGAGATGAATGGTAAATGGTGATCTCGTAGGAAACCTTGTGACAGAAAGGGTAGTAGAGTCTTCGCTTAGTGATCCATTTGGGAGCAACAGTAACATCACTTCTTAAGGCTTTGATCTATGTTTCACTTAATAATTTTTATAGCCCAGTGCTTTGTGGTGTAACAGTTGGATAAAAAGATTATTGCTATGCCTATGACTCACGGGGGCTCTAGTATATTAGGATGTGTTACCCACAAATTTTATCTTTGTTAAATCATTACCATGAATATGCATATTACTATCTTTATCACATATGATGTGCAGCTGTAGGTAAATCTTCAACCCTATCCTATCTCCATCCATTACAACAACCAATATCTAAAAGTAAACTAGAATGTTCCGGTAAATGAAGGTAAAACAAACAAACAAGTCATATAGATGTGTCTCATTTAATTTCGATTTAGCATTGTTTCCCAAGGTTCGATTAAACCTAGGTCTACTAAGGAAAAAGCTAATATAATGCATCTGTAAATCCGGACTGAAGGTATCAACGTGTGAGGAGCTTTGCGACATTGAGTTCGGCTATGAGTACGACTACATCATCCACGTTACCCACGGAACGTTAACCACATTCGGTCTACAAGGGTATGTTAGATAAACACTCTCCATTACAGTATTACTCCTAGATAGATCTTGGGCATTAGGTGTGTTCTGCCATAGGATTTTTGTTTGTTTTCCACTACGAACCCCTTTAGTGGTATTAGAGTCGATCTATGCATAGGAATATTGTACAACCAGTATACATGTGGATTGTGTGGGCATTGATCCTATAGTTGTTCCCCTCTTATGCGGGCATTGATCCTATACTTATTTATATCAAGGAATTGTTTGATGAAGCAGCCTAGACCGACCTTACGCGTAATCTTACACGAGACTGGTTCCATGCTCAACATACAGCTTGTACCATATAAGTGGCTAGAAGGTGTCTATCTCTCATTCAATAGTTGAAATAGCAATGTAAACATAATAGTGGTATTGTAATTGCTTCTGATCAAGAGTGTAAATTTCATGCCATGATATAGAACAAGTTGAGAAATATATTGCTTATACTGAAGCTCATGAGATAGACTCTTTTATTAATGAAAAACTTGGAACTATTCATGATGCTCTTATGATGAAAGGATACATTTTTATTATCCTACGACTTTGCATAGAAGAATCAAGTGATAATGCTTATGTTCTTAAATATAAAGAAAGAACTCATGCTGCGATCGAAAGTACTAATATTTTGCAGGAGGAAGATGATGAAAACACAAGCTTTGAGAAGGAAATAGACGGGTAAGAAAATGAATAATATATAGTTCATCTAAGCTTGGGAAAGATTGAGATCTTCCACCATCACCATTAACATATGATAGTAACACTAAAACTTAAAATTCTATTTTTATGGATGAGCCTATTATGGAACATATTACTATAGTGATCAATCTACTGATGACATTCATATGTATGATTTTGTTGCTCCAAATAATGACTTCGATGTTAATGATGAGTTTTTTTTTATATTCTATATGATAATGCTTTGGATCATGGTCCTATTTTGCTTGATAATCCTCCATATTTAGAAATTGTTACTAGATTATGGGAGGATAAAAATAATATACTTGTTGACCATGATGGTGTTCTTATTAGTAAGAGTCATATATTACTTTTGAACTATCATATCTTAACCATAGAGGAGAAATATACTTATGTTGAGAAGTACTTATATGGTCCGCAATTATGTTATGCTTATGAAAACTCTTATTGTAGCCATGATATTATGATTGAAAATAGTACTACCAATTATTTTGAAGAGTAAAACATGTTGTTGAATGTAATAATAAATTTAATTATCCTCTTTATAAACCAAAGTTTGCAAACTTTCATGCTTCAAATGGTTCTAATGTTGAATTTGCTTCTAGTCCTTGCAATTATTATGAGAGAGGAGGTAAAAAGTGCCCCCTTTATTTTCAATCAAATACAAAATTTAAAGTACCTACTATTGTTATGCATTGGTATAGCTCTATTTGTTGTGATTTAGTCATATACAAATGCCAATGCATAGGAAGAAAGTTAGACTTCATTGTTATTGGTTTTATACTTTATGTTGCTTTCTACCATGTTTCAAGTTGATTATTATTTTGATTTGTTTGGTCACACCATGGGATCTTAGTATTATTTAATGGAACACTTTCCAATGAATAAGTAGGTGTCACCAAGGTACAAGTGCCCACATAATCACCACCCATCTTAAGCAAAAGTAAGTAAGCCTACTTATATGGCTATACAGAAAATGCTTTTTAAGACACAACCTATTTTTCTGTATACCTGTTGTAGAAAGGGAGTTTTATTTTAGTTTAATTTTTGTAGTTTTCAATAAATTACCAAGTTTTACTTATTTGGATGAATTAAAGTTGATAGAATTATTAGGAGTTGTAAATTCCCGCATGCTGCTATTCATGAAAATATTTTCTTGTTTTTAATCTCCGACTGAGCTCAAATTTCTGTTGTATTTACAACTTTGCATCCTCTATATGCACAAAAATGAGAAAAAAAATCTTGACATGTCTAAGTAGGCAAATTAATTACATTTTACTACTATTGTTTTTCGGGACAAATTCTATCTTTAGTTGCTTAAGTCATTATTTTAAGTTTCAACTTGATTCTTTTTGAGTTTATTGATATTTTGGGAATGTTAGAAACTTAATATACTCTTTGGAAACTTGAAAACGAATTTTATTTGGAGGACTTATGGTATCTATGATGTTATCTTTATGCCACTAATGTCACCCCATAGAAAAGAAATGGGAGAATGTTTTGTGTTGAAGTTTTTTCACAGGGAATAGATGAACACCAAACAAATAGATATCCAAGGATGGTGAAACCAATAAGCTTGGGGATGCCGAAGGAACCCCACTAGACTATTACATTCTTGGTTTTCACACCTCTAAACTCTTTTTTTCGAGCAACATAAGATAATCGCATAAACTTGGAGTGTATGTATCTAGTTTGTTAACCTTTACATATTTACCTTTGGAATAAAAGACCAACATATGGAGATGTGTTTACTAAAATGAATGAGCTACTAGGGTAAAATGAAAGTTAAAGTTGGATGCTAATAAAGAATGGGGAAAAGGGAATAAAATTTGCGTTATAAGTTATGCATGTTGTCACACTTTATTATTTGGTTCATTTTATTTGAATGAGTGATAGGTTGCAAGTGTCTTATTTAGTTCTAGTTCTTATTTACTACATAGATGTTTAACTTTATGTTGATATTGTCTATTAATAAATGATTAGTATCATGGACACTTTTTGCATGATTGTAGATGCTCAACTATCTCCCTCTTGTTAGCCTAGTAGTTTAAACAAGCAAAGACTTTTGTATCCATAATCCCTACGAAAAAAGTTATTCCAGCAGTGTACACCATATATACCTATATGGCAAATTCTATTCAAAGCATATTTTCATGTGTGTGTTTTATTTAGCTTCCAAATGGTATGTTTTATCTTCATGGTTGTCATAGAGAAGTTGGTTGTGAGGTGTCCATGAACTCATAAGGCATACCACCCTTGGAGTATAATAAAATATGCATACCCAAAAGATGAGGGCATAAACCCTCTGAGCAAGAGTGCTACCACTGAGAAAAGGGCACAAACCCTTCAATAAATTATCAATAGTGAGAGAGTGAGTGCGCATGCAAAGTTATCAAATTTATAGATGTAAATGTATCTCATCATAACAAATAGGTTCCAAGGGAAGAAGCAAAAGGAGTACAAAAATAAGAATGCCAAAAGAAGTAGAGATATGAGGGGCAATGGAACCAAACATTAACGATGTACTATGGTTCAAGCATAAACTTAATATCACTTGTACATGTTTATCCACGCTTACTTTCTACTTCTTAAAGTGTCCACATATATGATAGGTATTCATGATTCTAAAGACCAAAGCAACAAAACACACAATGCACTTTGACTTGCACTTTTGCATGCTTAATGGTCCATAGTACTTTGTGCATACGTTTTTAATACAAGATTGTTATATTGGTAAGCATAGATGGCGGATGAGAATATCACTTCATAATGTAAGTGCTTGGCGTCATTCTTTAAAGAATGGGTTATTTAACTTTGTGTAGCAATGATCGTGACTTGACATGTCAACATAACAATAAACTCCAAAGTCCATGTTTAGTTTTATCACCTTCATGCTCTAGGATGAGTATTGGTTAAGCTTGGGGATGTTGATGCATGTAAAATGCATACATGAACTTTGTAGTTTATTGTCATATATTCCAACATATTTGCATCATGTACAATGTTATATCCATGTTTTACATTGATTTATATGGATTTACCAATGATATCCTTTATTTGGTTTATAACTCTATAGGACAGCAAAACCCTGTTTTGCATATTTTTAACTTTCAGTGAGCTAAACAAAGTCAAATGGACCTGGAATTTTTTGAGGATCATTTTTTCATAGAGAGAAGCTTCTAGAGCACTAGAACCTCACGAGCGGAGACAGTAGGGCCAAAAGAGGCCCAGTGGCATGGCCCAAGGGAGCCAACAATGCTCTTTCCCTCCTCGAGTGTCCGGAGTCAACCGTCTTCAACCCTAATTCAAAGTCTTGGCCCAAAAATACATATAAAAAGGCCCCTGATGCAACCTCGGAGAGGAGAAGGAGAAAATATAGAAACACTAAAACAGAGCTATAACCAACAAAAAATGGAGGGGAAATGCCACCAGAGCCATCCTTAGTTAGATCCCCACCTCCAACAACATCATCAACACCTTCTACATGATGAAGAGGGAGTAGTCCACCTCTAGACTACGGGTTTGTGGCAATAGATTGACCTCTCTCTCATGCTATCATTGGTTAGTACCATATGATTTGCGCAACATGATTATGGTCATCCATGTAATTTCTATGTGGTGGATCTTTGTTTTATGACATGATATCTGAGATTGGAATTTTATCATGTGTCAGATGTATTGGTAGATGCATATTATGTACACCGTTCTTAAGTACTTGTTTTGATAATACTTGTATGCAAGAGCATGTGTGCGGGGAGATGTATATGAGTTGGAGTAACATGGTGGTGGTGATTGGATAGTGACAGAAAATTTGAGACCCACTATGGTTTTTACCTTTCATTTTTTACCTCACTAAGGATAAATTGAATGCATGTGTTATAATCATCTTGTGACATGAAATATGATCTTGTTTTCTCAAGGTAGCACATTAGTTATTCAAACATCATATCAAAATACCTAATACTTGTTGGGTTCCGTAGCAGAAAACTAAATTTTCCTACGTTGGAACTCCCTAATGCCCAAGATTTGTCTATATAGTCATGCAATAACAATCGGAGCATACAGAATACATACCCTTGTAGACCATATGTGGTTAACGTTCTGAGGGGAACGTGGTTGAAGTACTCCAACTCGTGGCCGACCTCAAGATCGCGAAGCACCTTTAAGGTCACCCCTTGCTCCATCTTCATCGTGCATTAGCTCCGTCTCACGACATCCAAGATGCCCTTGTATGAGGAACCCTCAAGGTTTTGTACACATATGGTGTACGATGATGACCTCCGACTCCTTGATCCCTGCCGGGAGTGCAAAAGAAGATCTCTAGCTTGGAATCCCTGCAGTGCAACGACGTGTTACAGGTGTGTTGTCTCTAGCACGTACAGTCCTTTGTTTGGACTATTCCAACACAAGGACACAACTAAAGAGAGAGAGGGAGGAATTCTCTAAGGAAAATGCCTTAGAGAACATCTCCATTGGTGTATTTAATCACACCCATGGGCACCCCAATTGTAACTACCTCTGACCCTACGCTCTAAGTTCAAGCCTGGATGAAGCGGAAGTGGTTAAAATAGTACAGCGGGGGCCTAGAGGACCGCCCACGTGTAGACCCGTCGGCCGTCCTAACCACTTCCAAGACATCGGGACAAGAGCAAGCGGCGTAGGCTACAGGCGAAGAGATCAAATACATACACAAGTGAGTATGTATGCAAGCTACCATACAACAGTCTTCAGAGCCATTCCATCTAAAAGAAATAGAAATATTGCAACGCCATACGGCAAGATCCAAATATCCTAGATAGGGATAATAGTTTAGGATAGCTCCTCATACATCAAACATCAGAGTATCAGTAGGAAGCGGAAAACAAGATCCGAGTATGGATAAGAAGCAAATCGGCATAAGATGCCACATAAATAAACACATCCCGCGCACATATCTCACGGATCCCCATCCCCGGAATCTCTACACCGCGTGATCGTTGCCAACATCATCTGTCTCCTCCACCCAGTATCCATCTTGCGAGTACACATGTTCATCTGAATCAAACAATTTATCGTGTGAGACCCTAGGGGTACTCAGCAAGTCTTTATGCCTCTAAAGGGGACATATACCTGGGGTGACGCAATTGCAGCAAAAGATAATAACTAACAAGTCTATAGATACTCGCTAACCATCCGCCTAACCAATGATAGACAGATGTCCGTTGATTAGTGACAACAGTTATAACAGTATAATTAACAGATCCATCCTCCTTCTCGCTTACCAACGAGAAAGCGGACGAACAACCCATCCGTTGGCAGTTTTATTAACCATTCCATGAGTATTGCACTATTTACTAGTCAGGTATTTAGTCAGATTAAAAGCGGTACTTTAGTTATACTTGTCTATGATCGAGAAACTGTGCTCCAAGTCTCCATATCCGCGGACACGGCTTTTAGAAAGATTTACCCTGCAAGGGTGCACAAATAGCAACACACACTCGATCAACCTCGGAAAAACCAACTCAAAACCCAACGAGGCATTCACGACAAAGCGATCACAGGATTCAGAAATATTTCAGGGGGCCACCCCATTAAGCTACCCGCAATGAAGCTAGCTGACTCCGAGACGGACTCAAGGTTTGCGTCAATGGTTGTAAATGACTGGAAACCCGAAAGTGTGACTGGGCTTGTCGATACCGTGAAAACACTCCGCATCCAAAACAGTACAGGTGCTCCACGCACAATCTTAGATAAAGCAGTAACATGGCATAAGTATAGGACAGTAAATAAAACCCCAAACTAGTTTGTGGCCCCAAGAAATAGAAATGAATCAAGCTCTGGCTCAGGGGGGGTCCACGGCCTCCCGGATGTGGATAGTGCGAATAGTCAAGGAACAGGAATCAAGTACTCGGGGTCCTACGGGACACAAGTGAGCATAAAAACCAAATAACAGATATTGCCCACCGGTGCCTCTTTCATTAGTTATCCCATTACTACTCAGGTTAAGTTGTTTAGGTACCTCGTTATCCATCAGACACTCACATACCCTACACATGCTGTTCTACGACTCGCATGGCCCAAACAACTCCTGTAGTAATGGATCATGGGATGGAGGAACAAGCTCGGTGGGGTTTAAAAGTAAAGGCTATCCAGTACTTGGGATTCAATTTAATGCAATCGCGACTCAATGATGCAAGAATAAGATAGAGGCAATAGGTACTATATGTATGCAAGCATGTGGTAGTGCTTGCCTGGCAGCTCAGTTGAAGCGAGAGACGGATCTGGGTAGTACTCCTGGGATTCCTGATATTTCCCCTGCTCGGCGTCTATTCGAAGAAGAACCAAACAAACAAGGGCTAACATAAATAAAGTGCACAAGCATATGAATTAAAATACGACAAGCAAACAAGCATGCCATGATGAATGATGCACAATTTACATGGCAGTAATGTAGCATGGCATGGGTGAGGTGTGGGGTACAAGAATAAATATTTTATTAATTATTTGGTCAAGTTTTATTGCCATAAACAGTTCTGATTTTTAATAATGACATGATGCATGCTTCAATTCATAACATGTAATGCATAGACAGAACGGGCTCGTCACGCTGATCGATTTAGACATATTATTTGTCGAATTTGGAGTTGTAGAAATAAAGTTATTAATTAATTAAGAAATGGCATTTTTATTGCATTTAAACAATTTCGAAAATTTAAAGTGCCCAAATAATATTTTGAAAAGCATATTTGAAATCCTCACATTTTTCTAAGTCAGAAACATATATCATTTGTAATATTTGGATTTACAAATTAAAAGTTATTAAAAACAGATTTAAGTTTGAATTTAAACATTTTCTGAAATCATTTAATCAAAATAGAAAATAGGCAGACTTTTTATACCCAGAGGCAGCTAGCCCTAGACGCTGACGGGTGGGACCAGTGCTGACTGGGCGGAACGGTGCGCTGCGGACTTTTTCCACCGGCGCAGAAGCTAGCCGGGGAGGCCCACGGGTGGGACCGGAGGCTTCGCAGGCCCACGCAATAGCGGGTGAGCCGGAGGCTGCCACGCGGCACAGAGGGGACTGCGGGTTGAGGCCCAAACTTTGCGGGTGCCTTATTGTAAAACTCCATGGCGGCTGACAGGTGGGGTCCGGTTGGAGCGCGGGTTGAGGATTACAAAAACCCGGGTACCTTTTTGTAAAACGAACACAGAGGCCGACAGGTGGGCCCGGGAGGAGTGCGGGTTGCGAGACAAAAAGGTGGGGGGTATCTGCAAGATAGCCACAGCTACTATTTTTCTTCTCTGTATCTGACACACAGGTCGGTGATCGACAGGAACGGTGCGCGGCGCGGGGGATCGAACTCGCAACCTGCGGCGCGCGCATAGAGAGGCGGAGCCGCTGCGGTGGCTAAGAGGTTGGTGCTGGTTTGCGGTCGCGCGGCTAGAAGTCCTTCTGCGACACCACGGCGAGGAAAACCAAATGTGACGCCGGCGCACAGAGGGTGCTCGACGGAGCGATCGGCGCGACCAGGAAACGACGGCGAGAGGGGAGGTGTCTAGGGGGATCGGGGCCTCACCAGGGGTGCGTCGGTGGGGTTGGTGCGGCCGGGGAAGCAGCGGATCAGCGGCGTAGCAGGCGGCCGACCGGATTAGGGTTTCTCGGTGTCGCCGGCGTGCAGCAGGTACTGGGGCTTCTCCTCCTCACTGCCATGCACAGGGGCGACGTCGGGGCTCGCTGGGCTTCCTCTACACCCTCAACGCCACGCCCGCCTCCTCGATCAGGTGCAAGAAGTCATTGCCGAGGTGGTGTTGGAGGTGGAAGGAGAGGTTGGCAGGGGAGCAGGGAGGAAGGGGGCCGCGTAGCGGCCTGGGGATGGATCTGGGGAAAAAGGTGAGGCAGAGAGGAGGGAGTAGATAGGGACGGGAGGAGAGGGGGTGCCGTGGGGGATCGGGTGGAGAAAAGGTGGTTTTGGTCACCTTTTCTTCTCCTCCCTCACGTGCTCGACGTGGAGCCGTTGTCTCGGGGGGCAGAGGGACTGCAGCTGGGCCAGGGGCGCAGGGAGGCTCGGGTGTGGGGCCTGGCTGGCAAAGAGAAAGGGAGAGAGGTGGGAGAGGCTCGGTTAGCTAGGGTTGGAGGGGTAGCTCAGGTTAGGGCTTAGGGTGGCATGGGGGTGGTTAGCTAGGGTAGGTGAGGTTTAGCAAAGGGTAGATTAGGGCTAGAGTAGGGGTGGTGCTTCGGCATGGTGAGAGTAAGGTGGTGGTGAGGGTAGGGAGGAGGGTTAGGGTTAAGGTTGAGGTGGGGTGTGATGGTGTTTAGGGTTTGAGCATGGGCAAGACAAGACCAAACAAGGGGTTTAGGGTTTTAACATGATCCAAGCTAGATCAAGCAAGAAGGGGAAGTGAGATGGAGAAGAGGTGGTGAGGTTAGGGTTTTATGTGTGGCATGATCAAGTGCATGATCAAGCATAAGGGGTAGGCGATGGATATGGAGTGATGTGAGGATCTTGATGCACATGGCAAGGAACTAGATCAAGGTGAGAAGGTTGAGAGAAAAGAGAGCTCAAAAGAGGAGATCCACTCAAAAATCCATGGAAAAACCAAAAGAATGGAATGGTGAGGTTTGTTGCATGGCCCATGCATGAATAGTAGATGCCATGTTTAATTTTGTGAAAACAAAAATAAACCCCATGGCATTTATTCCCATGCATTCCCAAAATATGGATCTAAGGCCAAGTCAAAAGAATAAGGTGGATGTTCCATGTGGAGTAGATGGAGATGCTCAAATTTGAATATAATTTGGACATGCTAGTGTGTATATTCCACTAGGTGCATAATATCCCCAATAATATTCCAACATGAGCAACTATTCCAAAACACTCCATATGGAAGCTAGAAAAAGGGTACCACTCATAATGCATGCAAAGGTGGCTCCACATATCAATAATGTGAAAACAACATGATGCTAATATGAGAGCATGTGGAAATAGAAGTGGATCCATCCCAACCCACATGAGCTAGATTAAATGCCAAAGGAAAATGTAAAAGCTCATGGATAATTAGGATGGTGGAATTATAAGGTGGTGACAAGGAAAAGGTGGTGGAGTTGAATAAAAGATATGCCCCCAACTCAACTTGGGCATCAAGCATTTATCAAGAACCAAATACAATATATCAAGAGGCAACTACAATTAATAATGCATATGAGATAAGAACCAAATAAAAAGGGTTTTATATGATGCTCAAATGCAAGGAGGCATGATGACATGAGCATGATATAATTATGATGCAACAATTATATGTAGGAAGTAGCAATTATATTACTAGACCATGTAGCATTACATATGTTAGACAGATGGGATGCTACAACTCTCCCCCACTAAACAGGAATCTCGCCCCGAGATTCTAGGAAGAAGAAGAAGACACGAAGAGGGTAGGATACTTGGCACGGAGCTCATCCTCGCGTTCCCAAGTGGCTTCATCAACGGAATGGTGCGACCACTGCACCTTGCAGAACTTGATGGACTTGTTGCGAGTCCTTCTTTCTGCGACTTCTAGGATTTTTGTTGGGTGTTCTTGATAAGGCAGATCTTCTTGGAGATTGATGAGTTCATGGTCCACGGTCCTGCCGGGATCCTTGAAGCACTTCTTGAGTTGAGAGATATGGAAAACATCATGGACCTTGAGTTTTTCAGGGAGCTCAAGAGCATAAGCGACTTCTCCTCTTCTTCCACGAACTGTGAAAGGACCGATGTATCTAGGAGCCAGCTTTCCTTTGATACCAAAACGGTGCGTGCCTCTCATGGGAGTGACACGAAGGTAAACGAGATCACCAGGGACATACTCCATGTCCGTGTGCTTTCTGTCATAGTTGCTCTTCTGGCGACTTTGAGCAACCTTCAGGTTTTCAAGAATGATGTGAACCTTCTCCTCCGCTTGAGTTACAATGTCGGGGCCAAACAATGTTCTTTCACTGCGCCCGACCAACCAATCGGAGTTCTGCATTTGCGACCATAGAGAACCTCGAATGGTACCATCTTTAGACTTTTCTGCAAGCTATTGTTGTAAGAGAATTCAGCATAAGGAAGGGATTCTTCCCACTTCATGCCGAAAGAGATAACGCAAGCACGGAGCATATCTTCCAGAATCTGATTGATCCTTTCCACTTGTCCTTGCGACTGAGGGTGGTAAGTTGTGCTGAAGTTCAATTTTGTTCCCAAAGCATTTTGGAAACTTCCCCAGAACTTGGAAGTGAAGATGCTTCCACGGTCTGAGCTGATCTCAAGAGGAACCCCATACAGAGAGACAATTCTGTTGATATAGAGCTCAGCCAACTGAATTGCAGAAATTGTTTCCATGACGGGAAAGAAGTGAGCCACTTTAGAAATCCTGTCGATGACAACAAAGATTGCATTGTTGCCCTTCTGCGACCTTGGAAAACCAGTTATGAAGTCCATCTCTACTTTCTCCCATTTCCATTCCAGAGGCTTCAATGGCTGTAGAAGACCGGAAGGTTTCTGATGGTCAGCTTTAACTCTACGGCAGACATCACACTCGGAGACATACTTGGCACAACATTGTTTCAACCCAGGCCACCAATATTGTGTTTTCAAGTCCATGTACATCTTAGTGCTGCCAGGGTGGATAGAAAGAATAGAACCATGTGCCTCCTTAAGAACTTGCTCTCTTAAACCCGGGTAGTTCGGAACAAACATCCGGTGTTCAAAGAAAAGAGCGTCTTGGTCGTCGACGTGGAAGGACTCATACTTCGGAAGCTAAATGTTGGAGATGATGTTTTTGGCGTAAGCATCACCTCGCTGACTAGCACGAATCTTTTCTTCCAAGAGAGGGGTTGCCAGAAGATTCAGAATATACCCTTGATCCACAATTTCAAGGTTGAGTTGGCGGAATTCCTCGCACAAGAGAGGCTGTTGTTCTTCCACCATGAGGTTGTTGACATAAGCTTTTCGTCTGAGGGCATCGGCCATGACATTAGCTTTGCCCAGAGTGTAGTTGATTGTGTAGATCGAAATCATTAATTGCTTCAATCCACCTCCTCTGACGAAGGTTGAGATCAGGTTTTGTGAAGATATACTTCAGACTCTTGTGATCAGAAAAAAGCTCACAATGGTTGCCAAGCAAATAGTGCCTCCAAACTTTCAAAGCAAAGACAACTGCTGCGAGTTCGAGGTCATGTGTAGGATAGTTGATCTCATGCGTCTTCAACTGTCGAGAGGCATAAGCAACAACTTGTTTTTCTTGCATAAGGACCGCACCCAATCCTTGCAAGGAGGCGTCACAGAATATCTGGAAAGGCTTTGATGTATCTGGAGGAATCAAGACTGGTGTGGAAGTGAGCTTCTCTTTGAGTGTTTCAAAGCTTGCTTGACATGCGGGAGACCAAAGGTATTTCTTGCCTTTCTTGAGGAGATCGGTAAGAGGCTTCGCAATCTTCGAGAAGTTCTGAACGAAGCGACGACACTAACTAGCCAAACCAAGGAAACTCCGGACTTCTTTGACATTTTTGGGTGGAAGCCAGTCAACAATTGTCTTAACAGTTTCTAGGTTGATGGCAATGCCCTTGGCAGAGATCACGTGACCAAGGTAGGTGACTTGAGGCAGCCAGAACTCACACTTGGAGAACTTTACATACAGGCGGTTCTCACGAAGCTTGTTTAGGACACACCGAAGGTGTTCTTCATGTTCTTCCTTTGACTTAGAATAGACTAGAATGTCATCCAGATAGACCACGACGAACTTATCAAGATATTCCATGAAAACCGAGTTCATAAGCCTCGAGAAGGTGGCAGGTGCGTTGGTGAGATCGAAAGACATGACCGTGTAGTCATACAGGCCATAGCGGGTGGTGAAAGCTGTTTTGGGAACATCTTCCTTGCGAATCTTGATTTGATGATATCCACTTCTCAAATCAAGCTTAGAGAATACCACAGCTCCAGCTAGCTGATCGAAGAGATCATTAATACGTGGAAGGGGATATTTATTCTTGATGGTTTTAGCATTGAGCGCCTGATAGTCAACACAAAGTCTATCGGTCTTGTCTCGCTTCTTCACAAAGATGGTTGGGCTACCCCAAGAAGAAGTACTGTGCTGAATGAAACCCAACTTCTCTTGTTCATCAAGCTGACGTTTGAGTTCAGCCAATTCAGCAGGACCCATTTTATAAGGCCGCTTAGAGATAGGAGCGGTTCCAGGTTCAAGCTCAATAACAAACTCGACCTCTCGATCAGGAGGCATACCTGGCAATCCATAGCATCATCATTCTTCAGGAAAAACATCTGGAAACTCACAGACCACCAGAACACTCTGAATAGCTTCCATAGCATCATCATTCAGAGCCGCCAAAGAGAAAAGCTGAGTTGTAGGAGTCAGACTTGGAGAATAGACTATATGGCCTTCAGGAATTTTCAGAGAAACCGAGCGTTCAGCACAATCAATCACAGCTGCATTTGCTGTTAACCAATCCATGCCCAAGATAACATCAATGTCAGAATTTCCCAGAATAATTAAGGAAGCCAGGAACGAAGAACCACCAATCTCAATTTGATTGCCATGGCTGATTTTAGAAGATGCCAATGTTGCTCCAGGAGAAAGGACCATTAAACGCTTGGGGAGAGGATCCATTGCTAACTCATTCTCATTTGCAAACTTGTGAGAAACAAAAGAATGCGATGCACCAGAATCAAACAAAACTCTGCAGGAACTGAGTTAACGGGAAGCGTACCCATCACAACTCCAGGTGCATGCTCGGCTTGAGCGACGTTGACACAGTTGGCACGAGTAACCGTAAACCCGGGCTTAGTGTTGATGTTGAGAGCCCGAGGTGGAGGTGCACGAACCATAGAAGAACTTGCCGCAGGTCTTGGAGGTGGTGGTGGAAGAGCTTTGTTGTTCATTGGACAATTCTAGTGTTGATGCCCAGTGTTTCCACAAGTGTAGCAAGCACCAGGTGGATGTGGAGCAGCATAGCCAGGGACTCCGCCAGGCGCTCCAGGGTAGTTGTGGTTGTAGCCCCTAGGAGCCACGGTGAAGGAGTTTGGTGGCCTTGCCGCGTAGCTTGATGGTCTTGGTGGAGCCGGGAGCGATGGTGGAGTGTTAGGAACCCACACGCGGCGCTTAGAAGGAGCTGTCATAGCTGAAGAGCTTGCTACATCGCAGCTGTGTTTCTTTGACTCCTCAAACACTTGCCTACTTGCTTCTTCCTGCAGAGCTGTATGTTGGAGTTCCAAAAAAGACCCCGGCCTTGCATGAGTGATTGCATCTTTGATAGATGCATTGAGCCCTTGCCTGAACCTCTTTTGCTTCTTCTTGTCATCAGAGATCTCATCGCCACCATACCGAGAAAGATTCATGAAGTTTCTGATATAGGTATTGACATTGTCATTGCCCTGCTTGAGGTTGAGAAACACTTCCTTCATCCTTTCCATAACAATTTCTGACAGATATTTCTCTTTGAAAGCTCCAGTGAACTGCTCCCAAGTAGGCTGAAAACCAGAGTGGTCTGCCTTTAGGTAATTTTCCCACCACAGAGCTGCATCTCCCTTCAGAAGGTGCGTGGCACATTTTACCCAATCTTGCTCTGGAACATCCGCAGTCATCAGCAACCTTGACATCTCCCGCAACCAATCATCAGCATCAAGTGGCTGATCAGACACCTCAAATTGGCGTGGGTTGAACTTCAGAAAACTCTTGATGTCTCCTCGCTTGGGAGGTGGAGGTAGCGGAACAAACTCGTTCCTCCTGACACTTTCTTCAAATCACTGCTGGTTCTGCTACATTGCTCCCAAGGCATTAGCAATACTTGCCAATGCAGCCCCCAGTTCAGGTGGTATGTCCTCCTCAGAACGGCGTGGTGGTGCCATCCTGTGATTGATATAAAACACAAGTCAGTACTATAATGGAGAATAATAATAATCCAAAATAGTACCAAAATGGAATTAACCAAGATTAAAGGATACAGTTCACTAAGATGATATTAAAATATCAACAAAGTTCAAAGCACCTAGAAGATATTAAGCATTTCGCACACGACTGAACAAGGAGTGTGGTACACAAGCTAACAAAGAAAAAATTCCGCAAATTTCGGCATTAAGATACCACTATATGCGCAAAACCACTTAACGAATCAAGATTAGTAACTCTACCAATTCAATATACAACAGCGAATGATAAGAGTAGTGGTATGGTCGCGACTCCATCCCGCACTCAAATCATTACTCCGCACATGAATAAGTAAAACACATATCCCAACACCTTCTTCTTAAGATGAACCTAAAGATTAGTAACTACGGAAACAAACACCCCAACAAGATGGCATCGGATAACAAAGAGTAAGACAAATCGCGCTGGTACACAACGAATCGGATAGATCGCGTCGGTTTACAAAGGACAGTCGGTATGGAATGTACCAACAGTTGATAACCAAAAGGCAGATAGCGACAATAAATTGGATGCAACAGATATACAAAGAATTCACACACACACACACACAACCTATGGTACTACGGAACCCTAAACACGTGAATCCTAGTTTGAATTTTAGAAGAGGATTGAAAACGTTACACTTCCTTACCAGAAAAGGGTGGGTGGGTGGGTAAGAAGAAAAATGGAAGCAGTCCTACTCTCACGTTTTTATTTTTCCCTAATATACATAGCTACCAAAAATATTTGTTAGATTGAAAATGACCATTTGGCTGAGACCCTGAAGGGCGGGATGGCTCTGATACCAATTGTAACTACCTCGGACCCTACGCTCTAAGTTCAAGCCTAGATGAAGCGGAAGTGGTTAAAATAGTACAGCGGGGGCCTAGAGGACCGCCCACGTGTAGACCCGTCGGCCGTCCTAACCACTTCCAAGACATCGGGACAAGAGCGAGCGGCGTAGGCAACAGGCGAAGAGATCAAATACATACACAAGTGAGTATGTATGCAAGCTACCATACAACAGTTTTCAGAGCCATTCCATCTAAAAGAAATAGAAATATTGCAACGCCATACGGCAAGATCCAAATATCCTAGATAGGGATAATAGTTTAGGATAGCTCCTCATACATCAAACATCAGAGTATCAGTAGGAAGCGGAAAACAAGATCCGAGTACGGATAAGAAGCAAATCGGCATAAGATGCCACATAAATAAACACATCCCGCCCACATATCTCACGGATCCCCATCCCCGGAATCTCTACACCGCGTGATCGTTGCCAACATCATCTGTCTCCTCCACCCAGTATCCATCTTGCGAGTACACATGTTCATCTGAATCAAACAATTTATCGTGTGAGACCCTAGGGGTACTCAGCAAGTCTTTATGCCTCTAAAGGGGACATATACCTGGGGTGACGCAATTGCAGTAAAAGATAATAACTAACAAGTCTATAGATACTCGCTAACCATCCGCCTAACCAATGATAGACAGATGTCCGTTAATTAGTGACAACAGTTATAACAGTATAATTAACAGATCCATCCTCCTTCTCGCTTACCAACGAGAAAGCGGACGAACAACCCATCCGTTGGCAGTTTTATTAACCATTCCATGAGTATTGCACTATTTACTAGTCAGGTATTTAGTCAGATTAAAAGCGGTACTTTAGTTATACTTGTCTATGATCGAGAAACTGTGCTCCAAGTCTCCATAACCGCGGACACGGCTTTTAGAAAGATTTACCCTGCAAGGGTGCACAAATAGCAACACACACTCGATCAACCTCGGAAAAACCAACTCAAAACCCAACGAGGCATTCACGACAAAGCGATCACAGGATTCAGAAATATTTCAGGGGGCCACCCCATTAAGCTACCCGCAATGAAGCTAGCTGACTCCGAGACGGACTCAAGGTTTGCGTCAATGGTTGTAAATGACTGGGAACCCGAAAGTGTGACTGGGCTTGTCGATACCGTGAAAACACTCCGCATCCAAAACAGTACAGGTGCTCCACGCACAATCTTAGATAAAGCAGTAACATGGCATAAGTATAGGACAGTAAATAAAACCCCCAAACTAGTTTGTGGCCCCAAGAAATAGAAATGAATCAAGCTCTGGCTCAGGGGGGGTCCACGGCCTCCCGGATGTGGATAGTGCGAATAGTCAAGGAACAGGAATCAAGTACTCGGGGTCCTACGGGACACAAGTGAGCATAAAAACCAAATAATAGATATTGCCCACCGGTGCCTCTTTCATTAGTTATCCCATTACTACTCAGGTTAAGTTGTTTAGGTACCTCGTTATCCATCAGACACTCACATACCCTACACATGCTGTTCTACGACTCGCATGGCCCAAACAACTCCTGTAGTAATGGCTCATGGGATGGAGGAACAAGCTCGGTGGGGTTTAAAAGTAAAGGCTATGCAGTACTTGGGATTCAATTTAATGCAATCGCGACTCAATGATGCAAGAATAAGATAGAGGCAATAGGTACTATATGTATGCAAGCATGTGTTAGTGCTTTCCTGGCAGCTCAGTTGAAGCGAGAGACGGATCTGGGTAGTACTCCTGGGATTCCTGATATTTCCCCTGCTCGGCGTCTATTCGAAGAAGAACCAAACAAACAAGGGCCAACATAAATAAAGTGCACAAGCATATGAATTAAAATGCGACAAGCAAACAAGCATGCCATGATGAATGATGCACAATTTACATGGCAGTAATGTAGCATGGCATGGGTGAGGTGTGGGGTACAAGAATAAATATTTTATTAATTATTTGGTCAAGTTTTATTGCCATAAACAGTTCTGATTTTTAATAATGACATGATGCATGCTTCAATTCATAACATGTAATGCATAGACAGAACGGGCTCGTCGCGCTGATCGATTTAGACATATTATTTGTCGAATTTGGAGTTGTAGAAATAAAGTTATTAATTAATTAAGAAATGGCATTTTTATTGCATTTAAACAATTTCGAAAATTTAAAGTGCCCAAATAATATTTTGAAAAGCATATTTGAAATCCTCACATTTTTCTAAGTCAGAAACATATATCATTTGTAATATTTGGATTTACAAATTAAAAGTTATTAAAAATAGATTTAAATTTGAATTTAAACATTTTCTGAAATCATTTAATCAAAATAGAAAATAGGCAGACTTTTTATACCCAGAGGCAGCTAGCCCCAGACGCTGACGGGTGGGACCAGTGCTGACTGGGCGGAACGGCGCGCCGCGGACTTTTTCCACCGGCGCAGAAGCTAGCCGGGGAGGCCCACAGGTGGGACCGGAGGCTTCGCAGGCCCACGCAATAGCGGGTGAGCCGGAGGCTGCCACGCGGCACAGAGGGGACTGCGGGTTGAGGCCCAAACTTTGCGGGTGCCATATTGCAAAACTCCACGACGGCTGACAGGTGGGGTCCGGTTGGTGCACGGGTTGAGGATTACAAAAACCCGGGTACCTTTTTGTAAATCGAACACAGAGGCCGACAGGTGGGCCCGGGAGGAGTGCGGGTTGCGAGACAAAAAGGTGGGGGGGTATCTACAAGATAGCGACGACTACTGTTTTTCTTCTCTGTATCTGACGGACAGGTCGGTGATCGACAGGAACGGTGCGCGGCACGGGGGATCGAACCCGCGACCTGCGGCGCGCGCACAGAGAGGCGGAGCCGCTGCGGTGGCTAAGACGTTGGTGCTGGTTTGCGGTCGCGCAGCTAGAAGTCCTTCTGCGACACCACGGCGAGGAAAACCAAATGCGACGCCGGCGCACAGAGGGTACTAGACGAAGCGATCGACGCGACCAGGAAACGACGGCGAGAGGGGAGGTGTCTGGGGGGATCGGGGCCTCACCGGGGGTGCGTCGGTGGGGTTGGTGCGGCCGGGGAAGCAGCGGATCGGCGGCGTAGCAGGCGGCCGGCCGGATTAGAGTTTCTCGGTGTCGCCGGCGTGCAGCAGGTACGGGGGCTTCTCCTCCTTGCTGCCGTGCACAGGGGCGACGTCGGGGCTCGCTGGGCTTCCTCTACACCCTCAACGCCATTCCCGCCTCCTCGATCAGGTGCAAGAAGTCATTGCCGAGGTGGTGGAAGGAGAGGTTGGCAGGGGAGCAGGGAGGAAGGGGGCCGCGTAGCGGCTTGGGGATGGATCTGGGGAAAAACGTGAGGCAGAGAGGAGGGAGTAGATAGGGACGGGAGGAGAGGGGGTGCCGTGGGGAATCGGGTGGAGAAAAGGTGGCTTCGGTCACCTTTTCTTCTCCTCCCTCACGTGCTCGACATGGAGCCGCTGTCTCGGGGGGCAGAGGGACTGCAGCTGGGCCAGGGGCGCAGGGAGACTCGGGTGTGGGGCCTGGCTGGCAGAGAGAAAGGGAGAGAGGAGGGAGAGGCTCGGTTAGCTAGGGTTGGAGGGGTAGCTCGGGTTAGGGTTTAGGGTGGCATGGGGGTGGTTAGCTAGGGTAGGTGAGGTTTAGCAAAGGGTAGATTAGGGCTGGAGTAGGGGTGGTGCTTCGGCATGGTGAGAGTAAGGTGGTGGTGAGGGTAGGGAGGAGGGTTAGGGTTAAGGTTGAGGTGGGGTGTGATGGTGTTTAGGGTTTGAGCATGGGCAAGACAAGACCAAACAAGGGGTTTAGGGTTTTAACATGATCCAAGCTAGATCAAGCAAGAAGGGGAAGTGAGATGGAGAAGAGGTGGTGAGGTTATGGTTTTATGTGTGGCATGATCAAGTGCATGATCAAGCATAAGGGGGAGGCGATGGATATGGAGTGAGGTGAGGATCTTGATGCACATGGCAAGGAACTAGATCAAGGTGAGAAGGTTGAGAGAAAAGAGAGCTCAAAAGAGGAGATCCACTCAAAAATCCATGGAAAACCCAAAAGAATGGAATGGTGAGGTTTGTTGCATGGCCCATGCATGAATAGTAGATGCCATGTATAATTTTGTGAAAACAAAAATAAACCCCGTGGCATTTATTCCCATGCATTCCCAAAATATGGATCTAAGGCCAAGTCAAAAGAATAAGGTGGAGGTTCCTTGTGGACTAGATGGAGATGCTCAAATTTGAATATAATTTGGACATGCTAGTGTGTATATTCCACTAGGTGCATAATATCCCCAATAATATTCCAACATGAGCAACTATTCCAAAACACTCCATATGGAAGCTAGAAAAAGGGTACCACTCATAATGCATGCAAAGGTGGCTCCACATATCAATAATGTGAAAACAAGATGATGCTAATATGAGAGCATGTGGAAATAGAAGTGGATCCATCCCAACCCACATGAGCTAGATTAAATGCCAAAGGAAAATGTAAAAGCTCATGGATAACTAGGATGGTGGAATTATAAGGTGGTGACAAGGAAAAGGTGGTGGAGTTGAATAAAAGATATGCCCCCAACTCAACTTGGGCATCAAGCATTTATCAAGAACCAAATACAATATATCAAGAGGCAACTACAATTAATAATGCATCTGAGATAAGAACCAAATAAAAAGGGTTTTATATGATGCTCAAATGCAAGGAGGCATGATGACATGAGCATGATATAATTATGATGCAACAATTATATGTAGGAAGTAGCAATTATATTACTAGACCATCTAGCATTACATATGTTAGACAGATGGGATGCTACATAGGGCTCCATGGGCTAGCCGCCAGGGGGAGCCCCACCCCACGCACAGCCCAAGGCTGGTTGGGTGGGCCCCATGTGGCGGTTGGGCTGGGCCCCATTGGCCCTTGGCCCTTCCCTCTTGCGGTTTTCCCTCATGGGCCCTTTTTCCCTGGGAATTTGGCACATTAGTGGAATACCTTTAAAATTAGAATTTAATATTATATTAAAAATTAATTAAATTAATTAATATGTAAATACATATTACAAACCCGATTTGACTCGAAACACCTTTTAGTTCCCTTTCGATTTCCTCCAAACGACTTCGGAACTTCCCAAAACGATTCTGGTTCTCTCATGGAACTTTTCCGGTTTCCTTTTCTCCTTCATATGGTGATTCCAACTTACAGAGGATATGTAGCTCATTATACCCTTAAGTGTATTTCCCCACGGCTCGAGAATGGCACAGACATGATCCCATCAATGATCAGTAGCAGGGTCGGGACGCCCATAATGACCCATGTACATTCCATGATGATAATGTTATTTGAACCGTAAAACGTCGAGTCTAATTCCCTTTGTTTCTTTGATATGAATTTTCCGAGATCCGATCATTGGTATCGTATACCTTGTTCAATCTCATTACCGACAAGTTCTGTTTTACTTGTTACCGTGATATTACATTCCCATGACCTAGTCACATGTTGCAACATTATGGATGTAATATCACCAAGCCGATCATATGTATATTACTCGTCTTGTGGGTGAACAAATCCCGGTCTTGAGTCATATGTCATCTACTATTCCTCTGGAATACCTATCGTATACCTTTATGATCACCGCTCACACAAGTGACGTTTGATGCAGTCAATGCAGCCTCGGGAAATAGTGAGTAATATGATCTCACGGTCTAAGGAGAAGGAGACTATGTTTCTAACTATTGCAACAATAAACTCTCTAACTTGATCGTGTCACAATATTTGGTAATATCCATCACATCATTCACCAATGATATGACCCCGTTGTCAATTGGCATAAAAGCTTCATGATCAGGAAACCTTGATCATCGGTTGCCCAACGAACTAGTATGAATAGAGGCTACTAGGGACTTGGTTTGTTTCATACCACACATGTACCAATGTTTCCACTTGATAAAGCTATAGCACAATATGAAACTATTACGAACAAATTGAGATATGATAATAAACTCCATTTATTATTTGCCTCTATGGCATATCTCCTTCAGTCTCCCACTTGCACTAGAGTACAAATAATCAAGCTCGCATTTGACTAATCATAAATCATATCACATATGCATTTATTGATCATGCATGCTTATGGAAAACATCATGTCCATGTTCTGTTTTATCAGATCATTATGTCTTTTGCAAATCATTAATGTCTTCCTAAATTTGACATTTACACCATTATATCATAATGTGTTGAAGTATTCGTTTGGCGACAAAGTGAGACTTTGTTTCTAGTGTTTACAATGATAGTCGATCGGTCAATTTAACTTTCACTATTGTCATGTAAACTTTGAAACACACTTAGTAGAAGTCGAACTTCTTTAGCCAAAATCTATACTTCTATACCTATGTAGATCCTAGTGCATGAAATGCAACTATGTGCCTAACATTTCTTCTTGCCATTTAAGGACAAACTCAATTCTAGTTCAGTGAGTAACTCAGGAATCACCTCAAGACATGTTCTTATAGTTAAGAGCTTGTTCTTCCAACCAGAACCTTGGGTCACATTACATCGAGTATACAATATGGTTGTATGACAGAACCTACGGCTGAGGCATAGGAGATGCAATGCATCTCTTTATTTATTTTAACCATACTTGCAATACCGAGACTATCTAAATGCGTCATTCAAGCAAGAACTTCTTTCTTATCTCATTCTATTTTGAACTATTTCAGAATTTTGTCTAGGATATTCTGAATATCTTCAGAATCAACTCCAGTAAGCATTCGACCATAATGTTTATTAAACTCACTAATCTATCTCGATATATTTCATTGTTTAATAACTTATTCAACTTCATCCTTATTTACTAGCTTAAATGTTATTAGTACCAATTAGATCATTCATATATGTCATCCACATATCTCGGAATAATGTCACATTCTCACTCAAATATGGCATCCATATATGAGATCCAAGGATTTCACTTAGCTCCCACTCAAAATATGTTAGTTACATATTATGATTTAGCCAAGCTAATTAGCTCCCACTCAAAATATGTCTCTTACATATTATAATTTAGCCAAGCTACTTAGTTCCCACTCCAAATATGTCTCTTACATATTAATATTTGGACAAGCTACTTAGCTCCCACTCAGAATGCAAGTTCTCTCGATAATCTTGGACATTCCACAATTCTTTGATCATCAACAAATCGAGAATTCCAGTTACAAGACTTCAATATCCATATATTGCTGGTGTGAATCCAATAGACTCAAGCATCACTACATTTGTAGTCAACTCCTTGAATTTATCCAAACATACTTTGTGACAAATCGAGCTTTATGTCCTTCATTAAGTTTCATTTCCTCCTTATGACTTTGCAGTCATTTAGAAATATCAATTAAACATATTTACTTAATAAGATCAAGTAACATATTATTTTTCAATCTTAAATGTAACTTAATATAGGATTTTATGACTTCTAGTCATTCCTCGCACTTGGGTCCATCACGCTTCTTTGTAGGTCATAGGTATGTCTTGTTCAAACAACATGACAAGTGAATCAATAATATAATTCACAAACTTGTAGAGTATACATTGTTGAATCCTACTTTCTTTAGTAGAAGTATTCTCTAAAACTTTATGATCATTATCAATAGTTTCTCCTCTATTTGTAGAGTTTGGTTTCGTGAAACATATTCTATTGCGCCACTCAACAATCTGGAGGTAAGGGAAAATACCTTATTTTGATCTTTTACTTTCTTCCACTTATATCTTCAACAAGGCACATACAACTTAGGACAATAACAGGTTTTCCCTTTTGTGGAAGATGTATTCATAGTTTCCTAAGAATACTCTATAAAGACTTGTTTATTCGCCACGCTTTCGAATTATCAAAATCTCTAGAAACTTGAACGTGCCATAACTCTTATGGTCTTGTTCCCATGAATCTTTAGATGTTCCTTTGTATTTCAAATGAGTGTTTGCACATTTCGATTTATAACTCTAAACAATAACTATAACCCCGGTAAGAGATAATATTAGACCATATGTATCTAATACAAAATGATTATGATATTTAGACAGGTCAAGGTACTTTGAATTTGTCCAATTGTCATAATTTTTGAAACATATTTCACAAGTACTTTATGCCCAAAGTAACTTAAATACTTTCATCACATCGATCAAATCGAAGAGACTTTGTATATCTGTTAATTCAATATCCTCCTTCACTTTGAAATCATTTGAAGAATTTCAAATAGTCTCAAACTTATGTTTCATTAATAAAATACTCATACTCACTTAGATCCACAATGAAATAATGATTTTCACTATTTGTTGAAAATACGATACATCATTATGTATAAAATTTAACATGAAGTGATAATGATTTCCACTACTTGTTGAAAATATGATACATCATTATGTATAAAGTTCAGCATTTCTTTGCGTATCACCGTTTTACTAGAATGCAGAGTTTTACTCATTTCATCAAATGAGTCATGTTTTTGCAAAGTTTCTAGACCAAATATCTAAGACCCCAATCTTCATTTAGAATGAAAAACATGCAATAACCACCATGACTTAAACAATAGTGTCATATCATTATTAAACTTTGGATATCTTATAGCATTCTAATGCTGTATAAATGTTTAAACTATTATCATTAACAAAGTGATGAGAATGAATCATTTATAATTGTAATGTGGCCACAAAGGTATTATTCATAAGAACAATACAATTCGCTTGTAACTTATTCATATGAACAATCGTCTCGCTAAAAGCAGGACACACAAACAAGGATTGCAAAATTATATTTAAGTCCACTAATCCAAATGATAAACTTTGAGGGGAAGGGGGTGATGTCAGTCATAAACTATGTTGCTTGTCGTCATCAAGCCACACTGCCTCAATTCCAGCAATTCTCAAGTAGACCATCATGTTTTCACAAAATGGGACAAGTATCCAATACTTTTGTAAACTGCAACGAGTTTTGCAAGAATTACATTTATAACTTCATACATATAACATATACGTTTTCATCCATGGTCTCTGTTATAATCAATCCCTTCTGAGAGTTCTCAACTCTAATACAAGGTTGCTAAGTGATTCTCCAAATATTCTGTTTTCATCCATGATGGAGGAAAACTCATCCAACGGCTCATACTTTATGTGCCAGATCTTGCATAATACAAAATTGTAGTACAACTCTTGATTGAATGGAGAATGGATTATTGGATGATTATGGAGAAAACACAAACGTTGCAGAGTCATCGGACTATCTCTTAATGGTTATTGATGGCCTGTAAGTGCACAAGTTCATCAAAGAATGTTTTCGTGGAAGTACTAATTCCAGTTTTTATATGGATCCCAACAAGGAGCCTAGGAAAGTGTTTTTATGCGGTATTTCTATCGCACCCAAGGTGTCACAGGTCTTGAGTGAATTGACTACAAAAAGTTGACGGTGGAAGTGGTGAGTAAAATATAGAGGAACTTGCTTAGGAAATGAGTAATTGCAGAAAAGTAAAGATACGAAAGGTGTGTAAAGGTCCTATAGATGAGAAGTTAGGCACAGAGAGAAATAGTTCATGGTGATAGTGAAAGTGCCAAATGGAATAAGTGGAATAAGTGATAGTCATATTTCTTATTAATAAGTGAGTAGGAAAGCAACCCATATACCGACTAGGAGTCCTCATGGCCAATTCTTCCCAATTCCAATGATCCATCTACCTATTGCCACGGCCATGGTCAGCACATTAATTAAGATCTTGCGACCAGATCAAGGCTTTAATCTTGATGGTTCCTTGTTGTCCTCGAGTAGTGCTAGCTCTTCTTTGATAATGGCCATGTCACTCGGGGGTCGCCAAATTACTAGCATACAAGTTCATAACTATGAGATCTTTGGATCATGTTACATGGGCCATTAAATTAGATAACAAACATTAGGCAAACATAGATATTCATTCTCACTATTTAAATAAAGCATTACACCAATCACAAATGGATGGAATTAAAGGAGGCACAACACATCTCACCAATCCCCTACATCTCCCACACCTATGGGGTTTACTCAGACATGAGAGGAAGACAAATAAAAGGCATAATTGTATTGCAAATATAAATCATCTCAAAGTTATTGTAGCAAACCACAATAGCGATTAAAGATCCAATCAAATACAAACCGGAGGTAGATCAAAGTATCAAACCCTAATCTTACAAGTGCCAATTTCTCTCTCTCTAAGTAATGATGGAATGATGGTGGAGTGTGCAGTTTAGAGGCTGGAGATCGTCGAGGAACGAGGTGAAGTTCTTATCCTCTTTCAGATCTGATCTTCCCCTCTTGATGGCTTGCTACGGCTATAACTTTTGTTCCGTGGTTCTTCTCGGCTCTCCCCTTTTACGAAAGTTGCTTGTATTGATATAAGGAAGGCGCTGGTGGGTAGTACGGGCGGGCGGTACGGGCATGCCCCGACCGTACCAGTGGTCGTTAAGCATTCAAGACGCCTCCAATGTAAGTTGCTCCAATTGGGGATTTTCTTATTCTGGTGTAATTAACCCATAAATGCTATTAGATCTTCAATAAATGTTTATTGCCTGAAAACCATCACAAGAAACCAAGGATTCGCTAATTGCGACATTAACATTAGTGGTAAGGGACAATCTTCAGTGAAGTCTGGCAATAAACAAGAGGAAAACCAATGGTAAAAAGTGATGAAATTTGGATCTATCAACATCCCCAACGTTAGCGGTTACTCGCCTCAACTGACAAAGCTATAATGATTAATAGCAAAGAATTGAATCAAGATGAAAAATTACAAGTTCGAGGTTGTATCATATTCCATTGTCTTAAATCCCGCAACCTTGAACACGAGCATAATATATCTGAACAGATGCACTTAACATTGATTCCTAAACACAAGTAACTCGCTAGCTAATAGTTCTTATAACTCAAATGAGATTGTTAAAATTTCGCGAGCCTTTGCAAATCAATTTCTTCCAGTGCCTCTATTGTTATGAGAGTGCAAATATCTTTAAGTGAGGTCGCTTGAGTCAAAATTAAGGGTGCAAATGTAGATATCAAAAGAAGGATAAACTTAGAGCTTTTTCATTAGTCACCCACTTCGATAATCGCAGTTATCAAATACCTCTTCTTCTCCTTGCCTATTAAGAACTCTAATTGCACATTTTAGTAGGGAGGTGATGCCAACAATCAAAAGTATCGAAATTTTCTTAGCTCATATTTTGATGATAAATCTTTTCTTTTTTCTTCTCAAGGATCAATAAATATTTCCTTTTGTAAACTCCTACACAACCTATTGGGAATACCAATAATTTTGTCCATATAGCGACACGTATGCCACTCATGCCATCAACTCATAGCCGAAATCTGGGGTTATACCATAGATCGTTTAGAAGCTAGCGGAGTCGTTGGCATCCCAAAGGTGTGTATTTGAAACAAAATACTTTTGTTTTCTCTTTCCCCCTTTTTAGAGCAGGTCAATACAAGTTTTGGCATCTCCCTCTCCCAGTCTAAAAAGTTCGTCCCATCAAGCAATTATTTTTCAGAAGGTATCAGCAAGTCAACGATCAGTATGTGGGGTGATATGTTCATAACGTATCTATAATTTTCGATAGTTTTTTGCTAATAATATGCTTTTGACACTCCTTTTTGTATAAACTTTATGATTTATTTTGACTAATCTACTAATAGTTGCAAAAGTACACAATGTTCTTGTTTTACACTTTGATGTGTAGGAATTACCAAGAATACAAGTGGAAACCTTGATAGAGTCAAATTGGGATTTTTCTAGAAATCTGTCTCAGAATTCTTTTTGACGATGGTAACGTTTCGGGCCGAATACGGCGTCAAACGGAAAACTCTTCAACTACAAAGTTGTTGGAAATTTCGCGACAAACGTTATGGACATAAAATTTAGCTGATTACGAGTTCAAACGACCCGATTTACTACAGCCCAAGATGGGGTGACGGGAATCCGAGAAGCTATATAAAGGGAGGAAACCTAATTCGCCCAGGGCATCTCCACCCATGCATTTGCAGCCACCAAAGCCACGTTTTTCCCTCCCCCATGGATCCCATCTCCATGGGGGAGGGCTACCAAGAAGCCATAAAGCAAGGGGCTAAGGGGTGGTGCTCCCCCATGATACCGGCGGCGGGGAAGGAGTCCCTCGTGCCGTCGCCGACGCCACCGCCACCATCTTCACCGCCATCTCCATCACCTAATCCTCCTAGTATGTAGTGGTTCATCCTCCCACACACCTCTATACCGTCCTATGTAAACATGGTGTTTGATGCTATAAGTTATAATCCTATGATCTATGTCATGTTTGTGTAGTTTCCTTGTTCTTAGATTGAATGGTTGAACATATTTGGTTCATTAGAGTTGTATGTTGATATTGTACAGTCCTTTGGTGTCCATTATATTTGTGCGCGCATGGATTAAACATCATAGGGTTTGTAGTATGTGTAAAGGGAAGGGGGAGTTCTGCCAGAGTGACAGAAACCTGAGGACGCGAACCGGAACGTTGCACGTATGGGAGTAAGAGGGCCATTAAACTTAAGGCTATGGTTGGAGAAACCTTAATGCATTGATTAGTACTTATGGATGTTTGCTAACAATCCAATCATATAGTACATATAATTCCAAGTAGTGAAGCGCATGTATATTTAGCCTCTCCCACATAGAAAACTGCATCGAAGACAATGAACATAATCTATTCGCTATTTAAACTTGGACAAAGCCACCACAATTACCACCACTATTCCACACTCATGGTTTTGTTAGTTTAGTGTATTTTATTGCTGTAGCAACTAGCTTTACTTTCTTGTTATTTATTATCATGCAAAGCTATCTCTATTACTCGTATTGTTGCTCTAGTTTTATTTCCTAGATAATGAGTGTGTGTAGAGTTGTATCAGTGGTTGATGAGAGAATATTTATCTTACCTTTAGCTCCTCGTTGGGTTCGACACTCTTACTTATCGAAAAGGCTACACACAATCCCCTATACTTGTGGGTTATCAAGACCTTTTCTGGCGTCGTTGCTGGGGAGCAATAGTGTGTGGGTGAATATTCTTGTATGCACTTGTTTGGTTTTATCTATTTAGGTTTTACTTTCAGTTTTAAGTTGTTCTCTATCTTAGTATGGATAGGGAATGCGAATTACAAAAAAAAATAGTTGTACTTGTTCCCTAAAAACGTTTTCAAAAAGGAAAGTGATTGGAAAGATGAGTAATGGTTAAGTGGGGGTCGACCTTGAACACTTGTGTTCATGCCTATGAAACCAAAACAAATCTTTTAGTGGAAGCTTTTCAGTTAAAACTTGTAGGAATGCATGAAGCCTTGAAAAATAAAGATATTTCTGGTATTGATCTTAATGCTTATTCATTCGAAAATACTTGAATCTTGCTCCTATGTCTAACTTAAAGGCGTTAAAGAAAAGTACTTATTCGGAGGTAACCCAAAAGTTTTAGATGAGTATTGGAAGTTATTACCTCTGTAATAAGCATTCCTTATCCTTTTTATTTGCTTTTTGTACCAAGAGTAACCTCTAATGAGAGAGCAGTAATGCTTGGGAAAGTTGCTGTTCCGAAACAGATTTTTGTGTTTCGCTGTAAAAATTCGTGTAAAATCTCTGTACGTCGGTTTAACCAGTGAATTTTCGTGCTTCTGCCGCAGGTTGTTATCTAACTTTCGTTAGTTCAAGACTTTTAGATTTGAGAAACAGAAGGTCTTTCAAAAAATTGGTCTATACTTGATGGTCTGTTTTGACAGATTTCTGGCATTATTTGCATTTGGTTCTTGTTGATTCCTTTTTTGGTTCTTTTTGGGGAATTGAGCTTTTTGAGGAAAGTTCTACAGTAGCTTGTGTTTTAATGGAAGTTTTATTGGTGTTCAAACTGAACCCAAAGACTTATTATCTTGAGTGCACTAATGTTGCTAATAAAGATTGTGTGAAGTTTTGTATGAAGGAAAAAATTTCAGGTGTATGAAAAGAGTGATGTAATGAGATGAAGAATGGGCTAAATCTCAAGATTTAGAATGCCATGTGTGTCACCCCAAGAAATATCCAAGAAGTACAAGCGTCAAAGCATGGGGATGCCCAAGGCATCCCCTTATTCATCAATAAAAATCTCAGGTTTCTTCCAAACACTTCATTTTTATTGTTTCATGCATAGTACTGTTGTTCTTGGAGCGTCTTCGTTTTCATTTTAGTTTGCTTGGTTTTCTTAGTTTTCTTGAATAAATTGTTTGGTCCCCCTCTTTCATACATTAGTTTTCAAATAAGTGTGGATTGGATTGGAAAAGATTAGGAAAAGTTCATGCTTAAGTGGTAAAAGGAGCTCGTTTTTTACGGTGGCTTATGCTTTGCCATGTCATGCTTGATATTGTTTTGGCTTTATGCTTAGTGATTTTTGTTGTAGCATGACATGTTATAAACAATTGAGATTTCTTAATGTGCCTTGAAAGAATCATGCGTTGTTTTAGCATATTAAAGCATAGTATTGTGGTATTCTCCTTTGATGCTTTATTTGGGTTGACTTGGCGCATGCTCACACCATGTTATGACTATACCAAGTCACCATAGCCTTTATGATCCTTTAGTTTTAGACTTGTAATATCACTTTATGCTTTAATTAATGATGTTTTGTCGCTTTGCATGATTATGGCCATTATTGCTCTTATAGTTGGTCGCTCCTAGTCTTTTGCTAGCCTCCATAACCAAGTATGAGTTCCACTCATGCATCCAACTCCAAATAAAACCAAGTTATCCCAAAGAGTCCACCATACCTACCTATTAGCATTTGCTATTCCACGTATATTCATGCTTTTATCTACCTTCCGAATTAAACTAGTTACGTGAAAAATAGTGATTAAAGCTCTCACGAACTTGATGGCACACTTTATTTTCTTGCACTTAATAAACTTGAACCATTGTGTCCATCTTTGTTGCATATATGCTTGCGTTTTATAAGTTGAAGTTAGCAGAACCATGTATCATGGGGAACGCTTTCAACATTGCACTTATATTCCGTTGATATCATGATTCTTTTGCTTATGGATCCCAGCGGTGTGAAATGAAAGGGAAACTTGTAAGATCATGAAGTTTGTATGTGTGTCAGAGAAACGCCTAGGCTGCTAGCCTAAGCCATGCCTAATCATGGTGGAAACTTGCAGCATAACCATAATGAGCACTCTATGAAGCATCCTCAATAAAAACCTATGCAAATAGCAAATAAAAAGATTGCTGGGATGTTCATTGTCTGCTTGCCTTGTCATTTTGATTATGGGATAGCTCCTGTATCAAGTGCAAGGGGTACCCTGTTGGCGGTTCCCTATGATACATATGTACTTACAATGACAAGAGTTTACTTGTGACTGAAGTTGAGTAGCATGAGGTTCGGTACTTATAAGTAAGGGGCATAAGATTTCAACTTATAACTTGTCAAGCATATCCTCTTAGTTGTGTCACTTTAACCTTAATCACCTAAAGATGCTTATGATAGGGGCAATGAGAGCTGAAAGCTAATAAGTACCATAATTTTTGGAAGCTCTTTATGAGACTTGATTCCCTACTTCCTTCTAAAAAGGACTTTCTTTTACTTTTATGTTGAGTCTCCATCTTATATCTTTATGCACCTATTAAGAGAGCATACTGGTCATTTTTAGTTTAATGTGCATTATACCAAGACTTGTTGATTGATACATAACTTTGATATTGCTTGTCCTTAAACTATTTGTATCTAGTCACCCTTATGAACTTTTAAGGTATCCTATGCATTTATGTTTTTCTACTCTATGAGGGACAAGCTGAATACCATTCTCATTATGCTTTCATTATGTGAAACAAACAAACTTTTTGCAAAGTATTGTTCTTCATGAATCTTTTGTTTGTGTTTTTCATGTTACAACATAGTTGCTATGTCTTATTATTAGAACTCTATATTTTATGTTTCATGTTTAGAGTACCTTAATCCCAGCTATCAATGCTTTTACAATAATGATGATCAAGATTGTGCTGTCTGCATGAGCAGGAACTAAGCTTGGGGATGTTGATACGTCCATAACGTATCTATAATTTTTGATGATTTTATGCTAATAATATGCTTTTGACACTCTTTTTTTATAAAGTTTATGATTTATTTGGACTAACCTACTAATAGTTGCAAAAGTGCATAATGTTCTTGTTTTACACTTTGATGTGTAGGAATTATCAAAAATACAAGTGGAAACCTTGTTGGAGTCAAATTGGGATTTTTCCAGAAATCTGTCTCGGAACTATTTTTGAAGATGGTCATGTTTCAGGCCGAATACAGCGTCAAACGAAAAACTCTTCAACTACAAAGTTGTTGTAAATTTCGCGAAAAACATTCTGGACATAAAATTTAGCTGATTCCGAGTTCGAATGAGCCTTTTAGGCCCAATTTACTGCATCCCAAGATGGGGTGACGGGAATCCGAGAAGCTATATAAAGGGAGGAAACCTAATTTGCCCAGGGCATCTCCACCCACGAATTTGCAGCCACCAAAGGTACGTTTTTGCCTCCTCCATGGATCCCATCTCCATGGGGGAGGGCTACCAAGAAGCCATGAAGCAAGGGGCTAAGGAAAATGCTCCCCCATGAAACCGGCGGCGCCGCCGCCACCATCTTCACCGCCATCTCCATCACCTAATCCTCCTAGTATGCAGTGGTTCATCCTCCGACACACCTCTGTACCGTCCTATGTAAACATGGTGTTTGATGCTATAAGTTATAATCCTATGATCTATGTCATGTTTGCGTAGTTTCTTTGTTCTTAGATTGAATGGTTGAACATCTTTGGTTCATTAGAGTTGTATGTTGATATGGTACAGTCCTTTGGTGTCCATTATATTTGTGCGCGCATGGATTAAACAGCATAGGGTTTGTAGTATGTGTAAAGGGAAGGGGGAGTTCTGCCGGAGTGACAGAAACCTGAGGACGCGAACCGGAATGTTGCACGTATGGGAGTAAGAGGACCATTAAACTTAAGGCTATGGTTGGAGAAACCTTAATGCATTTATTACTACTTAGATGTTTGCTAACAATCCAATCATATAGTACATGTAATTCCAAGTAGTGAAGCGCATGTATATTTAGCCTCTCCCACATAGAAAACTGCATTGAAGACAATGAACCTCATCTATTCGCTATTTAAACTTGGACAAAGCCACCACAATTACCACCACTATTCCACACTCATGGTTATGTTAGTTTAGTGTATTTTATTGCTGCAGCAACTAGCTTTACTTTCTTGTTATTTGTTATCATGCAAAGCTATCTCTATTACTCGTATTGTTGCTCTAGTTTTATTTCCTAGATAATGCAACGTTTAGTGTGTGTAGACTTGTATCAGTGGTTGATAGAACTTGAGAGAATATTTATCCTACCTTTATCTCCTCGTTGGGTTCGACACTCTTACTTATCGAAAAGGCTACACACGATCCCCTATACTTGTGGGTTATCATGGGGTTGAGCACTACTAAGACTAAGCCCTTAAGACAAAAACATGGCACCAAAGTTGTCGATGGACACTTTCTCTTGTTCTAAAAAGTTTGGAATGTAATCCAAAGACTGGTTTTTCAAACTGATATTAATTTTCGAAAGTCTTAACCAAAGAGGTGACAAAAACCTTAGAGCTCAAGTTTTAAAAGATAACGAACTAAGGGTGGAGGCGAACTCAAGTGCAACCGAACGGACATAAAATGTTCATGAATAAGCTTAACGGAAGAAGGAAAATAGGAATGTGGTACCTCCTCTTGCTTGTTCGTCTTCTACTTGAGCCAACTCTTTGCGTTCGTCTCCATAGCTCGATTACTAGAAGTGAGCAACCTGCAAAAAGAATCAACCAGAGCCGAGAGAAATTTGCACAAATAAAACTAGAAACTAGTCTAATATTTTTGGGTTTTGCTTTATCAAATGCAAAACTGAAAGTAAACATGCATTGAAACAAAAATAAATAAAAAGAAGAAAGAAAAATATGAATGCAACATGGTGGGAGGAGTTTAACCTCCCCAAGCTTAGGCTTTTGCCTAACTGGAATCAGTTGTCGCTACTGTTAGGTGTCAGCTGCTGATATGGGAGTTTGGGAAGCGATTTGGAAAGTCAGTCATGAAAGATGTGAAATCTTGAGTGAGGTTTACTATGTTGGTGTTCGCATCATACAACGTGTTTTCTATGTTGTCAATGTGATGCACCACCTAGTAAAAATCACTCCTCGGGGCATAGTTGAATCTCGGTTGTGGTGGAGGCATACCTTGTTGTCAGTGTTCGTAGAAAGGCTGCTGGTGATGATGCTGATGGCCGTAATCGTCCCATCCTACACCATGCCAATCTTCTTCTCCTTGATCTTGCTGTTGTTGGCCAGCTGCTGCATTTTCCCAGTTGAGATGGCCAGCTGGTGGCGTATTCCTTCCTGAGAGGATCAATGCCTACTGGAACTCCTCCCTAGTGAGGATCCAACTTTGTTTACCTGGCAAACCAAAAACTTGGACAAAAGGAAGCAAGATTTGGTGGAGATCACCGTTAGGTTCAAAATAAAATTGGTAAGCGTGTAGGGCACGTTCGGGTCTATATACCCCCATGAACTTGGTGCTAGCCATATGAATATCATACAGGGCCTTACTGCCATCCACAACTCTTTCCTGTGGTAAGACAAGTTCATGTGTGTAGGCGATCTATGTGATCAACCCACCACAACAAATGTCCCCCGCGAAAGCTGACCTTTGGCGACGAAAGTGTTGGATGAGAAAAGCACCCAATTTTACCTTGTGCTCCATCTATGGATGCAAGTCCATATGAATCACACTCATTTCAGGGCCTACCATTGCCCCAACATCACCTTTCCCAAATAAAGAATTAATAAGGAAGGTATAAAAATAACGTATAGTAGGATTCTGGATAGTGGCGCTCTTCTTGCGCAAGTAATCATTATTCCTGTGGACAGAAATTTTCCCCCAAGATTGCATTGCCTCTATGTGCACATTATCATTAATATCGAGTTATCCCTCATGGGAGAATCTGAAACTATCACAAAATTCATAGAATGTCAAGTTGTGGAGTTGCCCATTGAGAACAAAACTTACAGTGCAATTTTTCTCCTTGGTCTCGATATCATCATGGAACAATGAAATAAACTCGAATATGGCAAGCTTGTAGGTGTCAATGGAGAGGTAGGAGAAGTTGACCATGCCATCTTGCACAGTCATCTGCTCGAAGTCCTCTAGAAGACCCTGGCGGGAGAAGAACTAACAGTCTACCCACTTGGTGGGCAAAACCTTGTGGTTGCTTACCCTCTCATAGTCTCGGCTCATGGAAGCCCTCAAGCTATCCACCTTCGAGCGTCTCTTCTTCGAGCTCGGCAGCTTGGCAGAGCCCAAGGCTCCCGCCGTACCTGAGCCCTTGCCCGAGCGGAAAATCCTTCCAATGTTATGCATTATGCTATAGTTTTTTGAAGAAAACTATAGGCATCAAGTTTCTATCACATAAACAAACGATTTTACAAATCCTAACGTGATGAATTAATAATAATCTCAAAATATGATTAACTCATCTAAATAGCCAATGTGATGAATTTAACCATGGATTTCAGAAAATAGAGTATAGATCGAACAAGAAACTTACCGATGTGAAGATTCTCCAACTCAAGAACACGAAACCAATGAAGAATCAAAGGTTTTAGGAGGCTATGGTTTGAGGTGGAGAGAGAAAGAACAAGGAAGAAAGAGGAGGAAGAAGAAGGAGGCTGTCTGGGAGCCAGCCGCTATCGACCTATACCTGGTGACGCACTCGGTACGGGCGGGCGGTACGGGCACAGCCCGCCCATACCAATGGTCGTCACCGTTAGATCAACATTAGGGTTCGAGATCAAACCTGATCGACCTGGTATGGGCGTGTGGTATGGGCGCACCCCGGCCGTACCACTGGTCATTATCTATTCGGGAACTTTGATTGATTTCGACGATGTTCGGTACAGGGTCGGGGTACGGGCGTACCCCGACCATACCACTGGTCGTCGCCGGTACTATTCCTATTGCTAGTTTTATCGAGATTCGGTATGGGCGCGCGGTACGGGCATACCGCGGCCGTACTGCTGCTCGTTATCTGTGATGAACTCTTTCTTTTCTTCATTTTCCCTTGCTTCTCAACTTCGCTACAGTAAATTCTGTGAATGAACTCAAAACTCAAAACAAACTTATTAGATCATACAATTAATAAAGTAGTAATCATAAATAAAATTTATACTTAATTTATTAAGAATAGGTTAACTCCCATTATGTGTTTTATTCTAGAGTTTTGACTAATCAAACTCCATGTCATCGGTGTTCATCTCAAGCTGCGCTTTTTCTTTAGTTTCTACTGCTTGATCACGCTTAGGTGGCAGAACATATTTTCCATTGTGTTCTTGTTTCTTAGGAAAGTATCGAACAATCTGATCATCATATATATTGAAGACAATCTTACCGCTGGAGCAGTCTACGTTAGCTCCAACTGTACTAAGAAAAGGTCTTCCAAGGATGATAAATAGTTTGTCATCCTCAGGAATCTCAAGAATAATAAAATCAGTGGGTATAACATGTTGATCTATTCTAAGTAAAACGTCTTTGATCATTCCGACAGGTTGTTTAATTGTCTCATCCGCCATTTGTAATGTGAAGTAGGAGAACATTCTCCAAGATTCAATTTCTTAAATAAGGAATAAGACATAACACTAACACCTGCTCTTAAATCACAAAGAGCATTGAATATATTAGTTTTCCCTATTGCATAGGAGATGATTGGTATCCCGGGGTCCCCAAGCTTAGCAGGAAGTTTATCGCCAAAGCTTGTCATAACTTCTATAGTCTTACTTACTTTTTTTTCTATTAAGGATGTCTCGCATAAAAAATTTATAAGTAGGAACTTGAATAGCATCAGTTAAAGGAAGTTCTAAATGAAAGATGCACAGTGCCTCAGTAAAAGAGTCATAAATAGTTTTATCTAGTTCGTAACGAATTCAGTTAGGATAAGAAATTTTCTTTTTGGTAGGTATTACCTTCTCTTTTACCTCTGTCATTGGTTAAGCATTATTTTTATTTTTCCTTGCAGCTGATTTTTGCTTATCGGCATGGTCTTCACGCGGGATGATAACTTTCTCTTCTTGTTCCTTTCTAAGATCGGTTTCTTCCCTTGAATCGATCATCTTAGCATCTAAATCATATGCATTATGCTTATCCCCTGCTTCCTCTTCTCCTTGAGTTTTGGAAGCTTCATTTTCCTTTTTCTAGGCCTCATAATCAATATCGTCCTGGGGATCGACTAGATCCTCTTCTTCCTGACTCATCTCATGAGTATCTCTTGCTTTTCGAGCTTTCTCTTCTTGATACCAAGGTGTCCCTTGTGGTTCCTGAGTTTCTGTACCATGCCTAGTAAAAATGTTAGTAGAAACAATATTGAAATTTCCTTGGTTCAAAATCAAATTTTGGGTTTCATTTATTTGCTCACACTGAGTTTTAACCATACTTAGATATCTATCTAGATGTTTTGTGGCTTGACCCAAGTCATCAAAGACTTCTGTTAGGTCTCTTATATTATTTTCTTGTGTCATAAGACGTTTATAGTTTTTTCTCACGGAATTGATTATGTTGATATTTAAACTTTCGCATAACAAGATTTATATCATCTTCCATTACATAAGTTTTAAGAATGTCAACTTTGTTTTCTTTTACAAGTTTCGAAGATATACCTTTTTCTTCCATGGCCTTTTCGACTTCGGATATAAGATCTGGTGGTATGTGAATCATACCTTTTCGTGGTTCAGTACCCTCAATTGGATTGTATTGTTTGTCATTAAAGGATCTTACCTCGAAAATGTTTACACATTCCAATAGTGTCAAGTTGCAAATTGCTCCTCCTGTAGATAGATCAATCATCTCTTTTGTCTCGTCATTAAGTCCATTATAAAAATATTGGATAACTAAACTCTTGTGAAAACTGTGATTTGTAACTTTCATAATCATTGCATAAAATCTATTCCATGCTTGATAAAAGGTTTCTCCAATTGTTTGAAGAAAATTTGTTATACTTCGTTTGATCTGCATGATTTTAGTAAATGAAAAATATTTATCCATGAATTCTCAGATGCAATCTTCCCAGCTTTTTATAGTATGATTAGGAAGTGATTGTAACCAAGAAAAAGCATTATCTTTCAAAGACCAGCAAAAAAGTTTAAGAAATACAAACTCTATTGGTAAACTTGCTGGTTTAAGAGTAGCACAAAGGTCATAGACCCTCGTCAAGTGGTCACGAGGGTCTTCCTCTTCTTTTCCTGCGAAAGCAATTCCTTTCATCATATATATTAGCTCGGGATATATTTCAAATTCCTAGCCTTCAAGTTCAGGACAAAGAATAGGCATTTTCCTCAAGTGCCTAGATGGATTCCATATTCTCCCTAAGGTATCTCAAGTTCGGCCCCTGGGTGATGGTTAAGTCTTCCATCAATGGAATCAAGTAGTTCACGTCTACACTACACGAATTAGTAAATCTTTCAATATATTCTAATCGTCTATCGATCGGAACACAATCAATATATGGTACCTCTGTCTTCAACGGAGATCATGAATGGTGTCAACAGTTGTTGTTGTGAAGAAACAACACTTAGCGCTTAGCTCCTCGGCAATGGCGCCAGAAAATATCTTGATGGCCTGCAAGTGCACAGGTTCATCAAAGAATGTTTTCGTGGAAGTACTAATTCCAGTTTTTATATGGATCCCAACAAGGAGCCTAGGAAAGTGTTTTTATGCGGTATTTCTCTCGCACCCAAGGTGTCACAGGTCTTGAGTGAATTTACTACAAAAAGTTGACGGTGGAAGTGGTGAGTAAAATATAGAGGAACTTGCTTAGGAAATGAGTAATTGCAGAAAAGTAAAGATACGAAAGGTGTGTAAAGGTCCTACGGATGAGAAGTTCGGTGCGGAGAGAAACAGTTCATGGTGATAGTGAAAGTGCCAAATGGAATAAGCGGAATAAGTGATAGTAATATTTCTTATTTATAAGTGAGTAGGAAAGCAACCCATATACCGACTAGGAGTCCTCATGGCCAATTCTTCCCAATCCCAATGATCCATCTTCCTATTACCACGGCCATGGTCATCACATTAATTAAGGTTGTGTTACTGGATCAAGGCTTTAGTCTTGATGGTTCCTTGTTGTCCTCGAGTAGTGCCAGCTCCTCTTTGATATCGGTCGTGTCACTCGGGAGTCGCCTAATTACTAGCATACAAGTTCATACCTATGAGATCTTTGGATCATGTTACATGGGATCTTAAATTAGATAACAAGCATTAGGCAAACATAGATATTCATTCTCACTATTTAAATAAAGCATTACACCAATCACAAATGGATGGAATTAAAGGAGGCACAACACATCTCACCAATCCCCTACATCTCCCACTCCTATGGGGTTTACTCAGACATGAGAGGAAGACAAATCAAAGGCATAATTGTATTGCAAATAGAAATCATCTCAAAGTTATTGTAGCAAACCACAATAGCGATTAAAGATCAAATCAAATACAAACCGGAGGTAGATCAAAGTATCAAACCCTAATCTTACAAGTGTCAATCTCTCTCTCTAAATAATGATGGAATGATGGTGGAGTGTGTGGTTTAGAGGCTGGAGATCGTCGAGGAACGCGGTGAAGTTCTTCTCCTCTTTCAGATCTGATCTTCCCCTCTAGATGGCTTGCGATGGCTGTAACTTCTGTTATGTGGTTCTTCTCCTCTCTCCCCTTTTACGAAAGTTGCTTGTATTGATATAAGGAAGGTACTAGTGGGTAGTACGAGTGGGCAGTACGGGCGCGCCCCTACCGTACCAGTGGTCGTTAAGCATTTAGGACGCCTCCAATGAAAGTTGTTCCAATTGGCGATTTGCTTATTCTGGTGTAATTAGCCCATAAATGCTATTAGATCTTCAATAAATGTTCATTCCCTGAAAACCATCACAAGAAACCAAGGATTCGCTAATTGCGACATTAATATTAGTGGAAAGGGGCAATCTTTAGTGAAATCCGGCAATAAACAAGAGGAAAACCAATGGTAAAAAGTGATGAAATTTGGAGCTATCAGTTATTGTATCAAGAAGACAAGATCATCTTATTATGAGGATATCCCTCAGGCGTGGGTATTAATCTAAAGTTGGACCCTTTTGCTAAGTTCCACATCAGGCAAGAAATTTCCCATGGTCGCAAAGGACTTTGATGGGATAGGCCATGATCTACTAAGATATTTGCAATCAGACATCTAGACTAAGTTCATAATATGAGTTCAATCCAAAATTGAGCTCCCACTATTCATGTGACTCATGCTCGAACTTTTGTTCTTTTGTGTTTTGAGGCCATGTATGTACATGCTAGGCTCGCTAGTTCTAACTCGTGTGTTTTGCCATGCAACATGGCTTACACCCACTGTATGTGAACGCAGATATGTTTGACACCCGATTGTCACGGCGTGCCTCATAACTGAGAACTTTCTTCACAGAAAGGGGGCAATATCATTGAATTAATAGGGATCATCTTATCTTAATGTGCTACCATTGAGTATCTAATACTAGCACATAATAAGATGAATAACAGGTATCAACATCATATGTATATTATGATATGATATGGTCCTTCTTCTTGCGCCTTGATCTCCATCGAGCGCTCTGGCATGATCTCTATCTTGTCATTGGTTTTATGCCAAGTCCACGACGCCACCAGCGGGTTGTCCATCGGAACGATGATTATTACTATACTATTTAGTAACAGAAAAGTAAACTACTTTACCTTCGTAACGATCAAGACCATATCACAACACAAGCCCTTCTACAAAACAAAGTTACACGCCTCTACTTCATCTTTTGCAAGTTTTACGTGGTTGTTAAGGCTTTCGCAATAGAACCGTTTCTAAACTATGAACTTTCCAACCACAACATGGATCGAATAGTTATCTCTACTATACCTATTTCGGGGCCCTTCGTTCTAAATGTTATAACAACTATTGAATGAGAGATATACACCCGCTATCCACTTATACGGAACAAGCCATATGTCGAGTGTGGAACTAGTCTCGCGTATGAATACACATAAGGTTGGACCGGGCTGCTTCATCAAACAATACTGCAATATAAATAATTACATGTTAGAGGGTAACAACTAAGGGATCAATTCCCGCACAATACTTGTGCATACTAGCCGTACAGCACTACTACGCATAGATCGGCTCTCATACCACTGATGGGTTCCGTAGCAGAAAACCTTTTTTCCTACGTTGGAACTCCCTAACGCCCAAGATCTATCTATGTAGTAATGCAGTAACGACTGAAGCATATAAAATACATACTTTTGTAGACCATACGCGGTTAACCTTCTGAGGGGAACATGGTTGAAGTAGTCGAACTCGTGGCTGACCTCAAGGTCGCGAAGCTCCTCGCAGGTCACCCCTTGCTCCATCTTCATCGTGCAGCAGCTCCGTCTCACGACATCCAATATGCCCTCATATGAGGCACCCTCGAGGTTTCGAACACATATGGTGTATGATGACGACCTCTAACTCCTTGATCCATGCCAGGAGTGTGGAAGTAAATCACCGGCTTGGAATCCCTGTAGCGCAATGGCGTGCTACAAGTGCGTCGTCTCTTGCGCTTATAGTCCTTTCTTGGGACCATGCCAACACAAGGAGACCACTAAACAGAGAGAGACAGGGAGGAATTCTCTAAGTAAAATGCCTTAGAGAACATCTCAATTGTTGTGTTTAATCCCACCCATGGGCACCCTTTTATATAGGGGGAGGGAGCTGTGCCCTCCCCTTTGGGGGTCCCATGTGGGACTAATCAAGGGAGAGAGGGTGGCGCCATGCGCCTCTAGGGATCCATGGGCCAGCCGGCCAGGGGAATCGCCACCCCGCGCATAGCCCAAGGCTGTCCGGGTGGGCCCCATGTGGCGGCTGGACTTGGCCCCTTTGGCTTGTGGCCCTTCCCTCTTTCGGTTTTCCCTCATGGGCCTTTTTCCCCTAGGAATTTGGCCCATTAGTGGAATACCCTTTCAAATTAGATTTTAATATTATATTTAATATTAATTACATTAATTAATATGTAAATACATATTATAAAACCCGATTTGACCTGAAACACCTTTCGGTTCCCTTTCAATTTCCTCCGAATGACTTTGGAACTTCCGAGAATGATTTCGATTCTCTCATGGAACTTTTCCGGTTTCCTTTTCTCTTTCATATGGTGATTCCAACTTATAGAGGATCTCTATCTCATTGTATCCTTAAGTGTATTTCCCCATGGCTCGGGAATGGCACATACATGATCCTATCAATGCAGTAGCAAGACCGGGATGCCCATAATGACCCCTATGCATTCCATGATGGTAATGTCGTTTGAACCGTAAAACTTTGAGTCCAATTCCCTTTGTTTCTTCGATAAGACTTGTACAGGATATGATCATTGGTTCTATTTTACTTGTTATACCTTATTCAATCTCGTTACTAACAAGTTCTGTTTTACTTGTTATCGTGATATTACATCCACGTGACCTAGTCACATGTTGCAACATTATGGATGTAATATGACCAAGCTGGCTGTATGTATCTTACCTGTCACGTGGGTGAACGAATCCCTATCTTGAGTCATATGTCATATATTGTTCCTCTAAAATACCTAATGTACACCTTTATGATCACCGCTCGCACAAGTGACATTTGATGTAGTCAATGCAGCCTCGGGAAACAGTGAGTAATATGATCTCATGGTCTAAGGAGAAGGAGACTACATTTCTAACTATTGCCACAATGAACTTTCTGACTTGATCGTGTCGCAATCTTTAGGTAATATCCATCACATCATTCACCAATGATATTACCTTGTTGTCAATTAGCATAAAAGCTCCATGATCAGGAAACCTTGATCATCGATTGCCGAACGAACTAGTATGAATAGAGGATACTAGGGACTTGGTTTGTTTCATACTACACATGTACCATTGTTTCCACTTCATACTGCTATAGCACAATATGAAATTATTACGAACTAATTAAGATATAATAATAAACTCAATTTATTATTTGCCTCTAGGGCATATCTCCTTCAAGACTATATAGTTTATTCTTAATTCTAGATTGCATGGAGTTTTCCCTTTCTAGAGGATTATAAGTAATATGGGATGCATCATTTTTATATCAGGACGTGATTCCCATATGAATGCTAATAAAACACATAATGAAGTTCCAACTAATATTATAGCATCTATTTAGAAGTTTTATGTCCACCACACTTTATGAGAGAGTAGACAAGCGAATCCATGAAACCCTAGTCCACTTTTTATTATAAGATACATTTTACTTGTTTTTACTGTCCTTTATGTTTTGTTCAACAATTATATACAAAAATACTTTTACTTTTTGCAAATACAAACAAAACCTCAAAAACAACTTTACTAATTTTTTTACTTTCCTGTCTAGTTATAGATTATTTTACTGTTTATTTATTTATAGTTTTATTTCAGTTTTACTAATATGAACCTTATGCTTGATAACCACACGGTGGAGTTGGGGATACAAGACAAAAACTTTGTTTTGCAAGTTGCTATAAGAGGACAAATTAAGAGTTTTCCTCAATTCCCCGAGAGTTCGATATAAAACCTCGAGTCATCCTTGTGGAAAAAGACATTTGCTATAACACTCTGCACTTGGAATCCCAACGAGTTAGTACACACAGAGTTGTTGTCATCAGGGACCAATGTTTCTCTTCCATATGGATCTTATGATGACTAGAAGACCTGCTTACATAATCTTGCAATCAGGAGGCAAGTTAAATATTGCATATTCCTTGCAAGTTCAATCTTTCATGTCCTTTTGAATTACTTTATAAAAAATATTTTTAAAAATGTTTCATTACCAATGTATTCAAAAGCAAAATACTATTTCATGAATGAGAAGTGGACTATGAAATGGTGGGAGACGAAATCGTGGTTGGAATACATGATGGGAAATCATGTGGTGGAGATTCCATCATATCTACACCTAAGAATAACAACAAATATAGTCAGTGATTCTTGCATCGTATAGACCGCGCTGACCACACATCCTAGAACAAGACAGGAACACTAGTTAGACCTTCCTTTCGTATGTCTTCATATGCCAGGTCGGGTTGTGATCTAAACTGGAGATCAGCGGGTGGGAGCCGGTAACGTCCCTATCATATGTTGCAGAATGATGACTTGCATATTATAAGGGAGGGAAAATGAGTGTAGGTCTTGGACCAAAGCTCATTGCAATGGGTAGACATCAGGATCATGGAGAAGGCTAGTGACTGGCAAGTCTTTAGATTGGGTGTCATACATATGGAAGTGTGAATGGGAGACTAGGATCGGACTATGTGACAAGGCTAAAGATGTTTGTGGGTATAAAGTAGTGCATCTCTCGAGAGTGAAAAAATATGACATATTACTCCATGTTCTGGGAAAGAACTACAAACACAATGTGGAAAAGGACTCCACGAAGTCTTGTATAGCCCATCAAAGCTGACTGACATAGTTTTTTCTAAATAAAACTTACCCTTTTCTAAAAACCATTTTTGAGAACTTGCATAGGCTCGGGATCTATGATCCACGGCTGTAGATAGTGCATCACACAATTACATATTTAGAACTTACTGAGTACGCTGTACTCAAACTATTTTCTTATCCCTTGCTAGACTCTGATAAATTGTTAACGTTATCCCAATCCAAGAAGTCAGCAAAGAAGGACCACTACGAGAAACCGAGGAGCAGAGAACAAAGTCAAAGGAGTCAGATACTCGAAACAATGATGGTGGATATCAAACTGAACATAGATTGGAAGAAAATCCCAGTTATCAAAACCATACCACTAGCACATTGTTGATAAAGCCATTAGCCATAGAAATAGATCTTGAGGTAAATCTAGTGCTATACTAGTCTACAAGTTGTTCTTTTCTGATTTTTGATTGGTAGAGACTTGCCTGACAAACCTCATTATGCCACGGATGTTTCACAAGTCTTCTGAATGGATGAGAAAATATGAATATTATAGTCATATATTGAACCTGTGATGTTTCTATTATACTATTCTGTTAGGTGTAATATTCATGTAATGGTGTTTCCCAAATATTATTGCCACCGACTTGCACACTAAAATATACAGTGGTGTGCTAGGTCACTACACGCGCATATGGAGAGACGACCCCGTACACGGCGACATGTGTCGGCACCCCTATAGCGCTTGTTCGACGCTGTCATCCGGGCTGGCGGGGGCGACTTGGAGACGCCATGGTTTTTCTAATGTGGATGCTCATATTTGGGAGAAGGAACAAGGAACCGTGAAAATGAAGGAAAAATAGAGCGTGCGAGAGAAGCAAAGGCAGGTAAGCAGTTGCATTGCAGGTTCCCTCCAAAATGGAGCAGCTCCACAAAGCTGACTCTCTATCCATGGTCGCGATGTATCGGACAAGCAAGCGGCAGCACTCCAAAATCCTAGTTAGGGAATCTCCAGCGGCCCGATCCAAATGCGTGACCGAAATTGTCTATTTCTATCCGTTTGGGTCAGTCCGTGGTCGTTTTGGGCCGTGGTCTGGCTTGTCCGGGCGACCGCGCCTAGCGGAGCGACCTAAATGTCCGCGTCTCGTGTTTCTTGGCATCATCACTGGCCAACGCTGTCGACCACTCAGATTTAGAGGCAATAGCACAGAAAGTGAATAGCAGATAAACTGGCAGACATGTGCCATCGCCCTTCGGGCATCACCAACTAGTGGCCAGTGGTTCTGAAATGTACAAAAGGGGCAATATCATACATAATTTCCAAAATAATTGTGGCTTCTATGTCTAAAAGGTTTCAGCCACCGTCGCCATTCCCATTCAAGCATCATGAGCACGGATGGCATGCTTCCTGCGAGCGACCCAGGCCCTGCGATCGGGGTCAGCGATGGTGTCTAGGTCGTTGAGCATGATGACACTCTCCTCAGGCATGATCTTGGCTTCGGCTTCCTTGGCCTTGGCCTCTGCCTCCAACATCCTAGACCTGACCTCAGCCTCCTTAGCCTTGGCATCGGCCTCTCTCGTCTTTGCCTTCGCCTCGATCTCAATCAGCCTGGCCTTTACATAGGCCTCCTCCGCCTCAATTGACCTCGTCTGGAGCTCGACAAATGCCTTGGCGGTGGCCTCTTTCTCTTTAGGCCGCATCTCTTCCCTCCCAGCGATGGCCTCTTCCTTCTTCTCCATGATCTTCGTCAGCGTCTCCTGAAATGCCAAGGAACTAGCCCGGCGGGCAATGTCGGCATGCGTAACCTTGTGGCCTCCAGGCCGGCGGGCACAGGCGCCTATAGGGTTGGCCACGCCTTCGTCATTGCCGTCGTCGTCTAGGTCGATGACACCAGCCGCAAAAGCATTTCTCTTGCCCTTCTTCTTGTTGTTAAGTTCTTTCCATAGGGCATAGCTAGTCTCTCATTTTTTGCAGTCTTTGATCAACGTCCAACAATGCGTCAACGTGAAGTCCTTGTTATAATTCACCTTCTTGAAGTGCTCCATTGCTTTCATGACCTACATATATGGATGCCGACAATGGCTCAATGCATATGCAAGACATCGACAAGGAGAGGAAGGGGTTTTACCATTTCAACTGGCAACATGCCAGTTTTTCCTTTTCGTCACCATCTCATAAGAGCCTTGGAACTTGCTACACTCGGCATGGATGGTGCCCTGCCGCTTAGAGAGAGAGAGAGAGAGATCATTCCGATCGTTGTAGAAGACGTCCTTGCCAAATTCCTATTCTCATGGAAGAACCTGCCCACCTTTCTCCAATAGCCAAAACCCTTTTACTCGACGTCGCATAGAGGATCTAGCGAAACCTCCATCCATGCCTTGCATAGGATCTTGTCCTTGTCGGTGGTGTAGCTCGTGGTTCGTTGGATCAACTTCATGGTGTCAACGAGTGACGCCGCAAGTGAAGTGGCCAGCGATGCGACGGTGACCCCCTCGCCCATGGAAGCGGCATCATTTCCAAACAATGACTCATCCGTAAGGTTGTAGGCATCTTGTTGTGTCTCTGCCTGCGCCTGTTGCTGCGTCTCTTCATCGTCGTCATAGTCGCGGCCACCCTCATTGATCATGTCGTTCATGGTGTCCTCGGCATCGTTGGCCACGAAATCCTGCACCGAATTTGGCCTAGGTGAAGAGATGGGAGCGGTGTGCTAGCAAAGACGAAGAGATGCCGCCACATACCATGCCGTCATCGGTCGGCAGCGCGTCGGGCATTCCGCCAAACTGGTTTACTGGCGCCGGCATGTCCGCAGCAGATATGGACCGCTGCTTCTTTGATGCCTCCAGAGTTGTGTCTGTGGTCGCTAGAGTGCGGTTGAGGTCGATGCCGAGCTCTCCCGCCCCTGATGACGCCGTGCGGGGGTGAACGAACCGGGAGAGCGAGGTGGCGATCCTAGTGTGGCCTCCGACCAAAGGTGTGCACGAGCATGGCTTCCTAGGCTAGCCGCAAGGGATGGACGTGACGGAGCTGGTAGAGGATGTGCCGGCCATGGAAAAGCCGCTGGCACCTAAAGCCAACGTGCCATCGAACGCGGCGGTCGTCGCCTCCTGCTTTATCATGTGTACAACATGCTTGGCAGCATCCACTGCCAGCTCCTTTTGGTTGGCCCTGTTCTACGAGGTGAGGATGCGCTCGTTCTCCTCCCGATGCTCCTTCTCGAGCTTGGTTTGGGCGAGTCGACCTCGCGCCGCAAGCCGCCGGCCAGCGCGCTTCTCTGTCTCAATTTTCCGCTCCTCCAACGTCAGGTCAGCCGCAGGCTTCTTCGGCCGGTCGCGCTTCTTGGCGACGGGAACGTCGGAGGGCGCAGCGTCGACCATGGCAGCGGGATCCATCGCCTTTCTCGCCGCTCCCGCTAGTGGGAATTTTGGGAGAGGTTTTTTGGAGGGAGAAGTGGAGTGGTCTGTGTGCCACTGACAGAAGGGACCGCCAAAAGATATGGTCGGACACACGTCCGAGAGTGTAACATCCCAAATTTTACGATTGCAGATGTTACTAGAAGCATGCATCATATCTTTGCGTCTTGGCATCACACAATAAAAACTGCATCAGATACTTTTCCCTAAACCCCATAGTCATATAAAGACTAAGAAGGGTAAAACAAAATCTAACCTACTAAACCTTTACAAAAATTTTATTTTATAATCCCATTCTAATCCTCTTCTTTTTAAAAAAATTTAGAGACCGGTCTCACTTATTTTGGAGTCCGTTTGCAAAAGTTATGCAACAAATAGAGAAACAGAATAAAAAGAATAAAAAAAGAGAGAGACCTAGCCTAACGGGCCGGCTAAACCAGCCGCGACCTAACTGCCGCCGCGCCTGGAAGAGTGGGCAGCGCACAATGCGTGGACCGGCCCAGCTCCGCCCTCCTGCGCCCGCAGCCGCTGACAGGCGGGCCCCACCCGGCATCCCTCTCCCCCGTCGAGTCTAGGTCGGACACAGACGCCACCGTGTCGGCACCAACCACCTCCGGCCGAATCGGAGCGAACTCCGTAGCCCCCGCACCAAGCAAGACCCCCTATTTAAACCACCTCGGCACGCCTCCCAAAACCCTATTTTTTCCGCCGTTTGGCACCGGGATGCCGCCATATAGCTCGGAGCGAATCTCGCCGGAGCCGCCGCCGCTGAGCTTACCGGACCGGGTTCAGGACCGCCCCTCCCCCTTCTTTCTTCCTCTCTGCCTTCCCCCTTTAGTACCACTCCGATTCATGCTTTTTTCCCCTTGAGCAGAGGCTCGTGCCGCCCCCGATTTGTCACCGGAGTCTCGCCGGAGACGGGAGGGATCGGCGGAGCTTCACCGCGAACCAAGGGCGCGAGCACCGTCGTCGTCTGTGCAGGAAGCTCCACGAGGAGGAGCTACACCTCGTCGTACCCATCGCCGCTGACGCGCCGCCGCCATTCGTCGTCGTCGTCGTCAAATCCTGCCGCCACGGTAAGTCCCTCCGTCCCCATCCGTTAGATCGCGATCCGGCGGTGTAGATCGACCCGTCCCACCGAATCGGTATCGGCCAACCGTGTCACGCCGCGTGGCACGCCCACGTCAGCGCCGTGTCATCGCCGCGTCAGCGCCGCGCGCGCCCCCACTGGACCAATTCCGAGCCGCCACTTGGCGCTGCACAGCTGGCCACCGTCCTGTTTTCTTTTAAATAGGCAGAAAACACTTTAATCTTGTAAAATTCATAGTAATTCGAGTTTTTTTCCAAAAATTGCGTATAATATATCGTTGGATTCGTAAAATTGAGTAGAACACAGATCTACAATAATATTGCTGTTTTACTACAGAAATCTTGCCGTAGGATTTAAAGTTTAGATCAGAGTATTTTAATTCTAGAAAATTATCCGTAGATCCGTTTTAGTTGATTCTTGTTGCGTTGGCTTTGTATCGACGAGAACTTCTGTAGAAAATTGTTACAACTTGCTTAGAGTGATCAGATCTGTTTCGAGATAGATTGGAGGTGTAGATCTATTTTTCTGAGCTTGATTATTTAGGGATTAACCCAAAATACATAAAATCTATGGGGAATCGATTCTAATGACATCCCCAACTCAAAAACACCCCCGAATAAAACCCTTGGTCAAAATTGAATCCATCCTTGCATATTACCATGGTGCATGGATGCTTTTTCTCCTTCGTGACATTGTTTTGTGCAAATTTTGATTGGATCTATGTTTGTGTTTCGTTAGATTGTTCGGAGTGCGCTGAAGAGTACTGTTGTGTAGAGTGCTGCTCGGATCAAGGCAAGTTACACCACTTGTACATATTATGTCCCAGTTTTTAACTATGCATGTTTTACTCTTCAAATTTTGTAGTATGCATGTGTAGGTCTTTAGTAGATTTTCTTATTACTATTTTTGCAAGTGCGGTTTTGTAGTATGCTATGAGTAGATTTATACTTAGGAATTTCCGTCCTAATAGGTTCCCCTTTTTTTTGCTAAGTGTTTCTTGCTATGCTATATATATACTAAGTGCCGTTGGGGGGGTTCGAAAGACTCAAAATTTTCTAAGTATGAGAGCTCTCTAGAGCGAACTTTTCTTCTCCAAAACCCCCTTCAAAATAAAACTAAGTTTTCTTCTGGGCGAAATGGTTGTCGGGACAACGAGTGGGATTTTGGTGGAGGACGGCCGCCCAGGAATCAAAGAAGTCTGCCATGTTTCAGAATTCAGAAGCTTCCAGTGCAACCACAATACATATGGGCTCTGTCTTGGCTTAGTACTTAGTGGGAAACCTCACCGGGGTACCAACATTTGGAGGTTCTTGGCACGGTTGGATCCAGCTGGTAGAGGGGCTACTAAGGGAGGGCCTCGCCATGGTCTTGTCTGTAAAAGGACTTGATCGTGGATTGTGGGGAAAGTGCACAACCTCTCGAGAGTATTGCAATCTGATCGATCAGCCGTGTTCACGGAAACAGAAAACATTGAGCATCTGAAGGATGGAGCCCCTGAAAGATCTTCCTCTCTCTTTTCCAAACTTAAAGTTTTATAAACCCCAAGGCGTGAGTAATATCGCCATTGGGTGGGATTTTGGGAACTTGGTGTGTAATATCCAAGTGCTAGGTTGATTGGGCACTTGGTGAGTAATATCCACGTGTTCCATTCGACTCTATACTACTTATCAAAGTTTACAAAGTAGGGAAATCTCTTCCTCTTTTCTTATTACATTGATAAAATTGGCTTTATGCAAATGAACCCCAAAGCCTACTCTTAGCCTTGCATGTAGAGATAGTCTTATTCTTTCCTTGGTGTAATTTGCCAATACATTCAAAGTATTGACCCAACTTGTTGGCTGCACGTCTTATATGCAGAATCCGAAGACTGAAATATGCGTAGGGATCGCGGGTCTTCACGCAACTATCCTGAGGCGTTGATGGACTCAAGTTTTACTTAGTTTCCGCTGTTTTATTTGAGCTAGCTATAAGCTATGCAAGTTGTAATAATTATACTCTAGATTATTCGTGTAATAATGACTTGTGTTTTACATGATATTCATCGACTGTGAAGTGCTAGTTATTGATCCAAGGACTGGCATGCTAATCATAGGGACTTAGGATCTTTAATGATCCGAGGTCACAACAGATGGTATCAGAGCACAACGTTGCCTGTAGGACGTGACCCCTAGGATTGGAAACCACCTTTACCATTGCGTGTTTTTGCCTTCCATATTCTTCTAAGTTATTTATGCTCTTCTAGTAATTCTCTTCCTTATTACTTTGTGTCTAATTTGCTTTCTCCCAACCCAAAGATGACGGCCTTCTACTACGACACCGCCGAAGACATCAAGTGCCTGCGCTTTGGGGAATGCCTTCTGGACATCATCAAGACGTTGCGGTTGCCCATGTCGTCAATCAAGGGGAGCGAGTTGAGGAAGATACACAAGGAAGGATGCTGGGCGATTGAAGTCATCCAACCGGGGCGCAGCAAGTCCGAACCCAAGACAGAGGCCATTGTACTCAACGTCACCAGCGACTCCAAGGAGAAAGGACTTAGCATCAGCATGCAGGATCTCATTGGACACCTTTGTGGACGCCACCATGAAGAGGTTGAAGGCCACTACATCAAACTCTTTGGAAGGCGTGATGAGAAGGGAGTTCCAATCGAGTTAACCCCGGAGGAAAGGAAGACATGCAAGCATCGAAGGATCCAATATCAAGACTTGGAGTCCCACATCAATGATCTTCAGAAGGGGAGCTGCCTTGAGATCATGAGGAATGACGAGCTATGCGCCCTAGTCAAGGAGAAGCACGAGAAGATCGAGGAGCTGGAAGAGAAGATCAAGTCCCTAGGAGGGGAGCTCACCGCCCAAGACAAGAAGTTCGCTAATCAAGAGAAGGGGGTGCAAGATAAGAACAAGAGGATTAGGGAACAAAGTCTTGTGCTCGCAAAAAATGAGATGGAGTTCAAGAACTTTGCCACCATGTTGAAGGACCTGCGAGCAGCCAAGAGGAGCTTGGAGGAGAAGATCACGCCCGTGACTATGGGATCAAGCTTGATCAAGAAGCTACAGAAGGAGAAGAAGGAACTTCAAGAGAAGCTCGAAGCTGCTACCCAGGAGCTACAAGAGGTGAAGGAACTTCAAGAGAGGCTCGAAGCTGCTACACCGGAGCCGCAGGAGGTGAAGGAACTTCAGGAGAAGCTTGAAGCCATGACGAAGGACATGGAGTTATACAAGTCACTGCTGGAGAAGGAAGGCTTCATTATTGACGATGAGGAAGTGGATGATGAGTAGAGTAGTTGGACCACCCTTAGTACTATATTCAAACGTTGTTCGCGATTGTAATGAGTACCAAAACTATTTTAGTTTACTTAAACTTGATTGAGTTGTGTTAAACTATGTGCTATGTGTGCCTTGCCTTTCTCGTGTGTTTTTCTCATGTTTACATAAGGGTAGGAGTTTATTCCTTAGGTTTTCTATCTATTCCTTAACTTGTTTCCCAAACCCAACAGATGGCGAGACGTGGAAACAACAACAACATGCCCCCAGAGATAGCACAACTTCTGAACTCCTAGAATCAGCTGATCCAACTCCTCACTCAAAACATGCAAAACAACAACAACAACCCGCCGCCTCCACCACCTCCACCGCCCCAACATGATTGCTTGACTCGGTTCTTGAGGTTGAACCCTCCAATTTTCTCAAGTAGTTCTGAGCCAATTGTGGCAGATGACTGGCTCCGCACCACCAACAAGAAGTTAGACACCGTCCAAGTTGTGGGAGCTGACAGGGTGCGCTTTGCCGCGCACCAACTTGAGGGACCAGCTGCTGAATGGTGGGATAATTACCAGGTCACCCACCCTGATATTGAAACTATCACCTCGAACCAGTTTGAGGCGGCCTTTCGTACTCATCACGTAGCCGCGGGTGTCATGTCCCTAAAGAGACGTGAGTTCCGCAACTTGAAACAACTGCACCGCTCTGTCTCCGAGTATGGGGACCTTTTTAATAAGCTGGCACGCTATGCACCTGATGATGTTTCCACTGATGCCAAGAGACAGGAGGATTTCCTAAGGGGACTTAATGATGAAATATCCATTCAGCTTGTGGCTCTGAAGTTTGATAACTATTAGGAACTTTTGGACAGGGCAGTCGTGGTTGAAGCAAAGCAAAGGAGCATAGAGAACCGCAAGAGAAAGTCCACCTCACACAAGCACAACTCAGTCCCATATCAGAAGCAACGCACTTCGTCACCACCACCCCACAACCACAATGGTCATCGTCATGGAGGACATAACCACAATGGCCATAAACACAGCAATGGAAATGGAAATGGGAAGGATCTGAGTGAAGTGACATGCTTCAAGTGTAACAAGACAGGGCATTATGCAACTACTTGCCCCGAAAAGATGAAGAATGGGAATGGTAATGGGAACGTGTAGCATCCCAATTGTCTAACAATTGTAATGCTACATGGTTTAGTAATATAATGGCTACTTCCTACATATAATTGTTGCATCATAATTATGCCATGCTCATGTCATCATGCCACCTTGCATTTGAGCATCATATAAAACCTTTTCCATTTGGTTCTTCTCTCATATGCATTATTAATTGTATTTGACTCTTGTTAAATTATATTTGATTCTTGATAAATGCTTGGTGCCCAAATTGAGTTGGGGGAATATCTTTTATTCCACTCCACCACTTTTCTTTTTCACCACCTTATATTTCTACCATCCTATTAACCATGAGCTTGTATTTTTCCTTTGATATTTAATCTAGCTCATGTGGGTGGAATGGATCCAATTCTATTTTCTTTGGGGATGCATGTATATAATGCCATGTTGTATTATTATTGTTATCACAAGAATAAAACATGGAAATGAATTATCATGCATGGGCCATGCATAATTATTTCCACCTCTTTCTTTTCTCTCTTTTAATGTCATTTGGTTTTGGATGAGTTGAATCAACCCTAAACCATTCTTTTTCTCTCTTCCACCCTCACTCTCCCTATCCATCACCCAAACCCCAACCTTTTGCTTGCTCTTTATTTTTGTTCATGCTCAAAACCCTAACCTAGCTCTTTTATCTTTTCCTCTCTCTTCAAACCCTAACCACCCTAGCTCTAACCCCCTCCCTAACCCGAGCTTACCTCCCTAGCTAAACCTAGCTACACCGGACCTTCCCTCCCCTTTCTTCCTTCCTGCCATGCAGGCCCTACCCCGCTAGCTCTCTCTCTCTCCAAACCTAAACCCTAGCCGAGGCTAGCCCTAGCTCACCCGAGCCTCCCACTCTTTTTCCTCTCCCTCTCTCTCTGCCACAAAGAGCCTACTGACCCTGTCCCTCCTGGACCGCGCCCTGGCCCACCTGTCCGTCCTAACCGTGCCTGCCCTGGCCACCCATGCCGTGCACGTGAAGGAGGAGGAAAAGGTGCCAAGGCCACTTTCCTCTACCCCGCTCCCACACGGCACCCTCTTCCTCCCCGTCCCTATCTACTCCCTCTTCCCCGTATGGTAGCAGCCCAGATCCACCCCAGGGTCTTGCCCTCTCCCCTCTTCTTCTCCACTGACGCCATCGCCTCTCTCGCCGGTCTCCGTCAGTACCACCGCCGTGTCCTCGTTCCAGCAGGCGTGGGTGACGTGGAGGTGGTCGAGGAGGCCGAGAAGGGTCCCCTGCTTCGCCCAGTACACGCCAGTAAGGAGACGCCGCTCTGTAGCCACCAGAACTACCGCCGGCCACCGCAAAACCCTAATTCCCCGACCTCTGCTTCCTCGTCGCTCCGTCGCCTCCCGCACCGATCCGCCACCGTCAATCTCCCCGCGGTGAGTCCCTCTCCCGCCTAGACACCCTCTGCCTCGCTGTAAAACCCTAGCCGCGACAGGCGTTTCGCCGAGCACTCTCAGTGCGCTGTGGCCGCGAGCGTCTGCATGTCGGTGCGTCGTGCCGCGACATATCTAGCCGCCAGCCGCCCTTCTGTCACCATCCCATACCCTACCGCAGCGGCTTCGCCCTCCGCACGCAGGCCCAGGTCGTGGGTCTGAGTCCCCCCCGCGCCGAGTCGTGCGGTCGAACACGGATCTGTCGCTAGGTTCAGAGAAAGAAGAGCAACAGTGGGCTCTATGGTCACTTTACAAATAGCCCCCTCTTTTTTATCTCTCTCTCAACCCGCGGTACGCGCGAGCCCACCTGCCAGCCGTTGTGTACATTTTACAGAAAGGCACCCCGGTTTTCGTAAAACTCAACCCGCGCTCCAGCATGTCCCCACCTGTCATCCTCTGCGGGTTCAGCCACTGGCACGTGGGCCCCTAGCCGCTGGTCCCACCTGGCAGTCTCAATGGCTAGGAAAACCCGCGGTGTAAAAAGCTTTGCGCGAGGATCTCGCCCAGTCAGTAGTGGCCCACCCGTCAGCGACTTGGGTTGGATTCGTCTGGGTGTAAAAAGTTTCCCTGTAAACTGTTTTAACAAAACAAATTCAAAAATGTTTAAATTCAAATTCAAATCTATTTTTAAATAACTTTTATATTATAAATCCAAATAATATAAATGATATATGTTTTTCAATCAGAAAAATGTGAGGAATTAAAATATGCCATTCAAAATATTATTTGAGCACTTTAAAATTTCGAGATGATTAAAATTACAAATAAAATGCCCTTTTCTTAATAAATTAATAACTTTAAATCTATAACTCCAAATTTTACAAATAATATGTCTAAATCGATCAGCGCGACGAGCCCGTTCTATCTATGCATTCCTTGTTCTGAATTGAAGAATGCATCATGTTATTATTAAAAATCAGAACTGTTTATGGCAATAAAACTTGACCGAAGAGATAATAAAATGCTTTATTCTTGTAACCCACACCTCACCATGCCATGCTACTTTAATGCCATGTAAATTGTGCATCATTCATCATGGCATGCTTGTTTGCTTGTCGCATTTTAATTCATATGCTTGTGTACTTTATTTATGTTGGCCCTTGTTTGTTTGGTTCTTCTTCGAATAGACACCCAGCAGGAGAATTACCAGGAATCACAGGAGTTCTACCCAGATCCATCTCTCGCTTCAACTGAGCTGCCAGGCAAGCACTACCACATGCTTGCATATATATAGTACCTATTGCCTCTATCTTATTCTTGCATCATTGAGTCGCGATTGCATTAAATTGAATCCCAAGTACTGCATAGCCTTTACTTTTAAACCCCACCGAAGCTTGTTCCTCCATCCCATGAGCCATTACCATAGGAGTTGTTTGAGCCATGCGACTCGTAGAAAAGCATGTGTAGGGTATGTGAGTATCTGATGAATAATGAGGTACCTAAACAACATAACCTGAGTAGTAATGGGATAACTAATGAAAGAGGCACCGGTGAGCAATATCTGCTATTTGGTTTTTCATGCTCACTTGTGTCCCGTAGGACCCCGAGTACTTGATTCCTGTTCCTTGACTATTCGCACTATCCACATCTGGGAGGCCTTATGGACCCCCCTGAGCCAGAGCTGATTCATTCTTATTTCTTGGGGCCACAAAGTAGTTTGGGGCTTTATTACTATCCTGTACTTATGCCAGGTTACTGCGTTATTAAGATTGTGCGTGGAGCACCTGTACTATTTTGGATCGTGGAATGTTTTCGCGGTATCGACAAGCTCAGTCACACTTTCGGGTTCCCAGTCGTTTACAGCCATTGACACAAACCTTGTGTCCGTCTCGGAGCCGGCCAACTTCGTTGCGGGTAGCTTAATGGGGTGGCCCCCTGAAATATTTCTGAATCCTGTGATCGCTTTGTCGTGAATGCCTCGTTGGGTTTTGAGTTGGTTTTTCCTAGGTTGATCGAAAGTGTGTTGCTATTCGTGCACCCCTGCAAGGTAAATCTTTCTGAAAGCCGTGTCCGCGGTTATGGACGACTTGGAGCACAGTTTCTCGATCATAGACAAGTCTCACTAAAGTACCGCTTTTAAATTGACTACGTACCTGACTAGTAAATAGTGCAATACTCACGAAATGGTTAATAAAACTGCCAACGGATGGGGGGTTGTTCGTCCGCTTCCTCGTTGGTAAGTGAGGAGGAGGATGGATCTGTTAATTATACTGTTATAACTGTTGTTCTTAATTCACGGACATTCGTCTATCATTGGTTAGGCGGATGGTTAGCGAGTATCTATAGACTTGTTAGTTATTATCTTTTGCTGCAATTGCGTCACCCCAGGTTGTGTCCCCTTTAGAGGCATAAAGGCTTGCTGAGTACCCCTAGGGTCTCACACGATAAATTGTTTGATTCAGATGAACAGGTGTACTCGCAAGATGGATACTGGGTGGAGGAGACGCATGATGTTGGCAACGATCACTCGGTGTAGAGATTCCGGGAACGGGGATCCGTGAGATCTGTGGGCGGGATGTGTTTATTTATGTTGCATCTTATGCCGATTTGCTTCTTATTCGTACTCGGATCTTGTTTTCTCCTTCCGCCTGATACTCTGATGCTTGATGTACGAGGAGCTATCCTAAAATATTATCTCTATCTAGGATATTTGAATCTTGCCGTATGGCGTTGCAATATTTCTATTTCTTTTAGATGGAATGGCTCTGAGAACTCTTGTATGTGGCTTGCATACATACTCACTTGTGTATGTAGTTGATCCCTTCGCCTGCCGATTACGCCACTCATTCTTGTCCCGATGTTCCGGAAGTGGTTAGGACGGCCGAAAGGTCTACCGTGAGTGGCCCCGGGCCCCACCATACTATTTTAACCACTTTCGCTCATCCAGGCATGTAACTAAGAGCGTAATTCACTGAGGTAGTTACAATTGGTATCAGAGCCATCCCGCCCTTCAGGGTCTCAGCCAAAATGGTCGTTGTTAGTCTAGCAAATATTTTTGGTAGTTATGTATACTAGGGAAAACAAAACGTGAGAGTAGGACTGCTTCCATTTTTCTTCTTACCCACCCACCCACCCTTTTTCTGGTAAGGAAGTGTAACGTTTTCAATCCTCTTCTAAAAAATTCAAACTAGGATTCACGTGTTCTAGGTTCCGTAGTACCACAGGTTGTGTGTGTGTGTGTGAATTCCTTGTCTATCTGTTGCATCCAAATGTTATCTCTATCTGCCTTTTGGTTATCAACTGTTGGTACATTCCATACCGACAGGCCTTTGTAAACCGACGCGATCTATCTGATTCGTTGTATACCGGTGCGATCTGTCTTACTCTTTGTTATCCGACGTTATTTTGTTTGGGGTGTTCGTTTCCGTAGTTACTAATGTTTAGGTTCATCTTAAGAAGAAGGTGTTGGGATATGTGTTTTACTGATTCATGTGCGGAGTAATGATTTGAGTGCGGGATGGAGTCACGACCATACCACTACTTTTATCTTTCGCTCTTGTATATTGAATCAGTAGAGTTACTAATCTTGATTCGTTAAGTGGTTTTGCGCATATAGTGGTATTTTAATTCCGAAATTTGCGGAAAAAATTTCTTTGTTAGTTTGTGTACCACACTCCTTGTTCAGTCGTGTGCGATATGCTTAATATCTTCTAGATGCCTTGAACTTTGTTGATATTTTAATATCATCTCAGTGAATTGTATCCTTTAACCTCGGTTAATTCCATTTTGGTACTATTTTGGATTATTATTATTCTCCATTATAGTACTGACTTGTGTTTTATATCAATCACAGGATGGCACCACCACTCCGTTCTGAGGAGGACATACCACCTGAACTGGGGGCTGCTTTGGCAAGTATTGCAAATGCCTTGGGAACTATGCAGCAGAACCAACAGCGCTTCAAAGAAAGCGTGAGGAGGAATGAGTTTGTTCCGCTACCTCCACCTCCCAAGCGAGGAGACATCAAGAGTTTTCTCAAGTTCAACCCACGCCAATTTGAAGTGTCTGATCAGCCACTTGATGCGGACGATTGGCTTCGTGAAGTATCAAGGTTGCTGATGACTGCAGATGTTCCTGAGCAAGAATGGGTCAAATGTGCCACGCACCGTCTGGAGGGAGATGCAGCTCTGTGGTGGGAAAATTACCTCAAGGCAGACCTCTCTGGTTTTCAGCCTACTTGGGAGCAATTTACTGCGGCTTTCAAAGAGCAATATCTGTCAGAAATTGTCATGGAAAGGATGAAGGAAGTGTTTCTCAACCTGAAGCAGGGCAATGACAATGTCAATACCTACTTCAGAAACTTCATGAACCTTTCTCGGTATGGTGGCGATGAGATCTTTGATGACAAGAAAAAGCAAAAGAGGTTTAGGCAAGGCCTCAATGCTTCCATCAAGTATGCAATCACTCATGCAAGGCCGAGGTCTTTTCTGTAACTCCAACATACAGCTCTGCAGGAAGAAGCAAGTAGGCAAGTGTTTGAGGAGTCAAAGAAACACAGCCGCGATGCATCAAGCTCTTCAGCTATGACAGCTCCTTCTAAGCGTCGTGTCTGGGTTGTTAACACCCCACCATCGCTCCCTGCTCCACCAAGACCATCAAGCTACGCAGCAAGGCCACCAAAATCCTTCACTTCAGCTCCCAGGGGCTACAACCACAACTACCCTAGAGCGCCTGGTGGAGTCCCTGGCTACGTTGTTCCACGTCCACCTGGTGCTTGTTACACTTGTGGAAACACTGGGCATTAGCACTGGAATTGTCCAATGAACAACAAAGCTCTTCCACCACCACCTCCAAGACCTACGGCAAGTTCTCCTATGGTTCTTGCACCTCCACCTCGGGCTCTCAACATCAACACTAAGCCTGGGTCTACGGTTGCTCGTGCTAACTGTGTCAATGTCGCTCAAGCAAAGCATGCACCTGGAGTTGTGATGGGTATGCTTACTATTAACTCAGTTCCTGCATGAGTTTTGTTTGATTCTGGTGCATCACATTCTTTTGTGTCTCACAAATTTTCAAATGAGCATGAGCTTGTTATAGACCAGCTGGATAAAAAGTTAATGGTTCTTTCTCCCAGGGCAAGATTGTTATCTACCAAGATCATCCATGGCAATCAAATTGAGATTGGTGGCTCTTCGTTTCCGGCTTCCTTAATTATTCTGGGCAATTCTGACATTGATGTTATCTTGGGTATGGATTGGTTAACAGCAAATGCAGCTATGATTGATTGTGCTGAACGTTCGGTTTCTCTGAAAATTCCTGAAGGCCATATAGTCTATTCTCCAAGTCTGACTCCTGCAATTCAGCTTTTCTCTTTGGCGGCTCTGAATGATGATGCTATGGAAGCTATTCAGAGTGTTCCGGTAGTCTGTGAGTTCCCAGATGTTTTTCCTGAAGAGTTGCTAGGTATGCCTCCGGATCGTGAGGTTGAGTTTGTGATTGAACTTGAACCTGGTACCGCTCCTATCTCCAAGCGGCCTTATAAAATGGGTCCTGCTGAATTGGCTGAACTCAAGCGTCAGCTTGATGAACAAGAGAAGTTGGGTTTCATTCAGCATAGTACTTCTTCTTGGGGTAGCCCAACCATCCTTGTGAAGAAGCGATACAAGACTGATAGACTTTGTGTTGACTATCGGGCTCTCAATGCTAAAACCATCAAGAATAAATATCCCCTTCCGCGGATTAATGATCTCTTCGATCAGCTAGCTGGAGCTGTGGTTTTCTCTAAGCTTGACTTGAGAAGTGGTTATCATCAAATCAAGATTCGCAAGGAAGATGTTCCCAAAACAGCTTTCACCACCCGCTATGGCCTGTATGAGTACACGGTCATGTCTTTCGGCCTCACCAATGCACCTGCCACCTTCTCGAGGCTTATGAACTCGGTTTTCATGGAGTATCTTGATAAATTCGTTGTGGTATATCTGGATGACATTCTAGTCTATTCTAAGTCAAAGGAAGAACATGAAGAACACCTTCGGTGTGTCCTAAACAAGCTTCATGAGAACCGCCTGTATGCTAAGTTCTCCAAGTGTGAATTCTGGCTGCCTCAAGTCACCTACCTTGGTCACGTCATATCTGCCAAGAGCATTGCCATCAACCCAGAAACTATTAAGACAATTATGGACTGGCTTCCACCCATAAATGTCAAAGAAGTCCGGAGTTTCCTTGGTTTGGCCAGTTACTGTCGTCGCTTCGTTCAAAACTTCTCGAAGATTACGAAGCCTCTTAACGATCTCATCAAGAAAGGCAAGAAATACCTTTGGACTCCTGCATGCCAAGCAAGCTTTGAAACACTCAAAGAGAAGCTCACTTCCACACCAGTCGTAGTTCCTCCAGATACCTCAAAGCCTTTCCAGATATTCTGTGACGCCTCATTGCAAGGATTCGGTGCGGTCCTTATGCAAGAAAAATAAGTTATTGCTTATGCCTCTCGGCAGTTGAAGACGCATGAGATCAACTATCCTACACATGACCTCGAACTCGCAGCAGTTGTCTTTGCTTTGAAAGTATGGAGACATTACTTGCTTGGCAACCGTTGTGAGATCTTTTCTGATCACAAGAGTCTGAAGTATATCTTCACACAGCCTGATCTCAACCTTCGTTAGAGGAGGTGGATTGAAACAATCAATGATTTCGATTTGACCATCAACTACACTCCGGGCAAAGCTAATGTCATGGCCGATGCTCTCAGCCAAAAAGCCTATGTCAACAATCTCATGGTGGAAGAACAACAGCCTCTCTTATGCGAGGAATTACGCAAGCTCAACCTTGAAATTGTGGATCAAGGGTATCTTCTGAACCTTCTGGCAACCCCACTCTTGGAAGAAAAAGTTCGCTCCATTCAACTTGGTGATCCTTACACTAAAAAGATCATCTCCAACATTCAGCTTCCGAAGTATGATTCTTTCCACGTTGATGACCAAGACACTCTTTTCTTTGAACACCGGATGTTTGTTCCGAACTACCCGGGTTTAAGAGAGCAAGTTCTTAAGGAGGTGCATGATTCTGTTCTTTCTATCCACACTGGCAGCACTAAGATGTACATGGACTTGAAATAACAATATTGGTGGCCTGGGTTAAAACGATATTGTGCCAAGTATGTCTCGGAGTGTGATGTCTACCGCAGAGTTAAAGCTGTCCATCAGAAACCTTCCAGTCTTCTGCAGCCATTGAAGCCTCCGGAATGGAAATGGGAGAAAGTAGAGATGGACTTCATCACTGGTTTTCCAAGGTCGTAGAAGGGCAACAATGCAATCTTTGTTGTCATCGACAGGCTTTCTAAAGTAGCTCATTTCTTTCCAGTCAAGGAAACAATTTCTGCAATTCAGTTGGCTGAGCTCTATATCAACAGAATTGTCTCTCTGTATGGGGTTCCTCTTGAGATCAGTTCAGACCATGGAAGCATCTTCACTTCCAAGTTCTGGGGAAGTTTCCAAAATGCTTTGGGAACAAAATTGAACTTCAGCACAGCTTACCACCCTCAGTCGCAAGGACAAGTGGAAAGGATCAATCAGATTCTGGAAGATATGCTCCATGCTTGCGTTATCTCTTTCGGCATGAAGTGGAAGAATGTCTTCCTTATGCTGAATTCTCTTACAACAATAGCTTCCAGAAAAGTCTGAAGATGGCACCATTTGAGGCTCTCTATGGTTGCAAATGCAGAACTCCGATTGGTTGGTCGGGCGCAGGTGAAACAATATTGTTTGGCCCCAACATTGTAACTCAAGCGGAGGAGAAGGTTCACATCATTCTTGAAAACCTGAAGATTGCTCAAAGTCGCCAGAAGAGCAATTATGATAGGAAGCACACGGACATGGAGTATGTCCCTGGTGATCTCGTTTACCTTCGTGTCACTCCCATGAGAGGCACGCACCTCTTTGGTATCAAAGGAAAGCTGGCTCCTAGATACATCGGTCCTTTCAAAATTCGTGGAAGAAGAGGAGAAGTTGCTTATGCTCTTGAGCTCCCTGAAAAACTCAAGGTCCATGATGTTTTCCACATCTCTCAACTCAAGAAGTGCTTCAAGGATCCCGGCAGGACCGTGGACCATGAACTCATCAGTCTCCAAGAAGATCTGTCTTATCAAGAACACCCCATAAAAATTCTAGAAGTCGCAGAAAGAAGGACTCGCAACAAGTCCATCAAGTTCTGCAAGGTGCAGTGGTCGCACCATTCCGTTGCTGAAGCCACTTGGGAACGTGAAGATGAGCTCTGTGACAAGTATCCTACCCTCTTCGAGTTTTCTTCTTCTTCCTAGAATCTCGGGGCGAGATTCCTGTTTAGTGGGGGAGAGTTGTAGCATCCCAATTGTCTAACAATTGTAATGCTACATGGTTTAGTAATATAATGGCTACTGCCTACATATAATTGTTGCATCATAATTATGCCATGCTCATGTCATCATGCCACCTTGCATTTGAGCATCATATAAAACCTTTTCCATTTGGTTCTTCTCTCATATGCATTATTAATTGTACTTGACTCTTGTTAAATTATATTTGATTCTTGATAAATGCTTGGTGCCCAAATTGAGTTGGGGGCATATATTTTATTCCACTCCACCACTTTTCTTTGTCATCACCTTATATTTCTACCATCCTATTAACCATGAGCTTGTATTTTTCCTTTGATATTTATTCTAGCTCATGTGGGTGGAATGGATCCAATTCTATTTTCTTTAGTTGGCTCTACTCCATATTTTGGGGATGCATGTATATAATGCCATGTTGTATTATTATTGTTGTCACAAGAATAAAACATGGAAATGAATTATCATGCATGGGCCATGCATAATTATTTCCACCTCTTTCTTTTCTCTCTTTTAATGTCATTTGGTTTTGGATGAGTTGAATCAATCCTAAACCATTCTTTTTCTCTCTTCCACCCTCACTCTCCCTATCCATCACCCAAACCCCAACCTTTTGCTTGCTCTTTATTTTTGTTCATGATCAAAACCCTAACCTAGCTCTTTTCTCTTTTCCTCTCTCTTCAAACCCTAACCACCCTAGCTCTAACCCCCTCCCTAACCCGAGCTTACCTCCCTAGCTAAACCTAGCTACACTGGACCTTCCCTCCCCTTTCTTCCTTCCTGCCATGCAGGCCCCACCCTGCTAGCTCTCTCTCTCTCTCTCCAAACCTAAACCCTAGCCGAGGCTAGCCCTAGCTCACCCGAGCCTCCCACTCTTTTTCCTCTCCCTCTCTCTCTGCCACAAAGAGCCTACCGACCCTGCCCCTCCTGGACCGCGCCCTGGCCCACCTGTCCGTCCTAACTGTGCCTGCCCTGGCCACCCATGCCGTGCACGTGAAGGAGGAGGAAAAGGTGCCGAGGCCACTTTCCTCTACCCCGCTCCCACACGGCACCCTCTTCCTCCCCGTCCCTATCTACTCCCTCTTCCCCGTCTGGTAGCAGCCCAGATCCACCCCAGGGTCTTGCCCTCTCCCCTCTTCTTCTCCACCGACGCCATCGCCTCTCTCGCCAGTCTCCGTCAGTACCACCGTCGTGTCCTCGTTCCAGCAGGCGTGGGTGACATGGAGGTGGTCGAGGAGGCCGAGAAGAATCCCCTACTTCGCCCAGTACACGCCAGCAAGGAGACGCTGCTCTACAGCCACCAGAACTACCACCGGCCACCGCAAAACCCTAATTCCCCGGCCTCTGCTGCCTCGCCGCTCCGTCGCCTCCCGCACTGATCCGCCGCTGTCAATCTCCCCGCGGTGAGTCCCTCTCCCACCTAGACACCCTCTGCCTCGCCGTAAAACCCTAGCCACGACAAGTGTTTCGCTGAGCACTCTCAGTGCGCCGTGGCCGCGAGCGTCTGCACGTCGGCGCGTCATGCCGCGACCTATCTAGCCACCCTTCTGTCACCATCCCATACCCTACCGCAGCGGCTTCGCCCTCCGCGCCCACGCCCAGGTCGCGGGTTCGAGTCCCCCGTGCGCCGCGCCGTGCGGAGAACACGGATCTGTTGCTAGGTTCAGAGAAAGAAGAGCAACAGTGGGCTCTGTGGTCACTTTACAAATAGCCCCCTCTTTTTATCTCTCACTCAACCCGCGGTACACTATTCGCACTATCCACATCTGGGAGGCCTTATGGACCCCCTGAGCCAGAGCTTGATTCATTCTTATTTCTTGGGGCCACAAAGTAGTTTGGGGCTTTATTACTATCTTGTACTTATGCCATGTTACTGTGTTATTAAGATTGTGCGTGGAGCACCTGTACTGTTTTGGATCGTGGAATGTTTTCGCGGTATCGACAAGCCCAGTCACACTTTCGGGTTCCCAGTCGTTTACAGCCATTGACACAAACCTTGTGTCCGTCTCGGAGCCGGCCAAGTTCGTTGCGGGTAGCTTAATGGGGTGGCCCCTTGAAATATTTCTGAATCCTGTGATCGCTTTGTCGTGAATGCCTCGTTGGGTTTTGAGTTGGTTTTTCTAAGGTTGATCGAGTGTGTGTTGCTATTCGTGCACCCCTGCAGGGTAAATCTTTCTGAAAGCCGTGTTCGCGGTTATGGATGACTTGGAGCACAGTTTCTTGATCATAGACAAGTCTCACTAAAGTACCGCTTTTAAATTGACTAAGTACCTGACTAGTAAATAGTGCAATACTCACGGAATGGTTAATAAAACTGCCAACGGATGGGGGGGTTGTTCGTCCGCTTCCTTGTTGGTAAGCGAGGAGGAGGATGGATCTGTTAATTATACTGTTATAACTGTTGTTCTTAATTCATGGACATCCGTCTATCATTGGTTAGGCAGATGGTTAGCGAGTATCTATAGACTTGTTAGTTATTATATTTTGCTACAATTGCGTCACCCCAGGTTGTGTCCCCTTTAGAGGCATAAAGACTTGCTGAGTACCCCTAGAGTCTCACACGATAAATTGTTTGATCCAGATGAATAGTTGTACTCGCAAGATGGATACTGGGTGGAGGAGACGCATGATGTTGGCAACGATCACTCGGTGTAGAGATTCCGGGAACGGGGATCCGTGAGATCTGTGGGCGGGATGTGTTTATTTATGTGGCATCTTATGCCGATTTGCTTCTTATCCGTACTCGAATCTTGTTTTCCCCTTCCGCTTGATACTCTGATGCTTGATGTACGAGGAGCTATCCTAAAATATTATCTCTATCTAGGATATTTGAATCTTGCCGTATGGCGTTGCAATATTTCTATTTCTTTTAGATGGAATGGCTCTGAGAACTGTTGTATGTGGCTTGCATACATACTCACTTGTGTATGTAGTTGATCCCTTCGCCTGCCGATTACGCTGCTCGTTCTTGTCCTGATGTTCCGGAAGTGGTTAGGACGGCCGAAAGGTCTACCGTGAGTGGCACCGGGCCCCACCGTACTATTTTAACCACTTTCGCTCATCCAGGCATGTAACTAAGAGCGTAATTCACCGGGGTAGTTACATAACGGCAACAGACACAACCATGGCAGTGGTAATGGAAATGGGAAGAAGCCGAATCCATTCATCAAAGCCACGGTGAATCATGTCTCCGTGGAGGATGCTCGTGAGGCACCTGACTCCGTGATTGGTAAGTTCAAGCTTAACTCCACCCCCGCAGTTCTTCTTTTTGATACTGGTGCATCGCATTCGTTCATATCAAGGGTATTTGTGGATAGAGGCAAGATACCTACGGAGACTATTAGTACTCCCCTAAGGGTAAGTTCTCCTGGAGGACAAATAGTGGCAAACTCTGGATGTCGTGGGTTAGAATTAAGGATTGGGGCACACATCTTTCCCACAAGCCTAGTCTTTCTGGAATCACAAGGATTAGACATAATTTTGGGCATGAATTGGATGACCGAATATGAAGGAGTCATAGATTGTGCCAAACGGACTATCGCACTCACGACTCCAGACAAGAAAAGGATCCGCTTTAAGTCAGCTTTCGCACTCAAAGGAAGTATGGTGAACTCTCTTAAGGGGGTTAGCTTGGAGGATGTGCCAATCGTGAAGGAGTATCCAGATGTGTTTCCGGAAGAATTGCCAGGGATGCCTCCTGACCGAGACATCGAGTTCTCATTGACTTGATGCCTGGTACTAGACCGATAGCAAAGAGACCGTACAAGATGGATGTTGATGAGTTGAAGGAACTTAAGAAACAACTTAGGGAGCAATTGGACAAAGGCTTCATTCAACCTAGTGCGTCGTCTTGGGGAGCGCCTGTCTTATTCGTGGAGAAGAAGGATAAAACCAAGAGACTAGTCGTGGACTACTGGTCGTTGAATGAAGTGACAATCAAGAACAAGTACCCTCTACCCAATATTAACGACCTGTTCGACCAATTAAAGGGAGCTAGTGTGTTCTCTAAGATTGATCTCCGATCAGGTTATTTCCAGTTAAAGATCGGGGAACGGGATGTACCCAAGACAGCTTTCACCAGAAGATACGGATTGTATGAGTATACTGTGATGTCTTTTGGCTTAACCAATGCCCCAACATACTTCATGACTATGATGAACAAGGTGTTCATGGAGTACTTGGATAAGTTTATTGTGGTATTCATTGATGACATACTCATATACTCCAAGGACGAGAAGGAACATGAGAGGCATATGCGCCTAATTATGGAAAAGTTAAGGGAACACAAGTTGTATGCCAAATTTAGCAAATGTGAGTTCTGGTTGAAAGAAGTGGGATTCCTTGGTCATATTGTGTCAGCTAAAGGAGTTGTCGTGGACCCAAGTAAGATAGCTTCCGTGACAGAATGGGAGTCCCCTAGGAATGTGGGTGATATCAGGAGTTTCCTGGGCCATGCAGGATATTACCGAAGGTTCATTGAAAACTTTTCCAAGATAGCAAAGCCTATGACAGAATTGTTGAAGAAAGAAAAGAAGTTCCAATGGACCGAGGCATGCGAAGCAAGTTTTCAAGAATTGAAGAAGCGCCTAGTAACAGCACCAGTTTTGTGTCTCCCTGACTTCCAAAAGGATTTACAAGTCTATTGCGATGCTTCTCGACAATGACTTGGTAGTGTACTGATGCAAGATGGAAAAGTAGTGTCTTACACCTCTCGGCAACTTAAGAACCATGAGAATAACTACCCCACGCATGATTTGGAACTAGCATCAGTTGTGCATGCGCTCAAGGTATGGAGACATTACCTCATGGGCAAACATTGTGATGTGTTCACGGATCACAAAAGCCTTAAATACATCTTCACTCAAAAGGAATTAAATATGAGGAAAAGGAGATGGCTTGAACTCATCAAGGACTATGACTTGGACCTGCAGTACCATCCTGGAAAGGCCAATGTTGTGGCTGACGCCCTAAGCAGGAAGGTCTATGTAAATGGACTTACAGTGGGAGAACTTCCAAAGGATTTGTGTGAACAGTTCAAGGACCTCAAGTTGGAAATAGTTCCTAAGGGGTAGTTAGCGACCATGGAGATAGTGCCAACGCTTCTGGACCAAATCAAAGAGACCCAGAAGGGGGACAAGGAGTTGGAAGAGATAAGGGCTAATATAAGCAAGGGTAAAGCAAAAGGGTTTCATACGGATGAACAAGGAACACTTTGGTATGAGAAGCGTTTGTGCCTTCCCGATGATCCCGATATCAGGAAGATAATTCTTCAGGAAGCTCACGATTCGCCTTACTCAATTCATCCTGGTAATACAAAGATGTACATGGATGTGAAAGATAAATTCTGGTAGAATAACTTGAAAAGAGAAATTGTTGAATACATCTCCTTGTGTGACGTGTGCAACAGAGTCAAGGCTGAACATCAAAAACCAGCAGGGCTGCTGTAGCCATTATCTGTGCTCGATTGGAAGTGGGACAAGGTAGGCATGGATTTTATCACAGGACTACCACGGACTCGTTCTGGGTACGACTCCATCTGGGTAGTGGTCGATCACTTCACAAAGGTGGCCCACTTTATTCCCGTAAAGACCACCTATACAAGTGCTAAGCTTGCCAGGATTTATATGTCAAGGATCGTAAGTCTTCATGGTGCGCCCAAGGGGATTGTCTCTGATAGAGGTACCCAATTCACCTCAAAGTTGTGACGACAGCTACACGAGTCTCTAGGGACACGACTGGAGTTTAGTACTGCTTTCCACCCGCAAACAGATGGACAAACGGAAAGAGTTAATCAGATCTTGGAGGACATGTTAAGAGCCTGTGCGCTAGACTATGGGTCTAGTTGGGATGATAATTTGCCATATGTGGAATTCTCATACAATAACAGTTACCAAACTAGTATCAAGATGGATCCATTTGAAGTTCTTTATGGCAGGAAGTGTAGAACCCCGCTGCTATGGAGTGGAGTTGGAGAACGTAGTTTGTTTGGACCTGAACTGATCAAGGATGCCGAAGAAAAAGTAAGACAGATTCAAGACAGGTTAAAAGTGGCCCAATCCAGACAAAAGAGTTATGCTGATTCCAAGCACAGGGATGTGACTTATGAAGTGGGAGACCGTGCATATCTCCGAGTCTCACCACTACGAGGAGTTAAGAGATTTGGAATCAAGGGTAAGTTAGCACCCTGATTCATAGGGCCCTACAAGATCTTGGGTCGTAGAGGGGAGGTTGCCTATCAGTTGGAATTGCCCGAAGTGTTGACTGTTCATGATGTTTTCCATGTGTCACAACTAAAGAAGTGTCACCCGGAAATGGTTGAAACACCACTAAAGGATACGGTTCCGTTGGACGAGGTTCAACTGGAAAACGATCTCACCTATGAGGAAAAACCCACCAGGATTCTGGAAACAGCTGAGAGGATTACTCGTACCAAGACTATCAGGTTTTGCAAAGTTCAATGGAATCACCATTTCGAGGAAGAGGCCACGTGGGAACGTGAAGAAGACCTGAGGAAAGAACACCCACACCTATTTGCTAACCAACCTGAATCTCGAGGACGAGATTCTTCTTAAGGAGGGTAGGTTAGTAACATCCCAAATTTTACGATTGCAGATATTACTAGAAGCATGCATCATATCTAACCTACTAAACCTTTGCAAAAGTGTTATTTTATAATCCCATTCTAATCCTCTTTATACAAAATTTTAGAGACCGGTCTCACTTATTTCGGAGTCCGTTTGCAAAAGTTATACAACAAATAGAGAAATAGAAAAAAAAGGATGAAAAAAGAGAGAGAGACCTAGCCTAACGGGCCGGCTAAACCAGCCCGCGACCTAACAGCCGCCGCGCTTGGAAGAGTGGGCAGCGCACAGCGCGTGGGCCGGCCCAACTCCGCCCTCCCGTGCCCATAGCCGCCGACAGGCGGGCCCCACCCGTCATCCCTCTCCCCCGTCGAGTCCAGGTCGGACACGGACGCCACCGCGTCGGCACCAACCACCTCCGGCCAAATCGGAGCGAACTCCACAGCCCCCCACGCCAAGCAAGACCCCCTATTTAAAACCCCTCGGCACGCCTCCCAAAACCCTAATTTTTTTCCGCCGTTTGCCACCGGGCTGCCGCCATATAGCTCGGAGCGAATCTTGCCAGAGCCGCCACCGCTGAGCTCGCCGGACCGGGTTCGGGACCGTCCCTCCCCCTTCTTTTTTCCTCTCTGCCTTCCCCCTTTAGTTCCACTCCAATTCATGCTTTTTCCCCTTGAGCAGAGGCCCGTGCCGCCCCCGATTTGTCGCCGGAGTCTCGCCAGAGACGGGAGGGATCGGCGAAGCTTCACTGTGAACCAAGGGCACGAGCACCGTCGTCGTCCGTGCAGGAAGCTCCGTGAGGAGGAGTTGCACCTCGTCGTACCCGCTGCCGCCTCGGAGGAGCACCGCCGACCGCTGCCGAGCGTCGCCGCCGACGCGCCGCCGCCATTTGTAGGTCGTCGTCGTCAAATCCTGCCGCCGCGGTAAGTCCCTCTGTCCCCATCCGTTAGATCGTGATCCGGCGGTGTAGATCGGCCCGTCCCACCGAATTGGTATCGGCCAACCGCGTCACGCCGCGTGGCACGCCCACGTCAGCGCCGCGTCAGCGTCGCGTGCGCCCCCGCTGGACCAATTCCGAGCCGCCACTTAGCGCTGCACAGCTGGCCACCGTCCTATTTTCTTTTAAATAGGCAGAAAACACTTTAATCTAGTAAAATTCATAGTAATTCGAGTTTTTGTCCACAAATTGCATATAATATACTATTGGATTCGTAAAATTGAGTAGAACACAGATCTACAATAATATTGTTGTTTTACTACAGCAATCTTGCCGTAGGATTTAAAGTTTAAATTAGAGTATTTTAATTCTAGAAAATTATCCGTAGATCCGTTTTAGTTGATTCTTGTTGCGTTGGCTTTGTATCGACGAGTCCTTCTGTAGAAAATTGTTACAACTTGCTTAGAGTGATCAGATCTGTTTCGAGATAGATTGGAGGTGTAGATCTATTTTCTGAGCTTCATTATTTAGGGATTAACCCAAAATACTTAAAATCTGTGGGGAATCGATTCTAATGACATCCCCAACTCAACAACACCTCCAAAAAAAAACCTTGGTCAAAATTGATCCATCCTTGCATATTACCATGTTGCATGCATGCTTTTTCACCTTCGTGACATTGTTTTGTGCAAATTGTGATTGGATCTATGTTTGTGTTTTGTTAGATTGTTCGGAGTGCGCTGAAGAGTACTGTTGTGTAGAGTGCTGCTCGGATCAAGGCAAGTTACACCACTTGTACATATTATGTCCCAGTTTTCAACTATGTATATTTTACTCTTCAAATCTTGTAGTATGCATGCGTAGGTCTTTAGTAGATTTTCTTATTACTATTTTTGCAAGTGTGGTTTTGTAATATGCCATGAGTAGAGTTATCCTTAGGAATTTCCGTCCTAATAGGTTCCCCTTTTTTTTCTAAGTGTTGCATGCTATGCTATATTTATACTAAGTACCGTTGGGGGGGGGAGGTCGAAAGACTCAAAATTTTCTAAGTATGAGAGCTCTCTCGAGCGAACTTTTCTTCTCCAAAACCCTCTTCAAAATAAAACTAAGTTTTCTTCTGGGCGGAACGGTTGTCGGGACAATGAGTGGGATTTTGGTGGAGGACGGCCGCCCAGGAATCAAAAAAGTCTGCCATGTTTCAGAATTCAGAAGCTTCCAGTGCAACCACAATACATATGGGCTCTGTCTTGGCTTAGTACTTAGTGGGAAACCTCACCGGGTACCAACATTTGGAGGTTCTTGGCACGGTTGGATCCAGCTGGTAGAGGGCTACTAAGGGAAGGCCTCGCCTCTGTAAAAGGACTTGATCGTGGATTGTGGGGAAAGTGCACAACCTCTCGAGAGTATTACAATCTGATCGATCAGCCGTGTTCACGGAAACAGAACAACATTGAGCATCTGAAGGATGGAGCCTCTGAAAGATCTTCCTCTCTCTTTTCCAAACTTAAAGTTTTATAAACCCCAAGGCGTGAGTAATATCGTCATTGGGTGGGATTTTGGGAACTTGGTGCGTAATATCCAAGTGCTAGGTTGATTGGGCACTTGGTGAGTAATATCCACGTGTTCCATTCGACTCTATACTACTTATCAAAGTTTATAAAGTAGGGAAATCTCTTCCTCTTTTCTTATTACATTGATAAAATTGGCTTTATGCAAATGAACCACAAAGCCTACTCTTAGCCTTGCATGTAGAGATAGTCTTATTCTTTCCTTGGTGTAATTTGCCAATACATTCAAAGTATTGACACAACTTGTTGGCTGCACGTCTTATGTACAGAATCCGAAGACTGAAAGGTGCGTAGGGGTCGCGGGTCTTCACGCAACTAGCCTGAGGCGTTGATGGACTCAAGTTTTACTTAGTTTCCGCTGTTTTATTTGAGCTAGCTATAAGCTATGCAAGTTGTAATAATTATACTCTAGATTATTCGTGTAATAATGACTTGTGTTTTACATGATATTCATCGACTATGAAGTGCTAGTTATTGATCCAGGGACTAGCATGCTAATCACAGGGACTTAGGATCTTTACCGATCCGAGGTCACAACAGAGCGCTGCGCTGTCTGGACCGACCCAGTGGTCACGCAAATTAGATACACGGATAAATCAAGCCAGACGCGTCGGGACGGACGTCGCGCATGTCCTCGCGAACAAGTTCGGATAGATCCAGACTGGTTGGGTCGACCAGGAGGTGAAGACGCCCCTTAGTGAGAACCGGTATAGACGGGGCACGTCACACGTGCCGGGTCGGGGACAGCTCCACCCCTGTTGTCCCCGCTGAACGGCGGTAAAAATGCGGCAGATACCCGGAGCAGCTGCCGCACGGCACGGTACAATGCATTTTCCAGATGGAAGAATAATCCATCTATTTTAAGTAGCTCCTCGTCGTAGGTGCCGTCTCATCTCCCGACCGACCATATCGCCGGCGAGATCCTCCTCGTTCCAGCCCGCCGACCGCCCTATGTAGCTTCCGAGGACCGGCGGCGTTGGTACACGAACCCCGTTCCGCGCGCCGGCTCACCGACGGTGGTTCCCTCATTCGTCCTACACGAGAACAACAATCTCGAAGACCTGAAAGACTGAGACTAATTAAAGAAGCTGATCGCCATTCCATTCAGCCCACATTCACGGGCATAAGGACAGTGCTAAACTTGAATATTCCCGACAACCTCATAGTACTACGAGCAGCCGCACTACACGACACGCACGCGAATAAGTAACATCGATTTCTTTACACCGTCATCAGGATGGGTTTGTTAACTGGAATCACCGTCCCTTTGCTCCCGTCTTTCCAGCTCAACCCCAATCTCATAGCATGAAAACCAACTTAATAAAGTGAAAAGGGTGACTCGTACGTTACATTTGACAACCACTCCACTAGCTAATATATCCGCAGCATTTTATAACCAAAACATAATCATTCACATGAGATCAATGGAACAAGAAAACCATTTAACAAAAGGAGCAATTCTCTCGTGTCCTAGATTGGTTCGCTAGATCGCTAGATCAGATAGCTGCCGAGGACTGGCTCGCAATGTCCGGGACGCTTGCAGCAACCGCAGCGGCGTTTTCTGTCACGGTGGCGACGCTGGACACGCGCGTTGGCGCCGTTCCGTTCACCGCGGCAACCGCATCCGCGACCGTCTCGGCGGTGACAGTGGACAGCTTCACCGCGTCGCCCTCGGCCGACGACCGCTTCAGGAACTCGATGCACTCCTCCACGGCCTCGTTCCTGATCGAGTCGTCCCGGCGGCACGTCACGGCCACGGCAGCTGCACGCCCACCACCATCGGCGCGTGGCGAGGAGGAGGCCCTGCTGCTGCTGCTGCTACGCTGCACCGAGGCCTTGGACACGGCGGTGAGCATGATGAGCCGGAGAACGACGTCGCGGATGCGCTCCAGCAGCGACACCGACGCGGCCGGCTGCGCCGTCGACGCGCGGCAGCTGCCCCTCGTCAGCCGCGGCATGCAGCCCAAGCTTGCCATCTTGGCTGCCTTGCTCTTCATGCTGTATAGCGTAGCTACCGTGCGGTCGATCCACTGACGGGCTTTGCGGTGACTGGTGTGAGCGAGCGAGTGAGTGATTTGCTTGTGATTGAGCCGGGGTAGGGGGGGTCTAAGGTGTATATATATGGCTGTTTCCTAGGTACGTGTAGAGTGTAGTACAAGTAGTAGTATATAGTACTGCCAAACCAATTAATTAACTCACTAATTGATCAGTCACTACGTATGTGTCTCTCTTGCTTTGGCTCAAGTTAAGGTCTTATGACTTGACAACTGGTTTGGCGTTTTCCCTCCCTGTAACCTGTAACATGGTAGACAGTCAGACACTCTGTAAAGCTCAAAGAATGATAATATAAAAACTTCTCTTGGAAAATAAAATAACATACAAAGGCGTACAAAATTTCATATACTACAACTCCCTCTGTACAGAAATTTGTTAAAACTCTATATACAAGGCGTAGTAAATAGTGTCTAAATTCATTCAAATTTTAACAAATACGCGACAGCTATTTTGAGACGGTGGGAGTACTTGGTTTCGTTAGAATTAGCATGCTGAACTAACCACCTTAATATTGCAATGGATTGAATGAAGAGTATAACGCATCTGTTATTTATGAACTTGCCACTATGTGCCTGACACAAACTTACCCACGGTTAAGAAAACTCTAAGGGCCCCGTATTTCGGACACCGGTTATACTCGGATCATCCGTTTGAATGGTCCTAGAATAGGCCACTGCACCCAACGCTATCACCTGTTTGTTCGTGGCTGGGCTTTTGCTGCCATATTTCATTTTGCACGTTACGCACGTGGTACTAAAATTGGTAGAAAACTTGAATAGCATTACATGGTACTTGAAATGCACAAATTAAAATAGCACTACAAGGCAACTCCAACGAGGCTCCACTCCTCCACAAGAGAGCACATGGCCGCCTTCTATCTGTCGAGCTCCTCCTGAGCTTCTTCGAGGCGGGCGCAGGTGGCCACATCGGCGGGGTTCATGTGCACCTCGCGGAGGCGCTCTAAGTGAGCCTTGTCGAGGGCACGCGTGTGCTTCATCTTCGGTAGGAAGACTTCACCGAGGATATCCTAGCCGAAAGGGCAACCGGTGGTATGGGATGTGGGTCTTCCCTGCCGTGGTGTGGCGGAGTCCCCGGCCTATGCACCGTCAGAGGAACTGTCATAGTCGCAGCCCGCGTCCACGGGTCTAGGATTCGGCGGCAGCAGGTGGTGGCTAGGTGAAGGGTGAGACACGAATGGGAGGCTGGTGTGGCTGGTTCGAGGGACCGGGGCTGAACAAATAGAGTGTGACCTAGGCATGCGACCTATCCACTAGACCGCAAAGCCATCCCAAATTTACGCTAGAAATACGGCAAAACATACGGGTCCACACCATGCAGTCCATTTGAGGGGGCACCATTTGACCTTGCCCCGTGCCGGTCAGACAAATTTTATGTATACCATCCTACAGACGACTCCACTCCCACACCCACAAGTCCCCCGAGTATATCAATGACACGTGCACACGTCAAGGCTGTCCATGATAAGGAGAATTCACTCCTACCCATATGTGACTTTGATACTTTCTTGGATGGATTGCTACTCCATGCAAACATGCTTTGTGTCCTTAGGTATAATCCCCAAGAGATGTATCAGTTGGAACAAGACACTGAAATCAAGCCATGTGAAGGAACTAGCATCACCAATACTACCATCGACACAATGGTACTATATGCGCTAATCTGGCCCGACCATGTGGCTACGACTTCTGTCAGTACTACGTCCTCACCAGCACTAGTACTACCGCCCAAGTTCTGCTAAATTGGTGCCACCCTTCACAACCTGTCCAGCAAGTTGGCACCATCTTATTGGAACTAGGTCGGAACCGAGTCGGAGCTACTGCTGCCCTTCGACCAGTAATACCGGCCAAGTTCCAACCCACTATCGGCAAATTAAGGACAATGTTTAGAACACCAGCGCCATTTTATTGGAACTTGGCCTAAACAAGCCCGGTACTAACACCGACGTCTGCCAATCTCCGGAAGATGAATCTGTTAAGAATGATGCCCTAAAGGCTCATATTCCGCCTTTTATTTGTTACCCAGAATACGACTTAGAGCTAGTTGTATGTGTCACTGCAATTGTTGTAGGTGTGAAACCACATACTCATATCTAGCCTAGCTAGTTTGTCCTTAGTCGTTTGAGATTGGGAGGGAAACCCAATACCGAGACTAATTTGTAAGTCAGAAGATGAAAATGTTTCACGTGTCATGAGAATGGAGATGCTATTCGTCTTACATTGGCTAGTTGTAAGAGGTATGATAGCCGGACTGATCCAAACGTTAGTAGGACGTGAGCGCACTGTCATACGCTCCAACTAACACAATGGAATCCTTAGACCTGAGAGGATCACACGATCCGAGTTGTGGACAGGCCGGCTTTGACTCCATCGAACGCTCACCGTAACCGGGAGTCATAAGGGTGGTCTTGGGCTGACTTCGAAGCAAGTTGTGTGACATGGATCCGCTAAGACAGAATTGTCCCTCCATCATCGAGAGATATTTTCTGGGCCCTCTCGTATGATATGATTCAGAAGCATGGACATGCACTACTCGGTCAAGTGTTGATCGAGGTAGTCCGACTTAGGAAAGCCAGAGGGAATCAATTATCACTTTAATGTGAAGAGAGTAAACTAGCACTGGGATGACAGAATCTCCCCTGCTGTTTATCACCAATATCGTGAGGCAAAGGGACTCGGACAGATCGTCACATTGAGGGTATTTGTGTAAACCGGGAGTCAGCAAGTCTTGCTAGAGTCCGCTACTGATTGTCATCTCTAGTCGAAAAGTCACTGAGCTACTGCTCTGGCTGAATGATTACTGAGTTGTGACCAGCTTACCGTAAGCCTGCGGGATCACACACTTAAGAGAATGGAACTAGGTGGATGATGATCCGACTATCACAAGCCGACAAGTTGGACTTGTTCGGACAGGGACATGTGTTAATGGGTTGAATGCACTTTTACTAGGGTTTAGGACTGAGGGACACAAGTGTTGTGTACCCTCACCTACTCTCCTATATAAAGGAAGGTGGGTGGCAGTGAACATAACACCGGTCTTGGATCCAGTGCTGCTTCCTAGGGTTTCTCTAGACTTGGCAACCACCTTCCTGTCCCGCAGCGGCAAGATCGAGACTAGCATCTCTCTTGCTATTGTTCTACCTTGTACGTGTGTGTGACAGCATAGGCACCACACTTGCGGTGCTCGCCGGCGATGTTGGGCGGCAACGAAGTCGGAGGTAAGGAGGAGCACGGAGCCGACGATGAGGTGGTCCTAGGATCGAGAAGTTTGTCGGAGCCAGATGAGATGAGGGGAACATACGGCACTACCGTGACGCGCTTCCTCAGCTTCCGCACCTGCGCGTCGAGAGGTATAAGCTATTGCCTTTGACCTTAGCCGGATCTTGGGGTGGCTCGCTGGAGACCTTGTGAAAGATCACGGATGCCACCTAGAAGGGGTGAATAAGCGTTTAAAAACTTTTACGGGATGGGCTTAACAAAGGCGGAATAAAACTACAGTTTTCTTTTATCAAGCACAAAGCTTATAAATACTAAGGATCACCTATGTGCACCGACAACTTATGCTAAACAAGACAAGTAACAAAGTGATAGCAAGATAGAGTACTTCAAGCACGAAGGCTATCACAATGTAAAGTGCATAAGTAAAGACCTCGGGTATAGAGATAACCTAGGCACACGGGGACGACAATATTTTACCGAGTTCCTCCCAACAAGCGAGTACGTCTCGTTGGAGGGGTGGGCGGTATTAACACCACCAACGCCACAAGAGGCCTCATCCTATTCTCCCGAGCACCCACCACACGGCAAGCATCCGATCCACTATGGGACACTTGAGGGCGGTCACCAAACTCGTATAAGATTGGGGCAATCTCCATAACTTAATTGGAGGCTCCCGATAATCACCACCAAGGCCAAAATCTTGGGAAGAGCTCCACAACTTAATCTAAGGCCCCAAGAACTCACCTCCAAGGCCACACAAATGTCTAGTCCAAGAACCCAAGAGGGTTAATCTTCTTGATTTCACCAACCAAATCCTTCGAGGAGAACTCAAACCGATGCACCTAATGAAAATGACAATAACACCACAAAGATGCTCCAATCCTTCACTCTCAAGTTCCAAGAAAGCTACTAAAGCTATTGGGGGAACAACAGAGGAAAAACACAAGGAGAACACTAAATCCTCCAAGATCTAGATCCCAAAGATTCACTCACAAAGAGATGATATAGTTTGGTCAAAATGTAGGTATAGATCTCCTCAATCTTTCTCTCAAATATATGCAAGAATCATTGGAGTGGGAGAAAGAAATCAAGCTCAAGGAGGTCAAACAAATGGGGCAAAGCTTGAGAGTAAAAGGGAGAAGAACCACCTAAAAAGAGAGAGAGGAAGCTTATAAAGGGCCCTAGGAATTTCTGCCCGTTGGGGCCAAAAACCGACTTGGGCTGGTAGTACCCCAGTGGGTCGGTACTACCGGTCCCCGACCTGGCGATGCAAGTGAAGCAAGTTGGTAAATGCCGGCGGCTGGCACGAGGCGAACGGGTAAGCGACGTGGGAGGCAGCGAGCGAGAGAAAGGGACCAGGGCAAGGACGTGGGAGCAGGCGAGCGCGCGCGAGGAAGGTTGGGAGTGAGCGGGTGCTAGCGACTGAAGCAGGCTACGCGAGCTAGCCCAACCCGGTAGTATCGGCCAGCACAGCCGGGCGAGGCAGAGAGCTGAGTAGCGCTCAGGGGCGGCCGGTAGTACCACCTGGCCTAGTAGCAGAAAACCTATTTTTCTTTTTCTTTTCAAACCAAATAAAGGGCAAACTTCAAATAACAATAACTTGAGTTAGGAAACTCCGATTGAGCTGAAACTAGTTTTGTTGAAAATATTGGATACCACCAAGTGAGAATGTATCAAGTATTATAATGTGAGATACCTTCCTTGGTGAGGATCCGGAAAACCTCCAAGATCAAAACCGTAATAAGGTATAAAAGGGAGATCCGTTTTTGAAGAACTAAAGATTGTAATGAACACAAGTTCTAGAACCAAACATGGATAAGATCCAACAAACAACCAATAAAGATGATGCTAAGAATGCAATGGTTTGAGCTCTCTCCAAAAGATATGATTGAGCTACTCACTCGAGAGCCCCTCTTGATAGTACGGTTATCTATCCTAAACCCGGTATCCCAACTACCAACATGAGACCGGCAAAAGGGAAAACCTATCAAGATTATACCTTTGCCTTGAGAAAACCACTTGAGAATGATGTAGATGATCTTGTCATTCTCAATATGGACACCTTTCTTGATTGCTCTTGCACGCACTCGCTTGATGAAGACTTGACATATGCTCCCACATACACCATGGGGAAGCCTCTTTTTTGACCTTGTCTTCATCGATCCATGACCACCGAGAATAGCAAGCTTAAAGCGTGAGATCTTCTAGAGATGGCGCATCTTGATCTAGCACAACATTTCTTCTAACTTCATATGATTCCAAAAGGCCCAAGGCCCTTGGACAATGATTCTTCTTCATCCTTTCTTACACCTTGAATCAAACACATGATCCAAGCGAAGCCAATGGACAAATCATATAAGTGTAACTCAATGCAAACATTAGTCCATAGAGATTGTCATTAATTACCAAAACCACACATGGGGCCCACATGCTCTTTCACCTTACTGGAGCAGTTTTTTTTGTTTTCGGCCTAGCTCTACGTGTTTCCAACAGTGGTATTAGAGAATCGGCTCTAGTTTTTGGCCTATTTCTTGCACATGAGATGTGCTACTTGGAAAGATTGGATCTTTCTCGTTGGTTTCATTTTGCCTTTTTGTATTGTTTTGATCTAGGGTAGTGGCCAGATCTGGTTTGTCTTGGCCAAGAAGTTGGTCAAAACTGGTCCAGATCTGAGTGGGAGGTCACATGGCTGACGTCCATGATCAACCACTAAAGTTGCTTTTCTTTTTGGACAAGAATAGGACAGATGTACCCTGTCAAAAGTTACAACTAAGAGTTAGTTGTTGTGAGTCGGAAAGGTTCTGACTTGCAAGTTTTATTTGCTTCTTTTTCCCTCAAAGGTCTAGTTGGATTACCCCGTCGTTTGCTGCAACACTACAAGTCAGACATTCTTGGTTAGTGGGCTCATATTGTTGGGGCACTACCAATTCTCTCTGATAATGTGTGAGAGATTCGGACTCTCTCAAGCAGGGCACTTGGTAGCTAGACGGAGCTATCACAATAGTTGTGGACTTCGGGGTAAGGAGGGTTGTCAGCCAATCCAATAGGAATCAGATGGAGATCTGATTGGCAAGGTGTTGCCTACTCGGAAGGTTCTCCGACTAGAAGTGACGCAAAGGCTCACTAGTCGTATAACTGACCAGGATCCTAAATCATTGTCAACTGTCGGAGGGGTATCAATCTTAGTGCTGGTGTGCACGATTATAGAGTTTAATCCACCTTCTCCTATTACAAATACATTGTCTTAAGTGTTTTGCATCTTTCGTTTGTAGATGGCACCAACTAGCACCATTCAGATTTCTAGTTTTGTGTTGCGTATGATCCTTGAGAAGGACAAGCAAAATGGAACAAACTTTACCAACTGGTATCGTAACTTGAGAATCGTTCTCCAGCAAGAAAAGAAAGAACATGTATTGGACAATCCAATTCCAGACAAGCTGGGCACTGATGATCCTAACATTGTAAGAACCGCCTTTCATCGGGCTCAGTATGAGTCGATAGAAGTCAGGTGCCTCATACTCGCTCACATGGAGACGGAACTGCAGCAGTAGTTTGAGAATGTTAAGGCATATGATATGATCGTTTCCCTCAGATGCATGCTTGAGACACATGCTAGGATGGAGAGGTACAATCTCTCAAGAGCCTTGCTCGGGTTCAAGCTGAAAGACGGAGATCCACTAGGACCGCACATGATCAAGATGGTCGGATATGTGCAGTCCATGGATCGTCTGGGATTTACCTTGAGCGAAGAGTTTGCTACCGACATTCTCCTAAATTCTCTTCCTATTGCTTATGGTCCGTTCATTTTGAACTACCATATGCATGCTATGGATAAGAAACTAGCAGAACTTCAAGGGAGTCTCAAGACAACAGAGGCCAACATCAAGAGAGGTGGCACCAGTCAAGTGTTAATGGTGCAGAACGCTTCCAAGATCAAGAAGAAATCTTGGTCTAAGAAATCCAAGCCAAAGGGAGACATCACGCTAGATCCAAGCCCCAGCGCCGACTCAATGCCTGGCAAGCCGGCAAAACCTCCGGGTACAGTATGCTTTTATTGTAAGGTAGAGGGTCGCTGGAAGAGGAACTGTGACAAGTACAAGGCGGATAAATCCAGGAGTGGAAGTATGACTTCTGACTCAGGTACACTTGTTGTGAGCATTATAGACATTTATCTTGCCAACACTCCTAGCAGTACCTGAGTATACGCTACCGGATCAGTTGTTCATGTGTGCAACTCAATGCATGGACTGGTGTGACACCCTCGGGATCAGGGTTAAACAAATCCCAGACCTTAGCCTGACATAATCTTAACCTAGAGCTCGAGGATATTCAGTGAGAAGTCGGTAACACAACAGTAACCCTGCGACACAAAAATTATTACAGCAATCTCATAACTGAGCGAAGAACCAAAATTTTACAAGCAGAGGTCACTGACCACAAACATCAAACAACGGAAGAAAAATTATGCTATTAAGTATATCAAACTTAACAAATGGCCTAAGAGGCCTGAAGCATAATGATGAAGTCCCAGCCCATAGATTCCAGGCTGCCAGCCAGGAACCCCAAACTCGTCGGTGTCGATGTCGTACATAACTCGTCTTTAGGGGAACACTTTCTCTGCTACAAAAGTATCAACAAAGCAAGGGTGAGTACAGGGTGTACTCGGCGAGACTTATGGCTGGTGGGGTTGTTTTGCATAAAGTCATCTTTGTTTATAAAACGAGAGGGAGAAGAAGCTCATCTAATTAGATTATTTTAAAAGGGGATAAGAGAGCGACATCTCCAAAGAATTGATCATCATATTGATATCCACCAAAGTAATCCTCATCACCTATCAACTATGATCATCCCCTCGTACCCATGAGGAAGCATCCTTAAGCACACGTTGAACTAATAAGTTTTACGATTAGGTTATAGTTCTCTATGACCTTCATGTCCGTTCCCAAGTCATCATAACCGTGGACATGGCTTTTTGAAAAGATTAAACCCTACAGGGGTGTACAACTTTACCCACATGTACCAACCGACTCTTAATGCCACATGATTAGCCCTCTTCCTTGGAAGGCCGGCAAAGGATAGTTGGACACGACCTTTACCTTTCTTTCGTCGAGACCATGAGCCACGCCTTAAGGAGGGTTCCGCTATAACGGTTCAAATCCCGAAGTCGGTCCCTAGAGATGGGAGTCAGGGTTGGTTTACCAGAAGAATCGCCTCAAGCAACCCTGGCCACACTTACCTACCTATTATGATGCACCTTCACCCACCAATCTTTCAAAACATTTTGTATGCATATGTCAAATGGAATGCCCAAACTATGTGACACATGGAATCTACTAGGCAAGTTAGTTACTCGTGAGGTTTTCTAGGCCCCGTGTGGTTGTACGCTTGTCTTGGTTCAAGAGGCTAGAACTCGGATCCTAGTGGTGGCGAGCATGGGACTAAAAAAATCACATACCACCGTGGCCTCCCATACAAGCCTTAGCATGTTTAACATTTACCACTGATCTCATCTCATCATGATCTCCTGTCATACTAGATTCTCTACATCTGATACATCATATGGATGAACCAGCTCTGACAGCTAAGTATGGCTAAGCAAGACACAGATATAAGCTCTAGCAGTGCACACAGCCAAACCTAGTTATGCTAGGAGAAGTGGATCAGCAAATATAAGCTCAAAGGGAGTAATGCAATAGATATGATACTCTATCTATCGATAAAAGACCATAGTGGAATCGTATGCATCATGGCAAGAATTAAAATACTTTGAAAGCATAGGATTCTTTTATGTGTGAGGCTATGCTTGCCTTTGCTTGTTGATAACCAAAAAGCAGAGCTTCAGACATTTTGTATTGGACTTGATTATAGTTGATCAAGTATTGTTTGTCAATCTTCGATGGTGTTGATCTCAGTCTTCGATCTCGATCTCGATATCATAATCTACCGGAAGAAGCAAACATCGGAAAGAAAGAGAAACAATCAACACATGGCATCAATGCAATACTCAAGCAATGATGATGATATGACAAGTTAAATTGTATTGAAATAGAACCCTAAGGCATGCTCGACCATTTTAAACAGGGTCCGAGGGGTGCAAACCCTAATACAGGAGAGACCCCGAAATCACCTGCGGGGTTCATTTGGTTCTTCTAATTAAACTTGTAATAAAAGTTATAGATCTCATTTTTCTGAACATTTGATATATTATTTATATTTCTCTGACCTAAAATGAATTTGTTATGATTTTTCCCAATTTTAATCCATTTTTAAATCATTTTAAAACAACTAAAGATTTTTTTGGAATATTATAAATTATTTTCCAAACTTGTCCCACATGTCAGACTTTTATTAATTTCATAAATTAATTTTCAAAATGAATAAATTCCTGACAGACTGGGGCCACCTGTCAGCATTTTCATTTATTTAAATAAATATAGAAATTATTAAATAAAAAGATAAAGACAAATGACATTAGCCTCACGCCATGATGATGTCATCGATGCCATTGCTCCTAGGCTGATTGTAAGATCTCACCATAATAAGATAAGATCCCTGTGATTGCAGTGCTAGTCCTTGGATCGAAATGCTAGCACCCACAATTTAAGATGAAGTACACAGAAACAAAGGTCATTATTACATCGCATATCCAGGAATATAATGGTTCTTACAACTCACTTAGCCCAAGGCTAAGATACTCAAGGTTCACATTACATATAATAATAATAGAGCCTTTGTCTTCATGCGCCACAGGCAAACATGTCGAGTGTACACCCACAACCCTACTCATCATCAGAGTATCCTACAACATAATAAGTTACAGCCACAAGGGTCAATACATTTGGAATTGTATTGGCAAGTGATACCATAGATATTTAGTATAATCCAACAACTACATGAATATATGGCTAAGTGGGGTTTTGGCTGACTTTGCTAAAAGCTAGTTTAACTTATAGTTTTTGAAGAGTAAGTTTTCTCATTCAAACACTAAGGTACCAATGATAGACATCACTGAACCTCTACCCATGTTTACCCACAAGTTTTAACTTAGAGAAATTTGGATGAGGAGATTATTGAACTGCTTCACTGTCTTGAGGCTCAGAAATTGTCCATAACCGGGGACACGGCTAAGTACTTAGTTTTACCCTCTCGAGAGGTGGTGCACTTTCCCCACAAGACTCGACATGCATCGAGATAAGACTTTTTAGAAGCAATCCCTCAGACCACCACGGACGCGTTCCATCCTATCACAACTACCACCTTCTGTCCGTATGGCTGAGTTCTTGTAACTTAGTTGGTCAAGGCAGAGCCCATATGCCATGTGGCTGCACTGGAAGCTTCGTGACAAGAACGTCTCCAATCTCTTTGTTCCTGGGTGGCCATCCACAAGTGTGATACACCAGCTGACCATAGACATGGCCCTTGAGTAACCACTCAACATAATCCAAGCAAGTCCCATTCCACCCAGGTGTTTCATTAATATTAGTTGTTTTCTTATCAAACAAAATAATATCTTTCCGTACTATCTTGATATGTATTTTCCACCCACGAACTCTAATAACATGGCTAAGCACTCTAGCATACGAAGTCTTTCAACTAGGAGATACTACCAAGATATAGTCTATAGGGTAGCATAGCATAGTATAGTAACATATAAATAATCCTATCATGCTAAGATCTACCAAAATAACACTAGTGCAATAGTGAAAATAATAGGACATGAGATGAAATATAACTTGCCTTGGTAGCTAGGGGAATAGGTACAATCCTCACAGCAACAAACTTCACAATCCATACAATCTACACAAAGAACAATACAACAACAATAATTCAATCAATGAAACATTACAAAAATATGAATGCATGCAAAATGCAATGATATGATCACAATTATATAACTTTTAGATACTACAGTACAGAGGTTAAAATACCTCATCTAAAGGCATAAGAAATACCCCAAAACAATTTATAGAACAATTTTTATGAGCAAAATACTCCTAAAAAGGTTCTGCCTATAATTCCAATTTTCAGAAGCAAAAGTGTGAAACAAGGTCTCTATAATAAAGGACTTATTTTTCTGAATCCATAGACACCAAATTTGCATTTTTTGAATTGTGGATCAAAAGTTATTGATTTTCTAAGTTTAATACAAAATCTGTCTAATTTTCTATTTAAACAAATAACCTGGGCAACGTGGCGCAATCTCATTGGCCCGTACCGGTTTGGTCGGATCGGCTGCTGCGGGCCGTTGGATCTTAAGTGATAAACAGACGGATCTGATTAGCCCGTACTGGTTCGTCCTCGATCTAATCCTAGCCGCAGACAAAAGATCTAACGGTCCCTGGTGGCCTGGCCGGAGACAGGTGGCGCTGACCAGCTGCACGCTGTGGCGGAGCGTCGGCCGATGGCGTTCCTGCGATTCTACAGGGGCAGGGAGACCATGGACATGTACCAGAGGTCGAGGAGGTCGTGGCGGTCTCGATGGAGGTTACGGTGGCGTGGGGGGTGCTCTGGCTTGGCCTTTATCCCTCGCCGGAGTTGCGTCGACGGCAGAGCTCGCGGCTCTGAGTCGAAGATGACGACCTGGGGCTCGAACAAGCAAGATAAGGGGTCAGCGAGATGCGCACGGATCAGCACGGTCTAGCAGAGGCCAAAAAGGGGCGGCGGAAACCCTACCTTCACCGGAAAAAGCGTTAGACGGCGGCGGCAGAGGGAGTTCGCCGGAGTTGCCCGCATTGTCGACCTGGAGCAAAAGAAGGCATGCGGCTGGGGTTAAAACACGCGCCAGGTCACAGCAAACAATACGGGGCAGAGAGGAGGGCGCAGTGTGGCCGGGGCTCACCGGAATTGTCACCGGAGTTGCTTCGGACGGCAGCGGTTTGAGGTGGCAATTAGGGAGCCTAGGGGCTCTCCAGGGGTAGTGGCTGGGGGAATCTGTCGAGGAGGGGGAGAGGATTAATAAGGGGCGGTAGTGATTGCGATTTAATCGCTGTAACGCACGAATTCAACCGGAGTTGGTAACGGCAGAGGAGGGGAGGGGGTGTCGGCCGTTCGCGTGGAAGACGCTGAGGTGGCGTCGACGTGGCGTGGGGCCAGGAGGTAAGTGGGTGGGGTCAGTGGAGGGGGTGTGGGAAAAGTCAGAGAGGGGAGAGGGAGGCCCTGGTGGGCTGGTTGGGCCGGTTTGGGCCCAATAGGCCAGAAACTGTTTGCTGTTTAAAAACTCTTTTCCCTCCTTTTCTTTTTCCTTTAGAATTTCTTTTCTAGGTTTTTGAATTTAGCAAAAGTGCTCCAAAAAGCCTCTAAATTTCACCAAATTTTTGGAGGACAAACCTAATGCAAGGTAGTACATGCCATGATGGAATGAATGCAATGATGATGATTTTTAGATGAAAATTTTGGGATGTTACAAATCTAACCCCCTTAAGATAAATCTCGCCCTCGAGATTCGGGTTGGCTAGCAAATAGGTGAGGGTGATCTTTCCGAAGTTCATCCTCTCGCTCTCATGTTTCTTCTGATTCAGTATGATGGTTCCACTGCACTTTGCAGAATTTGATGGTCTTGGTACGGGTAATTCTTTCTGTCGTCTCCAGAATCTTAACAGGTTTCTCTTCATAAGTGAGATCATTCTCCAGCTGAACTTCCTCTAATGGTATAGTGTCTTTCAACGAAGTTTCTTCCATCTCTGGGTGACACTTTTTCAGCTGACTGACATGAAATACATTATGAACTGCTGACAGAGATTCTGGTAATTCAATCTCGGATGCCACTTCTCCTTTGTGGCTCAAAATCTTGAAAGGTCCTACATAGCGTGGTGCTAATTTTCCTTTGATTCCAAATCTCTTCACACCACGAAGTGGTGATACCCTGAGGTAAGATCTATCACCAACCTCATAGGTAACCTCTCTACGTTTTGGATCGGCATAGCTCTTCTGCCGAGATTGGGCTACTTTTAGCCTATCCCTTACCATCTTGACTTTCTCTTCAGCCTCCTTGATTAGGTCTGGCCCGAACAAATTTCTTTCTCCTACTCCATTCCATAGCAACGGTGTAGTACACTTCCTTCCATAAAGGAATTCAAATGGAGCCATTTCTATGCTTGATTAATAGCTGTTATTGTAGGAAAACTCTGCGTATGGTAGACTTTCATCCCAACTAGATCCATAATCTAACGCACATGCTCTTAGCATATCTTCCAATATTTGATTGGTCCTTTCTGTCTGCCCATCAGTTTGCGGATGAAATGCAGTGCTGAATTTTAATCGAGTTCCCAATGACTCGTGAAGTTGTCGCCAAAAGTGCGAAGTGAATTGAGTTCCTCTATCAGATACGATACTCTTAGGTACCCCATGCAAACATACAATTCTATTCATGTATATCTTGGCTAGCTTTGCACTTGTATAAGTGGTCTTCACTGGTATGAAATGGGCCAATTGTGTCAAGCGGTCAACGATAACCCATATAGAATCGTATCCAGATTTAGTCCTTGGCAGTCCGGTGATAAAATCCATACCGATTTTATCCCATTTCCAATCAGGTATTGGCAGTGGTTGTAATAATCCTGCCGGTTTCTGATGTTCTGCCTTTACACGACTGCACACGTCGCACAAGGCAATGTGCTCTGCTATATCCTTCTTTAAATTATTCCACCAAAATCTTTCCTTAACATCCATATACATCTTGGTGTTGCCAGGATGAATTGAATATGGTGAGTTGTGCGCTTCTTGTAAGATCAACTTCTTAAGCTCAAGATCCTGCGGAACACAGATACGTTTTTCGTACCATAAGATTCCTTGTTCGTCTACATGAAATCCTTTTGCCTTGCCTTCACTAACCTTACTTTTGATTTCTTCTATTTCTTTGTCCATCTTTTGGGCTTCTTGAATTCTGTTCATCAGTGTGGGTTGCACTTCCAAGGATGCAAGGTACCCTTCAGGCACTATTTCAAGTCTCAGCTCTCTAAATTGGGCACATAACTCCTCCGGCAATTCTCCTTTATTGAGGCCATTTACATAAACCTTGTGGCTTAATGCATCGGCTACGACATTTGCCTTTCCAGGGTGGTATTGCAAACTTAAGTCGTAATCTTTGATAAGTTCTAACCATCTTCTTTGTCTCATATTGAGTTCTTTTTGTGTAAAAATGTATTTCAGACTCTTATGATCAGTGAACATTTCATAACGTTTTCCCATGAGATAATGCCTCCATGTTTTTAAGGCTTGTACAACTGATGCCAACTCTAGGTCATGAGTAGGATAGTTCACTTCATGATTTTTGAGTTGCCTTGATGCATAAGCTACAACTCTACCTTCCTGCATTAGTACACCTCCTAGTCCTTGGTGAGATGCATCACAATAGACCTGAAAGTCTTTCTCAAGGTCTGGCAGACATAACACTGGTGCTGACACTAGTCTCTTCTTCAACTCCTGAAAACTGGTTTCACAAGCTTCTGTCCAATTAAACTTCTTTTCTTTCTTTAGCAAATCAGCCATAGGCTTTGCTATCTTAGAGAAATTTTCAATGAACCTCCGGTAGTACCCTGCTAGGCCTAGGAAACTACGGATTTCTTTAACCGATTTAGGAGGTTCCCATTCTGTCACAGCTGCCACTTTTGCTGGATCAATAGCTATACCATTTCCAGATACTATGTGCCTAATAAAACCCACTTCATTCAGCCAAAATTCACATTTGCTAAACTTGGCATAAAGTTTGTGTTCCCTGAGTTTCTCTAGAATCAGGCGTAGATGTTCTTCATGTTCTCTTTTTCTCTTGGAATATACCAATATGTCATCGATGAATACCACTACGAACTTGTCAAGGAATTCCATGAATACCTTATTCATCATGTTCATGAAATAGGTTGGTGCATTAGTCAATCCAAATGGCATCACTGTATATTCATACAACCCATATCTAGTGGTAAATGAAGTCTTGGGTATGTCATGTTCTCTAATCTTTAGTTGGAAGTATCCTGATCGAAGATCAATTTTTGAGAACACACATGTTCCCTCTAGCTGATCGAAGAGATCATTTATTCTAGGCAGGGGATATGTATTCTTTATGGTCACCTCATTAAGTGAACGATAATCTATGCATAGCCTTTGACTTCGGTCCTTCTTCTCAACAAACAAAACTGGTGTTCCCCAAGATGACAAACTTGGTTGGATAAATCCCTTTTCCAACTATTCTCCCAGCTGTTTCTTTAGTTCTTTTAACTCGTCCACCGACATTTTGTAAGGTCTCTTTGCTATAGGCCCAGTTCCTGGCAGTAGGTCTATCAGAAACTCCACATCCCTATCTGGTGGCATGCCAGGTAATTCTTCGGGGAACACATCTGGGTACTCCTTCACTATTGGCACACTGTCTAGGCTAACCCCCTTAAGAGAATTAACCTTGCTCCCCTTGGGTTCAAAATTAGACTTGAACCTGATCCTTTTCTTTTCTGGGGTGGTGAGCATAACAGTTCGCTTTGGCACAGTCAATCACTCCTTCATAACGGGTCAACCAGTCCATCCCTAATATTACATCTAATCCTTGGGACTCTAGGATTATTAAATTAACTGGAAACTTGTTCTTCCCAATTTCTAGGGTTATCTGTCGACACCTAGAATTTACTATCATTTCTCCACCCGGGGAGCTTACCTTAATGGGACATCCAATGGTTTCAGTGGAGAGTTCGTTTTTGATTACAAATGCTCTTGAAATGAATGAATGTGATGCGCCAGTATCGAAAAGGATAAGTGCAGGAAAGGAATTAATCTTGAACTTACCAATCATGGCATCAGATCCTTCTTGAATTTCCTCCACATTGATGTGATTCACATGACCCTTTTGGAATGGGTTCGGCTTAGCCCCATCAGCCTTCTTCTCTGGGCATTCATTAGCATAGTACCCTATCTTCTTGCACTTGAAACATTCCACCTGAATGATGTATTTCTTTGCTGGTTGACTGTGACGATTCTGTCCATTTTGGTTTCCATGGCCATGACCATTGTGGTTGTTCCTGAATCCACTTTTGTTATGTCCATGATGATTGTTTCCATCATGGTGGTGGTTATTGTTACGATGTTTATTATGATTCCCATTCTTGTGGAATCCTGAACTCCCACTTCCTTCACCATGAGAGCGCTTGTGAGGTGATCCTGATCCAAACTTATCAAAATGGTGCTTTCTCTTTCTACCCTCCACTTGCTTCATCTTGTTTTCTAGGATGCTAGCTTTATCACACAAAGATTGATAGGTTGGAACATAGGCAACAGATAGTTGCATAGAAATTTCATCATTCAACCCATCCAGGAACTTCTCCTTTCTCTTGGCATCAGTGTCAACATCATCTGGTGCATAACGTGACAGATTGTTGAACTCTTCGATGTACTCAGAAATACTGCGGTGGCGTTGCTTGAGGTTATGAAACTCCTTTTTCTTCAACCCCATTATCCCAGAAGAGATGTGAGTGGTGCGAAACCCATCCTCAAACATTGCCCAAGTCACTTCCTCAATAAGGTGGGTAACTTGGAAATTGTCCCACCAAGTAGCTGCATGACCTTCTAATAAGTGTGCTGCGAATCTGACCTTTTCTGCATCCGTGCATCCAACTGTGACTAGGTCCTTGTTCACAGAATGTAGCCAATCATTTGCTACCATGGGGTTAGTGGTACCAGAGAACTTAGCAGGTCTCAGCCTTAGAAATCTTGTAAGCATATCCAGAGGTGGTGGATTGTTCTGGTTGTTGTTATTGTTATTATTGTTGTTCTGATTCTGGTTTGCCATGAATCGAGTCATCATTTGCATCAATTGTGTCTGTGCAGCCATCATCTGCTGCATTCCATTGCCATTTTCATTGTTATCCTCATTGTTGCGTCGGGGAGGCATCTGTGGGTTTAATAAGGGTAAGTAATGATAGATAACCCAATAAAGTAACAACAATCAAACAAACAAGCACATGCAAGTTCAACATCACAACAATGATAGAGTTTGCGAAAATAAACACACTAGCATAGTCACCCACAAGTCGGTATAAACTATGCAACTCGATAATAATAATAAAACGATAGGTAGATGGAATAGTATCACTACTCCTCCATGTCAACTTCCTCCTCCACTAGAGCAAGTCCTGCTGCGGCAAATCCTGCCTTGTATTCCTCTAAGCTTGTAGTCAAAGCATCGATATTTGTCTGTAATTCTCTCTTCTATGTGCGTAGCCTCTCTATCACCTCATGATCCGCTTCCAACTCAATGTCCTCAAGCTCTAACTCAGTCTCCAAGTCTCTAATATTCTTGTTCTTCTCCTGAACTCTCTTCTCTTGGCTCTTGAATTTCTTCTCTTGGTCTTCAAACTTCTTCTCCATTTCCTTGATTCGATTTTCCTGTTCCTGGAAGGCCTTGTCCTTCTCCTTAAGTTGGACTCGTAGCTCATCGTTGCTAAGCATCACATTAGTCCTGTCAGTATCAAGGTGTCTGATAAGGCTCTCTAAGTCCTAGAGGTAGTGACGCACGGGCTTGATAGACTCCTTAGTGGCCTCGTCCAACACAATAGGTTCTCCATCCTCACCGCGCCTCCCAAAGAAGTGGAAGTAGTGGCTCCTGATCTCAGAAGAGTGACGTCCACATAGGCGTCCCAACAGCTCCTGCATAGCGACGTCAAGGCCCCTCTCCATGTCATCATGGAGTATCTTGAAGGCAATCTCCCCAGTTTGGGGCTCTGTCTCACGTCCTGGCTGGGTAACTCTGAATCCCCATAAGTCCTTCCTCTGAAACTTCCTCAGCCGAAGTCCCTGAATGGTAGGGATTGGAAGAGCGAGCACACCAACGAGCTCCAACATACGAGTCCCAAAGCGAGTCCCCTTGAAATCCTCGGCCGTGCTGTAGACAAAATTCGGCATATTTTGCATAGTATGGAGAAAATTAGTAACACACAATAGAGAAAGAAAACACAAGTCACAAAATAAAAATCAACCAACAAAACATTCCAAGTAGCAATACATTATTCAACTCAAGCAGTCAAGGTTCCAGACATAACTTATATTTGCCATACCACATAGGTTGGTATGATAAAAATACTAACGTGATAAAACGTCAAAGGTGGTGGTCCAACTAGTATCTCACTCCTTCTTAACCAAGGTGGCAATCTGGGCATCCTTGGCAGCAATCTGCTTGTCTTGGTCGCATAGCTCCAAAGCCAAGCCTATGATATCCTTACTTAGGCGTTTCACAGTGGCCTTTCAGTCTTGGACAAGACACTTCTCCTCCTTGAGATCCTCCTGAGTATTGAGCATTCTATACTTGAGTCTTTCCCCAAGTTCCTCAATAGCTTTCCACGCAGCATTCCTTGCAGAGTCAAAGAATGACGTGTGCATTTCAGAGTTGGTGAACATGCAGAATCCCGTACTCTTGGGATCATCTTCCTTGTTCTTGTACAAATGGAGTTGCACCCACCAATACTCTTGTCCTTCGTCTATAACAGGAAATCCCTTGTACACGGCTTCACCATTCATTCCCAAGCCGATCATGAGGTTCTTGAGTGCCTTAGGAAATTCTGTCTCACACTCCAGGGTCATAGTCATCAGTGGTCCCTTCTTGACAGATTCATTGATGGTGGACATCTACAAAAATAGATGAGAAAGGATGATTAGGGAAAGTTTTACGAGATGAAAAGACAAGTGTAAAGTTGGAATATAAAGTTATTTTTCCTAAGGGTTTTCCTTAGTCTAATCCATTCTAGGGTCACGAACCTACAGGAAACATAGTGCTCTGATACCATCTGTAATATCTCACCATAATAAGGTAAGATCCCTGTGATTGCAGTGCTAGTCCCTGGATCGAAATGCTAGCACCCACAGTTTAAGATGAAGTACACAGAAACAAAGGTCATTATTACATTGCATATCCAAGAATATAATGGTTCTTACAACTCACTTAGCCCAAGGCTAAGATACTCAAGGTTCACATTACATATAATAATAATAGAGTCTTTGTCTTCATGCGCCACATGCAAACATGTCGAGTGTAGACCCGCAACCCTACTCGTCATCAGAGTATCCTACAACATAATAAGTTACAGCCACAAGGGTCAATACATTTGGAATTGTATTGGCAAGTGATACCATAGATACTTAGTATAATCCAACAACTACATGAATATATGGCTAAGTGGGGTTTTGGCTGACTTTGCTAAAAGCTAGTTTAACTTATAGTTTTTGAAGAGTAAGTTTTCTCATTCAAACACTAAGGTACCAATGATAGACATCACTGAACCTCTACCCATGTTTACCCACAAGTTTTAACTTAGAGAAATTTGGATGAGGAGATTATAGAACTGCTTCACTGTCTTGAGGCTCAGAAATTCTCCATAACCGGGGACACGGCTAAGTACTTAGTTTTACCCTCTCGAGAGGTGGTGCACTTTCCCCACAAGACTCGACATGCATCGAGACAAGACTTTTCAGAAGCAATCCCTCAGACCACCACAGACGCGTTCCATCCTACCACAACTACCACCTTCTGTCCGTCCGTCTAGCTGAGTTCTTGCAACTTAGTTGGTCAAGGCAGAGCCCATATGCCATGTGGCTGCACTGGAAGCTTCGTGACAAGAACGTCTCCAATTTCTTTGTTCCTGGGTGGCCATCCACAAGTGTGATACACCAGCTGACCATAGACATGGCCTCTGAGTAACCACTCAACATAATCCAAGCAAGTCCCATTCCACCCAGTGTTTCATTAATATTAGTTGTTTTCTTAGTCAAACAAAATAATATCTTTCCGTACTATCTTGATATGTATTTTCCACCCACGAACTCTAATAGCATGGCTAAGCACTCTAGCATACAAAGTCTTTCAACTAGGAGATACTACCAAGATATAGTCTATAGGGTAGTGTAGCATAGTATAGTAACATATAAATACATGCTAAGATCTACCAAAATAACACTAGTGCAATAGTGAAAATAATAGGACATGAGATGAAATATCACTTGCCTTGGTAGCTAGGGGAATAGGTACAATCCTCACAGTAACAAACTTCACAATCCACACAATCTACACAAAGAACAATACAACAACAATAATTCAATCAATGAAACATTACAAAAATATGAATGCATGCAAAATGCAATGATATGATCACAATTCTATAACTTACAGAGTCTATAGTACAGAGGTTTAAATACCTCATCTAAAGGCATAAGAAATACCCCAAAACAATTTATAGAACAATTTTTATGAGCAAAATACTCCTAAAAAGGTTCTGCCTATAATTCCAATTTTTCAGCAGCAAAAATGTGAAACAAGGCCTCTATAATAAAGTTCTTATTTTTCTAAATCCATAGGCACCAAATTTGCATTTTTCTGAATTTTGGATCAAAAGTTATTGATTTTCTAAGTTTAATACAAAATCTGTCTAATTTTCTATTTAAACAAATAACCTGGGTGACGTGGCGCAATCTCATTGGCCCGTACCGGTTCGGTCGGATCGGCTGCTGCGGGCCGTTGGATCTTAAGTGATAAACAGACGGATCTGATTAGCCCGTACCGGTTCGTCCTCGATCTAATCCTAGCCACAGACAAAAGATCTAACGGTCCCTGGTGGCCTGGCCGGAGACGGGCGACGCTGACCAGCTGCGCGCAGTGGCGGAGCGTCGGCCGATGGTGTTCCAGCGATTCTACAGGGCAGGGAGACCGTGGACACGTACCAGAGGTCGAGGAGGTCATGGCGGTCTCGATGGAGGTTACAGTGGCGTGGGGGTTGCTCTGGCTTGGCCTTGATCCCTCGCCAGAGTTGCGTCGACGGCGGATCTCGCGCCTCTGAGTCGGAGATGATGACCTGGGACTCGAACAAGCAAGATAAGGGATCAGCGAGATGCGCACGGATCAGCCCGGTCTAGCAGAGGCCAAAAAGGAGCAGTGAAAACCCTACCTTCACCGAAAAAAGCGTTAGACGGCAGCGGTAGAGGGAGTTCGCCGGAGTTGCCCGCGTCGTCGACCTGGAGCAAAAGAAGGCATGCGGCTGGGGTTAAAACACGCGCCAGGTCACGGCAAACAATACAGGGCAGAGAGGAGGGCGCAGCATGGCCGGGGCTCACCGGAATTGTCGCCGGAGTTGCTTCGGACGGCGGCGGTTTGAGGTGGCAATTGGGGAGCCTAGGGGCTCTCCAGGGGTAGTGGCTGGGGGAATCTGTCGAGGAGGGGGAGAGGATTAATAAGGGGCGGTAGTGATTGCGATTTAATCGCTGTAACGCACGAATTCAACCGGAGTTGGTAACGGCAGAGGAGGGGAGGGGGTGTCGGCCGTTCGCGTGGAAGACGCTGAGGTGGCGTCGATGTGGCGTGGGGCCAGGAGGTAAGTGGGTGGGGTGAGTGGATGGGGTGTGGGAAAAGTCAGAGAGGGGGAGAGGGAGGCCCGGGTGGGCTGGTTGGGCCGGTTTGGGCCAAATAGGCCAGAAACTGTTTGCTGTTTAAAAACTATGTTCCATCCTTTTCTTTTTCCTTTAGAATTTCTTTTCTAGGTTTTTGAATTTACCAAAAGTGCTCCAAAAAGCCTCTAAATTTCACCAAATTTTTGGAGGACAAACCTAATGCAAGGTGGTACATGCCATGATGGAATGAATGCAATGAGGATGATTTTTAGATGAAAATTTTGGGATGTTACACTGAGCACGGGTGTAGCACTAGGGGCGATGCGGGGACGCGGGGGTGGGCTAGCTGGATGCGGGCATTTGCGTTGAGCATTATAGTGGCGGCGTTGCCTCGGTATGGTCACAAGAGAGACGACAGCGATGATAAAGACCGGTGGCGGTAGGTGATCGTCGGCAGCACGCTACAGAGCGAGAGGAGGCTAGGGAGAAGGTCCACAGGGACCAACACACCAGGAGCACGATGGTGAGGTCGGGGAGGTTGGAGGAGGCTGGACGAAGGGGAATCGAGGCAACGATTGCGACTGCTGGCAACGAGAACAAGCTCGATTCTGGCGAGGTGGGGCCTTCCTGGCATGCGCCCTTTGGTAGGAATGATGTGGAGGTCGTGGCGCTTCCAACGGTGGCCTCGGCGCGACGTGGGGTGGCCAGAGACAATGGGGAGAAGGGGAACCTAGGAACTAGGGTTTCGGGCACACGCGGCACATAGAGGGAAGCGAACGTGTGCGAGGGGAGAAGGAGGGCTAGGGTTCTCCAGCGGCTGCGGAGGTGACTTTATAGAAGACCGGGGACGGCGGCGCGCATCTTGGCGCACGCCGGCAGCGAGGGTGTGGCCAGCGAGCTGCTTCCATCACGACCAGAAGTGGATGACAAGGATAGTCTCGACAAAACGGTACGATTCAGGCTGGGCTAAGGTGGGCTGCGCTTGGGCCAGAGCTGAGCTGCAGCAAAGATTGCGAGAAGGGCTTCTAAAGGCTGCGCTGGGAGGCAGATAAGGAGAGGAGGGAGCTAGGCTTCAGCCTGCTCAAGCTCTAGCTCTATTTTTTATTTGTAAAACCTTTTCCATTTTCTGTTTTCATTTCTCTTTGGTAATTTCAAATACAAAACTATTTGGGGTATTTCAAAAATACCAGAGGCTTTATGAAATTATAGAAAATATTGTAGAGGCCCTTTTATACTGTTTGGGCTCCACACTTTTGATCTTTTCAAAATACAAAAACCATTTTGAATTCATTTGAGAGAGAGGAAACTAGGGTTTTAGGGTTTTACATTTTCTTATTTGCATTTTTATTTAGTCTTAGCAAAAGATGATGCTCATGAATGCACAAACAAAACACTAATTAGTATTAGCTAAAACTGGGGAGTTACAACTGGTAAGGCATAGGAGCGTGGCGAGAGGGGAAATTGACACCAGAATCGGAAACAAGGCAAGAGTTGCTGGGTTAGACGTAGGGACGATGCAACTCCAATTACCTTCAGGTGATGGACTCCTGGATACTTCCGGCTTGGAGCCGTTCGAAACATGCAAATCATGTTTGCTTGGAAAGATGACCAAGACACCTTTAGCAAAGAGTTGCGAGAGGGCGTCTAACTTGCTGGAACTGATACATAGTGATGTATGTGGTCCAATGAACATGACAACCAGAGGTGGTTATGAGTATTTTGTCACGTTCACGGGATCTCGGTAGATATTGTTATGTTTACCTGATGAAATCCAAGTCGGAGACCTTTGAAAGGTTTAAAGAGTTTCAAAGTGAAGTGCAAAACCAACACGGCAAGAATATTAAGTTTCTGTGATCATATCATGGAGGCAAATATATGAGCCATGAGTTTGATGACTATCTCAAGATTTGTGGAATAGTTCCACAGCTCACCCCGTCGGGAACACCTTAGAGGAATGGTATGTCGGAAAGGTAGAACCGAACCTTGTTAGACATGGTGAGGTCGATGATGAGTAGGACAGATCTACCTTTATCATTCTGGGGTTTTTGTCTAGAGAAAACATCGATAACACTAAACAAGGTACCGTCTAAATCAGTAGAAAAGACACCACATGAGATGTGGATGGTCAAGAAGCCGGCCTTGGATTTTCTTAAGATTTGGGGGTGTGAAGCTTTTATCAAGAGATTACAATCTGACAAGCTCAGGCCCAAGTCGGATAAGGTAGTTTTCGTAGGTTACCCTAAGAAAACGTTGGGTTACTATTTCCACAACCGAGAAGAGGTCAAAGTGTTTGTCGCTTGAAACGGGGTCATTCTAGAGAAAGAATTTCTTAGCCAGAAAGATTGTTAGAATAGGGTGCACCTAGAAGAAATTCAGGATTCACCGACTCATGACAAGTCGGAGGCCTTGGAGGTTGAGCTAGACGTTATGCCTAAGCCGGTAAATGCACCAGAGCCACGAAGATTAGCAAGACCATGTGTAGACGTACTTAGGCTAGATGGTGATGAGCCGACTATCAATCAGGATGCGACGGGAAGTACTAATTCTGAGTCATGGCTTGGAGCCATGAGATCCGAGTTAAAGTCTATGGATGTCAATCAAGTTTGGAACTTGGTTGATATGCCAGATGGTGCAAGATCCATCGAGAGCAAATGGGTCTTTAAGAGGAAAATTGACCAAGATAGAAATACTTCTATCTATAAAGCACAGCTTGCCGCGAAAGGGTTCCGACAAGTTCAAGGAGTTGACTATGATGAGACTTTCTTGCCAGTAGCGATGCTTAAGTCGGTGAGCATCATGTTAGCACTAGCTGCATATTTCGATTGGGAGGTATGGCAGATGGATGTCAAAACGGCTTTCCTTAATAGAAATTTAGCCGAGGACGTGTATATGATATAGCCTGAGGGTTTTGTCGATCCGGCTAGTCCTAACAAAGTTTTCAAGCTTCGGAAATCCATCTATGGATTGAAGCAAGCAAGTTGGATTTGGAACATTCATTTTGATGAAGTGGTCAAATCGTTTGGCTTCATCCAAATAGAACAAGATTCTTGTGTATACAGGAAGTTTAGCGAAAGCTTAGTTGTCTTTCTACTACTATATGTAGATGATATACTGATAATCATAAACAATGTTCCAATGTTGCAAAAAATCAAGGATTCTTTGGAAAGGTGTTTCCAAATGAAGGACTTGGCTGAGGCGGTATTTATACTAGGAATTAAGATCTATAGAGATAGATTCCAGAGACTCATAGGTTTGAGTCAGAGTACATATCTAGATAGATATTAATAAAGTTCAATATGGATTTGGCTAAGAAGGGGTTCTTGCCAATGGCTCATGGAATCCGACTTAGTAAGACTCAATGCCCAACGTCGGCTGATGAGCGAAATCGGATGGAGAGGATCCCTCATGCTTTGGCAGTAGGATCGATCATGTATGCGATTATATGTACTAGGTCAGATATTTCCTATGCTCTAAGTGTAACGAGCAGATATCATTCGAATCCTAGCGAAAGCCACTCGACAACAGTAAATAATATCTTTAAGTACTTGAGACATACTCAAAATGAGTTCCTAGTCTATGGTGGTGACGAAGAGCTAGGTGTAAAGGGTTACACGGATGCTAGCTTTCAGACCGACCTGGATGACTCACGCTCGCAATCCGACTATGTTTTCATTGTGAATGGAGGTGTAGTGAGCTGGAAGAGTTCCAAGCAAGAATCGGTGGCCGATTCTACTATGAAAGCTGAGTATGTTGCTGCCTCAGAGGTGGCAAAAGAAGGGATTTGGATCAGAAATTTTCGGACCGAACTCGGTGTTGTTCTAGGCTCGTCCAGCCTGTTAGAAGTGTATTGTGACAATACTGGTGCTATTGCACAACCAAGAGAGCCACGGGCACACCAGAAGAATAAGCACATACTCGGGAAATTTCACCTGATTTGGTAGTTCTTCGATCGCGGATAAATTAAGCTATGCAATCTACACGCGAATGCAAATGTTGCAGACCCATTGACCAAGCTACTTCCACAACCTAAGTTTGAGGTGCACGTAAGAGCGATGGGCATGATATGCCTAAGGCCTGGAGATGCCTAAGTCTTCAACTCTAGTGCAAGTGGTAGACTGTTAGGAATGATGCCCTCGAGGCTCACATTCCGCCTTGTATTTGTAACCCAGTATCCGGCTTAGAGCTATTTGTATGTGTGATTGGAATTGTTGAAGGTGTAAAACCACATACTCATATCTAGCCCTAGCCAATTTGTCCTTAGTCGTTTCAGGTTGGGAGGGAAACCCACTACCGAGACAAGTTGGAAGATGACAATGTTTCATGTGTCATGCGCATGGAGATGCTATCCTCCTTGCATTGGCTAGGTACGATACCAGACCGATCCAAAGATTGGTCGGACGTGAGCACATCGTCATACGCTCTGACTGACTCAATGGAATCCTTAGACCTGAGGGGATCACACGATCCGACTTATGGAAAAGCCGGTTTTGACTCCATATAATGGTCACCGTAACTAGAAGTCATAAGGGTGGTCTTGGGCCGAACTCAAAGCAAGTTGCGTGATGTGGATCTGCTAAGACGGAATTTTCCCCTCCATATCGGAGAGATATTCTCTAGGACTTCTCTATGATATGATTCAGAAGCATGGCCATGCACTACTTGATCAAGTGTTGATCGAGGTAGTCCGACTCAGGGAAGCCGGAGGTAATCAGTTATCACTACAATGAGAAGAGAGTAAACTGGCATCAGATGGCAGAATCTCCCTTGCGGTGTATCACCAATATCGTGAGGCAAAGGGACCCAGACAGATCCTCACATTGAGGGCACTTGTGTAAACCAGGAGTCGGCAAGTCTTTCTAGAGGCCACTACCAATTATCAGCTCTAGTTGGAAAGTCATTGAGATACTGCTCTGACTGAATGATTATTGAGTTGTGTTCGGCTTATCCTAAGCCTACAGGATCACACACTTAAGAGAGTGGAACTAGACGGATGATAATCCGATTATCACAAGCCAGCAAGTTGGACTTGTTCGGACAGGGACACATGTCAATGGGTTAGACCCACTTTGACTAGGGTTTAGGACTGAGGGACACAAGTGTTGTGTGCCCTCACCTACTCGCCTATTGATGGCTCGTGTTGATGTAGAGCTTGTTGGGAACCCCAAGAGGAAGGTATGATGAGCACAACAGCAAGTTTCCCTCAGTTATGAAACCAAGGTTTAATCGAACCAGTAGGAGCAAGGAAACACCCCAAAGGTGTTGCTAGCTGAGCCTTGGCATGGCGCACTACCGGTGCTAGTAGCAACATGGAGACCTACACAACACAACCACAGAACTCTGTCCCCAACTTGCGATGAGGTTGTCAATCTCACCATGTTTTGCTGAAAACAAAGGATTAAACGTATCGAATGGAAAGAAGTAATAGTTTGTAGAAAGTAAACACAAAGCAGCAAACAGTTTGTAGATTGTATGTAAAAGAAAAGGACCGGGATCCATAGTTCACTAGAGGTGCCTCTCCTTAAGATAGATAACATGCTAGGTGAACAAATTACAGCGGGGCAATTGACAAACATCGAGAAAGCAATACATGCATATATTAATCATCTTGACTCCTTTGAGACTTGATTGGGCATTACAACATTATACATAGACCGCCATCCAACTACATCTATGACTAATAATCCACCTTCAGGTTATCATCCGAACCCCCTCCAGTATTAAGTTGCAAGCAACAGATTATTGCTTTACGAACTGCGTGTAAAGTAAACAATATGATTGTTCTATGAACAAAGGATTATTGTTTTCTCCCTAGTAGCAACAGCACATCTAGTACCTTAGAGATTTCTGTCACTTCCCCAGATTACAAGAGTCATGAACCCACTATCAAGCATAAATACTAACCCTTGGAGTTGCTAGCATCTACTTGGCCAAGATAGCTACTAACAACGGAAAGCATGCAAGATCTCCAATAACAAAGACATGATAGAATCAATAATCAATCTGAAATAGCATCTCAATATCCATCGGATCCCCGCAAACACAACATGTATGGATTACAAATAGATGATCTTGATCATGAACGGAGCTCACAAGATCTAAACATGAAAGCACAAAGGAGGAGAAACCAGCCATCTAGCTACTACATGGATCTGTAGTCCAAGGACGAACTACTCACGCATCACACCGGAGGCTTGCATGGTGATGAAGAAGGCCTCCAGGGTGAATTCCCCTCTCCGGCAGGGTGCCGAGAACAGCTTCAGATCCCTCCCGATCTAGGGATGGAGATGACGACGGCTACAGACTCTTTCGTGGATTTTTGATCGGGTACTTAGGGTTTTTCGTCCCGAGGGCATCTTATAGGCGGAAGGAGAGGCCGAGGGGGTGCTGGGGTTGGCCAGACCACCCCCTGGCGCGGGCCAGGCCTGGCCGAGCGGCCAGGTGGTGTGGTCGGCCCCCAGCCCTTCTCCGTCTCGTATTCTGGCATCTGATGACTTCCGGAAAAATAGGCACTTTGGCTTTTGTCCCGTCCAATTCCGAGAATATTCATTTTCTGACTTTCCTGGAACTAAAAACAGCAGAAAACAGGCAGCTGGCACTGTGGCTCTTGTTAATAGGTTAGTCCAAGAAATCATATGAAAAGTACTCCAAAGTTTGGATAAAACACAAGAAAGTGGATAAAACCAAGCATGGAACATCAAATATTATAGATACATTTGCAATGTATCACCTATATAAAAGAAAGGTGGGTGGCGGCGAACATAATAACAGTTTTAGATATAGTGCAGCTTCCTAGGGTTTCGATAGACTTGGCAACCACCTTCCTATCCCGCAGTGGCAAGATCGAGACTAGCATCTCTCCTATTGTTGTTCCACCTTGTATGTGTGTGTGTGTAACAGCAGAGGCACCACATTTGTGGTGCTCATTGGCGACGTTGGGCGGTGACGAAGTCGGAGGCGAGGAGGAGCACGGAGCCGGCAACGAGGTGGTCCTAGGATCGAGAAGTTCGCCGAAGCCAAACGAGATGAGGGGAACGTACGGCACCACCGCGGCGTGCTTCTTTAGCTTCCACACCTGCGCATCAAGAGGTATTAGCTATTGCCATTGACCTTAGCCGGATCTTGGGGTGGATCACAGGAGACCTTGCCGGAGAAAAAAAAATGTTTTCGGCCTAGCTCTACGTGTTGCCCAACAGTGGTATCAGAGCATCGCTCTAGTTTTGGGCCTAGTTCTTGAACATAAGATGTGCTAGTAGGAAAGATTGGATCTTTCTCGCTATTTTTGTTTTGTGTTTTTTATCTGTTTTAATCTAGGGTAGTGACCAGATCCGTTTTGTCTTGGCCAAGAAGTTGGTCAAAACTGGTCCAGATCTGAGTGGGAGGTCAGATGGCTGATGTCCACGATCAACCACTAAATTTTCTTTTCTTGTTGGACAAAAATAGGACAGTTGTACCCTATCAAAAGTTACAACTAAGAATTAGCTGGTGTGAGTCGGAAAGGTTCTGTCGTGGAAATGGCCACGGCAGTCGCTGCCATAGGCAGCGATTGAGAGTTTCGTGAGGAAGAGTTGGCGGCCATCTGCGGTGCGGGATGGGGGCAGGTGCACATGGGTTTACCCAGGTTTGGCCCCTCGGAGGGTAAAGACCTACTCCTGCTAGATTGGATTATGAGAGAGCGAGTTACAAGGGTGGCGAGCTCGGCGGCTGGGCAGCGAGTCGCCTTAGGGGGTGTATGATGGAACGTGAGTCTCTACGATACCCTAGAGAGGTTTATATATGGAGCACCTCCCAGGGTTTACAAGTTGTCCCCGAACAAGATAAGGATCCAGGGGCTTTTGACCTAATCCGACTGGGCTTCTGCTACGCTCCTGGGCTTCCAGTCGCCAGTCGATGGGCTTCTTCTTTCCTCAGAGTCCAGTCGTTGTCCTCCAGGCGTACTCGCGGGCCTTCCGGCCTACTCGAAACCTACTGCTGAGCATACCCCCTTTGGCATATCCCCATTAGTAGTCCCTAAGGCCATCGTTGATGCAGGCGCAGGCATCCTTTGGTGCTTGAAGTAGGCGAGCCCAATTTTGGCACCCAGTCGAATCAGCGATGGACTCTATTAATGCCGAGGAGAATTTCTCCACGGCTCCACTCGTCACTTTAATGAACATCATTGCTGCCCAGTCGTCATTTCGGCGAGAAGAGAGATTGGGGGGTGGCGAGTGGACCACAGGAGTTGGACCGTCAACCTTAGTCAAACTATCCGTTGGAATTTCCAATGGTAACTACGGCGCAATTACCGTGGGTAACGGCTATCCCGAGTTTGGCGGGTGTCTTTTCCCATATAAGGGGAGTGATGGATCAGCTTCGCGATCCTGCTTCGCATTCTTCGATTTGCTCTTCCTCTCTGCTCACCCCCGACCTATTCTCCTCGCATCGCGTGACTCCACTTTTCACTCAATGGTGCCTCCCAAAGGCTCGTGGGGAAAATCCAAGTGCACCACAGCCCAGCTGAAATCCTTAGAGGACGCCGGGGTGCTTCGCAAGGGGAATTGGCGAGTTCCCCCCTCTTTCGAGACCGAGCCGAAACCATGGCCCGGCGAGTTCATCTGCTTCACCAGCCATCTTGAGAGGGGCTTGGGGTTCCCCACTTCGCTCTTCTTCTGCCGCTTCTGCGCGTACTATGTGATCAAGCCCTCAGATCTTGGTCCGCATAGCATTGAGCAGCTGGCGATCTTCGTCGCCTTCTGCGAGTGCTACCTCGGCTGCAGGCCATACTTCCCGATGTAGCTAGAGATCTTCCACGGCCGCATCGGGAGCGAGGCGTCCAGCGGCTTGATGCTGGCCGCAGGCGGGGTCACCTTCCAGTTGAAGCCGAAGGACAACTTCATCAAACTCCTCTTGCCGAAGAAGGCCGCCAGCGAGTGGAAGAAAAGCTGGTTCTACGTCAAGGAAGCTACTCCCTCCGGCGAGGTCTCCCTTCCTGAATTCGTCGCCGAGAGGAGCGAGCCTCGCCGCCTAGCGCCAAAGAAGCTCCCTGAAGATCAGCGGATGGCTGTCGCGGAAATGATGGATCAGATCCAGAAGCTGAAGGACCAGGGGTTGGTTCCGATCAACGTCTACAATTGCTGGCTCGGGCGACGCCTGGTTCCGCTGGTGGCTCGTCCACACTGGTTGTACGAGTACAGCAGGAAGCTTGATCCATCTCGCACCAGCAAGGAGTCGTGGGAGGCCGAAGATTACAAGGCCGCCCTGAAGAAGATCACCGACGCATAGTTCACGGGTGCGGCGGTCGGAGTCGCCCCGTATACTCCCATAAAGAACGAAGCCCCTACAGTAAGTCTTCTTTCCAATCGCTCCATTCGTATTCCAATTTCATTCTTTTCGCTTGTCGTGTCTTTGACTCGCAGTGGTTCTCAGCTTTTTCAGGTATTGGAGGGTTGGCTCCCTCCGCTCAATGAAGAAGTCCCCTAGGAGCTAGAGGAAGATTTCAAGGGGGATCCTTCCAATAGCGACGGGAAAGACGAAGAGGTCGCTCCCCTAGTGCCTGTGGCTCGCAAGACCCGAATGCATAAACAGCGAGAGGTCGAAGCGAGACGCAGCCAGGACGAGTTCGAAGAAGGCGACGAGGTCGCCCAGGAGTAGACGTCTCGGCGCACCGCTACGCCTCCGAAGCCCCCACGCTGGCCCAAGTCGCCAGCAAAAAGGCCTGCATCACCGGTCAGGTCATCAGTGGTGTTCCGGTCGGACGACGACTCCGACGGCGAAGGGTCTCCTGAAGTCTCGCACAAGGTCCCGAGGGCCGCAATCCGATGAAGGGGTTGGAGGCCGAGGACGCAGAGGTGGTGGTAGAGGCGCCCCTGGCTTCGATCGCACCGTCGACCTCGGGGGTGCCAAGCCAAGAAGCGACTGACGTAGTGCCGCCCAAGTCGCCGCTGCCGTCGAAGGCAGCGGCGTCGGAGCCGAAGATCCCGACGACTGCGGCTTCGTCGTCAAGGAAGCCCTCGGTTTCATGGGCTTCGGACGTATTCGAGCGGGGGCTCAGTCGTAAGCTGGGTCCCGAGTTGGATAAGCCTACACATATCAGTACCGGGCTTCGCGTTCTTCCAGTCGCCAAGTAAGTTATACTTCCTTGTCCCAATTTGCTTTGCTTCTTTCATGTTGTGGTTGTGCTGATTAGAAGGGCTCGTGCAGGTCGGGAGCTAAAAAGATTGGTCGCCCTTCGGTTGCCAAGATTCCCCCGGCCACTGTCGCGAGAAAGGGTGATCTGCCCAAGAAGAGGAAGGCCTCCGAGGATGTCGTGTCTGCTGAAGTCGCGAAGAAACAGAAGGGGGGCGCTGACAACGCCGCGGCCAGGGGAAGCGTCGCAGAGCCAGCTGCTGCGCCGCTCGTCGAAGAGGGGGCGGCGACGCGATCAGAGCCAGCACCAGCTGCGTCCGCGCCAGAGGTGCCGGTCCCGGCGGCCAGCGCCCCTGCCAGGGCGTCGGCGACGTTCCCTCGCTTTATGGCGAGGGGTTTCCAGGCGGTGCGGACGCGCAATCTCCACAATTCCCGGAGATCGTGGACGCGGAGAATGAGGCCCGCCGCGGGCGCACCTCCTTCACGGTCCTGTCGACTGACGCTATTGAACTTCACAAGATGCTCGGCGCTGCTATTCGGGTATGTCCAGTCCCCGAATTCCTAGTCGCTGAATTTCAGCGGCTAGGAATTGTCTTTATTTTCCTGTATTCTCTAGTCCCCGAGTTCCTAGTCGCTGAATGTCAGCGGCTGGGAACTGGTCTTTCTTTTCCTCCCAATGCTTATCTGGTCTCGTTATTTTGCAGGGGTTACAGCGGGAGTCGACTGATCGGCAGGCTACGCGAGAGCGCCTGGAGCGTGATTTGCGCGGGGCGCAAGAGGTGAACCGGCGGCTTCAGGAGAGGATCGGTGAGTGTGTGACGTTGTTCTTCTTTGCTTGTTATGAGCTGGTTTTGTGTAATACTCTGACATCTCTGCTTGCAGATGGTTTCCCGAACGAGGTCTCCAAGGCCCGTGAGGGGTATGTCCCACTCGCCGAACTGGACGCGGCGAATGAGCGAGTGTCCTCCCTAGTCAAGGAGTTGGAGGATGCTAAGGCGGCCTCAATTTTTTCGGAAGAACGTGCGAAGGCTTCCGTCGCCGCCGCTGAAGAGGAACACAAGGCCACGGACTCCATTATCGTGGGGCTACATAACGACCAAGCTGCTTTGGAGAAGCACATCAAGGAGAATTGCCGCAAGCTTCTTGGTGAGTTTCTGTCATTTTGCCTTATCCTTTTGTCAGTTATCCTCTTTTGGGGGTTCCATTGTTTCACTGGCATCTGACTTTCCAGCTGTGGTAGGCCAAAGCGACCCGGTGGTGCAGACGTATACCGCTTCGTAGTGCGTGACTGCCGTGGTGAATGTTGCCACGGCCTCGGTGTTGTGTGTCCAGGCAGCTCTCCAGGGCATGTCTCCCACCGAAGTCATCCCTGGGGGGCTCACGGAGGTGTGGCGCTATCTGGAGGAGGTGCCCGCGGTTGTGGAGTGGATGACGCGCTCCGCGTTTAGGCGCGGGGCCGCCACGGCATTGAGCTTGGGCCTCGTGCACTTCCCGGACGACTTCGACCTGGACGACGTCACGAGTGGCTATCCTTCGGCGACCAGCACGGTGGAGATGTCGGAGGTGCTGACGCTGACTGCGAAGGCCACTCCTTATGCCGACCGTGTCTTGGCGATGGGGGATCTTCTGCCGTACCGGGAGACGGTGCTGGCGCCTGGCGACCCCGAGACGGAGCACCGCGACATGAAGTCGGAGCAGCCCTTTCGGTCGTCGTTGGCGAAGTCGCTCACCATGTACCCAGCGAACCCATGGCGGCCCTTTGTGCGCGTCAAGGGTGGTGGCGCTTCTTCTTCGTCAGGGCCTGTGGAGTAAGCAAATGTAATGGTTGTAATAGATGCCAAGTGGAGAACATTGTATGATGTTTTTGTAATCCATGTCGCATGGACTTGGTCGACTTGTGTTATGATTAAGGGAGTGTTTTGTTCAACAGTTTGAGCGAGTCCCCGAGCGCGTCCGCCCTTTAATGGGGTATAACTCGATTGTGTACTTCAATGTGTTTGATTTGTTTTCACGTTTGTTTTTATCCCTCGCGTCTCCTGAGCAGCGATTCCCCGAGCGCGAGTGGGGTTCGTTTGTGAACGAGTCCCCGAGTGTTGTGCTAGACCGTATTGGTCGTGATCCTGTTGCAGGTTGTGAATTCGTTGTTTGTAACGCGTCTCCTCCCCTGGCCCGGAGATCTAGTCGCTTGGCGAGCCCTAGGCAGCTCTCTTACTAGGTGTGTTCCCGAGCCGCGCGGGGTCCCCGTTTTGTGGAGTCCCCGTGCGTGGTACTTAACCGTTCGAGTCGCTTTGCGCAAGGGTGGGAGGGACAGATCGTTGTGAGAAGCGTGTATCGGATGTCTTGGCCCGGCGGGCAAGTCGGGCTAGGCAACTCCAATGGCGGCTCCGGGTTGGCATTTTTCGTGGACGACCCAAGGCCCGAATATTTCCGGTACCCTTGTGCCGCACTACTTGGCCGTGCCGGTCGCTCGACCAGAGGTTGACTTCCGTGAGTAGCATATTGCTAGCATGTACGAGTGCGAGTAACACAAGAATTTAGTGAGTGGACACAATTTGTGCGATCCGAATGAATTTCATTATATATTCCGATGGAGTACAGTGTGAGGTTCTAAGTATAGAAATTTCTGAGGAGGTTTATATTCCATGGCCTCCCGACCTCCAATTGGCCGTCACCCCGTATGTCGATGAGGTAGTAGGCATCGTTGCCAAGGACTCGGCCTATGGCGAATGGCCCCTCCCATGGGAGGATAGCTTGTGCATGCCCTTCTTGTCTTGGACCAGTCGTAGGACCATGGAAGGTGCAAGTTCGCACTCGGCGGCTATGATAACAGTGAAGTCCTTACTGGTATATGGCGGTGCGGGAGCGAGCCAGGTCGCGTGCTTCGTCGAGTTGATCGACGCTGTCTTGGCGGGCGGTTTCGTTGGCCGCCTTGACGTAGTTGGCGACTCGAGGGGAGTCGTGCTCTAGGTCTGTTGGCATTACGGCCTCGGCGCCATACACCATGAAGAAAGGCGTGAACTCGGTTGATCGGTTGACGGAGGTGCGGATCCCCCATATCACAGAGGGGAGCTCGTCGACCCAACATCCTGGGGTGCATTCGAGGGGCACCTGTAGCCGCGGCTTGAGACCATGGAGGACGCTCTGGTTGGCGTGCTCTGCTTGGCCGTTTGACTCCGGGTGGGCGACTGATGCGAGGTCCAGTCATATACCGTGCTCCTCACAGAATTCCGCCATGGCCCCCTTGGCGAAGTTGGTGCTGTTGTCTGTGATGATGCTGTGTGGGTAGCCGTACCGGTAGATGAGTTCACGGAGGAACTTGGTAGCCGTCTTGCCGTCGCACTTCTTGATCGGCTTGGCCTCCACCCATTTGGTGAACTTGTCGACTATGACCAGGAGGTGAGTGAAGCCCGATGGGGCCTTCTTGAACGGGCCGACCATGTCCATGCCCCATACGGCGAATGGCCACGTGATGGGGATTGTCTTGAGCGCCGAACCAGGAAGGTGCGTCTGGTTGGCGTACTTCTGGCATCCGACGCATCTTTGGACGATGTCGGTGGCGTCGGCGTGTGCGGTGAGCCAGTAGAAACCTGCCGCATGGCCTTGGCGACTAGCGACTTGGCGCCGGCGTGATGGCCGCAGTCGCCGGCGTGGATGTCCTGGAGGATCTTGCGGCCTTCCTCTGGCTGTACGCAGCGCTGGAACACACCGGTCACGCTGCGCTTGTCGAGCTCGCCGTTGATGATGACGAAGGATTTGCAGCGGCGTACGATCATTCGCGCCTCTGTCTCGTTGCTCGGTAGGAGTTTGTGTTCCAGGAAGGCGACGTATGGCGCTGTCCAGTCGCTAGGTTCCACAACCATGGCGACTAAGGCCGGTTCTGGTTGTAGTGGGATCCCGACGTCGATCTCCTTCGGTGGGCTGACGGAGGGCTTGTGGATGATGTCGAGGAAGATGCCTACTAGTGGCGCCTGTCGAGCCGACCCGATGTGGGAAAGGGCGTCCGCCTCCTTGTTTTTACTCCTGTCGATCCACTCGACGGAGTAGCCGTCGAAGTGTCCTCCCAGTTGGTCGACAGCCTAGCGGTACGCTATCATTGTTGGGGAAACAACGTCGCATTTCCCGGCCGCTTGGCCGGCGACTAGGTCGGAGTCACCGTAGCATCGTAGGTGATTGATGTTCATCTCCTTGGCGGCTCTCATGCCGTGGAGGAGGGCCTCGTATTCCGCCGTTTTGTTGGTGCAGGGTTTGAAGTTGAGGTGGAGCACGTAGCGGAGCTTGTCTCCTTTGTGGGAGGTCAGTATGACCCCAGCCCCCATGCCGTCAGCGTTCTTGGAGCCGTCGAAGTGGAGCGACCAGTAGTGGAGGTATGGGAGCTTCTCTGGCTATTGTGCCTCTTCCCAGTCGGCGAGGAAATCGGCCAGGGCTTGCGAGTTGATCGCTTTTCGGGGCTCGTATTTGATGTTGTGGACGCCGATTTCGACGGCCCACTTGGCAACTCGCCTAGTCGCATCGCGATTGCGTATGATGTCTTGCAGGGGCACGGAGGATACCACCATGATTGGGTGCTCCTGGAAGTAGTGTAAGAGTCGCCGTTGTGCTCGGAATACCGCGTACACCAGTTTTTGGTATTGCGGGTAGCGCTGTCATGAGTCTGTTAAGACTTCGCTGATGTAGTATACTGGGCGCTGTATGGGGCGCTCCTTGCCCTCTTCTGGTCGTTCGACAACCATCACGGCGCTGACGACCCGATTGGAGGCCGCGACGTAGACGAGCATTGGCTCTCTGTCGAGTGGCACGGCGAGTAGTGGTGCCACGAGTAGCACTTCTTTGAGTGCTTTCAGTGCGTTGTCGGCCTCTGCGTCCCATTGGAACGTTGGGTTCTTGCGCATCAGGCGGTATAGGGGCATTGCCTTCTCGCCTAGACAGGGGATGAAGCGACTGAGAGCCACGACTCGCCCTGCCAACTTTTGGACGTCGTGCAGGCACTCGGGTTTCCCGAGTCGTGCGATGGTGTCGATCTTGGTGGGGTTGGCCTCAATGCCTCGCTTGGAGACTACGTACCCCAGAAGTTGTCCGGTGGGTACGCCGAAGGTGCATTTTCCGGGGTTTAGCTTGATGTTGTACCTTCGTAGATTTGCGAAGGTTTCTGCTAAGTCGGCGAGCAGATTGTCCTGGCGGGTGGATTTTACCACCACGTCGTCGATGTAGACGTGGATGTTGCGGCCGATTTGGCTCGCGAGACACTCCTGCATGCACCTCTAATATGTGGTGCCTGCGTTCTTGAGGCCAAATGTCATGGCCGTGTAGCAGAACATACCGAATGGCGTGATGAACACCGTCTTCTCCACGTCTTCGACCGCCATGAGTAAGCGTCGAGAAAACACAGCGACTCTGATCTCGCGGTCGAGTCGATGATCTGATCGATGCGCGGTAGGACGAACTCCTCCTTCGGGCAGGCGCTGTTGAGGTTGGTGTAGTCTATACACATTCTCCAGGTGTTGTTCTTTTTGAGGACCAGGACTGGGTTTGCCAGCCACTTGGAGTACTTAATTTGCCGGATGAAGCCTGTGGCTAGCAGGCGCTAGACTTCCTTGGCGATTGCTCGACGGCGCTCTTCATTGAAGGGCCGTAGCAACTGTTTTACTGGTCGCACTTTGGGGTCGGCATTGAGTTTGTGCTCAGCGAGTTCCCTCGGGACACCTGGCATGTCAGATGGCTTCCATGCGAAGATGCCGCGGTTCTCACGGAGGAACCCGATTAGCGCTTTCCTATGCGGGGCTCATATGCGCCCCGATGGTGACTGTCTGGCTGGAGTCGCCTGGGACGAGCTCGACGGTGCGGGTGTGCGTGATCGCCTCGAACGTGGAGTTCGTGGCGATCGGTTTCTTCAGGATGGTGGGATCGTCCTTGTTGATGTTGCCCGCGTATTTCGCGAGCTCCTCCGCGTGGTCAGTCTCCGCGGTGATGACGGCGTCGGCGAGCTCGGCGCCTTTTTCCTCGCATTCCACGGCCATATCGGGGTCGCCGTGGACGGTGATGATGCCTCTCGGCCCGGGGAGCTTCATCATGTTCTAGGCATAGTCGGGGTTGCCATGAACTTTGTGAATGCCTGGCGGCCCAGGATGCAGTGGTAGGGACTGCGGAAGTTTACCACCTCGAAGACGATCCGATCCGTGCGGTAGTTTGCCGGGGTGCCGAAGGTGACTGGCAGCGTCACCTTCCCGATCGGGTACGCCTTCCGACCGGGGACGATGCCGTGGAAGGTCATCAGTGTTGGCTCGATGGCTGTTTCTGGGAGCTGGAGCCTTTTGAAGGTGTCGAGGTACAGGATGTTGATGGAGATCCCACCGTCCATCAGCATCTTGGGTAGCCAGTAGTCGGCCACCTTTGGCCTGACCACCAGGGCGACTCGCCCTGGATACTCGATTCTTGGCGCGTGGTCTTGGCGACTCCAGGTGATGCTCTGTTCGGACCAATTTAGGAAGCGGGGGATGTCGACTTGCGTCACCGCATTGATGGCGACCGCGCGGGCGAGTACCTTCTTCTCACGCTTGGTGCCGAGCCTGGTGAAGGTATGTAGCGACCCGACAGCGGTTCCGAAGCCGCCGCCGTTCCCGTTGTCCCGCGGTTGGTTGTTGTTGGGGTCCTCCCTTGCACGTCTCGCCTTCTCGATCTCTTTGAGAGAGTGGCAGTCAGCAGTGCTGTGGGTGGCTGGTTTTCCCTCCCTACTGTGGTAGATGCGGGGCTGATTGAGCAGGGTGGCAGGGTCGAATTTCGGCCTCGTCGCGTTGTTGGCGCGGTAGTTCCCGCTGTCGCGGTAGTTTCCTCTGTCGCGGCAGTAGTTCTTGGAGTCGCGTTGGCCATAGCCGCCATTGGCGACGAAGTCAACTCGCCCGTCGGTCTGGCGCTTGTCGGTGATGCGGGTGTTGCTGTAGCGCATATCACGTAGGCGCCCGCTGTCGTGGATGCTAGTGCGCCGTCTTCCTCCCGACTCGTCGTCGGAGTCTTGGTTGGGGTGTTCCTCCGCGTAGCGCTTGGCAATCTCGAGGAGGTCGAGGATGTTATCGAGCGTCCGGTAGACCCTCTTGATCTTGGCGACCAGAGGTTCGTACCGGCACGCGTTCTTGAAGCACTGTATCGCCGTGTCTGGGTGGATGCCGGAGGCGTTTATCCACAGCTCTTGCCACCTTTGGATCCACCGGCGGGTCGACTCGCGTTGTCCCTGGATGCATCGCTCCAGGTCCTCGATGGTGGTGGCGCGGGTGTAGGAGCCCTCGAAGTGCCTAACGAAGCGTCCCGCATGTCTTCCCAGGAGTCGATGCTATCGGCGGGTAGCGTGTTGATCCATTGCCGGGTCGCACCCTCCATCATCAGGGGGAGGTAGCGAGCGGCGAGCAGGTCGGTGTAGCCTGCGATCCCCATTGCCAGGAGATATGTGTCCAGCCAAACGGCGGGGTCGTACGTCGGGTCGTATTTCTCGATCTCCTTGGGGGCCTTGAAGTTGGCGGGGTATTTTTCCCCGCGGATCATGGGTCCAAAGCATTGTGGCCCGACTCGGCTGAGCGAGCCTCTTGGCTCCGGGTCGTCGTGGTTGGCGAGGGTGTGTCGCGGGTCGTAGGGCTGGCCCGACCGCCACGCCTGATTTTTGATGATGTGCGTTCGGGCGTCGAGTGGTTGCCCGTTTGCGGCGACGGTGTTGTTCGCAGGTCGCGGCTCGTTAGTCGACAACACGGGGTTGGCGGCCCGCGGTTGGTTTGCCAAGGGTTGGGGTGGTGGGAAAACTATCGCGTTGGCCACGGTGGGGTGGCCGCTTGATGCCACCCTGCTTGCTGATGAGCGGGAGTACATCCGACCTCGCGGATCGACTCCCGCGGCTTGTTGCTCGATGGCCCTGACAAGTAGGGCCTTGGCGTACTGGATCTGTAGCGCACCGTCGCCTTGGACATCGAGGTTGGCGACCGCGGCGTCGGCCGAGACGACGTTGTCCATCGGGGTGGAGTACAGTGGCAGCCCGTTGGCGTCCCGGGCTTGAGGCGAGATGATGATCCGTGGTTAGTCTGGTGGGGGCGCACGGCCCATGGGTGGTGGAGGGGCCCCATTCGCCGGTGCTACAGGTGGTGGTCTTGCGGGGTTGCCTCCTCCTGGCGGCGCGTTCTCGCCGTGTTCGCGCTCGATAGCGCGTGTGGGGTCGCCCTCGTCGTTGAAGTTCAGGACACGGCTCTGAACATCGGGGTTCAGGCGGGTCCTGATGTGGCGCTGGTGATAGAGTGACAGCTCCTTCGTCGTCTCTCGTTCGAGGCGGTATTTCTCGCGCTTGGCGAGTTTGTTGTGCTGTGCCTCCTAGAGCCGCAAGCGGGCTTGTTCCACCTCTGTGGTTGTCGCGGTCGGCGGAATCGGCGTGGAGAATGGATCTGGCGGGGCGGTCGTGCTACCCGCCATGTAGATCGCGTTGAAGCAATTGGATCTGGCGTGAAGATCCTCGGGGGATTCTGAGCCGGAGTCGGAGTCGAAGATCCCTAGGATGGAGGGATCCTCGAAGTCTTCGGGGTTGGAGACTCGCGTGATGGAGTCCTCCCGTGACGCGGCGGTGATGGATCCGTTGGCCGATGCAGGGGTCACGGAGTCGGCGTCGTCGTTTAAGGCATCGTCGTTGGTGGCGACGTTGGTCTCGACCGCGTCGCTAGCGGCCGAGTCGTACTCGGTGACGAGGCCCCTGATGGAGCGGACCTGCTCCTCCGAAAGCAGATCGCGGTGTGGAGGCGATCCGCCGACGATCATGGTCGCGGCTGGGTCGACCGCGCCGGTAAAGCCGACGAAGAGGTTGATGGAGCCGATCAGCATCACCGCGGCGTGTGTGACTGGGCGCGACGCCGGGATGTAGCTGTTGGGCAGGATCTGCAAGATCCCACCAAAGGCGATCATGCAGCCGGTGGCGAACGGCCGCTCGATCGGCGAGTAGGGTCTCGCCGCAGAACCCAGGCCAGTCCCGCTATGCCCCATGGTGGGCGCCACTGTCGTGGAAATGGCCACGGCAGTCGCTGCCATAGGCAGCGATTGAGAGTTTCGTGAGGAAGAGTTGGCGGCCATCTGCGGTGCGGGATGGGGGCAGGTGCACAGGGGTTTACCCAGGTTCGGCCCCCCGGAGGGTAAAGACCTACTCCTGCTAGATTGGATTATGAGAGAGCGAGTTACAAGGGTGGCGAGCTCGGCGGCTGGGCAGCGAGTCGCTTGAGGGGGTGTATGATGGAACGTGAGTCTCTACGATACCCTAGGGAGGTTTATATATGGGGCGCCTCCCAGGGTTTACAAGTTGTCCCCGAACAAGATAACGATCCGAGGGCTTTTGACCTAATCCGACTGGGCTTCTGCTACGCTCCTGGGCTTCTAGTCGCCAGTCGATGGGCTTCTTCTTTCCTCAGAGTCCAGTCGCTGTCCTCTAGGCGTACTCGCGGGCCTTCCAGCCTACTCGAAACCTACTACTGAGCATACCCCCTTTGGCATATCCCCATCAGGTTCCGACTTGCAAGTTTTATTTGCTTCTTTTTCCCTCAAAGAAGGTCTAGTCGGATTACCTCGCCATTTGTTGCAACACTGCAAGTCAGACATTTTTTATTAGTGGGCTCATATTGTTGGGGCACTGGCAATTCTCTCCAATAAAGTGTGAGAGATTCGGAGTCTCTCAAGCAGGGCACTTGGTAGCTAGAAGAAATCACGTAGAAATTAAGCTATGCAAGGTACACACGGATGCAAATATTGTAGATCCATTGACCAAGCCGCTTCCACAACCTAAGTTTGAGGCGCACGTAAGAGCGATGTGCATGAGGTGCCTAAGGCATAGAGATGCCTGAGTGTTCGACTCTAGTGCAAGTGGGAGACTGTTAGGAATGATGCCCTAGAGGCTCACATTCCACCTTGTATTTGTAACCTAGTATCCGCCTTAGAGCTAGTTGTATGTGTCACTGTAATTGTTGTAGGTGTAAACCACATACTCATATCTAGCCCTAGCTAGTTTTTCCTTAGTCATTTGAGGTTGGGAGGGAAACCCACTGCCGATACTAATTTGTAAGTTGGAAGATGACAATATTTCACGTGCCATGAGCATGGAGATGTTATCCGCCTTGCATTGGCTAGTCGAAAGAGGTACGATACCCGACCGATCCAAAGGTTAGTAGGACGTAAGCACACCATCATACGCTCCGACTAACACAATGGAATCCTTAGACCTGAGGGGATCACACGATCCGAGTTGTGTAAAGGCCGACTTTGACTCCATCTAATGCTCACCGTAACTGGGAGTCATAAGGGTGGTCTTGGGCCGACTTCGAAGCAAGCTGCATGGCGTGGATCCGCCAAGATGGAATTTTCCCCTCCATCTCGGAGAGATATTCTTTGGGCCCTCTCGTATTATTCAGAAGCATGGCTATGCACTACTCGGTCAAGTTTTGATCGAGGTAGTCCAACTTAGGAAAGCCGGAGGGAATCAATTATCACTATAATGAGAAGAGAGTAAATTGGCACTGGGATGATGGATTTTCCCCTACGGTTTATCACCAATATTGTGAGACAAAGGGACTCAGACAGATCGTCACATTGAGTGCACTTGTGTAAACCGGGAGTCGTCAAGTCTTGCTAGAGGCTGCTACCGATTACCAGCTCTAGTCAGAAAGTCATCGAGCTACTGCTCTGACTGAATGATTACTGAGTTGTGTCCGGGTTACCGTAAGACTGCGGGATCACACACTTAAGAGAGTGGAACTAGGCGGATGATGATCCGACTATCATAAGCCGGCAAGTTGGCTTTATTGGGACAAGGACACGTGTCAATGGGTTGGACGCACTTTGACTAGGGTTTAGGACTAAGGGACACAAGTGTTGTGTGCCTCACCTACTCGCCTATATAAAGGAAGGTGGGTGGCGGCGGACATAACAACGGTTTTGGATCTAGTGCTGCTTCCTAGGGTTTCGCTAGACTTGGCAACCACCTTCCTGTCTCGTGGCGGCAAGACCGAGACTAGCAACTCTCTTGTTGTTTTCCACCTTGTACGTGTGTGTGATAGTAGAGGCACCACACCTAGGGTTCTCGTCGGCGACGTTGGGCAGCAGAAAAGTCGGAGGTGGGGAGGAGCACGGAGCCAGCGATAAGGTGGTCCTAGGATCGAGAAGTTCGCTGGAGCCGGACGAGATGAGGGGAACGTACGGCACCACCGCGATGCGCTTCCTCAGCTTCTGCACCTGCGCGTCGAGAGGTATAAGCTATTGCCTTTGACCTTAGCCAAATCTTGGGGTGGCTCGCCGGAGACCTTGCCGGAGCAGCATTTTTTTGTTTGCGGCCTGGCTCTGCGCGTTGCCCAACCGACTCGGTCCATACTACCACTTGGTCTTCCATACTACCGCCAAGGACATGAAACACTCAGATGTAAGCCTGGCCGGTACTACCGCCTAGGCACGGGACTTCAAGCCCAAAGTTGTCCCTTGGCCACGTAACCTTATCCATAACTTACCTCTTCGTCTAGTACTATAAATAGACCCCTCCTAGCTCAGATCTAGGGTTACAATTGAATTGAATTGTTTTGGCTTAGCATCCACTTTCCCTAGGGGAACCTCTCCATAGATCTACAACTTGGAGTTGTACAATACCCCACCTTGTGATTTGGATCTTTGCTATTGTGCACTCTATGGCTTTTGATCTCTCCCTTTGGGTCTCTATTAATTCCAATCTCTTAACAATAGGATTCTATCCAATTGTTTGGCGATCTTTCCATCACAGATCTCCACCTGGCGGTCTCTTTCACGTGGATTCTATTCGGGCCAATATGGAAAACCCGACGTGTTCGTGTGAGTGAGTTTGTACCTTACTTTGCGTTCTTCTTGTTTCATCAAGTTCGTCCTTGTTTCATCAAGTTCATCGTGTTTATCACCCTCCCCCTCAATTTCCCTCAATTTCACAACCTCAGTCCGCTTGCAGGGGTGTTGGATTTGCCCTTATTTCATCATGGTGACAGTTAACTTGTGTATGTGAGTGATAACATGGCCATCCAACACCGGCCATAGCCGTTTAGTGAGCATATGAGAGGCACGTGGGGTCCCTAGGGGGCTTGTTTTGTGAAAAAAAATCCCTGAATATTTTCTCCTTCTCAACATGACGTTCTTGTGAACTTGAGTACAAAATAATAAGGGACCTAGATTTGGTGAATGCGGTTGTGTAGTGACGTTGCGGCTTCGGGAACTCCTGGGCGTGGCGGAGCTTGCCATCCCTCCGCGTGAAAAGAGCCTAGAGCTCCCGATACGGACTAAGGTGATTTGGTATTTGATGTTAGGAATTGAATAATTTTTTCATTGCATACATTATAAAGATTTGGTCATAATGTACATTTGTTTTATAGTTCAATTGTGTAGATGTCGGCCCGACGGCCAAGGCAAGCCATGGGCGTAGAAACGGTGGACACGCAAGATGGCTAACGGCTGTTTAGCCATGGCAGCAAGCTACGCTGATGGCTTAGCCCGTCGGCCTAGCTTGAGCAGGCCTAGTCGCTGGGCCGAGGTTATATTTACGGGCTACAACCGCTTGATGGTTGTCTTGAGACTATCTTTAACTAGGGTACAAGATGTATTTTTTACTCTTTTTTCGGTTGGTTTCTTTGTTATAACTTTGAGTTTCGTGATTGTAAACTATGGTTATAAAAACTCCGAAAGCGAGTATCGTACCGATGGGGTACCGCTTCGCGTCGTCCTCCCGCGGGCGACGGAAGCGGCGGCGGCAAACCCTAGCTCCCTCCCTCCCCACCACCCCCCTCCCCCTCCGCCGCCGTCGGCGGTTGTCGCCGGGCAAAGCTCGCGCGGTGCCGACGGCGGCGGCCTTCCATTCCCCGGCAGCGAGGGGACCCGAGCGGGACGGGGCCTTGGCGCGCGGTGTGCATAGGCGGGGGCGGCGTTGCTCGGGGTGGCGTCGGCCGGCGTGCTGTGCCGGGGCGGCCTCGCGCTACTGGTGGCGGCGATAGATGGTGCGCTCGTGGCTGCTACAGCCGGCGGTGGCAGGGGCCCGAGTGCACCCCTGCGGATCTGGGTGGCGCAGCGGCGATGTGGTTGGCGCGCAGCGTCGGAGTGGCAGGCGCGGGGGGCTGCTGCGCGGGGATGCGCCTCCACGGTCTGTGGGCGCCCATGGCGGCTGGGCCCGATCTGGGCACCTACGGGCCGGGGCAGGCCGCGACCTCGGGGCGTGGTGACGGAGCGAGGATGTGCGTGGCTTTGTCTCTGGAACGTTGTCGGTGCAACAGTGGTGGTGGCGAGCCAGCATGGGGGGCCTCCTCCGACCCCATGTGGGCTGGCCGTGGAGCCGGTGGTGGCCAAGGCGCCTCTCTTCTTTGACGGTGTGGACGGCGGTGCTTCTCTCCTTCCTGTTGTAGCTTCTCAAGTCGGCGCCTTGCATCCCTGCCCACCCACTCCACACCGCCCTTTGGGTGGATCTTGGTGACACGAGCTATGGCCAGGTGAAAACCCTGCTCGGCTAGAGCTGATGCTGGCACGGCGAAGCCTATGGGTGTCGTTACCTCCTTGGGGGCGCAGTCATGGCATGTATCGTGTCTCCTTGTTCGTGTGCCGGGGAAACCCTTGGTTCGGGGTCACCGGACCAGACGGCGGTGGCACCATGGTGTCGTGATCTTCTTGAAGACGTCGTCGAGGCTACGCAAGAAGGGCCAGTTTTGTGGAGTGGGGGTGGTTGGGTGCGGCCGTTTTTGGGAGATGCTCAGGGCGCAAGCATCAGGGGCGCAATGTACATCATGGTGGGCGCCTCTTGGTCAACGTCTTCCTCAAGTCTGGCTGGATCCTGCTGACTTCTCGCCGATCTCTTCCAGGCGTATGAGGGGGAGGTGTGTTGATCCATGCGGCCTCGGAGTCATGGTCGTGCTAGGGTGGAGTCTCGCTTTGATCGTGACGCGGTTCGGTTGCTTTGTGCCTCATCTCCTCACCTTTGGTAGGGGACTTGGCGAGGCGAGGTCGTTGCCGTCGGGTCGTTGCGAAGGGTGTTTTGTAAGCCGCTTGGCGTTGTATCGTGTGAGTTGTGCCGGTGTGGTTGCCTTTTGGTGTTGTATCGGCCGTCGGCCTCTCCTCTATGTGTTTGGTACATTTCCTAGGACATATCGTAGAAAAAAAAACTTCGAAATAATAAGGTTAAAAAACACCTTAAACCAAGCTGCTCGTGGGTTCGCCCCTACTTACCCCAATTTCGAGCTGACTACCACCAACCGAGTTCTCTAAGAATTGGAAGAAAACTCCTACGGAGTAATAAAAACCAAACATAACTGCTATTACACCCGTTTAATTCAATCTGACAAAATAATCGACGACGACGACAAGCACCTCCACAATAGATAGACAGGCGCATGCTGGGCTCCCGTAAACAGTACATTACAGCAAAGTAAAACACCACGAAGAGTATACAACGTATCCTTTTATAGCATCGTATACTGAAGGAATGAATTTTTATTGGCGGGCCCGGTCCCCGCTGCGTGCAAAACTGACTTGTCACGCTTACCTGTAACTGCGGTAGAGCGGGGTGTACATGCAGCTCTCGGCGTACTTGACCAGGTCGTCCGGCCGCGGCAGCCTGCTGGCCAAGCCGAGGTCGTACGCCTTGGCGGCCACCTTGGCGGCGATGTTGGCCGAGATCTTGCGGATGTCGGTGAAGGGCGGGAAGATGAGGCCCTTGTCGTAGTTCTCCTGGCTCACCTGCTCCGCCAGCGCCTCAGATGCGGCGAGGAGCATGTCGTCGTGGACGCGGATGGCGCCCGAAATGACGACGCCCAGGCCGAACCCGGGGAACACGTAGGCGTTGTTGGACTGCCCGGGGCAGTAGGTTTTCCCCTCGTACTCCACGGGGTCGAAGGGGCTTCCGCTCGCGAACACCGCGGTGCCCTTGGTCCAGGTGTAGGCCTCTTCGGCTGTGCACTCCGAGTGCGACGTCGGGTTCGACAGTGAGAAGATGACAGGTTTCTGCGTTCAGAAATTTCATCAAAAATTTGAAGAGAACCACAGCCTGAATGACAAGCTCAAGGCCATTGTAAGTCTGTATACCTCGTTGAAAGAGGCCATGGCCTCCACCACCTCCTGGGTGAAGGTCTTCCCGACGCCAGAGGTTCCAATCAGCACCGTCGGCTTGATGGACTGGACGGCCTCCAGCAGGGTCGTCAGGGGTTCATGCTCGTGAGCGAATGGCTTCTTGAAGTGCTGGAGAGACTCTTTCCTAGACTCCACAAGCAGTCCCTGCACAACATGACACAGTACTCTACGTGTCAGGCTAATTGTAATGTTGATCTTGCTGCGATTCGTGATAGCAGCAACAGACCTTGGAGTCCACCAGCCAGATCTTCTTGCGGCAGTCGTCGAGCGGGAGTTCCGTCTGTGAAAACAACCTAGCGTTTAGGTTTCGGCGGCACGGGTAATATCAATCAATGAAATACGATACACCATGGAATGATCCATAAACATTGAAGTGATGTCGTCTTACGTGTTTTGACATCTCAAGAGCAATGAGCTCTGCAATGCCGGTTCCGGCCTCTCCAGCACCAAGGAAGAGGTAGGTCTGATCTGCAAGACCTCCACCGATCACCTTCAGCGCCGATAAGAGGCCTGCCAGGACAACTGACGCTGTGCCCTGCAATTCAGTCATTTTTTGTTCAGTCACTCTCGAGGATGATAAAGACAGTAATAACAACGAAATGATTCACCTCGTGGTGAACCAGTATGGTCATCGCGTACCTGGATATCGTCATTGAAGACGAGATGGCTCTTGCTGTACTTGGCCAGCAAGTCGAAGGCATTGTGGTTGGCAAAGTCCTCGAACTGGACCAGGACTTTCTCGCCGTAGTTCTGCTTGACAGCATTCATGAACTCTTGCAGAAGCTCATGGTACTCCTGGCAACAAACGCAAAATTTAGCATCAACACAAATTATTCAAGAAGACAGCCTGCACAAGATACAGAGTTGGGCAAAACCTCGCCAGTGGCACGGCGTTGCTTGAGCCCGATGTAGTACTCGTCATCGAGCAATGTCTGGTTGTTCGTGCCGACATCAATGGTAATCGGCAGGCACTGAGGCAGCATCACACAAAAAGTCGGTCAGCACAACAGCAACTAGTTAATTTGATCCTTTTATGGTCTCTGATGAAGAGGATGGCGAAAACAAAAACATTCAGAGATACACTTACAGCTGATGGGCGGACTCCTCCGAGGGCGGTGTACAGGGACAGTTTGCCAACGGGAATCCCCATTCCCTGGCAACCGAGATCTCCGAGCCCCAAAATGCGCTCGCCGTCTGTGACGACGATGACCTGGATGCTCCTCTCGGGCCAGTTCTTGAGCACCTCGAGCACCTTACCCCTGAAAGCACACATCACGTCAGACAGTCCTCAACATTTGTCGTCATATATAAATGCAGAGTAGTAAAGGAAAAGTAATGTGACGCACTTGTCCTTGAGGCTGATGTAGAGTCCCTGTGGGCGGCGGTAGATGCTGCCGTACTTCTGGCACGCCTCTCCGACGACGGGAGTGTAGACGACTGGGAGTAGCTCCTCGACGTTGTCGATGAGGAGCTTGTAGAAGAGCCTCTCGTTCCTCTCCTGGAGGTCCATCATGGCGATGTAGCGCTGCAGGGGCACGGTGTACTGGCGGAGGTTGTGCATGACCTTCTTCTCCTGGTGCTCCTGGGAGTAGATTGCCGGAGGGAGGAGGCCCCGGAGGTAGTGCGCGTCGCGCTCCGCCTCCGAGAAGGCCAGCCCCTTGTTGTGCCTGGGGTCACGCAGAAGCGTGTGCCCGCTGTTGCACACGAAGGAAATGTTTCGTCAGAACAAAAAATGCAGGAACTCGTTTTTTTCTTCGCGTTCGTTCGCACAGCTCTCTGTTTCGTCAGAAGAAACACAGATCTCCATCAGCCAGGCTCAAGGCTCGGAGTTTCTTTGTCTTTCAAATTTTTTTGATGAAAAAATCGTTCGTTCGTTGGGCACGAACTGCTAGCGGAAACGCATATCCTCTGCCCCGACGTTTCAGTGACGACAGGGACTGGTAACGTCCACAAACAGAGCAAACTGAAAGAAGGAGAACTTTCGACGCACCGGTAAAAGTTAAAACAGCAGTAACGCTGGCTTGAAGAAGAAAAGTAAACTTTATACTAGCACACCTAAAATACGCGCACAAATCAATAATGTTGCCGGTTGAAACTTTATTATAGGTCATGAGAATCGCGTGACTCGCAGTGGGCAGTGCGGCCACAGATCACGGAAACACGAACAGAACCTCTCCATAAAACCGAACTCGATCTGCCATACACTCTTTGATGTTTTGGCAGGGGGAGATTTGCCGTACTAGAACTTTGATCGCAGGGTAGAACGAAGATGAACGAGAACCGCAACACCGCCCAATAATAATAATAATAATAATACTAACCACCGCTCTTTCGGTTTTGGTATTATTACCTTGCGACGGAGAATGACCATGGCGTGATGAGCTGCTCCTCGGTGGCGCGGTCCTCGCCGTAGACGTCCTCAACACCGCCGCCGGCCATCTTGCTCCGCAAACCACGCACAGCTATCGAACGGACGGGACGGAAGAAGGAAAGATTGCGTAACGCTGGAATTGAATCGAGACCTGTGTCTGTCCTTCCTTTTTAATCTCCCTGGAAGGCCGTGTGAAGACCGGAGGGAACAGCGCTGGCTATTTATAGAGTACTCCCGCGGGTCCACCGGGCAGAGAGGGGTGGGCACGTCGTGCGAAAGGGAGGAAAGGTCGGGGGATGGTGACCGGCGAGAGAGAGGGGGCTTCCTTCCTTTTCTTTTCCTGGGTTGTGTGGGTTCGTTCGTTCCCATGACAAGTGGAATGGAAAATTAAACAAGAAGTTTTTTTTTTTCGGGAAAATGGGGGTAGATGAAAACGAACGTGGGGAGAAGGGGGGCACCGTAGCAGCCTCTCGCGGCTGCGGCCTGCGGGTCGGAGAACGTGGTCTTCGCGGGGCACTCCACTCGGAATACCGGAATGGTAATTCTGGTCATCGTTTTCGGGTCTGGTTTTGTTTCCATGCGTACGCGGCCAACATCCCCCACGGGCCACGGCTGCGACGTCATTTTCCGTCTGCGATGGAAGGACAGGGATGCCAAGGAGGAGGGCCGACGAGGTAGCAGAGGTCGACGGGTACACGACGGACGGGAGGGGACATTCGAGCAGGACGAATGCCGCGCATGTGCCGGTCGTGGCCGCGTGTTGCTACCATGTGCCGAGCATCGACCATAGACAGCGAGGAGCCAACAACAACGTAAGGCAACCGAGTGGTCGTTCACGCATAATTATGAAATTTAAAATCGCGTAAAGCATTCCGCTAATGCCGTCTGCTGCAGTATTAAACAACCCTTCGCAATGCAGTGCTAACATGCGCACGTTTGATCTCAGCGTCAGCGAGCACTAGCATAGGCTAGCAGCCCCGTCGGCCGTCCTTTTCCGTCCGGTTTCGAGGGATCCCCTCCAAGCCCGGCACAGAAAAGGACCGGCGGCCACTGCTTGTTCTAGTATTCCGATCCCTATCCTCTAGCAGCAGTAGTTGATACACGGACAGCTCAGCTACACGCATGATACACAAGGCTTTCAGTATTCTTGTCAGCGGTATCAAATCAGAGAATCGTATTGTAGTACTATCATGGTACTATGAATTTTTTATTGTAGTATAATCATGGTCAGAGAATCGTATTGTAGTACCATGATAACCACAACGACACCCCTAAGAGGGAAAACGACACCCGCAGGCACCGTCTCGTTTATGGCAAAGCGTCCCCGAGAGCTCGAACTGTTAGTTATCCCTGAGATATGCCTCCGAAACGTGATCTGGGAGCTGTCAAAACCGAAGAACCGTCAATGCCAGGATCCGCCTCCGTCCTCTCCTCGCCATCCACATGACTGAAGAGAGACCACCACCGCCGCCACGTCGCTCGCCATAGAGTCGTCCGTGCAGTCCACGTTCCAGGGCCGCCCCGGCATCCGAGCTCGTGCACACGACGCGGCAGAGACCACAATAGCAAGTCCACCCATGCGGACAAGGGAGGTCCAGTCCAGCTAGTACTCAGACAGTAGGGTTTCAACTAGCTGGACACACCTACCGGTTTCAACCCGCAAAAACAGATGGACGGGACTGCTAGACATACACCAGATATACGACACTTGGCCAGGATCAAGCACCCTGGCCACTCCGTGACCAGGGGATGGGCTCCCATACAAGCTAGGTGCCCCTGAAACCTCATATACAGTAGGGCCTGCAACCCCAAATCGGGCCTGAGCGCGCCTAGATCTGGGCTGAGGAAGGCCCTCCTCCATTCAGGCTAGCTCCGCCTGCCGCCATTACCTTCTTATCGTCGTCCTAGTCCTCACCACCGTCAACGCCAGTGAAGGAGGCCCTGGGCCCTGCCCAACCGTTAGCGCAAAACTCCCGAAGAAGCTACTGCAGCAACTGTCGATGCCGACGTGAGTCGACGCCCGCTCCACCAAGCTCAGTCGCCTCCAGCACGAGGGGACCTCCACGGCCGCGGCTCGAGTCGCCCGCAGGGACGACGTAGGAGCGTGGGGCATTTCAGTTCTGCTCGCGGGGATGATTAATAGCCCGAGAGGAAAAACAAAGAGAGGAGGCTGGATTTTAGAGATGTCAAAATAGGTACCGTGGTATGGGTAAGATACTACTCCCTCCGTCCTAAAATATAAGGCGCCTAAGGACTGGTCAAAAGTCAAATCTTACTGATTTTGACTAATTTTTTTTAAATGTATATTTACATTATGGAATGGACACATTAAGAAAATATACTTTATGATAAATCTATTGATATTGATTTGATACTGTAAATATTTATATTTTTATGTATAACCTCGATCAAACTTGAAAAACGTTGACTTCTCACTAAACCTTAGGCGTGATGGCGGCGGGAGTATTAATTTCACATACCATAATAATCGTATCAGTTGGCAAAACTATAGTATCCTAAAATCAGGATACTGACGAGCTTGATGACACATGCTTGGGCGTGGCCGACACCAATGTCAAAGGAACTCCCCAGTTTGTACTGACCGAGCCTACTCTGGTGAAATAAAAGCGCAAGCTCGCCAAGCAATCCATGTCTTTCAACGGCCTAGACGCCCATGGTCAACCCCACTGGACGGTTTCTCACTTCACCTCCAATTTATCAAAAGTCTCGAGATGTTATTTTCTTGCGGAGAAAACTCCATCGAGGTGTTTTTTTCTTGCGGAGAAAGAACATGTGCAGTCAAGAGTACATAGGTGTTCTCTGGAAAGCAAGGGAAAAGGAATATTCGTCAAGGGAAAAGCCGGAAGACAGGAGGAGAAAAGGTAAGCGTAAAGCAGCGTAACCGCGTGCGCCGCTGCGGTCGGGTCGCCGCCTGACCGGATGAGCGGTAGCTCCACCACACACCAGCTTTGCGACGCTGACCATTTTTACCCTTCAGCCGCCGCCACCAACCCCTTCGTTCCGCCTGATGACGAACCATGATGTTTCTCTCCTTGCTTGACAGTGGAGGCCAACATGGCAGTGGAAGATGCTTGAGCGTAGGCATTGTGGTGCGATCGGGGTTGAATGGGTTGTTTTTGGCAGAGAAAAGCGTTAATGGGTCGGTGGTGCCTCTACTGTTGAATGGACCTTGACGCAGCTTACCAGTCCGAGATGCGCCAAAAAAGGACATGTCAAAAGTCTCGAAGAACAGTTCTCTACAGCCTGTCGGTCCACGAGGCACTAAATTATGGAGATTTTTATTTAAACTTAGGATTTCAAAAATTGCAAAAATAGTAAGGAGACTGGATCGAGATGCCATGCCATATTAAGTTCTATGTGTAGAGCACAGCGGACAGCCTCGAACATGGACTAGCAATCTAGCATCACTCTTCCACAGATGGCACATATCGACGTTAGAGCATCTCTAGCAGCATGTGGAAACGGCTCCAGCAGCTTGTCTAAGGCCATGTTTAACGCAGATCGCTTACAGAGGCGTTAAGGAATAAAATCTTGGCCGCTACGTCCCCGCGCGTTCGGATCCTGGTGATTAGGCCACCGTTGACGCTCTCTTTTGCGTCGGGCGCTACCTGGTGCTCTTGCGGTACAATTTTTAAAATATCGTTGGAAGGTGCATCAATTTGACGAGCGTTTCGCTAGTTTTTTTTTTCTCCAAGCGTCTATGTAAGCGTCCTCGATAGTACATGCCCTAAAGCAATGTCTAAATATCCATATTGTATAAATAGCAGCCACATTGTCTATATTTAATTTGGACACTCTAGCCACAATGTCTAAAGGCCAAAGGTTAACTCTAGAGTCTTGCATGTAGGAGAGAGAATATAGAAGTCCTGCATTTAGACAAGCTGCTGGAAACTGAGTGTCTAAAATTCTACAATTGTGTATAAGAACATATATACGTCCAAATTTGCACAAGCTGCTAGAGATGCTCACCCTACACTGTTTCAGATTGTGGCAACCCCGCCCTCCCATTGCTTCTCACGGTAGAGTAATGCCCCTCTACGAGGTCGGAAGTGGCGTGTTGCACTCTATCGTTGATGGATGTTCGCTGTTCTACGAAAGGTCTGGCGGGTGTACGAGGGCTCGACCTCGGACCTTGGCGTCGGTTGTGACCACATCCCGAGCTATCGACACATGTTTGTTCTGCCTTGAGGCGGAAGCACTTCCGCTTCATCAAGGTGCACATAACCGCCACCCCAGGACAAGGAGTTGTAATTTCCTCTTGTTTCCCCTACTACCATGCGATGTACTTCAATGCAGGATGAGTGTGGGCTGTGAGAATTGGGAGAAGGGCTTTTTTGTCAAAAAGATCAAACCTTCTATAGGCGGTTTTGTGGGCTCTGTTAAGATGTATTAGTATTGGTCTAGGAGTCCGTATTGTCTAGATTTATCTTCTTGTACCTCAAGTCAGTTGTACTATATATTCTAGCCTTTGGCCCTCTAGCAATACAAGATCTATTGCCCTAACATGGTATCAGAGCCGTAAGGCTTTTTTTTCTCTCTTCTCCCGCTGTCGCCGCCGCCGGTCGCCGCCGCCGCCCCGGCCCCGCCGCCGCCGCCGCCCCGGCCCCGCCGCCGCCGCCGGTCCCGGCTCTCCCGCCGCCGCCGCCGACCGCCCCGGACCCCGCCGCCCGTCACCGCCCCGCCGTCCCGGACGCCCGCCGCCGGCCCCGCCGCCCCGGACGCCCGCCCCGCTGCCCCAGACGCCGGCCCCCGCCGCCTCGGACGCCGCCCCGGACCCCGCCGCCCGTCACCGCCCCGCCGTCCTGGACGCCCGTCGCCGGCCCCGCCGCCCCGGACGCCGGCCCGACCCCGCCCCCGCCCAGGCCGCGCCGCCGCCCCGGATCCCGCCGCCAGATTCAGATCTGACTAGATCTGGTTGAAAAAAAAAAGTCTTCCTCCTCGGGCTATGTTGCGATTCCTCGCTGCCCGGTGATCTTTGACGGCGCGAATTATCCTGATTTCGCTGCCTTTATGCGCGTTCATATGCGCGGTCTTCGTCTTTGGGTGTGCTTTCTGGTGAGGTCTCCTGTCCACCGCGCCCCGTTGTGCCTCCAGTGCCTCGTGCCCCGACACCCGTTCCCCTTGCCCCCGATGCTACTCAGGCGGTCAAGGATGCAGCCCAGAGTGCTGATGATTCTGCTCGGGCTGACTATGAGCGCCAGGTTCAGGCGCATTCTGCTGCTACTACGGCCTACCGGCTAGATCTGGCCGACTACACTCAGTGGATTGATGAGGATGCTCGTGCTGCTGCTGTTCTCACTTCCAGTGTTCTGCCTCAGTATGCTTCTGAGTTCATGGGTCTTCCCACTGCTGCTGCCTAGTGGGCTTTTCTTCGTCAGCGCTATCAGCCATCTGGAGATGCTCTTTATCTGTCCGTGGTTCGTCAGGAGCATGAGCTTAAGCAGGGTGATTCTACCATTGATGATTTCTACACTCAGAGTGCTGCTATTTGGCGTCAGCTTGACTCTCTTCGTACAGCGGTGTGTAACACCTGTCCCTGCTGTCTGATTGTGCGCGCGGATCTGGAGTTTCAGCGCGTCTTTGAGTTCTTGTCACGGCTCCGCAAGGAGTTTGAGCCACGCCGTGCCCAGCTGCTTGCCCGTGGTCGTGTTCCGCCCTCTGAGGTATAGCTTCGTGCTGAGGAGACTCGTCTTCGTGGTGCTGGTCTTCTTGAGGTTTCGTCTGTACTTGCTGTTCATGGTCCCCCTATGCTGCCGGCTTCGTCGCGGTCTCTCGCACCGCCACTACTCTCCACTCCACCGGCCCAGGGTCAGCGTCAGTCTCAGCAGCCTCGTGGTTCTCGTCCTCCCTGTGCTCACTGTGGCAAGCCTGGCCACGACATATCTGGTTGCTGGACGAGGGATCCACGCTTACGTCAGCAGTACCTTGCTCGTCGACAGTCTGGGTCTTCAGGATCTTCTGCTGTTGTCTCTGGACCTCCTACTGGTGCTTCTGGACCTCCTGCTGGTGCTCTGTCTGATCAGGACATTATTCGTGGTCTTCGTAGTCTGCTCGCTGCTACAGGCTCCTCCTCGTCGGGTTCTGCTGGTTCTGTGACTACTTCTTCGGGCACTGCGCGACCATCATCTTCTACACAGTCAGGTACGTCATCCCCGTGGTATCTGGATTCTGGAGCTTCTTTTCATATGACTTCTGCATCTTCTATTCTTTCTGCTCTTCGCTCTCTTCTTTCTCCTGTCCATGTTACTACGGCTGATGGTACCTCTCTTCCTGTTTCCAGTCGAGGCACCCTCTCTACTTCTTCCTTCTCTGTTCCGGATGTTTCTCATGTTCCCAGTCTTACGATGAATCTTTTCTCTGCTAGTCAGCTTACTGATTCTGGTTGTAGGGTCATTCTTGACGCTGATTCTTGTGCTGTTCAGGACCGTCGTACACAGGCTCTGGTTGGAGCTGGCCCTCGGAGCATTGAGTCTCCTGGGCTCTGGGAGTTAGACTGGCTTCGCGTTCCTTCTGCCGACACTTCCTCTGCCACTTCTCCTGCGGTTGCTGCATCTGTCACTGGCTCTTTTCAGAAGTGGCATCATCGGCTGGGCCATCTTTGTGGTTCCCGTTTATCATCCTTAGTTCGTCGTGAGCTTCTGGGGCTTGTCTCAGGAGATGTATCGTCGCTTCATTCGTGTCAGGGTTGTAGGTTAGGTAAACAGATTCAGCTTCCCTATCCTACTAGTGTGTCTGTATCTCAGCGACCTTTTGATTTAGTTCATTCAGATGTGTGGGGTCCGGCTCCCTTTGCTTCAAAAGGGGGTCATCGATACTATATTTTGTTTATTGATGATTTTACACGGTACACCTGGTTATTTTTTATGCGCTCTCGCCGCGAGGTGCTTGCTATTTATCAGCGTTTTGTGGCTATGGTTCGTACCCAGTATTCCACGCCTATTCGTGTTTTTCGTGCTGACTCTGCAGGAGAGTATATCTCTCAACACCTGCGTGGTATCCTTGCTGAGCAGGGCACCCTTGCTCAGTTCTCGTGTCCTGGCGCCCATGCTCAAAATGGTGTCGCCGAGCGTAAGCATCGTCATATCCTTGAGACTACCCGTGCTATGATGATTGCTTCCTCTCTTCCGCCGCATTTCTGGGCTGAGGCTGTCGCTACGTCGACTTACCTCATTAATATTCAGCCTTCTGCTGCTCTTCAGGGTGGCATTCCTCTCGAGCGTCTCTCTGGATCCTGTCCAGACTACTCGGTTCTTCGTCTATTTGGCTGCGTTTGCTATGTCCTCCTCCCTCCTCGTGAACGCACCAAACTAACCGCTCAGTCTGTTGAGTGTGTTTTTCTTGGCTACAGTGATGAGCATAAGGGCTATCGCTGTTGGGACCCTGTTGGTCGTCGTATGCGCATCTCTCGTGATGTCACGTTCGATGAAACGCGTCCTTTCTATCCTCGCCCCACCTCTGGTACTTACCCAACGGATGATCTCTCTTTTCTTTTCTTTCCCGATACACCTTCCGCGGTCTCTTCTCCTTCGGCTCCTCCTTCTGCTGCGCCTCCTTCTTCGGCACCTTCCTCTCCTCCGTCTAGTTCCCCTAGTTCTCCTCGGTCTCCAGCCTCGGCTCCTTCCTCTGTGCCTCCTTCTTCCTCCTCTTCGGATGAGTCATCTTCCGCGGATGAGCTTCCTTCCTCACGACCTGTTCGTCAGCGTCGTGCTCCAGACCGTTACTCCCCTAGTCAGTATGGTCTCTCTGTAGTTTCCGAGCCGACTTCTTATCGGGATGCTGCACGTCATCCTGAATGGCAGCTTGCCATGGCTGAGGAGATTGCTGCGCTTGAGCGCACAGGCACCTGGGATCTTGTCTCTCCTCCTTCTGGTGTTCGTCCTATCACATGTAAGTGGGTCTATAAAATTAAGACCCGCTCTGATGGATCTCTTGAGCGCTATAAAGCGCGTCTTGTGGCTCGTGGTTTTTAGCAGGAACATGGTCGTGACTATGATGAGACCTTTGCTCCTGTGGCACATATGACCACTGTACGTACTCTTCTTGCTGTTGCTTCTGTCCGACGCTGGTCTGTGTCCCAGCTTGATGTTCAGAATGCTTTTCTTAATGGCAAGTTGAGTGAGGAGGTTTATATGCAACCTCCTCCTGGGTTTTCTGTTCCTGATGGGATGGTTTGTCGTCTTCGACGTTCTCTTTATGGCCTGAAACAGGCCCCTCGTGCCTGGTTTGAGCGTTTTGCCTCTGTGGTGACTGCTGCTGGTTTTTCTCCTAGCTCTCATGATCCAGCGCTTTTTGTTCACACTTCTCCTCGTGGACGCACTCTTCTCCTTCTCTATGTTGATGATATGATCATTACTGGTGATGATCCTGAGTATATTGCCTTTGTCAAGGCTCGTCTTCGTGATCAGTTTCTTATGACTGATCTTGGTCCTCTTCGCTATTTTCTTGGGATTGAGGTTTCATCCACTTCTGATGGGTTTTCTATTTCTCAGGAAAAGTATATTCAGGATCTCCTTGCTCGGGCTGTTCTTGCAGATGAGCGCACCGTTGAGACTCCTATGGAGCTTCATGTTAAGCTTCGTCCTACAGATGGTGATCCTCTTCCCGATCCCACTCGTTATCGCCATCTTGTTGGGAGTCTTGTTTACCTTGTTGTCACCCGTACTGGTATCTCTTATCCTATTCATATTCTGAGCCAGTTTGTCTCAGCTCCTACCACTGTCCACTATGGTCATCTCCTCCGTGTCCTTCGCTATCTTCGTGGCACGATTACTCGTCGCATTTTCTTCCCTCGTTCTAGCTCTCTCCAGCTCCAGTGCTACTCGGATGCTACGTGGGCGAATGATCCTACGGATCGTCGTTCACTTTCTGCTTACTGTGTGTTTCTTGGTGGTTCGCTTGTTGCTTGGAAGACGAAGAAACAGGTAGCGGTTTCCCGTTCGAGTGTTGAAGCTGAGTTGCGGGCTATGGCTTCGGTGACTGCTGAGGTGACCTGGTTACGGTGGTTGCTTGCAGATTTTGGCGTCTCTGTTACGACGCCCACTCCACTTTTGTCAGACAGTACAGGTGCTATCAGTATTGCACGTGATCCGGTCAAGCATGAGCTGACTAAGCATATTGGTGTTGATGCGTTTTATACACGTGCTCAGGTGCAGGATCAGGTTGTTGCGCTCCATTATGTGCCTTCAGACTTGCAGTTGGCAGATTTCTTTACAAAGGCACAAACTCGCGCTCAGCATGATTTCTTACTCTCCAAACTCAGTGTTGTGGATCCACCATGAGTTTGAGGGGGTGTGTTAAGATGTATTAGTATTGGTCTAGGAGTCCGTATTTGTCTAGATTTATCTTCTTGTACCTCAAGTCAGTTGTACTATATATTCTGGCCTTTGGCCCTCTAGCAATACAAGATCTATTGCCCTAACAGGCTCCACGTGTCATATACACGCCACATCATTAGAATGTGGAGAAGTATCATGTCCATACATGGAACTTATTAGCAAGTTTAGGAGCAAAAGGGACAAATACTGCTAGTTGCACATGTGCAACATTGTTATAATTTTTCTCAAAAATTGGAAATGGTAATATCTAGGTACCAATAAATACCGAAAACATATATATAATTACATTTACACATATAGTGGGTAGGTCACAAGTTGTATTTTGTCGGTGGGTCGATCCAGCTTTCTATTGCTTCCTTGACTGCTGCATTTGTGCTAGAGGAGGCTGGCGGCGTGGGGGCTACGACTCTCGGAATAATGGCGGTCGTCCTAGGGTTTCTCCCGTGCCAAGAGGAAGACTTGCTGAATGCGTGTTGTCGTTGATATGTGAGGATTGTCGAGTTTCGGAAGGCTCCGCTGGCAATCTCCCTTGGGCGCATCATGCCTAGAGTATGCTGGATCGTGTGGGATTCGATCGTGCGCACCCATGCATTTTCTGACTGTTTGGTTTCAGAGGGAGCGTTGCGTAGCTCTACTGACTGTTACCATCATGGGACACGCCTTATCGGTTTTCATGGTGAAGTCAGTGGCGGAGAAGGTCATGAAAAGCAGAGATATGAGGATTAGGAAATGTGGTTCGAGTCTTCGGCGCTGTTGAACTGGCTTGGTGATTCGTGACTCGTGGAATTGGCATTATCAGTGCGACGGCAACATAGGTGAGTTCAAAGTCTTATCTTGCAGGGTGAAAATCCAAGACATGGTCTTAATTGTGTTTGGCAATGGTCTTGTTGAGGGCATTGTTTTGCGAGCGAGGACTTTTTCCAGGATGAAAATCTATGATCTAGAATCGGACGACGACAACGCTTGTGCACTGTTACCTTCTTGGAGGTGTCGGTTTTAGAGAAGCTGGACTTCTGGTGCTATTTTCGTGGTGTTAGTACTATAAGGAATAGATCACTGCAGCGGGATTTTTCTTTTCTGTAATTTTTCTTTTTTTGGGATGTGTGCAAGGCCGCTAGACTATACGTTGTTGCAGAGGCTGAGTGCATCTTCTTAATATTAATACATGCTCTTTCTTAAAACAATTAGGCTACATAAAAAGAATAAATTTCAGGATAAAATAGTTCTACTTTTCTATTAATTTGTACAACTACAACTTTTATTTTTTTGGGCCAAAATACAACTCTTTCTTTTAACCGAACTTTGCATGGATATAGGTGACATGTGTACATATTCACGGAGTTTTTTCTACTCCCTACGTCTCAAAATAGACGGAGAAAGTATTTATTTTTAAACTTTAAACTATCATTTTCAAAAAAATCAGAAACCAGTCTCGCTGGAGCCGGGAGCCACAAATCCTCTCTCGCGAGAGGGATATATTCTGAGTTGAAGAACTAAAATAGGCTGTCTCAAGATCGTCGGTAAAGTTTACTCGTTAAATAATAGCATGTGTTATGCATACATTCGAACTATTCAATAGAAAGCAAGAATGATTGCAAGAAACCACTAAAAAATATATAAAAATATATACTACCTCCGTCTAAAAATAACTAACTTGGGTTGTTTAGATTCGAATGTATTTACAACATATAAAAATAACAGTGTGACGTCATAAATCTCCAAATTACTTACCTCAGACTGCCAACACCGGAACCATCTGGGCGGCTTGCGCTTGCCCCTAGCGCTACGTCGTCTTCCTCGTGCTTGGCGGCGTTGTCAGGTGCCATTTTCCAGCTCAGTCGGCGTCGCAGAGCCTGGCTATGGAGCTCCTGAGAACTACAGATGGAAACGAGAGATTGAGGGGAAAATAAGCTAGTATTCGAGCGGTAGGGAAAGAGGGGGCGCTCTGCGCTAAGTAGAGCACCCGGGGACGAAGCCCGATTGGTTCCGCGATCAATTTCTCCTTAATAATTTGGTGCGCGCATGTTCCTTTCACGTACCTTCACATTGTTCCTTGGCAGCTAGGATACATGGTTCCTAGTACTCCTGGGAGGCTGGGATTAATTGGCGGATGCAGATGATCAATGCAGACTTAACCTGCAGGGACCAAGATGGTTATACCAGCAATTCAGAATTATGTCGACCGCTAGGTGAACATGAGCCTCACGAAGATTGGTCCCACCAGATTTGAGGGCGCTGTCCACGTCTGCCTTACGCCTCAACAGTTGAATTTTGGTTCGACGTCGACCTACGGCCATGATTTCCTGAGCTAGAGTCGCAGCCGTTAACGTTGGCTTTAATTTGGTCGATGGATGTGCAATGATGCGCGGATGCGTGATGCTGAGTGTAGTGGAGTGTGGAGAAGGCGTTGCTTTCTGAGTAGGTTTCGGTTGTGTGCGAGCGATCAGCTTTTCCCCTCCTGTCGTGAAGGCACATGGTAATGCTAACTCCTGAAAGTTTGACTAGTATAATTTGATCTAACTGCTGAGATAGATTTGGCCCAATAGACCCAGCTTGTAATTATGTGAAATAATAATTAGAAACCCTAGCGTTGATAATGACCGATCTTGTCTTAGGTACGCGCCGCCATGCCGCCGTGTGCCCGCACTTGCGCCGCCGCCCCGCCTCCCTGGTACTCGCGCACCTGTGACCCGATCGAGCACGAGCACACGCACTCGAGGAGCAGTGTGTCGAGGACGGACCTCTCTGGTTACAAGTTTCTGAGCGCATGCCATCCACTTAATAAAGGGGATGTGTAGGTCTCAGTCGACTGAGAACATACTAGTTCTATACATTACCGGTACGTTAAGTACTTATCTGGGTTCTTATTTTCCGACCGCTGCCTGTGTGTTTAGGTGTGTTGGGCTTGTGGCTGTTTCGCGCTTGAGTTTTTCTGTGATTTCTTTGACTGGCCTAGATTTTTAGATTACTATGGCTACCTCGTACTTTTGTGCTTTCCCTAGTCCATGAACTACCGGATGTGGTTGTTGAGCTTTCGATACTTCATTTCGTCCAACCCACTTATATATTTGCACAAGAACTGCAAGTCAAACCGTGAATAGTCTAGAAATATTGTCACGCATTAATACTTGTTTACTGCAAAAAATCGATGGATGTACTAAGATTTTTAATACTCCTAGGATGTCGCGATTTATTTGTATTTGCATGTATACATGCGTCTCGATACATATATATCTAGACGAATCTACGACATCATTTTCAGAACAGTGGAGCATTAAATATAATAAATATTAAACCAATATACATAAGTATATATAAAAAAGGTTTTTTTTTGTTATTGGTGGTACGATTTGGCAAGCTAAACCAGTATGAAAAAATGTGCACAACTTTAGACAATAGTGCAACTACAAAAAGTAAAATAAAATACATAGCTCCCAACCTTTGTTAATACTCCTTCCGTTTAAAAATATAAGATTTTTAGCCTTATTCTAAAATGAATTTATCTAGATGTCTTTTATTGTGGTTCACTCAATTTGCTCTAAAATATATAAAAAGACGTCTAGATACATACTTTTTTATAAAAGAACTAAAACATCTTACAATTTAAAACAGGGGGAGTACACTATAAAGCTCACACTCCAAGGTTTGAAAAAACATTATATTCACATGCCATGGACAAATGCCAAAAAAACCAGATTCACTAGTGCGACTGCAATAATTTGGATAAAAACATCCGAGTTACACACAGACTTGATTCACCACATGCTCAATTTCAACACAAGATTAGTTGCAAGCAAATTGCAATTGATCTCGTCCGATTTCCAGTTGCAAGCTAGTCATGATTGATTTGGTTCAACACATGCTCAAATTCAAGGCCCAATTGTGAGCTAGTTGCAACTGACTTGGTTCAACACGAGCTTAATTTTAACACAAACATTAGTTGCAACCGAGTTGCAATTAGTCTCTTTCGAGGCCTAGTTACAAACTAGTTGTGACTGACTTGGTTTAACACAGACTCAATTTCAACACAATACCATTTGCAAGCGAGTTCTAATTGGTCTCGTCCGTGGCCCAATTCAAATGTAGTTGTGACTGACTTAGTTCAACACATGCTCAAATTTTGCGGCCTAGTTGCAAGCTAGTTTCGATTGACTTGGTTCAACAGATGCCCTAGTTCAACACAAGACCAGTTGCAAAGCAATTTGCAATTAGTCTTGTTCGAGAGCCAGTTACAAGCTAGTTGCAACTGATTCGGTTCAACACAAGATCAATTCTAGGCGAGTTGCATAATGATCTCGTTCGAGGCCGGTTGCAAGCTAGTTGCGACTGACTTGATTCAACATAGGCTCAAATTCAGCACAACACTAGTTCCAAGCGAGTTGCAATTGGTCTGATTCAAGGCCTGGTTGCAAGCTAGTTGTGACTGACGTGGTTCAACATAGGCTTAAGTTTAACACAGTTTCAAATTTTGAGACACAGTTGTAAACTAGCTGTGACCGACTTGGTTCAACAAAGGCCCAAATTCAACACAAGCTCAAATTTGAGGTCGAGTTGTAAGCTAGTTGCGAGTGATTTGGTTCCACACAGGCTCAAAATTCGAGGTTTAGTAGCAAGATAGTAGCGACTGACTTGATTCAACACATGCTCAATTTCAACACAAGACCAGTTGCAAGAGAGTTGCAGTTGGTCTCGTTTGACGCCCAGTTATAAGCTAGTTTGACGCCCAGTTATAAACTAGTTGTGACTGACTTGGTTCAACACAGGATCAATTTCGAGGGTCAGGTGCAAAATATTTACGACTGACTTGGTTCAACATAGGTCAAAATTCAAACACACAACCAACTACATAGGAAATTCTATCGCAAGAATTCATGTACGACTAGAAACATCTTAGTTGAAACCCACGTGAAACTAAGAAATCTTGGTTGCAACCTATATGAAACTGAAAAAAATTAGTTGCAACTCAAGTTGCAAGCTAGTTGTGTCTGACTTGGTTCAACACATTCTCAATTTTAACGCAGATCAGTTGCAAGTCAGTCGCAATTGGTCTCGTTCGAGACCCAGTTGCAGGCTAGTTGAGACTGACTTGGTTCAACACATGTCAATTCCACAACTGACTCAGTTACAAATTGATTTGCAATTGGCTCGTTCGACACCGAGTTGCAAGCTATTTGCGACTTACTCAACCTCAAAATCAACATAAGCTTAGTTGCATGCAATTTGCAATTGTCTTGGTCCTGACCCAATGCTCAAATTCAATACAAGATCAATTGCAAGAAATTTACAATTGGTCAGTTGCAACTGACTTGGTTCAACATAGACTTCAATTCAACATAGACTCAGGTGCAAGCGAGTTGCAATTTATTCAACACATACTCAATTATAAAATATGATCACTTGCAAAATGATTTGCAATTGGCTTGGTCGAGACCTAACTTGGTTCAACACAGAATTAGTTTCAAACAAGTTGCAATTGGTCTTATTCGAGGTCCAATTGCAAGCTAGTTGCGACTAACTTGGTTCGACACAGGCTCAAATTAAAGACAAGATCAGTTGCAAATAAGTTGCAATTGGACTCATTCGAAGCCTAGTTCCAAGTTAGGTACAACTGATTGGTTCAATATAAGCTCAAATTCAACACAAGCTCGGTTAGAAAGAGATTTGCAATTGGCCTCATTCCAAGCCTAGTTGCAAGCTTGTTGCAACTGACTTGGTTCAACCCAGTCTCAAATTTAATGCAAGCTCAGTTACAAGAGATTTGCAATTGGTCAGTTGCAACTGACTTGGTTCAACACAGACTCAAATTCAAATGACTCAGTTGCAAGTGAGTTGCAATTGATTCAACATGGACTCTATTACAAAATAGGATCACTTGCAAAACGATTTGCATTTGTCTTGGTCGAGGCCCAGTTGCAACTGACTTGGTTCAACACAGAATTAGTTCCAAGCGAATTGCAATTGGTCTTGTTCGAGGTCCAGTTGCAAGCTAGTTGCGACTGACCTGGTTCGACACATGATCAAATTCAACACAAGATCAGTTGCAAACGAGTTGCAATTGGTCTCATTCGAAGCCTAGTTCCAAGTTAGATGCAACTAATTGGTTTAATACAAGCTCAAATTCAACACAAGCTCAGTTGGAAAGAGATTTGCAATTGGCATCATTTCAAGCCTAGTTGCAAGTTAGTTGCAACTGACTTGGTTCAACTCAGGCTCAAATTCAATACAAGCTCAGTTGCAAGAGATTTGCAACACAGACTCAAATTCAACATAGACTCAGTTGCAAGCGAGTTACAATTGATTCAACACAGACTCAATTACGTACATATAGTAGGATGGCATCGACGACTTACACATAAGAAGTTCTCAGGCACTCCCTTATAAAATAGGATCACTTGCAAAATGATTTGCAATTGGCTTGGTTGAGACCCAGTTGCAAGCTAGTTGCAACTAACTTGGTTCAACACGGAATCAGTTCCATGCTAGTTGTAATTGGTCTTGCTCGAGGTCCTATTGCAATCTAGTTGCGACTGACTTGGTTCGACATAGGCTCAAATTCAACACAAGATCAGTTGCAAACGAGTTACAATTGGTCTCATTCGAATCCTAGTTCCAAATTAGGTGCAACTGATCGGTTCAATACAAGCTCAAATTCAACACAAGCTCAGTTGGAAAGAGATTTGCAATTGGCCTAATTCCAAGCCTAGTTGCAACTGACTTGGTTCAACTCGGGCTCAAATTCAATACAAGCTCAGTTACAAGAGATTTGCAATTGGTCAGTTGCAGCTGACTTTGTTCAATATAGACTCAAATTCAACAGACTCAGTTGCAAGCGAGTTGCAATTTATTCAACACGGACTATATTACAAAATAGGATCACTTTCAAAACGATTTGCAATTGTCTTGGTCGAGGCCTAGTTGCAAGCTAGTTGCAACTAACTTGGTTTAACACAGAATCAATTTCAAGCGAGTTGCAATTGGTCTTGTTCGAGGTCCAGTTGCAAGCTAGTTGTGACTAACCTGGTTCGACACATGATCAAATTCAACACAAGATCAGTTGCAAACGAGTTGTAGTTGGTCTCATTCGAAGCCTAGTTCCAAGTTAGATGCAACTAATTGGTTCAATACAAGCTCAAATTCAACACAGGCCTAGTTGCAAGCTAGTTGTAACTGACTTGGTTCAACTCAGGCTCAAATTCAATACAAGCTCAGTTGCAAGAGAATTTCAATTGGTCAGTTGCAACTGACTTGGTTCAACATAGACTAAAATTCAACATAGACTCAGTTGCAAGCGAGTTACAATTGATTCAACAAAGACTCAATTACAAAATAGGATCACTTGCAAAACGATTTGCAATTGGCTTGGTCGAGACCCAGTTGCAAGCTAGTTGCAACTAACTTGGTTCAACATATAATCAGTTCTAAAAGAGTTGCAATTGGCTTTGTTCGAGGTCCAGTTGCAATCTAGTTGCGACTGACTTGGTTCGATACATGCTCAAATTCAACACAAGATCAGTTGCAAACGAGTTGTAATTGGTCTCATTCGAAGCCTAGTTCCAAGTTAGATGCAACTGATTGGTTTAATACAAGCTCAAATTCAACACAAGCTCAGTTGGAAAGAGATTTGCAGTTGGCTTCATTCGAGACAAAGTTGCAAGCTAGTTGCGACTGACTTGGATCAATAGAGGCTCAATTTTAACACAAGATTTATTGTAAGCGAGTTGCAATTGGTCTCATTCGAGATCCAATTGCTAGCTGGTTGCGACTGACGTAGTTTAACATAGGCTCAATTTCAACACAAGCTCAGTTGCAAGCCATTTACAAATTGGCTCGGTTAGGCCCAGCTGTAAGCTAGTTATGACTGACTTGGTTCAATACATTCTCAATTTTAATACAAGATTAATCTCGTCCGAGGCTCAGTTGTAAACTAGTTGTGACTGACTTAGTTTGATACATACTCAATTTTAACCCAATCTTAGTTGCAAATGATTTGCAAATTGTCTCGGTCTAGGCCGAGTTGTAAGCTATTAAGTATGAAATTGTAGAAGTCGCTAGTTAAGAAATATATAATGTAGATAATTTCCTGAATCAGAAAAGCAAAAATGCAATGAAAGGAAAATGGTAAGGTTCAAATTAAATTACTATGTAATTGTTGAAATCCATAGTTAAGTAAACATAAAGTACATCTCAAGCTCCACCTGTCGTTGCAACGATTCTCGTGGGATCTCTAAATATGGCAAGGCATCTGCATTAAACACAAAAAGAAAGTAAAAATAATTATTAACTATAGTTTTATTTTTGCATGTGCATTTACTTTACCAAAGACAAATGGTTCAGGACAAAAAATAAGAATTAATTTTTGAAGGTGCATTTCTTATAGGTGAAAGACAAAAAAGATATAAGTGGGGTGCATAAACGAAAAATCAACATACGCTTTTACATTGTACAACGGTATCTGTTGCATGTAGACTGCGGCAAAACACAGTAGCAAATTTACAAAATCAAAATTCAAAACAAATGAAAATGCTCATCCCACCGAAGGAGGCAAAAATCAGTGTCATGTCCGGTACTGCGCACAGCCCAACTCTTATTCATAGCACACAGACACATTAAGAAAAAGATAAATAAATAAATCAAGCCCAGGACACAGCCATGACAGCGATCGGAAAAAGACAAAAAAAGAAATCAAGCCCAAGACACAGCCTGGACAATCGCGACCCACGAACACACAGCCGGGACAAAACCACCGAACATAAAACAATGAGTCTACACCCTGCTGCACGAATCTTAAAGCAGTACATCCAATGGCATCGAAGGTGACTAAGAACTAACAAGTTCTCATGCGTCTAAGAACTAGCAAATTCGTTAATATAATAATGAAACGATAAGACATGCATTCGTTCTACTCTGGGATTAGCAAAGCTTCCCAGTTTAAACAGCGGCCGCGGCGCTACTTGATCTATGAACGCGCGCGCGTGCATATTGAGGTCATGGGGAAAGACATGCAATTCATGTCTGTTGGTGCTTTAACTTTAATTCACTCCTGCCCAACAATACTCTCTCGTCAGAGAGCTTTTTATACATGCTCGTGTGTACTCCACCGTCCTTTTATCCGCTTGCGCTGTGATGATACGGAAGTCAAAAGTTGAACTCTCGGTGGTGTGTGATACTAAGGGTCATGGAACAGGAAGAGTTATCGAACTCAGGACACACAGTCGATCGATAAATAAATATTAATGAAAACGATCGATCCATATTAGTTGGACCGTCCTGGGCTAGGCCCGTCTATGGCCATCTCGTGGAATTTGCTGGCACGCTAACGATCTTAGCACTAATATAAATTGTACTAGTCATCTTTTTAGCACTAGTATAAAGCATTCTGCGCCTTTGAATGAACGAAAATGAAGGATCCTTATTCATTTAGAGGTACCACAAAAGAACTCAATGCCAAACAGTGTTTTCCTGGATATGCGCATGACAGTGTTCCAAAAGGCCATAGTCGCTTCAAGTAGTGGCTTAGGAAAAGGGAGCGTCATATCAAGACTTTTTACTTGCATTGACAAATGTGTCATATTACATCAACCTCCGCCAACCTAATTCTTGATACTTCACCGCTCCGGTGTATAGTAGCTTCAAGTAAAGTGTTCAATTGGGACGACATATTACCTCCATCCTAAAGCTTAAGTTTTTTTTTTTTTGAAAAGTCAAGTTACAAAAAGTTTGGCCAAACTTTTAGAAAAAACTACCATGTGAAACTATGTTTCATGATGTAGCAAGCGGTATGGATTTTATATTGTAAATATTAATATTTTTTTCTAAAAGATGGTCAAACTTTACATAGTTTGATTTCTGAAAAAAATGTAAGCCTTAAACTTTGGGACGGAGGGAGTATTTATAGAACCTCGAACCCGCAAGAAAATTTTCCTTTACGACCGTTCAGCATATTTATAGCACTCGACACATAATTAAACTGTTCTTGATATTGTTATCTAACACACAAAACACTAGAATCATGAAATGCTCTATCAACAGCCTCCACCGCGATGACAGTAGCCGACCGGACGCAGCGGCAAGAGCACACCAAGCCATTGGATCTGGAGGTTGGCAGCATCAACCACATGGAGGACTTCCTCCACTGCCGGGACGGGCGCTAACCTGACGTGGCAGCCGAGACATACTAGGCCAGGACGGACTCGCCAGGCCCCAAAGGGCCCGTAAAGTCCCTATTGACATGCTGCTACACGTAGACCGCCGCCGCCGCAACCCTCTTGGTCATCACCATAGGCCCAACCGAACCCAAACGGGCCTGCAACGGTCCCACCGCCACGCTGAAGCAGGCGAGGTGTCGACGCAGCCACCCTCATCACGAGCCATTTGTCAATCCCATCGGAGGCGACGGGGCCGAGCCAGGCCCACCCAGACCCATATCGGGCCCAAAGGGCCTAGACCTAGGCCGACAGGGCACCTCTGGCCGAGCTCTGCCCAACCATCGCCACCACCAACCGGTGGCACCACCACGCTACCTCCACTCAGCCGTCAACGGATCCCCATCGTTGCACCGGACCACCGCCGCCGAGGAGGACCTCCAGGTTCCAGCTGGCCCCCGTGTCATCCATCACCAAGAGGAGAGAGGCTAGGGCGCTCGCCGCCACCGGCGCCGCGCGTCCAAGGGTCAGGGCCGCACACCGGCAACGGTGGGGGAGAGGGGAGGGGGAGGGAGGCTGAGGGGAGGAAGGAGAGGGCTGCAGCCCATCCGCCGCGGGGCGGCATGGGTCGCGAGAGGAAGGGACGCGGGTCAACTTCCCAACTACTATGGTCTGTTTTAGGCGTTACTAGTTTAATGTCGAGCTATGTTCTTGTGTCTAAAGAAATATTTATAGGAACTGCCCGCGTCCATGCATCTCATATTAGTGATTAGTCAACGAGAGATGTGTTTTGCAAAATAGGTGGAGGTTGCACATGGGAAATGAATTTAGAAGGAGGTTTTTTTTAAGTAGCAGACCCATCTTGTTGCAAGATGGATGACTTGGAACCTTAGATAGTAAATGGTTTTTTCTTCCAAGTTGCATGATTGATTCACATAAAAATGTGTATTCTTGCAATCTTTTTGAAGCTTTACTTAGTGTCCAATATAAATCCTTTTAACACGCGACGTCGCTTGGAAATCAAGCAAGATAAATCGTTAAATCGTTTACGGGGGACAATTGCATCACGCACTCTATATTCTTTTTGGCTCTTCTCAAGCAGTGCGTGTGCAGCTTTGTCGGCTAGATAGCGGGTTCAAAACAGAAATGTTGTAGTTGAAGGTCTTCCTATTAAAAGGACAAGATTGTGGAGATTCATTTTTTCCCCTAGACACACAGTTAAACCTAAATGTGTACAAAACACCGGCTGAAGAAGATCCACGGCATAACACCATTGCGTGAAATTCTATACCAGTGACGTAGCCAGCCCATTCAAATAGCCTGGGCAAATAAGTAATATAAGATGTTTTAAGATAATATATCTAGACGTCTTTTAGTGTGTAGGTTTGAAGAGTTTTACTCTGAATCTACTCCCTCCGTTTTAAAATATAAGATGTTTTAGCTTTGTGAAATGAGTGTAGATTTCTTTTAGTTCGTAGGTTCACTCCAAACCTACATGAACCTACACACTAAAAGGGGTCTAGATACACTCCTTATACAAAACTAAAACATCTTATATTTTAAAATGAAGGAAGTATATACTAAAAGATGACTAGATACATTATCTTCATAAATCTAAATCATCTTATATTTTGAACTGAGGGAGTAGAAAGGCCCATGGCGGACGGCATTTCTCCATGGTGCTTCGCTTAATCCCCAAGATATGTGGTGTTTTTAGATTCTTTTTTTTTCTGAATGATCAAAGGGTGCAATGCGCCCAAAGCTGCGGGTTGAACACGTGGCAGGTACAATTACAAGGAGGTCCAATACAACACTCGCCCAAAGGATCTAAAAATTCGAAGTTTTTGGAAAACATCCTAGCACAAGAAGAAAAACGCAATGAAGTCCTCGATGTCCTTGCCACCATCCCCGGCGACCTCGGAGGCGAAGCCAACATCGAGGTCTGAGAAGAGGACTCGATCAAACTCACCCAGCGAGAAGAAACTCTGCTTCCGGCCAACTCCAAATCTCCGGGACGGAACCACTTGGTGAAGAGGAGGCGTCGAGCACCAACGCAGAGGAAGAGCAGCGGCGTATTGGCAGCCCTACTGCCATTGAGTCTGACACGGTGATGGAACGAAGCCACCAAAAAAACGTCGGAGATAAGCTCCAAAATCAAACCTGCCTCCGTAGATCTCCGCAACCTGCACTCCAACCCACCACCATGGCTGCCAAAGAAGCAGGGGAGGAAATCCGCAGCGGGAAGAATAGCACCGGCATCCGGAAGAGGGAGAAGTGGGACGACACAACACTTCTCGACCCCCTCGCCACCATGGCCGGCTGGAAAGAGAAGCCAAAACACCATCCGCCACCACGCCTTCCTCCCCCGCCACCATGGCCGGCCAAGAAAGACATGAAGCTTCAACTCCCTCCCCAGATGCCAGCTCCTAGACCGATTATTGGGAGTATCCGGCACCAGATCCACCTTCCCCACTTGGCTCTGCCCACCGGAGCACCTCGAGAAGGTAGATCCACCCCGGCCAGCACCAGATCATGGTCGACGACCTGGAGGCCAAACTCTGGGAAAGAATGCCCAAAACGGCAGCGAGAACACCGCATAACTAAACAACTAAACTACCATAAACTACTCTAGAGCCTCCCCTCCGCCACCTCCGTCCAGCATCGCCGCCGGAGGGGCTCGGGATCGGCCCGACTGCTCTCTTCTCTTCGGGCTACTGTTCACAGGAAAGAGGGGGTGGGGTATGGGGCAACCAAGATGACTCGTTTTTAGATTCTCGGAGTGGTCTTGGCCTCGCCTGTTCAACAAGCAGTCTAGAATCTGGTTGAAAAATTATTGCAAGTTAAAGTGAAACTAGGAAATACGCCCGTGCGTTGCTACGTATTTATTTTTGACTATCTTTTAGAATATGGGGATTTGGTTTTAGGGAACATAGTTTTTTTTATCTGCCATCAATAATTAAGGTTGGCGCAAAAGAGATGTGATTTTGCTCGGTTCAAGCTTATGCAAATGAACTATTCAGTTTCACTTTTTATTGAGATGCACATACTGATCAAATTCCCTAATATCACGTTGCATGATGCTACATGCTAGCAGGCACAAACTTGAAGGGCATCTAGAGCAGCAGAGCCCAGATCAGAGGATTGTTTCCCAACTACTGAGTAAAACAGAAAAAAAACATATTCAGAGGAATCACATCCACGACACAGGACCTTGAAATCGAATTCTGAAACGGACAGGGAGTTATGCAATCCAATGTTTGCTTCGTCACACCAAATATTATATAGGGGAAAGGGGTATTTTGTGTGTGATCTAGCCTACTGATTTTGTTCCCCAGAATTCATCCATGTGTCGTGCGACGTTTGTAGGCTCGATTCAAGGAACGTGTGTTTGGGACGTGGCGCGTCGCCTGCTATGCTGCTCGCACCAGGCCTCCTTGTCAGCTACCTGGGAGGCCATGGCCACCTCCTACATCTCCGCCATGTCGCCCTGCATTCTTCCACCCCGCCCTGTCACCCTGGCTGCCCACTTCTTCCCTACCACGTCGTGCCGCGTGCCTCCCTGTTGTGCTGCTCGCTCCAGGCCTCCTCGTCGGCTACCACGCTGCCCGCTTGTCCCTTCCTGGAGTTCAGCTCCACCCTATGCTGAGCCCCGATGGAGCAGCCTCCGTTGATGGATCGGTAATGTCGTACTCAAACATTAGCGTGAAAAGCACCAGCGACCAGGTATTGAAACGTGATGCGAGCCAAGCATGTGATAGCTTGGCTGTTTTGATTCGAATAGGTCTCTGTTTACGTACGGACGTGTGGTTAGCTAGCTCCGATGTGTTGATTTGAATATCTCTCTTTACATATGGACGTGCGGTTGGCTAGCTCTGCTGTGTTGATTTTGATTGGTCTGAAGGAATCACGGACGCAATTGAATCGAGTCGACTAAGGAGTCACGGTAAAGCTGGCAATGGTTGGGTACCTCAACTGTACCCAAACTGAACCGTCGCGATGATTTGAGGAAAATAAAACCAAACTAACCCACCCGAACGTGTACCAGGACCCAAACCAAACTGAACCACAAGCTGTCTCAGCCTAAACCAAACTAAACTGCTAGCAGGAACCACAGTTTTAACTTACTAGCACACTGTTCGTGCGTTGCAACGGATATATGTTTGTGTTGTTTAAAGATCTGGATAAATCAATTCGTTCAACCTCATGATAAGCTGCTCACGAGGAGGCCAAAAAAATCACAAAAAAGAACCAGAACCTTTTCTTAAAAGATCTCTATGGTGTAATAACAACAACCCAGATTATGAAATAAAATATTATTGTTATAATATATCTCTATTATACAAATAGAAAGGTGATAACAAAGCGAAGCATTTGGGCTAATACTTTCCACATATACATTCAAATCCAGGTTTCCTCTCAATATTCTCTCTAAATATTCATATGAGCAGTTCATGCACTCATATGTACCTGATGAAGGGTAGCTGTCTTTCAGCAAATTTTGGAGATAATATCTTACGAGGAAGAGCTATGGCCTTATTTAGCAACTACATTTATCAGAATTTTTGCGCAGTTCTTAGGAGGAGCGTAGAATACAGTTTGTGTAGAACACCACATTCTCTACCAGAGTCGACATTTTGGCCAGTATCTTTCACGATTCCAAATGCACAAATGCACCTTCTTGTAGTTAAAGAACGATAATACATTTGGAAAATAGAGAAGTTCAGAAATGGCAAACTAAACTGACCTGCTAATCATGTATGGTACAGTCGGTATGAGTGAGAGTTGTACTGATCCCACCGAGAAAAGTAGCCACTCATGTAACAGATGTCCCTGATGTGAACTCCCATGTAGATGTTTTCCAGGTCTCTAATGATCTGGTTTGTAATGTCCAGTGGGCCTGGCTGGAGATTTGTGACCATCAGCAATGAACTACAGAAAAAATAAACTGACAAATAAGAATTACTTTAGAAAGAAATTGTAGTAATGTGTTTAAGAAATGCTCATTTATTACAGAAAAATGAAATGAAACTAAGATAGAAAGGAAACAAAACAAATATACATTTCCCACGTCCCCGTGGGTGTTCGGTGGAAAAATCTCTGGAGGTTCTGACAAGCTGCACCAAATATGACAATTTGTTTCAAGGAATCATGTCTATGACGCCGGAGGAGAACGGCTAGAGACGGGTCTGTCTCCGGATAGAGTATGCGTGCGTGGCGGCACGACAGCCGCAGGTCGCCTCCTCGAGCTGGTGGGTGCCTGGGGCGTTGGGCGAGATGGAGGGCGACAGGGTCGGGAATGAGAGCTCGGAGACGATGGTGTGCGGCCGGACCGGGAAATGGGATAAGGGGGAGCTTTTATAGGGTCCGGTGAAGGATCCGTGCCCGTATCCACGCTGACGACGCGCGTTCGAGGTCGCCGTCAACCTGGGGGACGCCACCACCCGCTGACTGTCCACGAATGCCCGGCTCAGTCAGCCCACCTGGCACGGCGCCTCGTGAAGGAAATATGCCCTGAGAGGCAGTAATAAAGTTGTTATTATGTATTCCTTATATATGATAGATGTTTATTTTGCATGCTATAATTGTATTGATAGGAAACGTCAATACATGTGTGTTTAATAAACAAAAAGGTTCCTAGTTATGCCTCTCTTATAGACTAGCTCGTTGCTTAACAAGATGATCAAAGTTTCCTGATCATTGACATTGGATGTTGTTAATAACGAGGTCACAACATTTGTGAAATGATGCGATGAACATTTATCCGAAGTATAGCATTACGATCAAAGTCATTATGTTTATATTGCTATAACATCATACGAAGTAATCTTTATCTTTAGACCATAAGATCATGTTAATTGCTAACACCGGAAGAGTATCTTAATAACATCATGAAGGAAATATGCCCTAGAGGCAATCATAGAGATGATTGTATTTCATGTGTATCCATGAGTTTTTATAATATTCCTTGAATATCCATATATCAGGCAACTTGTATTGATTGGCAATTATGTGAATTGCTTGTGAAACTCTTTACTTGTATGGTTATCAGAAAGTTGTCCCTAAATGGAGTTTATGTGAGGACACACGTGAATATTAGACTAGCACATCGATTGGTTGATGACTATGTTTCGCAAGTCATAGACATGGAGATGTCAAACCAATGATGTGGACACATGTTATGAACATGGGGTTGGACTGATCCAACTTGAGACTGGCAATAATACTTGCAGCTCTCTCTACACATCGTGTATGTTTTGTCCTTAGACCTGAGATTGTCGCATGTACTTGAGATGTGGATCGCCCTACTTTAGGGCTATCAAACACTACTCCGTAGCTGGGTAGTTATAAAGGTAGCTTTCGGGTTTGTCCTGATACATGCTGCAAGGGATCGGTCAATCAAGATGGGATTTGCCCCTCTCTACTTGAGAGAGATATCTCTAGGCCCCTCGAGTGATCGGATCCAGAAATGCATGGCCGTGCTACATATGGTTAAGAGTTAATCTAGTAAAAGGATTCCGAATCATAGTATCGAGAAAGAGAGGTCAGCTTGGAGCTAGACCAAATATCGCGAGGCAAAGGGAAAGACTTGTACTTTACCTTGTGATGGTTCGTCTGAATGATCTTTATATGCGTTTAGGAGTTGGCACTTCTTGCTAGAGACCGCTAGGCTTAGGCTGCAAATGGGCTGCTAAAGTACAAGCCCACCAGGGATGCCTATATAAGAGAGAGTGGGGCGAGCTGAATATGGTTGAGCATTCCACCCAGTCGCCACTCCTCTTACGCCTGTCTTGCACGTGCGGACCTAGCAGTCTGTCGTGTGACCTTCCACTCCGGACGTGTGGATACCTCGAAGGTGCTGCAGTTGTAGCACTTGGGCGAGCCGCGCAAAGGGGAGCTGCTCGTGGGACGAGGACGCGGGGGAGACGTAGAACATCTATACTGCCGCGGCGTGCTTCATCGAGTTCTGCAACTGCGCGTCTCACTACTAGGAAAATGGCTATAGGTAATCCACACATCCGTGGCGCACGTGCTAGTGGTGCGCCACGGGTAAAATAGGCGTGGCACAATGCCTACAGGTGCCCTACGGCTAACTGTCGTAAGTGTGGCGCGCATGGGGGTGGTGAGTCACGGCTACTTGTGGGCCAGGGCACAGGTGGCTACAGACAACCTAGCCGTAGCGCACCTGCGCGCGGAGCGCTACGGGTGTGAAACTTAGTTATAGCGCACTCTGACATAGTGCGCTACGGGTATGTGGGTTGCGGCCTGCTGTGTAGCTGGGCGAACTTACCCGTAGGGCACCCTAGCCTACTGCGCCACAGGTACCTGCACCAACCCCTCCCCCCCCGATTCGCCTTTTTAGCCTTGCAAAATATAAAATAAAATGATAAACAATTCAAAAAATAAAATCCTTTCACATGTATGTAGGTAATGTTGTCTAGTGTGTAGGAAAATTAACAAACATGAATTTCGACTTTTTATGCAAAAAAAGATAATGCCACGGTAAAATAGCCGTAACTTTTGCATACGAATTCGAAAAAAATGTTTAATATACCAAAATGACGAGAACGAGATTTCGCATCCGCTCGCAACGACCAAACGTTTGGCGATTTTTTAGATTTTCAAAATTTGAAAAGAGTAAAAAGTTATGATCAAAAGATCATTTTTTCCTGCAGAAAAAAACGGAGGCCACTTACTTGTAGCGCACCACCCCTAGTGCGCCACGAGTAAGTTGGGCGGGATTCGAAATTCGAATCACCACCTGACCACCTAACCCTCCATATATATCTTCCCCACCCACCTCTTATCTCCTCCACTTCCACTTTTCCATCTCCACTTCTCCTCCCTTCTCCACCTTCTCCTTCTCCTCCACCTCTCCTACCTTCTTCTTCTTCTCCTCACTCCTCCACCTCTCCTACCTTCTTCTTCTCCTCACTCCTCCACCCTCCGACCATCCTCCAATGGCGTGTTGGAGATATGCCCAAGAGGCAATAATAAAGTGGTTATTATTATATCTTTATGATAAATGTTTACATCCCATGCTATAATTGTATTAACCGGAAACACTAATACTTGTGTGTTTTGTAAACATAAAAGAGTCCCTAGTAAGCCTCTTGTTAAACTAGCTTGTTGATTAATGGATGATCATGGTTTCCTGATCATGGACATTGGATGTCGTTAATAACAAGATCATATCATTAGGAGAATGATGTGATGGACACACACCCGTAGTAAGCATAGCATAAGATCAAGTCATTAAGTTCGTTTGCTATAAGCTTTAAAATACATAGTAACTTAATCCTTCGACCATGAGGTTATGTTAATCACCATCACTGGATGGGTACTTTGATGACATCAAACACCGCTTCGTAACTGGGTGGTCATAAATGTGTCATTGGGTATTCTGAAAGTATGTGTTGAAGCGCATGGACCAAGATTGGGATTTGTCCATCCATATGACGGATAGATATGCTCTGGGCCCTCTCGGTGGAATGTCATCTAGTTAGCTTGCAAGCATGTGACTAGGTCACAAGGGATGACATAACATGGAATGAGTAAAGAGTACTTGTCAGTAACGAGGTAGAACTAGGTATGGAGATACCGATGATCAAACCTCGGCTAAGTATAGTATCGCGTGACAAAGGGAATTGGTTTCGTATGTTAATGGTTCTATCGATCACGAAGTCATCGTTGAATATGTGGGAGCCGTTATGGATCTCCAGATCCCGCTGATGGTTATTGATCGGGGAGGTGTCTCCATCATGTCTGCATATTCACGAACCGTAGGGTGACACACTTAAGGTTTGAAGTTGTTTTAAGTAGATATGGAATGTGCGTTGGAGACCGAATGTTGTTCGGAGTCTCGGATTGGATCCGGGACATCACGAGGAGATCCGGAATTGTCCGGAGAATAAGATTCATATATTGGGGATCATTTTCTGAGTTAGGAAATGTTCGGGTGTATTTGTATGGGGATTCTAGAAGGTTTCGGAATGTTCCGGAAGGTTCTGGAAGATTTCTTGGAGTTTGCTTGAAAACCAAGAAAGGATCAAGGAGTCCTTGTGGGGCAAGACAAGGAGTCGTGAGGGAGGAGGACTCCTCCCCCCCTCCCAATCCGCCGGCCAAGGGAGAGGGGAGTCCTACAAGGACTCCACCTCCCCATGACGCCTCCCTCCTTTAAATAGAGGGGTGGAGGCGCCACCCCCTGGCCTCCTCCACTACTCCAATCCCTAGCCGCCTCTCTCCTCCTCCTTTCTTCTGCTCAGGCTTAGGCGAAGCCCTGCAGAATTCTCTACTCCACCACCATCACCACGCCGTCGTGCTGCTGGGATTCCATGGAGAAGATCTACTACCTCCACTGCTCGCTGGAACGGGGAGAGGAAGGTCTGCTTCGACTCCGCACGTGTGACCGACTGCGGAAGCGCTGCCGGAACGCGGCGCCGGAAGGATCGTCCACTCGATCTTGAGATCGGCAACTGATCGACTACATCAACCACGAGATCCAATCTCGTAACGCTATTCGGATTTACAAGGGTTAGTACAGATCTATCTCGTTGCACATGTCTAATAGATTAGATCTTGGCTTTTATCTAGATTAGATCTGGGTTTTGTTCGTTCTTGCGGTAGAAATTTTTTTTTCCATGCTACGAACCCTTCAGTGGTATCAGAGCCGTATCTATGCGTAGATCTGTTGCACGAGTAGAACACAATGGTTTTGTGGGCGTTGGTGCTCGTGCCGTCTTTTGCTTTGTGTATTTTGCATCTTGCGGTATGGTGGGATGAAGCGGCTCGGACTAACCTTACATGTCATCGCACATGAGACTTGCTCCACACTTGACGTGTAACTTGCTTTGCACAAGTGGCTTTGCGGGTGTCTATCTCTCCCACCATAGTATAGATCTAATCTACACTTTGCACTTGATAGCACTTGTATCAACGTTGTGGTTCATGTTCGTAGGTAAGATCCGTTCTTATTCGAAAGCCCCAAGCCACGTAAAACATGCAAAGAAGATTAGAGGCGTCTAACTCGTTTTTGCAGGGGTTTTGTGATGTGATATGGCCATTATGTGATTGTGATTATATTTGATGTATGCAATGATCCTTATTGTAATATGGGAACCGGCAGGAGCCTAATGGTTGTCTTCAATTCTGTTAAGACCTGCGTGTCTATTCATCTTGTAATAGCTTTGTTCCAAGTAGTTGTAATAGTTGCTAGTGATGATGGACAACCATGAAGCGGCGCCACTGACCTTGACGCCATGCTGGTGATGATGGAGATCATGTCCGTGCTTTGGAGATGGAGATCAAAGGCACAAGAAGAAAGGGAATATCATATCACACTAATTATGAATTTCCTGTGATGTTAATCCTTTATGCATCTTGTATTGCTTAGATCGCGACGGTAGCATTATAAGATGATCCCTCTTACTAAATATCAAGTAATAAAGTGTTCGTCCTTAGTTGGCACCGTTGCTAAGACTCGTCGTTTCGAAGCATCTCGTGATGATCGGGTGTGATAGACTCTACGTGTGCATACAACGGGTGCAAGCCAGATTTGCACATGCGGAAACTAAGGTTAACCTTGACGAGCCTAGCATGTACAGACATGGTCTCGGAACACGGAATACCGAAAGGTAAAGCATGAGTCATATGGATGATATGATGAACATGTTGATTGTTCGCCTTTAAAGCTACATCATCTCACGTGATGATCGGACTTGGTGTAGTGGATTTGGTTCGTGTAATCACTAAAACAACTCGAGGGATGTTGTTTTGAGTGGGAGTTCATTTGTAATTTGGATTAGTCGAACTCAATTTATCATAAACACAATCAAAGTGAATTTGCATAGTTTGTTGTAGTCATTGGCATCCGTTCACCACCTTACGCTTAGTTATAGTTAAGATAGTGGAACTATAGAAATTCTGGATATTTACTTTACGAACTGGTATCGTATTGTTTTGAATGTCAATTTAAAGTTTATAAGTCCTATTGCAAACTTTCAGCAAACTCTATTTACTCCATAAAGTTTAATAAATAGTATTAAATCAAGAGTAACAATTCCAGTGTTAGTATCTAATGTATCATGTTTGCCTCCATGATTCTTGATACTCAAAAGATTGTTTTTAATATCAAGTTTATCTAAGAGCTGAAAGCAATGTTTCAGAAACCATCATATGTGAAAGGTATTGCGATATCTAAAACAATGTGTTGGTTACAACATGATAGAGTATACGTCCTCATATTTGATGAGAATTTGTGAAGGTTGGAGACGCTAGTCGTCCTAATCCTCCAAAAGGTTTTGAAAAAGAAACATTATACTCGCAATTCACCTTTATAAGCTATAGCAGCTTGATCATGAAAGTTGTCATGATAAGGATGAATAGAAGATGTAAGTAAAATATTTACTACACTAAAAGATTACTAAAGAATGGAATTTTGAAAGAATGCCAAACATTTGATGATGGTGATCCACCTCAAAGTGCAAGACCAAAGGTATTAGTAGTTGACTATATACGCTTTGTACCATGTGTCATGTTGATGACACCACTATTGATGTTGATAGATTCTTTTAAAAGAAAAGGAATTGCTGAAAGAGAATCTATAAAATATTTGGCAGAAAATAAAAGGTTGGAGATGTCCAACTTAGGCATATAGAAGAGATACATGTTATGGTTGTATTCCTTGCTTGTTAAACAATGTGGTTCTTAGGTATTGGATACCGGTATTGGATACCGAATTGGTTGGTATGAAGTGTCATACAGGACAACACAATTCATGAACTGCAATGGCCTAAGTAACTAGCAAGAGAAAATGTGATGATGTTCATCGAAAACAAACAAAGGGTTGTTGTGTTGCTCGTTAACATCAAAGCTTGCCTTCAAGATTTGTTTCAATAATTGTTATTTTGATCAGGTATTATGACGACAAAAGGTTGTTCAAATAATTACCGTATTCCATAATAGATGGATAATATACAAGTCTGGTAGGAGAAATAACGACCATAAAACTAATGCTAAAATGTCGCAAGACAAATGATTGAAAGATCACTTGCGAAGTGACATCGCTGTTTAAATTATATTGAAAGGATATATGAAGAAACTCCATGTTGATGGATTTTTGGAGTCTTTGATTTAGATCAAATGACGCTTGTGATACTTTCCTGGAGATAATTAAAACTCCGTTCGAAGGCCAAAAGAGGAACGGACGACTAACTGATTGGAATTTGTACATATTGATGTATATAGTCCATTATGTGTAGTCGTGGGCGATGGATTTCAACTTCATATGCTTTCTCCGAAGATTTGAGTGAGTATATGTATGTACTTACTCAATAAGGAAGAAGTATGAAACATTTGAAAAATGTTCAAAGACTTTCAAGATTAAGTGGAAAATCATTGTAACAAGAAAATAAAAGAGTTTATGATTGGATCATAAAGAAAGATGTTTGAGTTACAAGTTTAGCAAAACACCTAAGATTTGAGGAATCGTTCCACGGATTTGCATTTCCCAAAACACCATAGGAGTTTGGAGTGTTCAAGATATGTAATGAAACCTTGTTTGACATGGTAAGATCAAAGGTGTCATTTATAAAACTGCCATTATATATTAAAGATTAAAGCTTTAGTGACTACCGCTTTTACACTGAAAAGAGCTCCATCGTGATCCGTTGAAATGACACCATATAAGTCATGGTTTGGGATAAAACCTAGGTTGTCCTTTCTTAAATTTTTGGTATGCTAGGCATAAGTAAAATGTTTACAACCAAAGTCGGATAAGCACGTCTTTGTAGGTTATTCCAAAGAATTTGTTGGAAATTTCTCCATAACGCCGAGGACAAAAGAGTTTGTCTCTTGGAACGTCAAGTTTCTTGAGAAAGAATTTTTCATGAAAAGTTAAATGGGAGGACAATAGAACTCTGATAAGGTTGTTGAACCTTAGCTATATGTGCTAAGTAGCGCAGCGCCGGAAAGTGTCCCGGTGGCGGCCACAATGCTCATGGCTCTCGTGATTACAAAAGGTGTGATCTCGGAGATTAGAGTTCCTATAGAACCGTGTGGGTCGGTAAGAATCAAATAGTAAGATTTGATAAGCAAGTCGTTATTGTTTTGACAATGATGAACCGACTACATGCAAAGAAGCGATGATGGGCCCTGACTTCATAAAATGACTAGAAGTCAAGGAATCCGTGATAGTATCCATACACGAGAAATCAAGTTTCTGAACTTAGAAGACCCTCCGGAAAGGCGTGAAGCCTATCGGTCGTGTTTGGATCTATAAAGAAATAGACATGGATGTTTCAAATCTATGAAATAGTCGACATGTCGGAAAGAGTTTACGACAATGTTCAAGGAATTGACTATGATAAGATTTGATCTTTCATAGCGATATTTAGTCTGGACGGATTAATGTAGCAACCACTACATATATTTTGGTATATGGTAGTTAAACAAACAAAACAAGTTCTTCTAATAGAATGGTTACCTAGGACGTGTACATGACACGATCCAAAGGGTTTTGTTAATTCAAAGGATGCTAAAAGAGTATGCAAAACTTCAATGGTTGAAGTGAGCATCGCGGAGTTGGAATCTTCACCGTGATGAAACCGTTAAAAGGTTTAATTTCATCAGAGACGATGAAGATGTTTGCATTTTGCAAGAAATTAAGTGGGAGCGCTAAGACATATTTCTAATACATTATGTGAAAGACATATTGTTGATTAGAAATAATGTATCTTTTATAGACACAGGTTAAGAATTTCATTTCGATGAAAGACTTAGGCATAACTCAAGAATTAGGCATCAATGTCTATATGAATAGATTGAGGCGCTAATATGGTTTTGCCAAATGTACATAGATAAGATGTTGAATGAGTTCAATATGGAAATAACAAGAAAGGTTATTGACGCACGGAAAGGACTAAATCAAGATTCAAGTGTGTTGACACGAGATTCAAGTGTTTTGACACTTGGTGAAATCACAAGAATATTTTGATCAATCATTCTTTGAGATGTACACATCCAGATATGTCCTATGCTCTAAATGTTATGAGCATATACCAGAATGATTCATAAGATGATCATTGGACAATAGTAAAGATATTCTTATGAGCTTTGGAAGAACTAAGAATATATCATGTATAAGTGACAAATAGTTAAAGGTAGTTCATTGTAAAGTGTTACATTGATACTAGTTTTGTCACAAGATACAAATTAAATTTATCTCAATTTAGACTATGGGTGGCACAATATAATGGAAATGATGTTCCATGATGGATTTGGATGATTTCCAAAGTTGAGATATTATGACGGATACTACAACAAAAGGCTAAGTATATAACTGCTATAGTAGCAGCAAAGGAGGGCATTTGTGTTAAGTAGTTTGTTATCAAACTAGGTGTGGTTCATAGCGGGATAATACTATGAAGATACATTGTATGACAATTGTATCAACATGATTTAATCCCAAGGAACTAAAGGTCTCACCAAAGGACCAAATTTATACAATGCCATCTCATTGGAGAATGAGTAATGCTTAGAGACGCAAGGACATGCAAATACACACGGACCTGGAAGTGTGATTCGAAGATTATGTTTACCACTAGCAATAGTGTCTATACAACACCAGAAAGCCATAGGTGTTGAATGCACAAGTTTTTTAACTAGATTATTGACTCTAGTGCAAGTGGGAGACTGTTGGAGATATGCCCAAGAGGCAATAATAAAGTGGTTATTATTATATCTTTATGATAAATGTTTACATCCCATGCTATAATTGTATTAACCGGAAACACTAATACTTGTGTGTTTTGTAAACATAAAAGAGTCCCTAGTAAGCCTCTTGTTAAACTAGCTTGTTGATTAATGGATGATCATGGTTTTCTGATCATGGACATTGGATGTCGTTAATAACAAGATCATATCATTAGGAGAATGATGTGATGGACACACACCCGTAGTAAGCATAGCATAAGATCAAGTCATTAAGTTCGTTTGCTATAAGCTTTAAAATACATAGTAACCTAATCCTTCGACCACGAGGTTATGTTAATCACCATCACCGGATGGGTACTTTGATGACATCAAACACCGCTTCATAACTGGCTGGTCATAAAGGTGTCATTGGGTATTCTGAAAGTATGTGTTGAAGCGCATGGACCAATATTGGGATTTGTCCATCCATATGACGGATAGATATGCTCTGGGCCCTCTCGGTGGAATGTCATCTAGTTAGCTTGCAAGCATGTGACTAGGTCACAAGGGATGACATAACATGGAACGAGTAAAGAGTACTTGTCAGTAACGAGGTAGAACTAGGTATGGAGATACCGACGATCAAACCTCGGGTAAGTATAGTATCACGTGACAAAGGGAATTGGTTTCGTATGTTAATGGTTCTATCGATCACGAAGTCATCGTTGAATATGTGGGAGCCGTTATGGATCTCCAGATCCCGCTGATGGTTATTAATCGGGGAGGTGTCTCCATCATGTCTGCATATTCACGAACCGTAGGGTGACACACTTAAGGTTTGAAGTTGTTTTAAGTAGATATGGAATGTGCGTTGGAGACCGAATGTTGTTCGGAGTCTCGGATTGGATCCGGGACATCACGAGGAGATCCGGAATTGTCCGGAGAATAAGATTCATATATGGGGGATCATTTTCTGAGTTAGGAAATGTTCCGGAGTATTTGTATGGGGATTCTAGAAGGTTTTGGAATGTTCCGGAAGGTTCTGGAAGATTTCTTGGAGTTTGCTGGAAAACCAAGAAAGGATCAAGGAGTCCTTGTGGGGCAAGACAAGGAGTCGTGGGGGAGGAGGACTCCTCCCCCCCTCCCAATCCGCCGGCCAAGGGAGAGGGGAGTCCTACAAGGACTCCACCTCCCCATGGCGCCTCCCTCCTTTAAATAGAGGGGTGGACGCGCCACCCCCTGGCCTCCTCCACTACTCCAATCCCTAGCTGCCTCTCTCCTCCTCCTTTCTTCTGCTCAGGCTTAGGCGAAGCCCTGCAGAATTCTCTACTCCACCACCACCACCACGCCGTCGTGCTGCTGGGATTCCGTGGAGAAGATCTACTACCTCCGCTGCTCGCTGGAACGGGGAGAGGAAGGTCTGCTTCGACTCCGCACGTGTGATCGGCTGCGGAAGCGCTGCCGGAACGCGGCGCCGGAAGGATCGTCCACTCGATCTTGAGATCGGCAAGTGATCGACTACATCAACCACGAGATCCAATCTCGTAACGCTATTCGGATCTACAAGGGTTAGTACAGATCTATCTCGTTGCACATGTCTAATAGATTAGATCTTGGCTTTTATCTAGATTAGATCTGGGTTTTGTTCGTTCTTGCGGTAGAAATTTTTTGTTTTCCATGCTACGAACCCTTCACGGCGCCCTCCTCCGACCACCTCCGGCTACACCCTCCCCGACCATCCTCTGACGATGCCCTGCCCCATGCACCTCCGGCCGCAATCTCCTCCAACATACTCCGACCGTGGCCTCCTCCGACTGCACCCTCCAACGACGACGATGGCGGCCGGCGGGTCGATCTAGATCTAGATCTAGATCAAATCCCGCTTTTTTTTCAAATTTGAAATCGTACCCGTGGCGCACATCACCTAGTGCGCTACATCTAACTTTTCATACTCGTGGCGCACCACCTAGTGCGCCACGGCTAACTTTTACCCGTAGCGCGCGCCTCGTGGCGCACCCCTAGTGCGCCACGGATGATCAAAACAGGTGCGCCACGGATTAGCTATTTTCTAGTAGTGTCTAGCGGTAATCCCGTGATCTATGACAATAGCATTCCTGGTTGACGCGGTAGAAATTTTTGATTTTACGCTAGTGTAGCCTACCAGTTTCCCTTCAGTGGTATCAGAGCCGATGTTGTTCAGTCATAGGTTCGGGAAGTTTGCATATGGTGATATGTAGATTGATATGAATGATGTGATCGTTTGTATGGCGGTGGTTCTGGATTGATCTATGATCTTACTTTCCGTGATCGTGATTCTAAGGTCGTCGAACGACTTACCCCTACCGGTCAGTTTCCGCCATCGGGGTAGACAGTGACACATAAATCCATTTTAATCATGTGAAGATCAATATGATTGATCGAATCGAGAACTAGATCTGAATCAACGTACCGTGATCAAAGGAGTTTGGTCGAATCGGAACATTAGTCGGTTTGTGGTAAATTTGATTTTCCGATCAAAATCCTTAAAGAAAATTATATAGATTTGAGCTCTCATTTTTCACAAACCCCGCAGGGGAGACCCCCTTTATCGTAGCCCCTTATCGTATCACGTTAAGGTTCATAGGTGCTACGATTTCACATGATCCGGTAGAATGCGATTCTATGCACAACTTGTTTTTGCAGGATGTATGTGATAAGTATGGCCCAAAAATATATGTGATGCATGTATATGTTTTATTCATGGCATGCATGTCGTGAGTAGGGCAACACTGCTGGAGCCGTATGTGTTGTCAATTATTGTAATGGCCTGCGTGCCAACTTGTGATGATCCCATTATCATGTAATTTTGATTACTAGCTGTTAGGAGTAATAGCTTGTATTAGTTCTTGAAGAACTCGTCACTTGGAGGATGGATCGCATAGAGCATGAATATGGAGATCATCATGGTGGACATGTTCTATGGCGATGGAGATCACCATAAGAAAAATGGGCCATACTGTATCACATCTATGTGAATGCTATTCTTATACGTTTTACTACTATGCATGCTTAGATGATAGAAGTAGAACGATCCCTCGCAAAGTTTAAGTTAAACCATGCCCTCCCAACCAAACCTTGCACCATCATATGCCCTGTATAATCGTTGGTGGGTCTATGAAATTAGGGTGCCGCGGTTTTCCTTGTCTGGATGGGTTTGTATCGGATACCTACACGCATAAGGGTTGGTGAGCTTGACAAGGTCATCTTAACAGTTAAGGACCTTGGGGCATAAAGGTTGGGCGCCTAGTTTTGACATAGAGATGTCACCCAACAACAAGAGTCATATATGATATGATTAGCAAAGGTTGCTTACCGATTTACCTTGTCTTCTAGCAGTGATGCTAAAGCTCACTAGTCGACTTGTTAATTGTTGATCTTGAATCACTTAGTCTCAATAGAGGGATGTTGATTTAAGTGGGAGTATATGCTATTAAATAGTTTAATATGTTTTACTCTTTCATGGTTACATGGCTTAGTATTTTGCATATTTTTGTTGTAGATCAATGGCACCGAACAATTCATCACCTTTTGCTTTGCGTTCGATTCTTGAAAAGGATAAACTAAATGGAACAAACTATTTGGACTGGGTCCGTAACCTAAGAATTGTTCTCAGGGCTGAGAAAAAGTAAATTGTTCTGCATACCCCTATCCCGGATGAACCTGCTGATAATGCAACTGCTGCCCTTAAGAATGCCTACAAGAAAGCATGTGATGAATCTCTTGAGGTTAGCTGCCTTATGCTTGCATCCATGAAACCTGATCTTCAAAAACAGTTTGAGGATCAGGAAGCGTACGATATGATCGTCGTGCTAAAGGACATGTTCCAGACTCAGGCTAGGACTGAGAGGTATAATGTCACTAAGTCCTTTGTGGAATGCAAGCTGGCAGAAGGAGAAGTTGTAGGCACCCATGTGATCAAAATGGTTAGTTACAGTCAGACTGTGGAAAAGCTTGGTTTTCCATTAGGCCAAGAGTTGGCCACTGATTTCATTTTGGCATCTCTTCCATCGAGCTATGGGCATTTCATTTCGAACTACCATATGCATGGGGTGGAGAGGGGCCTTAATGAATTATGTGGGATGTTGAAAACAGCAGAATGTGACATTAAGAAGTGTGCAGGGCATAGCCATGTGATGGCTATGCAGAACAAGCCTAGCTTCAAGAAAAAAGGCACTTCTTGGTAGAAGAAGAAGGGCAAGGCTAAGGATACGATCCCTAAGCCAAACCCTGCGCCCAAGCAAAAGGCTGGACCTGCAGGAGACACTGAGTGTTTCTTTTGTCATGAATATGGCCACTGGAAGAGAAACTGCATCAAGTACCAGGCTTCTTTGAAGAAGGGTGGAAGTAAGAGTACTTCCCACTCAGGTACGCTTGTTGTAAATGTTGTGGACATTTTTCTCGCAGATTCTTATGTTAACTCTTGGGTATTTGATACCGGATCGGTTGCTCATATTTGCAATTTGATGCAGGGGCTAATAAGAACTAGAGAAGTGCAGAAAGGCGAACTGGATTTTCACGTCGGAAATAAAGCAAGGGTTGCTGCATTGTTCGTCGGCGTCATGAAACTTCACCTTCCGTCAGGATTTATTATGGAGTTAAATAATTGTTATTACATTCCAAGTATGGGTCAAAACATTTTATCACCTTCATGTTTGATGAGGGATGGTTATTCATTCGCGAGTACAAACAATGGTTGTGTAATCTCTAAGAATTCTATGTTTATGGCCGATGCTCCCATTGTGAATGGGTTATTTATTTTAAATCTTGATGATGCATATGTTTACAATGTTAGTGCTAAAAGGCTTCGGCCTAATGATTTGAGTCCTACCTATTTATGGCATTGTCGTTTGGGGCATATAAGTGAAAAGCGCATGAAGAAGCTCCATGGTGATGGTCTTCTAACTTCGTTTGATTTCGAATCATACGAGACATGCCAAGCTTGTTTACTTGGAAAGATGACCAAGACGCCGGGTTTTCCCGAGAGAGCGACAGACTTGTTGGAACTCATACATACTGATGTATGTGGACCAATGAGCACGACAGCGAGAGGAGGATATCACTACTTCATTACTTTCACTGATGATTTCAGTAGATATGGCTATGTCTACTTGATGAAGCATAAGTCTAAAACTTCTAAAAAGTTCAAAGAGTTTCAGAGTGAGGTAGAGAATCAACGTGGCAAGAAAATAAAGGCCTTGCGATCTGATCGTGGAGGTGAATATTTGAGTCACGAGTTTAGCAATCATCTTAAGAGTTGCGGGATTATTCCACAGCTCACGCTGCCCGGAACGCCTCAAAGAAACAGAGTCTCTGAACGGTGTAATCGAACTTTGTTGGACATGGTTCGATCGATGATGAGCCAGTCGGATTTACCATTATCATTTTGGGGTTACACGCTAGAAACAGCAACTTTCACACTAAACAGGGTACCGTCTAAATCCATAGTTAAGACACCATATGAGATGTGGACTGGAAAGAATCCTAGTTTGTCTTTTCTAAAGATTTGGGGTTGTGATGCATTTGTCAAGCGACTTCAATCAGACAAGCTAACACCCAAATCGGACAAATGCATATTCATGGGATATCCAAGGGAAACCTTAGGGTGTTACTTCTACAACCGAGAAGAGGGCAAAGTGTTTGTCGCTCGTAGCGGTGTTTTCTTAGAGAAAGAGTTTATCACAAAGGGAACGAGTGGAAGGTCGGTGCGGCTTGAAGAAGTTCAAGATGAGCCAGTCGGGGATGCTTCTACGAGTGATGCTATTGTAGCAGACCAAGTTGAGGAACCCGTGGCAATAGAAGCACCACAACCACGAAGGTCAGCGAGGCTCCGCGAAGCGCGAGAGTTATTATTGTTAGACAATGATGAGCCTACGACCTATGTAGAAGCGATGGTGGACCCAGACTCTGAGAAATGGCTGATTGCCATGAGATCCGAGATAGAGTCCATGGGAGACAATCAAGTTTGGAACTTGGTTGACCTGCCTGATGGTTTTAAAGCCATCGAGTGCAAATGGATCTATAATAAGAAGATTGATATGGATGTAAATGTTCACATCCATAAAGCTCGACTTGTTGCAAAAGGTTTTCGACAAGTTCAAGGAGTTGACTACAACGAGACTTTCTCGCACGTAGCGATGCTTAAATCTATAAGAATCATTCTAGCCATTGCTGCATATTTCGATTATGAGATATGGCAGATGGACGTCAAGACAACTTTCTTAAATGGAATCCTTACCGAGGATGTGCATATGATGCAGCTCGAAGGTTTTGTCGATCCAAACAACGATGGAAAGGTATGCAAACTTCAAAAGTCTATTTATGGGCTAAAGCAAGCATCTCGGAGTTGGAACATTCGATTTGATGAAGTTGTAAAGGAGTTTGGCTTCACCAAAAATGAACAAGAACCTTGTGTGTATAAGAAAAAAAATGGGAAATCACTTGTGTTTCTAATCTTATATGTGGATGACATATTACTGATTGGAAATGACATTCCTATGCTCGAGTCTGTTAAGACCTCATTGAAAAATAGTTTTTCTATGAAGGACTTGGAAGAAGCGGCATATATTCTGGGCATCAAGATCTATAGAGATAGATCAAGGAGGCTAATTGGATTAAGCCAAAGTACGTACATTGACAAAGTGTTGAAACGGTTCAGCATGGAAGAGGCTAAGAAGGGGTTCTTGCCCATGTCTCATGGCATTAAACTTAGCAAGACTCAGTGTCCTTCGACCACTGATGAGCGAGAGCGCATGAGTAGGGTTCCATATGCTTCGGCTATTGGATCCATCATGTATGCAATGACATGTACTCGCCCAGATGTTTCCTATGCTCTAAGTGTTACGAGCAGATACCAGGCTGATCCAGGTGAGAGTCACTGGACAGCGGTAAAGAATATCCTTAAGTACTTGAGAAGGACTAAGGATACGTTCCTAGTTTATGGAGGTGATGTTGAACTCAGTGTAAAGGGTTACATAGATGCGAGTTATCTTAATGACTCAGATGACTCGAAATCGCAATCAGGTTATGTGTTTGTCATGAATGGTGGTGTTGTGAGCTGGAAAAGTTCCAAGCAAGATACAGTGGCCTCCTCTTCAACAGAAGCTGAATATATTGCTACCTCGGAGGCTGCAAAGGAAGCTATTGGGATTAGGAATTTCCTGATCGCTCTTGGTGTGGTTCAGGGTGCGTCCAATCCCATGGATGTTTATTGTGACAACAATGGTGCTATTGCACAAGCCAAGGAACCTAGACAACACTAGAAGAACAAACATATTCGCATGCGTTACCATCTGATTCGTGAGTTCATTGATGATGGTAGTGTCATGTTATGCAAAATACATACGGACTCAAATGTTGCTAATCCCTTGACAAAGCCACTCCCGCAGCCTGCGCATGAAGCGCACACAAGAGCAATAGGTATTAGATACTATCTAGATTGACTCTAGTACAAGTGGGAGACTGAAGGAAATATGCCCTAGAGGCAATCATAGAGATGATTGTATTTCATGTGTATCCATGAGTTTTTATAATGTTCCTTGAATATCCATACAGCAGGAAACTAGTATTGATTGGCAATTATGTGAATTGCTTGTGAAACTCTTTACTTGTATGGTTATCAGAAAGTTGTCCCTAGTCGGAGTTTATGTGAGGACACACGTGAATATTAGACAAGCACATCGATTGGTTGATGACTATGTTTCGCAAGTCATAGACATGGAGATGTCAAACCAATGATGTGGACACATGTTACGAATATGGGGTTGGACTGACCCAACTTGAGACTGCAATAATACTTGCAGCTCTCTCTGCACATCGTCTACGTTTTGTCCTTAGACCTGAGATTGTCGCATGTATTTGGGGCTATCAAACACTACTCCGTAGCTGGGTAGTTATAAAGGTAGCTTTCGGGTTTGTCCTGATACATGCTGCAAGGCATCGGTCAATCAAGATGGGATTTGCCCCTCTCTACTTGAGAGAGATATCTCTGGGCCCCTCGAGTGATCGGATCCAGAAATGCATGGCTGTGCTACATATGGTTAAGAGTTAACCTAGTAAAGGGATTCCGAATCATAGTATCGAGAAAGAGAGGTCAGCTTAGAGCTCGACCAAATATCGCGAGGCAAAGGAAAGACATGTACTCTACCTTGTGATGGTTCGTCTGAATGATCTTTATATGCGTTTAGGAGTTGGCACATCTTGCTAGAGGCCGCTACCAACTATTGATGGAGTAAGTGTACTCGTGTCATGTCTATACGTGTATGAACCTATAGGGTCACACACTTTAAAGGCTGAAAGCCTAATGAGGATTGGATCCAAATTAGACCAGGCTTAGGCTGCTAATGGGCTGCTAAAGTAGAAGCCCACTAGGGATGCCTATATAAGAGAGAGTGAGGCGAGTTGAATAGGGTTGAGCATTCCACCCAGCCGCCACTCCTCTTACGTCTGTCTTGCACGTGCGAACCTAGCAGTCTGTCGTGTGACCTTCCACTCCGGACGTGTGGATATCTCGGAGGTGCTGCAGCTGTAGCACTTGGACGAGCCACGCAAAGGGGAGCTGCTCGTGGGACGAGGACGCGGAGGAGACGTAGAACATCTACACTGCCGCGACGTGCTTCATCGAGTTCCACAACTGCGCGTCTAGCGGTAATCCCGTGATCTATGACAATAACATTTCTGGTTGACACGGTAGAAATTTTTGATTTTACGCTAGTGTAGCCTACCCGTTTCCCTTCACATCAAATGTCACACCGTAACAGGGTGACTATAAAGGTGGGTTCAGTGCTACGAAGGTGTTATGTTTAGGCTCATGGATCAAGAGTGGAATTTGTCAATCCCGATGACGGATAAATATACTCTGGTCCCTCTCGGTGATATCACATTAAGATAGCTTGCAAGCAAGTGATATGATCACTAGAATGTTATATCACAGGAACGAGAAAAGAGTGCATGTCGGTAACGAGATCAAACTAGATATTTGGATACCGATGATCGAATCTCGGACATGTATTATATCATGAGACAAAGGGATTAAGTTACTAGCGTTAAAGGTTCTCATGATCACAGAAGTCATCGTTGAATATGCAGGAGTCAGTATGGATCTCCAGGTCCTGATTCTGATTATTGATTTGAGAGGGGTCTCAATCATGTCTGCATTATTCGTGAACCGTAGGGTGACACACTTAAGGGTTGGTGAACACCATTTTGGAGCATATATGTTTCAGACGAAAGAATTGCAAAGCGCTGGAATTATTGCGATGGAAACCGGAATTGTTTCGGGTGAAATTGCAGAAACTGGTTCTGCATGTGATATTGAAATGCTGCAAGGGGTTTTATGTGAATGTTTGTTAATTAAAGTAATTAACAAAATTCTGAATAAAATAAATAAAAGTGTTCTATTAAATGAGAGTTGCATTAAATTTGGTGGAAATTTAATGCATGTGAGTGGAACTTTGGGTGGAGCTTGAATTGATGTGAGTGGAGCTTCCACCACATGAATGAGGAAGAGGTGGGGGCACACCCCTTGGCCGCCGGCCATGGGAGGGGAGGAGCCCCCCTCTCCTCCCTCTCCTCCTGAAGTAAATATGCAATGAGAGGCAATAATAAAGTTGTTATTATATATTCCTTGTATATGATATATATTTATTTTGCATGCTATAATTGTATTGATAGGAAACGTCAACACATGTGTGTTTAATAAACAAAAAGGTTCCTAGTTATGCCTCTCTTATAGACTAGCTTGTTGATTAACAAGATGATCAAAGTTTCCTGATCATGGACATCGGATGTTGTTAATAACAAGGTCACAGCATTTGTTAAATGATGTGATGAACATTCATCCGAAGTATAGCATTACGATCAAAGTCATTATGTTTATATTGCTATAACATCATACGAAGTAATCTTTATACTTAGACCATGAGATCATGTTAATTGCTAAAACTGAAAGAAAGTAGCGGACCTAGGATTTTACGAATGGGTATGCCACGCTAAAATTTGATGTCTATTTTGATAAATAATATTTTACCTATCAAATAAATAATTGTAAAATTTGTATTGTAATACATATAGAAGCCATTAAAAATACGCAATTGACATATAAAGTTGGAAAGTTCCATACCATACAATGTTTCTGAGAAGACAGAGATATATTTGAAGCAGCTTCGTGTTTCTAAAAAAAGGATGCAATATCTCAGGTTTCACCGCCTTTTTTCATAACTGAGTCATTAAAAAAATCCGATGTACAAAACATGTAATAATACTATTTGTTTTGCGGGTATGTAACAATACTATTGAATGATTAGAACCATAGTCCAGTCCTAGAGGATACAATTTTTAAAAAATAAATACGATCAATTATAATATATATGCACAATTCATTTGTACTACAGTTCAGTATTTAACTATCCAGCCCTAATGATGTATTCGGTTCTAGAATTAAAATACTTCCTCCGATCCAAATTAATATTCTAAGATTTGTCTAAATCCAAATGTATCTAGTCATATTTTAGTACCCGATACATTTAAATCTAGACAAATTTGAGAACATTAATTTGGATCGGAAGGAATAGAAAAAGACTACTTGGATCATTACAGTTCAGCACCATGCCGCACCGGCGTCGATCACTGGCGTACCAGATCACCCATGACTCATAGTCCTGCCCTCCCGCGGCCGGCGAAGGGCGAACTAGGCTTCAACCTTGCAGGCGAACGCGGCGTTGTGGCGTGCCGGTCGTCTAGGTCCCAGTCGTGACTCATGCAGCGGTGCCCAGGTCCGCGGATTGCGGTCTTGATCGAGGCGATGGTGGCGTAGTGGCTCGCTGGATTCTCATGCGCCGTCTAGGCAGCTGGTCGGTTGTTATTCCGTTAGCTTACGTACACGGACTAGACTACAGATCAAATCCAAATGAGTATTGCATCGATCAGTCTCCTTTTTTCTCGGTAATACTAGTACGTTGAACGGAACGACCGCAGGGTATGCCGCGGCATACCCGGCATACCCTGTAGGTCCGCCACTTCGAATGAGTATCTTAATAACATCAAACGTCACACCGTAACAGGGTGACTATAAAGATGGGTTCAGTGGTACAGAGGTGTTATGTTGAGGCTCATAGATCAAGAGTGGAATTTGTCAATCCCGATGACGGATAGATATATTCTGGATCCTCTCGATGATATCACATTAAGATAGCTTGCAAGCAAGTGATGTGATCACTAGAATGTTATATCATGAGAACGAGAAAAGAGTGTATGTCGGTAACGAGATCAAACTAGGTATTTGGATACCGATGATCGAATCTCGGGCATGTATTATATCATGAGACAAAGGGATTAAGTTACTAGCGTTAAAGGTTCTCATGATCACAGAAGTCATCGTTGAATGTGCAGGAGTCAGTATGGATCTCCAGGTCCCGCTTCTGATTATTGATTTGAGAGGGGTCTTAATCATGTCTGCATTATTCGCGAACCGTAGGGTGACACACTTAAGGGTTGCCGAACACCATTTTGGAGAACATATGTTTCAGACGAAAGAATTGCAAAGCGCTGGAATTATTTCGATGGAAACCGGAATTGTTTCGGGTGAAATTGCAGAAACTAGTTCTACATGTGATATTGAAATGTTGCAAGGGGTTTTATGTGAATATTTGTTAATTAAAGTAATTAACAAAATTCTGAATAAAATAAATAAAAGAATTTTATTAAATGAGAGTTGCATTAAATTTGGTGGAAATTTAATGCATGTGAGTGAAACTTTGGGTGGAGCTTGAATTGATGTGAGTGGAGTTTCCACCACATGAATGAGGAAGAGGTGGGGGCACCCCCCTTGGCCGCCAGCCATGGGAGGGGAGGAGCCCCCCTCTCCTATAAAAGGCCCCCCTCTCTTCCCTCACAAAGCACTACCTCCTCGTGAAGGATCTCTCTTCCCCTCCAGATATATTCCCCATGGTTTCGGATTAGCGAGATACATGTCCCGGTGGCCTTGTGTCTGGAAGAAGTTGCTGTTTGCTTGAACGTGTGTGCGAGGATGGATGCGCTGCTGATTTGCGGCGCTAGGACTTCCACACGATCTTGAGATCGGCAAGCGTACAACTACATCATCCACGAGTTCCAACTCGTTAACAAAACTCTGTTGTCTTCGAGGGTAAATTATCTATGGATGTATATCCATCCGTTGCTTTGTATCTAGTAGATAGATCTTGGCGTATAGTTCTCATCGTAGGAATTTTTTGTTTTTTATGTTGCGAACCCAACACCTCGCTCTTCGGCGCCTACAAGTGCTCTCCCCTTCCAGATCGACTGTGGTAGGAGCACGGAGGCGGGAGAGCAGCGCATCGGCACAACAAAGGAGGGGACGGCGCAACGGAGTAGGGAAGGCAGCGCGCTGGCGCAGTAGCAGAGGAGGAAGGGGAACAAGTATTTTCACTTCGCGGTGGCAGGCCATGTAATACGTTCAAACAGTTAGGGGCAAAAGCGTCTTTAAAAGGCAGACATAAAATTTTCCAATCTTTTTAATACTCCCTCTGTTTCAAATTAGTCCGTCGGCACGCTTATATAGGTGGGCTAGTACTCCCTTATTTTTTATTCAAAAATCGTAACATTTTTGAAATAGATAGTATGAAACGTGTACTACATATAACAAAAATCTCCGAATTTTTTGGATAAAAAAATAAAAGAATACTAGCCTAAGTAGGTAAGTGTGGGCGGAGTAATTAGTAGGCAGCGTCTAGGACTCAGTCGGCGGCTGACGTGTGCAGCTTTGTTAGCCCATCGCCTACGTCTTCCAGCCATTTCCTTGCGGACGATTTTCTCATTTGCTTTTCACGGGCTGCGTTGATTGTTTGAACGATGCGCTCTCATGATTAATTGCCGTAGGGCTTCTAAACATACAACAGGCCTACTGACAAAGCACTAGAAGGCTACGGCAATCATAGCAGCAAAATTTAATTTTTCTTGTTACCCAAAATAAAGAGTAAGAGAAAAACAACAATATAACAACTCCACGTTTGTATTTTTCATTTAAAAAACGGTTGTACCCGCAAAGAACTTAGTTACAACCCATGTGCAACTAGAAAAATAATAGTTATAATCTAGGTGGAACTAAAAAAATCTCAGTTGCAACCTACGTGAAACTGGAAATAAGTTGTAACAAATGTGCAACTGAAATATCTCAGTTGCAACCGACGTGCGACTAAAAAAATCTCAGCTACAACTGAGGTGCAACTAGATAATCTCAGTTGCAACCAACATGCAACTGAAAAAATCTCAGTTACAAACGACGTGCGACTGAAAAAATCTCAGTTGCAACCTACATGCAACCGAAAAAATCTCAGTTGCAACCGACATGCGACTAAAAAAACCTCAGCTACAACCGACATGTAACTGAAAAAATCCCTGTTGCAAAAGACATGCAACTAAAATAATTTCAACTACAACCGAGGTGTAACTAAAAAAAATCTCAATTGCTAGCCACATGCAACTGGAAAAAGCTCAGTTGCAACCAACGTGCAACTAAAAAAATCTTAGCTACAACTGAGGTGCAACTAGATAATCTCAGTTGCAATCAACATTTCAGTTGCAATCGACGTGCGAATGAAAAAATCTCAGCTACAACTGAGGTGCAACTAGAAAATCTCAGTTACAACCTACATGCAACTGGAAAAATTTCAGTTGCAACCCACATGCGACTAAAAAAATCTCAGTTACAACCGAGATGCAACTAGAAAATCTCAATTGCAACCCACATGTAACTGAAAAAATCCCCGTTGCAAAAGACATGCGACTAAAAAATTTCAACTACAACCGAGGTGCAACTTAAAAAAATCTCAGTTGCAACCCACATGCAAATGGAAAAATCTCAGTTGCAACCGACATGCGACTAAAAAATCTCAGCTACAACCGAAGTGTAACTAGAAAATGTCAGTTACGACCTACATGCAACTGGAAAAATCTCAGTTGCAACCAACGCGCGGCTAAAAAATCTCAGCTACAACCGAGGTGGAACTAAAAAATCTCAGTTGCGATCCACGTGCAACTACGGACATCTCAGTTGCAACCCACGCGAAACTACGGATCTCTCAGTTGCAACCAATATATAACTAGAAAATTTCAGTTGCAACCCATACGCAAGTGAAAAACTCTCGGTTGCAAACCATGTGTAACTAAGGTAGTCTCATTTGCAAGCAATGTTTAACTTACTATGCTAGCACGAATCACGACCTAGTCCAACTATCCGAGACATTTTCTTATTTACGACCCATGTGTTGTAAAAAATCATGGGTTATAACTCACGTGCAACTGGAAATGACTTAGTTGTAATCCACGCGTATCTGGTAAGATCATAATTTCAAGTATTCCCTCCGACTCATATCAGTTGACTCAAATTTTTCTAAATACATGTGTATCTAGCACTTAAACTAGACTAGATACATTCATATCTAGATAAATCTAAGCTAACTAATATGGTCGGAGGGAGTACAATTTAGTGCACAAATTCATCTCGGACATTTTTCTTGGCTGGAACACGTCTACGGTTGGAAAATTCTTTTTTGCAATCTAGGTATTTTCAATCACACGCCGTGTGCATATGTTTTTTATCACTTGCATATCGCACGTAATTACATAGTAGTAATAGCCAAGCCTTGGATACATAAACTTTTTTAAAGAACAACAGCGGAGGGAAAAATAAACAAATAAAATACAAACGGCCACATGCCACACAGGCCAGGACAAAGCAGGCCACCAGCCCACGACAAAAGAATCAGCCCGCACGCCTAGGGAAAAATAAGGTCACGCGGTATGCAAAGGTGCAGCTGGATCCTAGGGCTGCACAACTCTTAGGGCAATGAATGGGAAAAGCCTAAAACAAACCTTAAAGTTGTAGTCAAAAGATAAGTTAAACCCTGAACTTCTAATCCCCGAAATTAGCACTCTGAATTTGCCAATCCCGGCCTATTTTAAACCTTGGACCTGTTTTACTCGCAAAAATAAAAAAATTCTAAACTGAATAATAATAAGAGACCGGGTAGGAGATAGGGAGAGCGTCCGTCCGCGCGTACTGAACCTGCTCGATATTTGACTTGATTTTTTCCGATTGATTTGATCCATCAAATTAAGCTAACTGGTCTTGCTCCCTACAGCCTGATGAGGAGTACTCGTGAAAAGCTAGCTTGATCTACTCAACTTCTTATTGGAGGAGATCTACCATCACCAATTTGACGCCCGTGCTCATCGCTGTCCTACCAGCTGGACGAGTTCGAGCAGTACATAGGCGTGTCATGGAGGAGAGCAACAGCCCCGGTTTCATGGAGCCGCGTGACAGAGGAGCTTGGATTGGAGGTGGGCGCACATCTGCTCACCTATGATGGAATATGTAGAGCGCATCGACGCATGGGACCTTGGCGGACACGACGCACACGGGGAGGCCTCTGGGCCGGTGCCATGTTGCTACTGCTTAGGGGTCACGTTCTCTCAGGTGCTTGCTCCAAATGCACCTGCTGTGGGATCGCTCCAGATACACTCGAAAAAATGTAGAACACGTCCAGAAGGTCTCCGCTAGGGCATAGGATTTGGTCCTCGCACAGCAGTAGCCTGAGAGAGATCGATTGGGGAACGTGGAAGAAAGTTCTTACATGTAATCCCCGTCGGGGTCTTAACTTTCCCGGTACGCCAAACGGGTCCAAGGTCCAAATTAGACCGGGATTGACAAGTTTGGAGTGCCAATTTCAGGGATTGGGAATTTGAGGTTCGATTTAGCTTTTGACTATAACTTCGAGGTTTGCTTTGGACTTTTCCCGCAATGAATCTAATGGCTGATTAGGTGACTGAGATTTAGCTAGTTCTCAGGCGTCTGAGAACTAGCAAATCCGTTAATAGTACTAGCAAATAGGCCCATGCGTTGCACTGAGTGTTCCTTGCATGAGCTAGAGAGACTGCCGGACTATAGAGAATTTCGCTATAAATTAGGATTGGTAGTGTACTGGTGTGATCATTTACCAAAAAATAATCCAACCATAAATAGCCTAGCTACCCAGGGATTGGTTTGGAACTGGTCTCCCCAGCAGTGGAGCTTATCTCAAAGCAACCACTGTCTATGGCACATGCTTGGTGAGAAAAATGACTTGCTTCAATCTCACAAGCCTCACAGGTTTATAGGAACTGGATACATGGAAATGTCAAAACTGTCGTGACTTTCTTCCTTCTTGAGTCCCTCTTTTGGCCTACAAGTAATTTGTATTGAAGACTTGCACTCATTCTTCATAAGCATGAATCACTAAATATGAAGAAGCTATCACTGATCAGTGTAATTGTCTTGTCTAATATTCTCACACAAAGATATGATACTTACAAGCGGAGATCTCTATTTTTTTAGCGGAGGTTCATTAGTCCAAAAGGTGTTTCTCAGGATGATTAGTTAAGTCTGCCTATCGTGTGCAACAGTAAATTCAAGAGGAACAAAAGATATAAATGAAGATTTAAACCCTGAACACTTATGCTGGGCATCTATTTTTCTAATGGGACACACCAAATGCATAGTCCAAATCTGTAACTTCATGTTCAATTGCACTTTCCTTGACAATTAAGTATCACATGGTCTTTTCCTTTTCTTTTCTACAGTCGTGTCAAGTGTAATTCTGTTAGAAAAAACAAATATGTTACAGTCCAATACATGAACTGGGTCGGATCAGCCGGTTTTAGAGATGCAACATAGGGAGCTAAATTAGGTCCAGTAAAGGAATAATATATCTTACTCATGGAAGCTCCTAGAAGAATTATTGGAGGGTGATGATCCATCAATCAGAGAAGGAGATGTCTCGAAAGAAATCAAGGAGGAGAACCACGAACCTTGGGGCTGGGGCTCACTTTTGGAAGTCACGCAGCTGGACGACCGCCCCACTTCCTCCACAGCGTAGCCGTAGCAGCCTCCTGCCAGAGTCCTTGATGGCAGGCAAAGGGTGAACGGCGAACCGCCAGCTAGGTGACGCCAAAAAGAGATGGTGGGGATACGGCGACGACGCTGTGAAGCCTTTGTTGCGAGGGTGCTGACGGTGGAGCGCGCCGAAGCGGTGGCGGCGATGCAGATCACAACGGGCAACTCGATCGGCCGGTGGCTATCTGTGCTTCCTCCCACCGCCATCTGAAGGAGAGGAGGGGTGAGGAGGACATCGAGGGCGACGAGGGCGAGATTGAGGTCTTGTCTATGGAGTTACCGTAGTACTGCTGTTTTTTTGGGTATCCAGACTCCAGAGATTATTCGGTCGCTGTGTCGTGGGGCCTGAGCTGGACGTGGGCCTAATCTTATTACAGAGAAGTGCTGTTCACGGTAACAAAACTTCCCTTCATCATCCCCAATAGACGGTTTAGCTTGGCTCGTAGTTCAGATCAAACGACTCTAAACACTCGCGCCGAGAGTGGCTTCAGGAGGCGGGTAGCTGACCAAGCTTAAAGCTTAAAATAATTGTAGCATAAGCTTGAGATTATGAAAACAGAGCAAAAACCAAAGGAGAATAGTGGTGCTATCTGAATAACACTGAAAGTAAAGATACTTCAGTACAGCTAAAAAAATTAGGAGCCTTTTTTATATTTTATCGGTACAACCCATGACAGATGCAGTTACTATAATTAGCAGTCCTAAGGGTAACCATTACTTCTGGGCATTTGTATCGCTCATATATACTTGTAACAATAGGTTAACTGTCTCCTCTCATGATGAAAAATATGTCACCTAGTACCATGATGAAAAATATGTCACCTAGTACCTGCAATTCCTACGACCGCTACCATGGTCGGCAACCTGTATTGATCTGTCCATGTTTTGATCTGTTAGTCCTATAAGCCAGCAGCTGACAATAGAGGCGATGTCGATGGCCACACAAAACCAGCCGTAGGAGCTCCAGGGTCATGACTTGTGAGCAACTCAGTGTAACATCCCAAAATTTTCCTATTTTAAAATGTTAAAATAATAAAGTAAATTGATTGAATTATTTGATCATGTTGAATTTTTTTTAAAGAAAGTTTTGTTGTTTGTTTGAAATTTTACCAAGCCACATTAAAAGAACTGGATTAATATGGCTATCACATTGGTTGAGAAGTTTTGAACGAGTAAGACTTTTGTGTTTGTTTTTCATTCATGATCCTTGCATTAATACAAAGTTCTTAAATTAAAACCCCATTTACAAAACCCTATTTTGATTATCTCTAAAGTTGTCGTATAATGCAATATGTGCAAATGGCACATGTGATATTCCAATTCTGGTGAATTTTTTTTATAATGTCAGAGTGTGTATGTTGAATTTACAAAAAAAATAGAAATTGGTTTAGGTCAATTTGGAGCTATATTCCAAAAGTTATGAAGCAAATGGGAAAAGGAAAATAAATAAAAAGAAACAAAAAGAAAAAAATAAACCTAACTGAGCCAGGCAGCCGAGCCAGCCCAGCCCACCTAACTGCGGCCAGTCTACCCTTCCTCCCCTTCTCTACCACATACAGCAGCAACCACGCAGCCCAGGAGCGGCCCGGAGGGAAGCAGACACCCAGCAGCCCGCTCTCCCCCTCTCTCTCGCGCGCGTGTGGGCCCTGCCCCGTCACCCCCTTCCTCCGGTCAGTGTCCAGGAAGAACACGGCTCCAACCGAACCGAGAAAATCTCTCTGAATTCCGTCGATTTCGTGCCCCCTCCTCCACGATTCCTCCACGTATAAATAGCCCCCGACTCCTCTTTGAAACCGCTCTAAAAACCCTAGCGGGTTGCCCCTAGGCTGTCAGATTCAAGATCGAGTCGATCTACAGCCACCGCCGCACCATTACCGAAGCTTGAGGTCGAGATCAATGTCATCGTCCTTGTCGCCCCTCGCCCTCTTCTTCCTTCCTTTGTGTTCACCTTGCAGTACCTTGTCTTTCCTCATGTTTTTCCCCATCCGCAGAGCCTCGTAGCACCCTCGGTTTCACACCAAAGCTCCGCCGGAGATGGAGGAGTTCAGCAGAGCGCCACCGCGAGCTAAGGAAGCGAGAACCCTCGTCGTCTGTTGTAGGAGAACCGCGAGGACGAGACGCACACAGTTGTCTACACCGCCGCCCGGGGGAACCACCACATCGCCGCCAAGCGCCACCGTCCGCCACTGTCGTCGTAGTCACTGTCACCTGTAAGTCGCTAGCCAACCCTCGCCGTCCGATCACCGATCAACGCTGTAGATTAGAGTCTGATACGCGAAGGGGTACCGCCCAATCGCCTTGCGCCGCGTGGCATGCTCCACGTCAGCGCGCCGCGTCAGCACCGCGAGCTTAGCTGGGCCATTCCCGTGCGGCCACTTGTCGCTTGTATGGCTGCCCATCTGTAAATACTTTTAAATAAGCAGAAAACACTTTAATCTTGTAAAATTCATAGTAATTTGAGTACTTGGCCAAAAATAGAAAATAATATATCAATGGATTCAGAAAATTGTGTAGAATATTATTAAGTTATTATACCTGACTTGTGCAGTACATATTTACTGTAATAATTTAAATAGTTTAATGGACATTTTAGACTAAATAAATCTTTGTAAATTATTTGTAGATTCAAAAAATACAAATAAAGTACCGATAGATTTTTAATTTCATATTCAACATTAATATTATGTTAGATATAATTTTCTTATTGTATAATTACTGTAGTAGTTTAATTAGTTTTAATGCCCATTTAGACTATTAAATTTGTAATAAATTATTTATAGATCAGAAAAATATAAATAATATGTCTCTGGATTCAAAATTTCACATAGAATACAGATATGGTCTTAGATATAATTTTTGACAAAGTAAATATTTTAAATAATTTAACCTCTATTAATTAGTAAATAAATCATAGAAAAAGATTTACAACACTATTTAGGTTGAATCCAATTCCTACTAGTTCGTATTAATGTCCTCTATCTAGTAAACTCTAGAACCAAATTTAATTCGACAATTAGGATAGAAGTCACAACGGAACTACTAAAACCTCTTATTTGGTCATCAAGATTTAATAATAAATACCCTATTGCATTAAATAATCTCCAACATGCATCATATGATCTAATACCATTCCAAGAACTAATATTAAATCATTATGCATGGTTATGATAATCATTGTTGTGTTTGCTGTGGTTGCAATTGTTTTGATTGGAACTACTTGTCCTTGCGTTAGATTGTGCGGAGGGTGCGGTTGATGCGAAGGAATTCAATCGTCACACATATTATTAACATAAGGCAAGTTACATCACTTGTTCATACTTATGTCCTAGTTTTGACTATGCATGTTTTACTCTTCAAATTCTGTAGTATGCATATATAGGATTTTGGTAGGTTTTCTTAGTATTATTTTTGAAAGTGCAGTTTTATAGTATGCCATGAGTAGCTCTATGCTTAGGTTTTTCATCCTAATAGGTTATCCTGTTATGCTAAGTTATGCTTGCTATGCTATATATATATATATGGTAAATAGTGGGCTGTCCATGGTAACCACGGTGCATACCCTTAACACCGTCCGATCTGTCCGATATGATTAAGGGAGCACACAGTGTTAGCAAACAACACCGGTGCACACGATAGAGAGACTTGTAAATGCCATCCGCTATAGCTGATCGTTAGATGCTCCGTGACCCATGCGTGTAGTTCATAAGCGAAAATAGGGTCAGTTGGCTCACGGCTACTGACTGCATGTAGAGGTGGCCACGGCTGACGGTGTAAGTCTATATGTAGAACGGCAAACACATACGTATGGTAACGGCTGCACTGATACACGTAGAACGGTAACATACATGTGTGCTTGTACCGTAGATGAGAATTAGTTGCAAATCAATTTTTGTATTCAAATTCTATACCAAATTAATTTTAAAAAGATAAATTTATTACCTTTCGGCAACATAATAGATAATTTGGGGTTCGAAAGACTCAAAATTTTCTAAGTATAAGAGCTCTCTCGAGCGAACCTTTTCCTATCAAAACCCCCTTAAAAATAAAACTAAGTTTTCTTCTGGGCGAAATGGTTGTCGGATCAACGAGTGGAATTTGGTGGAGAACGGCCGCCCAGAAATCAAAGAAGTCTGCCATGTTTTAGAATTCATAAGCTTTCAGTGTAACCACAATACATATGGGCTCTGTCTTGGCCTAGTACTTAGTGGAAAACCTCACTGGGGTACCAACATTTGGAGGTTCTTGGCATGGTTAGATCCAGCTGGTAGAGGGGCTACTAAGGGAAAGTCTCGCCATGGTCTTGTCTGTAAAAGGACTTCATCGTGGATTGTGGGGAAAGTGCACAATCTCTTGAGAGTATTACAATCTGATCGATCAGCCGAGTTCACGGAAAAGAACACTTTGAGCATCTGAATGATGGAGCCTCTGAAAGATCTTCCTCTCTCTTTCCGAACTTAAAGTTTTTCTAAAACCCCATGGCGTGCGTCATATCGCCAATGGGTGGGATTGGTGCGTAATATTCAAGTGTTAGGTTGGTTGGGCACTTGGTGAGTAATATCCTCATGTTCCATTCGACCCTATTTTACTTAAGCAAATGTTTACAAAGTAGGATAAAACTCTTCCCATTTTCTTCTTACCCAGAGAAAGTTGGCTTTATGCAAATGAACCCCAAAGCCTACTCTAGCCTTGCATGTAGAGTTAGTCTTGTTCTTTCCTTAGTGTAATTTGCCAATATATTCAAAGTATTGACCAACTCGTTTGGCTGCACATTTCATATGCAAAATTTTGGATATCGTTGAAAGGTATGCTAGGATCACGGGTCTTCACTCAACCTGCATGTGGCATTGATAGGATTCCAAGTTGTATTTGTTTCGCTTCTATTGTAATAATGTAAACTCTGGATTATTCGATTCATGTACTAAAGACTTGTGTTTTACATGATATTTTATCGACTATGAGTGCTAGCTAATGATCCAAGGACTAGCATGTTAATCACAGAGACTTAGGATCTTTATCGATCCGAGGTCACAACACTCGAGTGGAATGTGATGCACACTGCCGAGGAGTACTTCAGCCCCAAGTTCGACCAACACATCATCCAGAGAGGCCAGCTGATGATGGAGGCGATGTCGATGGCCATGAAAAACCAGTTGTAGGAGCTCCGGGGTTGTGACGCGTGAGTAGGCAACTACCATGGCAGACCAGCCACATAGCAGATTGACTCGATTTTTCTCGAGAGGATGACACCGCCCGCAAGTTAAGCACCAGATCCTGCCGTGGAATCATAGACCCGAGGTGCTAGAAGCCTCCATCTCCGCGCCCTCGGCCTACCTAGACTCTACTGATCGATCGCCGTAGCCAATAACATCCATTATTTCACGACCGATCAGTAATTTTCAAACTAAACTTTGCTAGTACGATGTTTTTTTTCTATCCACTCACCAATGCATATGCTATATGCCCTTTTTCTTCTTCTTTGATGCTTATGCACGTGGAGCCATCAACCACAACCAGAATATAAGCACAGCACGGGCGGCTCGCAAGTGCTTCTCAGGAGGGACCTAGAGGCAAAGTTCTATTGGCAGCTGCACAAGCAAAGAGAAAAATTGCTTTGACTCAGGAGGTCTTGATCTGGAGTAGCTGCAACACAACATGGGAACCACCAATCCTCGTCAGCGGCTAACCTTAATAAGAGCCTGGACCATGTAGAACCGTAGAAGAGGAATGGCTACGCTGCAGTCTTCCAACTCCCGGGATCGTTGAGATGTGATGCTTGTTCGGACCATGGAGCTAGGGTGGCGGGGGACCAGGGGACGCGCCGGGATATCGAGGCGAAGCTGGCGGCCATGGAGACGGCGCTGATCGCCATCTCAACCATCGATGACCACCGGCTCGTCATGCTCGGCGTCAGCCATTTCCTCGGCTTCCATCCTTACATAGGCAGCTCACCCTCCTCCACGATAGTCTTTTAGCACCGTCATATCCTGATGCATCTAGCCCTGATTCAATTTGATTTCGAGATGAGAGACGACCTTTGTTACCTGCCTTTATTTGTGGGAGGAAGGAGGCAAATTTGGGGTCACGTGAACTGTTTTAATCTCCTCGCGAGGTGAACCATATATGATCAGGATATGAACAAAAGAAAAGACGCGTGTTGTACCTAGCGATGAACGACCACAGACGAAAATCAGGATTAGCAACTGTTGATGGCATTGGTGGGCAATTTACTGTCTGGTAGGAGGATAAAAGGGTCCAAAAAATGTTGGACCGGAAAAAGTAATCCGTCATTTATTATATGATAGGAGGATAAAAGGGTTCAAAAAAATGTTGGACCGGAAAAAGTAATCCGTCATTTATTATTATAGGTATAAGTATATGTATGTATCTATCTATCTATCTATCTATCTATCTATATATATATACTAACAAAATGCCCGCGAGTTGCGACGATAGAAGTTAATCTTTGTTGTGTCGGTGGTGAGTTTTTTAAAAAAAATCAGTGGCAGGTTGCAATATAGACAGTTTTTTAAACTTGCGATATCCGCTACTCGATCAATTGAGTGTTCCAATTGACATGCAGAATATTTTTCTTTCTTCAAACTCCTTCTTTCTCTTCCTTGGCGTACTTCCTTTCATCTCTTCGTGAAGTGCGCACCGCTGCCGGCTCTGGCTAGCACCTTCCCGTTTAATTAGTCCACGTATTTAGTTTATTATCAGCCCACACAATCCCTCACAATTAGTCTCATTCAATTAGCCAACCCAAATTTAGCCCCAAAATCAACCGACCATTGCAACCCTAGGCAACGAAAGTCGTCCAAGAGAAGTGTGTAATTTGACTCTTTAAAAAATTGCTGAGATTTAAGATTCTCACACACTTTATAGACAATTAGTTAACCGAGGAGGCGAGGGAGCAGTCACGCACGTCCGGAGTGAAGGCTAGGTTCCCCCTAGATGGTTGCGACCTTAATTTAACCACGAAGGAGCACGCAACAACCTTCTAGTACTATTATTCGCATGTACATAATACAAACAAATAAACCCGATCGAATTCATCCACGTCGTTACATATCATATCCATATATACTCAAAAGGCTAGCTCCTTCGCACTAAAAAAATGGCTAGTATCAGTATCAAATCCATCCACACACAAGGAAAGCTATGCAGCAGATTAACACACATACATTTAAGTGTAGTATTTCACAAATTTCTCGGTCACCGTCTCACCGCCACCTACCTCCGCCTCAACCAGTCCGCCTTGGACGTTGCCCTTTCCCCACTGGCCACTACTCATCAGTAGCATGCACCTGCACAGCCGTAGCCTCGCCTTGTTTCCTGCTACGCGGACTGACGCCCTCCAAGCTCGACTACAGCCACTGGCCGCCGCCTTCAACAACCTCGAAGGTTGGCCCTCCCCCGCCGTGTGCAGCTGCTCCAGGCCCATCCACAAGATACCCCCTTCTCTATCCATTCCTCTCTCCCTGAGGCCCTCCAGCCGGGGCATGGGATCCATCGTCACAATCTCAAAGGTTGGCCCTTCTGTCCGGTATGATCAGTTGGGGCATGGGATCCATCGTCTGCGCTGCGCCCCCCTACAACTTGCTGGTATCTAAAACAAAGATTCTATTTAAGGTGGTAAATTTCTTATTAATTTTTCAATATGGGACTAAAAACCGGCCAAAACTGTACCTGTTAGACACGGCCGAGTGCTGGCCATCGATCGATATTTACACTCAATCAGTGGTTTGGGCTTAAGAACCATCACACCATGGGCCGTGACGGCTTGGACAGGACATGCAAACAATATACGAAACACGAAACGACCCAAGCGTCGAGCCACGTACGGCCACGGTTTACACACGACGGAGGAGCGGTGAATTTTTTTTTCCGACTTACCGGTATCGTCGGTTGTAAAATAATCTTTGATGAGAGGATAAAAGGGTCCAAAAAATATTGGATCCGAAGAAACAATCCGTTCTAATAATATTATTGGGTATTAGATATATATATATATAATTATATATATAATATTTCTTGTGGTAGGTTCGTATGTCCTGTATTTTCGTTCCGATTTTTACCCGGGCGATTTTGCCCCTCCACTAAATAATGAATTACCCGCTTATGCCACTGTGAATAAAAAACGGTTCCAGCTAACTGGTCGTCTCTTTCCTCTCGCCCATGGGATCCCCGCTAAGGAGCAAGGAGGCCTGCCCCCGGTCTGCCCTGCTCGCCTTCTCCGGCGTCCCTACATCCCAGAACGGCGCCAGCCGCAACTCCCCAATCTCCGCCTATACGCCGACATCCACCATCCCTGCTTCGTCTCTTATTCCTTAGGATTTGCCCCTTTAATAAAGTGGATCTGAGTCGTCGGTGCTTTATTCTTCCCCTTTTGATGCTATCCAGGGAAGCCAGGCTAGAGGCTTCAGGAGAAGCCCAAGCTCTAAGATGAGGTGTGTGGAGTACGATCTGATTCCAGTGGTGCATGTGTTGGAAGTTGCAAAGTTCTTGATGAATCTGAACGGGCTGCTGGGGCTTGGCCATGCGGAGAAATAGACGCGCTGCAACGCATCCTAGGTGAGGAAGTGTACACATGTATGCTCTCTCTACTCTATTTTCTATTTTTTTCAATGAATTTTGAGCGAGTGACTGGCGTAATCGCAGGCATGGGGGAGAAATAAAATCAGCAATCCTGGCAAAACAGCCCACCAACAAAATTTCCCGCATCCTCTCTATCTACTCCCGACGCTGCCCCCGTCCTGGCAGGCGGCAGCGAGTCTGCTGGTCGACGGCGTGCCGGCGCGTCCTCCTCCCCCCCCCCCCCCCCCCCCCCCCCCCCTGTTTGTCGTCATCCATCACGGCAGTACACCTGCAGCGCGACGGCGACCACGCCCACCTCGGACACAGATCCAGCCACTCCCAAGCTCCGCCCGTGTTCGCCCCCATGGTTCTGATCGCAATACTTTCTTATTCTTTGATTACCACACGCATGGTCTGTGGGGTTTCCCCTGATTAAGTAGGTCGGTGACAAGCAGGTGAATGTAGTTCATAATGTTGTTACCTGCTGATTTTTGGCGTGTTGAATTTGTGTTCTATATTAACATTTTAATAGCAAAGGCTTACCTGCCGATTTTTGGCGTGTTGAATTTGTGCTGTATATTAACATTTTAATAACAAAGGCTAAAGCTTCTGCAGATAATTTTCATTCACTCCGTTGGTTGCAATGTGCAACAGTATTTGTTAATATGTCCTTATTTTTAATGTATTTCATTCGAATATGCTACAGTTTTGATTGTCCATATCCGATGTCTCTATGTCTAGGCAAACATTTGTGGTCTTCATGCTAGCATGATGTGCTTATAGCTCTGAATATTTTGAAGATTGAAGTGTTCAAATATATTAGATTTTGTATTGAATGGCTTTATTACTAGAAAATAAAATAAAAGAAAGAAACAAAGCTTTTCATTTACCGTTATATATGTTGGCGGTTTTCCTGATTCCACAGGTTTATCAAGTCAAACAAAAAAGAGTTAAGCTGGTAAGGACCTCCTAGCTCAGCAGTATTATCTTTTAAGCATGCATCTTATTCCATGAATTCAGCTTATGTAAGTCAACGTTGACCCTTATATATTTCCACTTGAATCTGTTTTGATCCCACGCCTAAACTGTGTGCCATGATACAGAAATATAATTCAGGATTTCAAGTGGTTCACCTCCCATCTATGAAAATCTATGTACAGTATGTTTTTCTATTTTCCAATCTCTGTGTAAATTTATTTAATAATAAATAGAGAGCTAAGATGTGATTAGTCATCCTGTCATTGTAAGTGTGGTATGCCCGTCGTAGGCCCCAATCCGGACAAAAAACTTGTCCGGCGATGCCCAGTTCTAAAAAGTGCACAAGACTGCAACACTGGTAGTCTTCCCTTTGCTACCTTCCCTGGGGCGGGCATGGAAGAAGTCGCTGTTGCTGCACTTGTGCTCGCCCGCGCTGCCACCAGACCCATGGGCGTTGGAGACTGATTCGAATGGACGGAGAAGCCGCCGTTGTTGCACTTGCTTCACTGATTGCTTGACTGATTTATCTCTAACAATGTGGATTACATCCTACATTTATTTAAACTACATTAGTTTTCTGAAAAATAGTCTAATTTGTTGCCGTTTGCTTTGCATGGGTTATAGTAGGTCCTAAGATTTCGGTTATCCACTTTGCCTCGTCGGTGTAGATGCACCCATGGCCAAAAAGACATATTTCAAAATGTTAAATTTTTTGAAAAAATATACGGGTGTATATGTTCACATTCTATGTTTGTACACCAAGTTTCATGAAAAAAACATTTTACGTGGATTGTGTAAAAAAGACATTTTTGGTGTTGCAAAATAGTTTGTCACAATACATTTTTTTGTCTTTTTTGTACAGACCTCAAAAAATGTCTTGTCACTACAAAACTTTGTGTACAACCGGAATTTTGTTTCGAAACTTTTCGACATTTAAAATTCATATAAAATGCATTATTTTATAATAGGTGCATTTAGACCTGGGAGCCAAATCGCCATGTCCCTAAGATTTGATAATGTCCTATGATATTATTATAGAGAACGGATGGGCAAGTAAAGAAATTCGACTCAACAAATTGATTGAATAATCTAAAGCATGGGTTAAATGATTTTTTTGAATTCTTTGGATATTATTGGAATGATTAAAGTTGAACCATATATAGTATGGACGAATTCTATAGTGAATAATTGTTCATCACTCGATGATTACAGTTGAACTATTGTATGGAGGAAGGTTATCCTACTATAGTCTTTTCTCGAAAAGATTTATGGTCCTCAATGTACTTAGACGAGCAATTTATCAGTTTGTAAAATAAATGTGTGCTTAATCCAGATTGTCTACTTTTTTTCTTTTTTGTACACATAACTTTTCATATAAATTATACCAGATATGAGAGAAGAAACTCGAAAAGCCGTGGCAACGCACGGGCATTCAGCTAGCATGTATAGATATAGATATGTTTAGATCAGGTGCCCAATTGCTAGCGCAAGAGCTCGAGGCCGCGGATGTCTTTGTTGTCCCGTGCTGAAAGATGATGCCCACTCTAGTTGCGTTTGTCCCCAAGCATTGCAGGGCGTGACGGCTGCCATTGTGACTCTTCACGGACATTCAATTTAGCGCTTGTATTTATTTATTTTTGGCTCGGACTTGGTTGCCTACATGCTCACGCTGAGACGCGACTGGCCAAATCTCAGAACCGGTTATGGACCAGAGTTACAAGCTAATAGAGACCGAACTGTTTAGACCCACACTTAGCTATACCTAACTGTTTTCTCCTTAAAAGCAAACCAAACCCAACTGTTAACAGGCCCCACACAGAATAAATTAAACTAACTAAGCCCACGGTGAGAAACCAAACGTTTAACCCGGTTAGGCAAAACCATTGCCAGATTTAGTCACGGACCCGTGGTGCGGGGTAGGAAGCGCCTTTCACGATGGACCAAAGCGCATTGCGACAGACGAAGAAAGAAATTCCTCTTTTATTATTAGGTATAGATATAGATTAACTCTAGTTTCCCTACATGATCGCTAAACCTAGACAGAAGCTGCTACACGTTTTGCAAGACGGGAAGATCATGTGGTCGATCATCGACAGAGCATCTAGCTTGGACCATTTTTTCGAATAGGACTCTTACATCAAGAGCAACTCCATCAGAGGCGCCAAACTAGCGCTATGCTAAAAAACGCTGATATAGCGCGCGGACGCGCTCGAGGGCTCCTCCAGCATGCGATGTATCTGGACACGTGCTGTAAAAATTTAGCGTGGTGTGACGTTTTGCGCTATCAGGGGCCAAATATTTGGTACTCCAACTACAGCGCACGCTATCGGTAGCAACGCGCGTGAAGAACCAACTGCCCGAAAAAACACCCGCGCCTGCGCAAACTCCTCTTCCCTAGTCCACCTCCCAACATTTTGGCGCCGCCGCCGCGCCAATTATTCCCCGCCAGCGCTATTCCGCCTCTGCCGCTGCGCTCCCACATGACTTAGCGCGCCATTGCGGTAAATCGAGCCCCCAGCCAACGCCGCCACCACACCGAGCGCTCGCCTTTTTCCCTCCATTCGCCACTCGTGAGTCGCTCGATTTAGTGACATGTTGCCGCGACGCCACGCGTTGAGCTCGACGACCACCATATCCTCCTCTAGCTCAGTCCAATGAGACGCATGATGAACTTCAAAAGTACCTCGTCAAAGAGTGGTGGAAATGGTTTGAAAAACTATTTGCTTGTGTTGTAATATAAAACTAGACAATTTATTGTCTATTTATTTAGGTTTCTTTGATCTAATGGATTGTATGCAATTGGGTGATTGTTGTTTGCGCCGCCGCCGAGCACTATAATATGGCGTGCCTGCGGGGGCTCGTTTTTTTGCTCTGTAGCGCGTGCTGCAAAATGACGCCTCCAGTGGAGGTCGCGCCGTCGCCGCGCACGGTAAACTAGTGTAGCGCTCTGCATAACGATTTTACAGCGCCAACTTATAGCGCCTCTGGTGGAGATGCTCTAAGAGAAATATCGAACATTACAAATCATTGAACATTACAAAGAAGCTCAACAAAAACGAAAATTACATTGAAATCCAACCTCCAAACCGTGTCGACGGCGCACCGCCGTTGCCGCTCCACCATGAGTCGGCCTGACATTGTTGGTTGCGGATGGGAAGTCGCCGAGAGGGTCAAAAATACCACATTGGTCTTGAAGCCGATGAAGAAGGATGAAATGCCGGTGAATTTTCTTGACAATCCGAAGATCCCCATAACCATAAGAAGTCCTCAGGGATCACACCACCCTCACAAGCTCCTGGCCATCGCTATCAATATGGGGCTAAAACTAGGCAGACCTTACTAGAAGAAATGCCACTGCCACCACATGAGCGTCGCCCCACCAAACTTGAACCTAAGGGCATCTCCACTAGGCCATTGATGGCAACAAATGCAACCACTTTTTGTTGGGACTCCAAGTGCAGAGTATTGTAGCAAGCTTGTTTTTCCCGCAAAGGTGACTCGAGGGTTTATATCAAACTCTCAGGAATTGTATGGATATTTGTCTTCTCCTCTTCAAGCAACCTGTAAAATAAAATAATTTGTCTTGTGTCCCCAACTCCACCAAGTGGTTGTCAAGCACAAGGTTTCGTATTAGTATTATAAAACATAAAACAAAGTAAATAAAGTAAATGAATACAAACTAGATGATAGGAAAGATAGTAGAGTTGTTTTGGGTTTTATGGATGAATGAAAGTATAGAAAGTATTTTTGTATTTTCGAAATAAAAAATTGCAGAAAATATAAATGATAGTAGATGCAATGGAAAGGTGTTTCTTATGATAAAAATCAGACCGGGTTCATGGGTTTACTTATCTACTCTCTTTTTAGGTTGTAGTGATCATAAACCAATTCATCAGTGATAAAGATTCATGGAAATTCTATAAGTGCTTGATAAAAGGAATTAATAGGGGCATCACATTCTAATATTGAGATGGAATACATCTCTCTATTATACTCCTCAAGAAAGGGAAATCTCTATGCAATCTTGATTTAATAACAAATCAGAGTATAGCTTTAAGCAATATTATATGATGTTTGAAACACTAATATGCTACCTTGATCTAACAAGGTCATCACACTATCACGTGATAACTATAGCACATGATTTCACTTTATCCCGAGTGAGGAAGCAAAATAAAGGTAAATAAACAAAGTAGATCTTAAATTTTATGTGTCACAATTCAATCTCTACCCCCATGCTACTACATCTAACACACACTTCTCCCCATACAAGTTCTTGCATACAAGTTGGATCAAAACAAGCAATGAAGAACGGGGTGTATGATATGCATCTATTAAAATATCTTACACAAAATAGATTCCAATCTCAAATATCAAATCATAGAACAAAGATCCACCATATAGGAATTATAAATATGACCATAATCATGTTGAGCAGCTCATATGGTACTAGATCTATGAAGGACAAGAGAGAAATATATCAAGCTACTGCCACAAACCCATAGCTCGGAGGTGGACTACTCCCTCTTCATCATGGTGATGAAGCTGGAGATGTTTGAGAGGGTGGAGATCTCCTCGGAGGTGGCTCCGGCGGAGTTTCCCCCTCCAATATTTGCTGGATCCGACTCTATTTGGTGATGTTTTCATCTCTGGTGGCTTCTAGTGTCTCCCCTTTCGAGGACGCCCGAGGGGTCCTTATATAGGGGGTTTTAGGTAAAGAGAACTTTATGGGCGAAAGAATCAAGGCGATCTGATGGTCGAGGAGCAAACGAGCATGGGTGGCGCGCCCACCAGGCCTGGGCTCGCCACCTAGGCTCGTTTGGCCCTCCTGGTGAGATTCCAGTGCTCCAGATGCTTCTCATGGATAAATATTGGCATTCCCAAAAGTGCAGGTCCATTTGACTTCGTATAGGTCCTGAAACATCAAAAATATTGAAAACATGGTTTTTCTACCCTACAGGGTTATAGCCAAAATAAAGGGGATCATTGGTAAATCCCCAAAAATCAATGTAAAACAGGGATATAACATTATATATGATGCAAATATGTGGAAAAACATGTTAACAAACTACAAAGTTCATGTATGCATTTTACATGCATCAACATTCCCAAGCTGTATGCTCATCCTCGAGCATGAAGGTGATAAAACTAAACATGGACTTCAAAGTTTGTTACATTTGCTTCTTTCATTATCATGTAGAGTTCATAGGCTCAATTCCTTTCAACGAAACATAATATGCAAGTGTATCAAGTTGTATCTTTTGCACATTTATAAATATGGTAAACAATAAGTGATGGCGTGATAAAACAAATGATTAACAAAATAAACCTTCAAGCACACTTTGATGAACCTATAGAATAAGAGACTTTTTTCATGATTGGCATTGGTGTTTTCATGCCTTTATTTTTGTGCTACTTCTTAGTTCCATGCCCTTGACTAGAAGACTCACTTCTTAGTTTTATGTCTTCCCTTGAGATGTTTTGCATCCCGTACTGAAAGTAAGCATTGAATACATATGTTAATCCTACATAAAGAAAAAAATTAGAATTTTGAGCTATGTAATTCATGTCAACAATACTAATAAGGATCGGGTTCCAAGTATCTTTTTACTTCACTTTAGTTTAAAAGCTTCATATGGTTTATGTGCTAAACATCTTACAGGTTGATTGTGTAATGCACCTAGCCTATGACCTTGCACTCCTCATGCTACTCAACTTAGGTATGTCATTGCATACTCATATTGGTCTATGAAACTGCATCACTGAAGTACGTCTTGCCCTTGTGTAGCTATATGCCCCCCTTTTGGCATTTATTTATTTGCTTATTTATTCATTTAGCATAAAAGATAATATGATTCCTTGGTTGTATTCAAGGTGGGAGGGGGGCAGTATCTCTACTCCAGAATAATAAGAAAAACAGGCATATGAATCATATCAACAAGGATCATCATGATGTAAGTTTCCACCATGTCATGCATGGCTTTGGCTAGCGTTCAAGAGCGTTTTCTACCAACATGCCTACTCCAGTGTGCACACTTCATTTCACATTGTTGAAATCCATAGGTAGAACTTAAACATGATTAATATTCAACATTTAACATTGAAATCTTTGTGCCATGCCAGTCATGCTTTAGCTAACAACCACTAATAAGATGTGAAGCACAAAAATTTCCATAGTGGTATCACCCCAAACCTTAATTTCTTATGAGTTTTAAAATACATGAAAAAGGTGTTTTTAAGAGTGCTTGGAGGATTAACATACATACTATACTTGAAAGTAGATTTTTCCACAAGTAGGTGGATATGTCTAGTCTAGTTTTAAGGGGCTTGGAACAAGTCTTAGCTTGTGTAGAAAAGGCTTAGCAAAAAGAGATCTAAAGAGTGTGCCATCTAGTTTATAATGTAAACATTTATTTTCCCACCTTGCTTCTTAATGTTGAACACAAATATGCATAAGCAAATGATTCAATTTAATAGGAATAAAATAGATCATGCTTCATATAAATTACTTGAGCTTAAGAACTAAACACATCATGAATTTTAGCATTTGTTTTTCTCTCCTCTTTTCTTTTATTCCATGGCATTCTTTTTCAGTTTTAATCTCATCAAGGTAGAGTTTCTTTTTATTAGCTAATCATAAACATTTATAATAATGGTGGTGGTGGTCTTTCTAATGCAAAACAAAAAAGTAAAATGACAAAACAGACACGCCAAGTTTCTACGATAGTTCTATGTTGCTCAAAAAACAAAGTTTAGATGATTGCAAACCGAGAGTTGAGTTGGTCCAGTGGGGTGCCTTAGGCATTGATGGATCCAAAATTAGCCATCTACCACCACGTTTAAACATTGTTTTTGGTCAAGCAGTTGATACAAAACTCTCAATCCTTGCCACTAATGACTACTAATTGCAAAGATATGCAAAACCTTTCATTGAATTGTGTTGTGCCAGAACTCATGCTTTTTAATGCGGAATCAGGAGTCATAGTGAAGGTTTTTGAGGAAGTCCACACGGCCAAGTAATTGGGGAGTCATTTCCAGGCGTCAGCAAGCTTAACCACCACTGGTATGGGCAGAGTCCGCCCGTACCATCCGCCCATACCAGGTGGCGTTGGCTTCGTATCGTCAAACCCTACGACTTTCATGAAGACGCCTATATATTTTGAGGCTCCAGCCACCGGCCAGAGAGCCGCCATTCTCAAATTACATCACAACACCACAAAAGGAGATCCACGCCATTGTTCATCACTTCTATCATCCATCCCCTCCATTAGCCATAGCCATTGCTTTGTACTTTAGATCTCCTTGTGACTTGGCGACCATTGTAAGAATATTTGATTTCAATCTAAGTATGTGTATGATATTTTCTATCTCCGATATATTTTTTATGAGTGAGTAGTCATCACGGGCTACGGGTTGGGGAGAAAACCTGCAACAATTATGTTAATTCATGGGAGTATTGTATTTTGTTTGCAATTGAGATTTGTATCTTTTGTTTCTTTGTCTCTTGTATCGATCTATGGACTTGTAGGTACCCAAGATCCCATAGATTGATAAAGGCTTGAGGTGAGATACTTGGCTAGCGGTGATCTCATAGGAACCCCGGTGACAGAAAGGGTAGTACGATCTTCGCTTAGCGGCCCATTCGGGATCACAGCAATATCACCACTTAAAGCTTTGATCTGTGTTTTACACTTAATAATCATTTGTAGCCCGTTTCTTTGGTGTGCACTCAGTTGGATTAAAAGACTATTGCTATGCCCGCTGCATCACGGGGGCTTTAGTATATTAGGATGTGTTACCCACAAGAGATTATCTCCGTTCAAACATTACACATGACTATGCTTATTATTATATTTAATCCCATATGATGTGCAGCTACAGGTGGATCTTCAATCCTGGCCTATCTCCATCCATTGATTCAACCCATTATAAAGTAAACTAGATTGGTCCGGTAAACTAAGGTAAAATGAACAAACAAAGTCTTGTAGAAGTGTCCTTTTATTTCCTTTTAGCATTGCTCTCCAAGGTTCAATTAAACCTACGCCTTCTAGGGAAAAAGCTATTATACTACATCCATGAATCCGGATCGAAGGTATCAACCCTTTTTTGGCACCGTTGTTGGGGAAGCAATTTTGCTATCCCCGTGAGGTCACTAAGACCTTGTTTATAGTTTTATTATTAGTTTTTAGTTCATTTCTTGTCATTAGTTTACTTTCTTCTTATCTATTTGAAAACCCAAAAAAATTAGTTACTTGTTATTTGTTTTCATTACTTAAAAATTACCAACAATATAAGAGCCATGGCTCAAAAGAGACTAGGTACTCCCACTGATGATTTTATTTGTGCACCTATCACTCAGTCCGCTGTTGATGCGGAAACATATGAAATAAAGCCTAACCGTTTAAGTTTGGTTCATCAAAACCAATTTGGGGGCTCATCTGCTGAAGATTCAGGTTTGCACTTAAAAACTTCCACTAAAATTTGCGACATGATGCATATTAAGGATGTAGATCTAAATGTTATTAAATTAAGGTTGTTGCCTTTCTCTCTTAGAGGAAAGGCTAAGGATTGGTTGCTAGCTCTACCAAAGGGCACTATTAAATCTTGGGAGGAATGTACTAATTTGTTTATGACTAAAAAAATTCCCCAGCTAAAACTATGCAGCTAAGATCCAACATTACAAGATTTAGACAATAAGAGCGTGAGCCACTAGCGCTTGCATAGGAAAGGATGAAAGAAGTCGTAATGAACTGTCCTAGTCATGGGATGGAAGAATGACTTATATTACATTTGTTTTATAATGGTCTTAACCAAATGTCTAAGTCTATGCTAGATATTGCAGCAGGAGGAACAATCATGGGAAATCAAGTGAGTGTTGCAAAGAAATTACTTGATGGTATGAAAGATAATCATGCCCAATGGCATGTGGAAAGAACCTTGAAGAGAGTAAGTTCAATCACCGAGGTAAATAATGAAGAGCTTGTAGGGGTTCCGCGTATGAAAACAATAATTTTTACCTTACGCCCTAAAACCCCTGATGCTGCCAGGACCTATCTATTAGTAATACAGTAACGGGAGGGGCTTTTCGTGAACTTACCTTTGAAGACTGAAAAACGTTGTCAACGCTCAGGAGAGCGTGGTTGATGTAGACGAGCCGAAGCCGACCTTAAGGTCGTGATGAAGTCCTTGCGCTCCAGTGGCTCCAACGACTTGAGTGCCTCAAGTGTGACACCTCGCAGGGAGTTACACACATCCGGTGCCTGACGATGACTCCTGCTTCCTCGATCCAGCAACAGTTGAGGAAGTAGAGCTCCTGGATCTGAATCCCGCAGCGCGATGGCGCTCCGCGGTGAAGATGTCTCTCATTTGCACAGTCCGAACTTGGGACCATGGTCACGAGAGGGAGAGAGAGAAATATCAATTGGAGGTCTTCCCAAAATATCAATTGAATATTGTGTGTATTTATCTAGCCAAATACCCCCACTTTATATAGGGGGAGGGGAGGTACTACCTCCCTCAAAGTCCCGAGGTGGGACTAAAGGAGAGGGAGAGGGGGGCAGCCACCGACCGGCCCTAGTGGGCCCCGTGCGTGCGGGGGGGGGGGGGGGGGGGGGGGGGCTTGGCCCAGCCAGCCACCCCCTTGCCCCTTTGCGTTTCCCTAATGGGCCCTCTTTCCTCCGGAATTGGCCCATTAAGCCTTTTGACCTTTAAATTGATTTTCTCTTTTATTAAATAATTATGAATAAATGATTAAATTAATATTTAACATTCATTCATATATTATTCAATCTCCGTGGCTATGGAACACCTTTCACCTCCACTCCGGACATCCTCCGGACTTACCGAAACCCTTCCGGTTCTCTCTCTACTATTCTTTGGCGATTCATCCGATCCTATAAACACTCTCTAAGCATCATCAAACCCTTAAGCGTGTTACCTGATACGTCGCAAATGTATCTATAATTTTTGATGTTCCATGCTTGTTTTATATCTACTTTCTTATGTTTTGTCCACACTTTGGAGTATTTTTACACATTTTCTTGAACTAACATATTAACAAGATGCCATAGTGCCAGTTGCCTATTTTCTGTTGTTTTTGGTTTCAGAAAAGCTAGTAAGGAAATATTCTTGGAATTAGACCAGACAAAAGCCAAAGTCAATATTTTACCCAAAACAACACGGAGTCCGGAGGGGAGACGAAGTGGCGCACCAGGGCGGCCACACCTGGTGGCGGCGCGGCCTAGGGGGCACGCCACCATGGGGTGTGGGCCCCTGGTGCTTCATCAACCTATCCCTTCCACCTATAAATACCCCTCGGGACGAAAACCCTAGGTACCCGATCAAAATTCCACGAAAGAGTCTGTAGCCGCCGTCATCTCCATCCCTAGATCAGGAGGGATCTAAAGCTCTTCCCAGCACCCTGCTGGAGGGGAGAATTCACCCTGGAGGCCTTCTTCATCACCATCCCTGCCTCCGGTGTGATGCGTGAGTAGTTCATCCCTGGACTACGGATCCATGTAGTAGCTAGATGGTTGGTTATAAATACCTTGATCGAATGGTGCATGTCACCTAAAAATTCTTCTTTTTGTCACTTACCTACTCGAGGACGAGCAGGAGTTAAGCTTGGGGATGTTGATACGTCATAAACGTATCTATAATTTTTGATGTTCCATGCTTGTTTTATATCTACTTTCTTATGTTTTGTCCACACTTTGGAGTATTTTTTCACATTTTCTAGAACTAACCTATTAACAAGATGCCACAGTGCCAGTTGCCTGTTTTCTGCTGTTTTTGGTTTCAGAAAAGCTAGTAAGGAAATATTCTTGGAATTGGACCGGAAAAAAGCCAAAGTCAATATTTTACCTGAAGCAACATAGAATCTGGAGGGGAGATGAAGTGGCGCACCAGGGCGGCCACACCTGGTGGCGACACGGCCTGGGGGGGGTGCCACAAGGGGGTGTGGGCCCCCTAGTGATCCACCGACCTAGCCCTTCTGCATATAAAGACCCCTTAGGACGAAAACCCTAGGTACCCGATAAAAATTCCACGAAAGAGTATGTAGCCACCGTCATCTCCATCCCTAGATCGGCAGGGATCTGAAGCTCTTCTCGGCACCCTGCCAGAGGGGAGAATTCACCCTGGAGGCCTTCTTCATCACCATGCCTTCCCCCGGTGTGATGCGTGAGTAGTTCATCCCTAGACTACGGATCCATGTAGTAGCTAGATGGTTGGTTCTCCTCCTTTGTGTTACCATGTTTAGATCTTGTGAGCTCCGTTCATGATCAAGATCATCTATTTGTAATCCTACATGTTGTTTTTGCGGGGATACGACGGATATTGAGATGCTATTTCAGATTGATTATTGATTCTATCATGTCTTTGTTATTTGTGATCTTGCATGCTTTCCGTTGTTAGTAGCTATCTTGTCCAAGTAGATGCTAGCAACTCCAAGAGGGAGTATTTATGTTCGATAGTGGGTCATGCCTCTAGTAATCTAGGGAAGTGACATAAATCTCTAAGGTACTAGATGTGCTATTGCTACTAGGGCGAAAACAACAATCCTTTGTCCATGGGACAATCGTATTGTTTACTTTACACACTTTGCTTAATGCAATTATCTGTTGCTTGCAACTTAATACTGGAGGGGGTTCGGATGATAACCTGAAGGTGGATTATTAGTCATAGATGCAGTTGGATTACGGTCTATGTATAATGTTGTAATGCCCAATCAAATCTCATAGGAGTCAAGATGATTAGTATATGCATGTATGCTTTCTCGGTGTCTGTCAATTGCCCTGCTGTAATTTGTTCACCCAACACGTCATCTATCTTAAGGAGAATCACCACTAGTGAACTATGGACACCGGTCCATTCTTCTACCATCAATCTACAATCTATTTATTGTTTACTGTTTACTTTCTGCAAAGCAATTACTATCTTCCACACAGTACATTTAATCCTTTGTTTCAGCAAAACCGGTGAGATTGACAACCTCAGTGTAAGTTGGAGCAAAGTTCTGTGGTTGTGTTGTGCAGGATTCCAAGTTGGAGACAACACCTTGGGGTTGTTTCCTTGCTCCTACTGGTTCGATAACGTTGGTTTCATAACTGAGGGAAAACTTCATGCTGTGCTCATCATACCTTCCTCTTGGGGTTCCCAACAAGCTCATCGTATTTTGAGCCATCAAGCCTATTTTCTGGCGCCGTTGCCGGGGAGTCAAGGACAGCTTCACAAGGGGAGTCCTTCATAACCAATCTCTTTACCTTTGTTTTTGTTTTTCTTAGTTTATTTCTGCTTTGTTTGCTTATTTCTTTTATCAAAAACACAAAAAAATAGTTGTACTAGTTTGCTTCTTTATATTAAAAACTCACACAAATGACTACTCTTGAAAACACTAAGTTGTGTGACTTCACTAGCACCAATAACAATGATTTCATGTGCACACCTATTGCTCCACCTGTTCCTAAAGATACTTTCTTTGAAATTAAACCTGCTTTTCTCAATCTTGTTATGAAAGAACAATTCTCTAGTGTTGGTACTGAAGATGCTGCTTCTCACCTTAATAACTTTGTTGAACTTTGTGAGATGCAAAAACATAGGGATATAGATGGAGATACTATTAAGCTTAAATTGTTTCCTTTCTCTTTGAGAGGAAAATGGTTGCTATCCCTAACTAGAAATAGTATTGATTCTTGGACTAAATGCAAAGATGCTTTCATTGGAAAATACTATCCTCCTGCTAAGATTATATCTATGAGAAGTGAGATAATGAAATTTAAACAATCTGATAGTGAACATGTTGCTCAAGCTTGGGAAAGAATGAAATCTTTGGTAAAGAATTGTCCCACTCATGGACTGACTGCTTGTATGGTATTATCCAAACCTTTTATGCAGGACTGAATTATTCTTCAAGAAATCTGCTGGATTCTACTGCTGGAGGTACCTTTATGACCATTACTTTGGGTACTGCAACAAAGCTTCTGGATAATATGATGGTTAACTATTCTGAATGGCACACTAAGAGAGCTCCATAAGGTAAGAAGGTAAATTCTGTTGAAGAAACCTCCTCCTTGAGTGATAAAATTGATGTTATTATGTCTATGCTTGTTAATGGGAAAGCTCATATTGATCCAAATCATGTTCCCTTAGCCTCTTTGGTTGCTCAGGAAGAGCAAGTTGATGTGAACTTTATTAGAAATAATAATTTTAGCAATAATGCCTACAAGAATAATTTTGGTAATAACAATTATAAGCCATATCCTCCCAATAATGGTAATGCTTATGGAAATTCCTACAACAATAATAGGAGTGCACCCTCTAAACTTGAAGTCATGCTTAAAGATTTTATTAGTAAACAAACTACCTTTAATAAAACTATGGAGGAAAATCTCTCTAATGCTGAAATAAATATAGCATCATTGTATGAAGCACAATCTTCTTTGAACAAAATGGCTGCTAAACCTGAAACTATTGAAAATCCCTTTGCTGCTACTAATGCCATACAAGTTAGAATTGATGAAAATGTTAGATTGTTAGCTGAATTGCATGCTAAGTGGAAAAGAGAGGATGAAATTGCTAATAATATTTGTACTATCACTACCACTAATTTTGATGCTAGCAAACCACATGAAGTCTCCATTCCTTTTGCAACAATGCCTAAAACCAATGGAACCTTCTCTAATAAAAATGCTAAAATTCTTTGAAATATGGGAAACAATATCTCTATTACTTTAGATGGTAATTATGATTTTGATCTTGATGGTTGCAATATCTCTGAAGTAATTATGTTCCTACAAAAGCTTGCTAAAAGTCCTAATGCTAGTGCTATGAATATGGCCTTTACAAAACACATTACTGATGCTCTCATAAAAATTAAAGAAGAAAAGATGAAACATAAAGCTTCTATTCCTAGAAGATGGTTGGGAACCCATCATTAATTTGAAAGTGAATGATTTTGATCTCAAAGCTTCATATGATCTTGATAGTAGTGTCTCTATTATGCCTAGAAGAATTTATGAAATGCTTGATTTGCCACCATTGAAAGATTGTTATTTAAATATCCAACTTGATCATAATGCTAAAAAGAAACTCATGGGAAGTTTTAATGATGTTCTTATTATGGTTAATAATACCTATGTCCCTGTTGATTTCTATGTTTTGGATGTTGAATGCAATGCTTCTTGTCCTATTATTTTGGGAACACCTTTTCTTAGAACGGTTGGTGCCATTATTGATACGAAAGAAGGCACCATTAAATATCAATTTCCACTCAATAAAGATATAGAGCACTTCCCTAAGAAGAGAGAGAAGATTCCTTTTGCCTCTCCTATTAAAACATAATTTGCTCTTAATGCTTCTTCATATGAGAATACTTGATTTTTTGCTTCTTGTGCCTAGCTCAAAGGCGTTAAAGAAAAACACTTATTTGGAGATAACCCAAATTTCTTTAGGAATATTTTGTTGAGTCTTGGAAGTTATTACCTCTGTAATAACCGCTCCTTATCCTTTTTGTGTGGTTTTTGAGCCAAGAGTAACCTCTAATGAGAGAGAAGCAAGACTTGGGAAAGTTGCTGTCGCGAAACAGGATTTTGTGCTTCGCTGTAAAAATTCGTGAAAAATATCTATACGTCGGATTGAGCTGTAATTGATTGTGCTTCTGCCCCAGGTTGTTATCTAACTTTTGTTAGTTCAACACTTTTCGATTTGAGTAATAGAAGGTCTTCGAAAAAATCGGTTTTTACCTGCTGGTCTGTTTTGACAGATTTCTGCCATCATTTGCATTTGCTTCTTAAATCCCTTTCTCTTTGAGTTCTTGCCAATTACTTGAACTTTTAGGTTGTGTTTCATGAAAGTTTTACTTGTGTTGAAACTGAACCAAAAGACTTATAATCTTGAGTACACTAATGTTGCTAATGAAGATTGTGTGAAGTTTTGTATGAAGGAAATTTTAAAGTGTAGGGAAGAACAATGTGACAAGATGAAGTATGGACAAAAGCTCAAGCTTGGGGATGCCACCCATGTCACCCCATGAAATATTCAAGAAGTACAAGCGTCAAAGCTTGGGGATGCCCAAGGCATCCCCTTCTTCATCAATAAAAATCTATTCGTTTTTGTTTTTAGTTTTAATTTGCTTAGTTTGCTTGAATAAATTGGTTGGACCCCCGTATTCATACATTAGTTTTCAAATAAGTTGGTTTGGATTGGAAAAGAGTAGAAAAGTTCATGCTTATAAGTGGTATAAAAGGAGCTTCTTTTTGACTATGGCCTAGGCTTTATCCTTTCATGCTTGATATTGTTTTGGCTTTATGCTTAGTGATTATTGCCGTAGCATGACTTGTTACAAAACAATTGATATTGCTTAATGTGCCTTGAAAGAATCATGCCTTGTTTTAGCATATAAAAGCATAATATTGTGGTATTCTCCTTTGATGCTTTATTTGGGTTGACTTGGCGCATGCTCACACCATGTTAAGACTATACGAAGTCACCATAGCCTCTATGATTATTTAGTTTTCAACTTGTAATATCACTTTATGCTTTAATTAATAATGTTTTGCACTTTGCATGATTATGGCCATTATTGCTCTCTTAGTTGGTCGCTCCTAGTCTTTTGCTAGCCTACATACCAATTATGAGTTCCACTCATGCATCCAACTCCAAATAAAACCAAGTTATTCCAAAGAGTCCACCATACCTACCTATTAGCATTTGCTATTCCAAGTATATTCATGTTGTTATCTACCTTCCGAATTAATAAATTTATGTGAAAATTAGTGATTAAAGCTCTCACAAACTTGATGGCACACTTTACTTTTCTTGCACTTAATAAACTTGAACCATTGTTGCCATCTATGTTGCGTATATGCTTGCGTTCTGTAAGTTGTGAATTAGCAGAACCATGTTATCATGGGGAACGCTTTCAACATTGCACTTATCATGGGGAGCTTGTAAGGCTCATGGAGTTCATATATGTGTCAGAGAAATGCCTAGGTGGCTGGTCTAAGCCATGCCTAATCATGGTGGAAACCTGCAGCATAACCATATTGAGCAATCTATGGAGCATCCTCTATAAAAAATGAAGCCTATGCAAATAGGACAGAAAAAAGGAAAAAACAAAGAGAAAAAAGAAGCCTATGCAAATAGGAAATAAAAGGATTGCTGAGATGGTCATTGTATGCTCGCCTTGTCATTTTGATATGGGGATTCTTCCTTATCATCGGGAAAGGGGTACCCCGTTGGAGGTTCTCTATGATACACATGTACTTACAATGACAAGAACTTACCTGTGACTAAACTTGAGTAGCATGAGGAACAGTACTCGTAAGTAAGGGGCATGAGATTTTCAGCTTATAACTTGTCAAGCATATCCTCATATTTGTTCACTTTAACCTTAATCACCTACAGATGCTTATGATAGGGGCAATGAGAGCTGAAAGCTAATAAGTACCATAATTTTTGGAAGCTCTTTATGAGACTTGAATCCCTGCTTCCTTCTATGAAGGGCCTTTCTTTTACTTTTATGTTGAGTCTCCATCTTCTATCTTTATGCACCTATTAAGAGAGCATAGTGGTCATTCTTAGTTTAATGTGCATTGTCCCATAACTTGTTGATTGATTCATAACTTTGATATTGCTTGTTCTTAAACTATTTGTATCTAGTCACCCTTATGAACGTTGAAGGTGTCCTATGCATTTATGTTTTGCTACACTATGAGGGACAAGCTGAATGCCATTCTCATTATGTTCTCTATATGTGAAACAAACAAACGTCTTTCAAAGCATTGTTATTCATGAATCTTTTGTTTGTACCTTTTCATGTTACAACCTAGTTTGCTATGTCTTATTGTTAGAACTATATTTTGATGCTATGTTAGAGTACTATGATCCAGCTACCAATGTTATAAATACCTTGATCAAATGGTGCATGTCACCTAAAAATTCTTCTTCTTGTCACTTACCTACTCGAGGACGAGCAGGAGTTAAGCTTGGGGATGTTGATACGTCGTAAACGTATCTATAATTTTTGATGTTCCATGCTTGTTTTATATCTACTTTCTTATGTTTTGTCCACACTTTGGAGTATTTTTACACATTTTCTGGAACTAACCTATTAACAAGATGCCACAGTGCCAGTTGCCTGTTTTCTGCTGTTTTTGGTTTCAGAAAAGCTAGTAAGGAAATATTCTCAGAATTGGACCGGACAAAAGCCAAAGTCAATATTTTACCCAAAGCAACACGGAGTCCGGAGGGGAGACGAAGTGGCGCACCAGGGGTGTGGGCTCCCTGGTGCTCCACTGACCTAGCCCTTCCGCCTATAAAGACCCCTTAGGACGAAAACCCTAGGTACCCGATAAAAATTCCACGAAAGAGACTGTAGCCACCGTCATCTCCATCCCTAGATCAGGAGGGATCTGAAGCTCTTCCCGGCACCCTGCCGGAGGGGAGAATTCACCCCGGAGGCCTTCTTCATCACCATGCCTGCCCTCGGTGTGATGCGTGAGTAGTTCATCCCTGGACTACGGATCCATGTAGTAGCTAGATGGTTGGTTCTCCTCCTTTGTGCTACCATGTTTAGATCTTGTGAGCTCCGTTCATGATCAAGATCATCTATTTGTAATCCTACATGTTGTGTTTGTGGGGATCCGATGGATATTGAGATGCTATTTCAGATTGATTATTGATTCTATCATGTCTTTGTTATTTGTGATCTTGCATGCTTTCCGTTGTTAGTAGCTATCTTGGCCAAGTAGATGCTAGCAACTCCAAGAGGGAGTATTTATGCTCGATAGTGGGTTCATGCCTCTAGTAATCTAGTGAAGTGACAGAAATCTCTAAGGTACTAGATGTGCTGTTGCTACTAGGGAGAAAACAGCAATCCTTTGTCCATGGGACAATCGTATTGTTTACTTTACACACTTTGCTTAATGCAATTATCTGTTGCTTGCAACTTAATACTATAGGGGGTTCAGATGATAACCTGAAGGTGGATTATTAGTCATAGATGCAGTTGGATTATGGTCTATGTATAATGTTGTAATGCCCAATCAAATCTCATAGGAGTCAAGATGATTAGTATATGCATGTATGCTTTCTCAGTGTCTGTCAATTGCCCCGCTGTAATTTGTTCACCCAACATGTCATCTATCTTAAGGAGAATCACCACTAGTGAACTATGGACACCGGTCCATTCTTCTACCATCAATCTATAATCTATTTATTGTTTACTGTTTACTTTCTGCAAAGCAATTACTATCTTCACACAGTACGTTTAATCCTTTGTTTCAGCAAAACCGGTGAGATTGACAACCTCACTGTAAGTTGGGGCAAAGTTTTGTGGTTGTGTTGTGCAGGATTCCAAGTTGGAGACAACACCTTGGGGTTGTTTCCTTGCTCCTACTGGTTCGATAACCTTGGTTTCATAACTGAGGGAAAACTTGCTGCTGTGCTCATCATACCTTCCTCTTAGGGTTCCCAACGAGCTCATCGTATTTTGAGCCATCAATACCCTGCGGTTCGAGAACACTCCAGACATGGTCGGGACACTTCTGGACCAATGATCGATAGAGGGACCTGGATGGACATGTGACCCCTGTGGGTTCCACGAAGATCTTTTGTTGTTTGAACCGGGACGATCGTGTCTTATTCCCTTTGTATCTCGATACTTGCATTGTCCGAGATCTGATCAATGACATCACCATGTCGTGGTCAATCTCGTTACCGAACAATGCTACTTGACTCGTTCCGACACTTGATATCCCTGTGATCAAATCACACGTTGCGCAACTATTGGATATAACTTCTTCGAGTGGGCCCTTGAGTATCTTTCCGTCACGTGGACAGACAAATCCCGCTCTTGACATATATTGCCTCTACCGTTTCCTCCGAGTACCTGAACACACCTTTATAACCACTGTATTACCAAGTGGCGCTTGATGCTATCTATGCACTCTCGGGAGACACTGATTGATATAGCCTCACAGTCTAAGGAATAGTCTACGAGGATCCATTTCTAATCATCGTAACTTGAACTTCATGACATGATCGGGTCACGATGTTTAGGTTGGGTATTGGTTCATCATCTCATTCTCAGAATGAGTTGACTCCATTTCCAACTAGCATAAATGCCACATGATCAGGACACTTTATCATCTGTTGACCAATGAACCGGTGACTAGAGTTTCACTGGGAACCCTTGGTTGTTTATATATCACACGTGTATTGATGTTTCCACTCAATACAGTTATAGCATGATATAAAACTTAATCATAAACTTTATGAAATATGATAATAGTCCTTATTACTATTTGTCTCTAGGGCATATTTCCAACAGAGCTTACATCTAAGGTAGACGATGTGCTTAGTATAGTAAAAGGTAAAGAAGATACCCAAGTTAATGCTATTGCTACCGATAGTAATGATGTCAATTTTATAGATCACACTTCTTTTAATCCTGCAAGGAAAATCATTATGCTTCTAATGCTCAAAAAAATTATTCTAATCAAGCAGGAGCTCCTTACAAACTATCGCAAAATAATAATAATAATGGAGCAAATTATCGCAATCTCTTGTTTGAGCAAACGGTTAGAATCTTTATACAAGATCAAACCGAGCAAAATAATATGCTTATTAAAATCACAGAGAACCATGAAAGTAGTATAGGAAAATTATTTATCCAGGCCATTGCAATTAGAAATGATGCGCAGGCTCTACAGGAAAGGACAAAGACCATGGAGGCTCAGCTGGGTAAAGTAGCTGAGAGCCAAGCTCTCATACTAGCAAATCTACTGGAAAACCCAAGCCAAATCTGGTAGAATACCTCAAGATGATGAGGGTGGTAACCAATGAAGAGAAACCTGAAGAGTTGGATTATAGCAACGCACAGACACCAGAATATACCATGGAAGATCTACTAAAGATGATCACCGTAAAGAATCCCGATATAGTACAAGGTAATGATGCTATGTACCAGCAATTTATACAACAAGTAGCATCTAAAGTTTGTGAGTTAGAGGTGGAGTATAAAAGACTAGCTACTAAGCTTCCTACTAAGCTAGATGATATATTTGAGCCTACTATTAAAGTTAAGTTGGGAGTCAATGAGATATCCACACTTTGTGATCTTGGTGCAAGCGTCTCAAAAATTTCCAAAAGCTTATTTGATAAACTAAACTTGGGGCCATTCGTCACTACTGAACTGAGACTCCATCTACCTGATTCAAATTATAAACAAGCTGTGGGGATAAAGGAAAATATAGTAGTTGAAATTAAAGGTAGTCCCGCTCTTATTGATCTTGTTATTGTGGACATGCCTAAAGATCCCATAGCACCTATAAGTTTAGGTAGGCCATTCCTAAGAACTATTAAGGCTTTAATCAATTTACATGAGGGGAATGTGAGAATAGGGCTACCATCTAGAGATCCTTTTATAGTCCACTTCCCTAGGAAAAAGAAGGCCAATTCTAATGATGATGATGGCATAATTACATTAAAAGCCAACTATTTTGGAGTGGGTATTCCACTTCTTAAACCTAAATGATTTCCATCGAGGTCAAGCTAATTGACCATAACCAGAAGCGCTTCATGGGAGGCAACCCATGTGAGATAAAGTTTTTACTTTTGTTAGTCTTGTTAGTTTTTGTTTTTTTGTTTTGTTTTAATAAAGAATGTTCAAGAGACCTTTGGAGAGAGGAGAAGTAATAAGGTAAGCCTCGATCTTTTATTTTACTAACACATGACCTAAGAAGTATTGCTAGAATTTTTATGAAGTATATTTGCTGTTATTTTGTCCTTTGATAAGATGTGCAAAGACGCATGGAGCTTCTAATCAAATTCTTTGAGTTTTGTAGCTCACAGGCTGTTTAACGACCTCTGGTACAGTCGGAAAGGACCGTAACATGCACCCGTACCACATCAAACCACATGAAGATAGAAATTATGATTTTTGCCATAGGAAACACTGCTCTTAACGACCATTGGTACGGCCAGATGCGCCCATACCGCGCGCCCGTACCATACCCTTGAGAAAACCATCAGATTTCAAGCAAAGATATCGAATGGATAACGACCAGCAGTATGGGCGCGGGTGACCGTACCGCGCGCCCATACCGAGTGCAATGCCAGAAGGGACTCATCGCCCCCAAGGTATGACACCCGGTACGGGCGGGCTCCGGCCGTACCGCCCGCCCATACCATGTACATGGCCATCATAACCAGCACGAGGAAGTAACCTAAAAATTCCCAAAACAAATCTTTGCCTTTCTTCCTCCAAACTCAAAACCACCTACATTGAATCTTCAAATTTACTTAATCTTTATTCGATTCCTCGCACTCAATCGATCTAAGGTATGATTCTCCCCCGATCCTCAACTTATTTTACAAACTATGAAAGCTTCACTCAATCTTTCATCATTGTCAATCTAGATTTAGGTCTTGCTTGATTCAATCTTGATATTGAGCATGCTTAGTATTGTTTTACATGAGTTTCTTTTATAATTAGTGTAGAGAATCACATATGTTATGTTTCTATTGGACTAAAAAAATATTAGCAATTTTTATTTACTTTATCTTATTAGTTTTAGATGAACACGAGGAGTCGTACATCTGAGATGGATGTGAAGTCCTCTGCACCACCAGTTGATACATTGACCCCTGAGTCACATGGTATCGAGTTCACCGAGGAGTTTCAGCTGAACCGTTCCAATCATCTCAAGCTCCAAGAAATGAAGTCCACCAAGTGGGCATGTTCCTATATCCTGAACCAACTTGGCATTCGTGCTGATTTCGATTTTCTTTGGAAAAATGTTGGTTTGTATGATTTTTTCTTTCAGGATGTTGCCACGTATCGCCGCTTGACGCTTGAGTTCTTTAGCACGTTGACACATACAGTGGACCCTTACGGTTGTACCAAGGAACAAAGGCCTGGAGTTGATTGCATCAAATTCCGCCTTATAAACTGTGAGTACATCCTAACACTCGACCAATGGGCTCAATGTTTTAGGTTTGCCAACAAAACCACCGATGTGCACACAACTACTTTTGTTTTAATGAGAATTCATGGAAACACACCCAAGGGAAACCAAATTGATCATCCTGCTATTCGCTATTTATTGCTAACACCTTGCATGAATGTGGTGAGTTTGCTAGAGTTAATGTGGAGGACATGTTGATCCTCGCAAAGGCTGCTGACGAGGGGTAACCTCGGCAATATCCATGGTGGAGGACTTAGGGTTTCGCGGAAAAGAGAATGCTGGGGATTTTGTCGGATGTCAGGAAAACAATGGAGTCAAAGTTGCCTAAATATTGAGTAATCGCACTATTACAAGTTGCCTGGGCGATTTTCTGGTACCCTCGCTTGGGCTTCTCTCATCCTATATATAATAGGTCGGGTCTCAAAGCTGTATGCGGATAGGTTTTACATACGTGTGATTACAATATCAACACATTGTCGGTTCAAACACTCTTTCCTAATACAATCAAAGTCTTTGTCGGTTACTTCCTTGGACTATCATCTGAAATATTCATGGGCCGTAAGCCTTCTACCCAGTATAGGGCAACACATCATAAGCATCCGAGTAATCGTATCTATGTCAGTATCCCCCGAGACTCTACCTGAACCGTAGTTTCAGGTTGAGTCTCAAAGTTTCTTTTTTTCCTTCTTTCCTTTTATTTCTGTTCCTTGATTTTTATTTTTGTACGGATTTTGGTACAATAAGTCTAATGCTTCTGACGGATCGGGAATCAGTTAATTACTCCTAGGCAAAAACAAGGTTGTCCTGTAGGGGTTCCTGTATGAAAACAATAAAATTTTACCCTACGCCCCTGAACCCCTAATGTTGCCAGGACCTATCTATTAGTAATACACTAACGGGAGGAGATTTTCGCGAACTTACCCTTGATGACCGAAAAGCGTTGTAAACGCTCAAGAGAGTGTGGTTGATGTAGACGAGCCGAAGCCGACCTCAAGGTTGTGATGAAGTCCTTGGGCTCCTGTGGCTCAACGACTTGAGTGCCTCAAGTGTGACACCTCGCGGGGAGTTACACACGTCCGGTGCCTGGCGATGACTCCCGCTTCCCCGATCCAGCATCAGTTGCAGAAGTAGAGCTCCTAGATCCGAATCCCGCAGCACGATGGTGCTCCGCGGTGAAGATGTCTCTCGTTCACGTAGTCCAAACTTGGGACCACGGTCACGGGAGAGAGAGAGAATATAAATTGGAGGTCTCCCCAAAAGTGAGGAAACCTTTATTGAATATTGTGTGAATTTATTTGGCCAAATACTCCCACTATATATAGGGGAGGGGAGGTAGTACCTCCCTCAAAGTCCCGGGGTGGGACTAAAGGAGGTGGAGAGAGGGGAGGGGGAGGCGTGCCTACCAGCCCCCACCATGGGGCAGGCCCACTAGGGCCGGCGGCCACCCCCTAGGCCTCTCCTAGGGGTGTGGTCCCCTCTTGGGCCCTTTCCCCTCCGGGAATTGGCCCATTAAGCCCTTTGACCATTTAATTGATTTTCTCTTTTATTAAATAATTATGAATAAATGATTAAATCAATATTTAACATTCATTCACATATTACTCAATCTCCGTGGTTATGGAACACCTTCCATCTCCACTCCGGACATCCTCCGGACTTACCGAAACCCTTCCAGTTTTTTCTCTTATCTTCTTCAGTGATTCTACCGATCCTATAAACACTCTCTAAGCATCATCAAGCCCTTAAGCGTGATACCCCACGGTTCGGGAACACTCCAGACATGGTCGGGACACTCCCGGACCAATGATCGACAGAGGGACCTAGATGGCCATGTGACCCTGTGCATTCCATGAAGATCTTTCGTTGTTTGAACCGGGATAATTGTGTCTTATTCCTTTTGTTTCTCGATACTTGCATTGCCCGAGATCTAATAAATGACATCACCATGTCGTGTTCAATCTCATTACTGAACAATGCTGCTTGACTCGTTCCGACAAGTGATATCCCTGTGATCAAATTACACGTTGCGCAACTATTGGATATAACTTCTCCGATTGAGCCCTTGAGTATCTTTCCGTCACGTGGACGGACAAATCCCGCTCTTGACATATATTGCCTCTACGGTTCCTCTGAGTACCTGAACACACCTTTATAATCACTGTTACCAAGTGACGCTTGATGCTTGATGTCTACACACGCTTCTATTCTTGTAGACAGTGTTGGACCTCCAAGTGTAGAGGTTTGTAGAACAACAACAAGTTTCCCTTAAGTGTATCACCCAAGGTTTATCGAACTTAGGGAGGAAGTGGTCAAAGGTATCCCTCTCAAGCAACCCTGCAATCAAGATACAAGAAGTCTCTTGTGTCCCCAACACACCCAATACACTTGTTAGGTGTATAGGTGCACTAGTTCGGCGAAGAGATAATGAAATACAAGTAATATGGATGATTATAAGTGGTAATTGCAATCTAAAATAAGAGTCGCAGCAAGCAAACATGTAACAAGAATGATTGTAAACGGTGTTTCAATGCTTAGAAACAAGGCCTAGGGATCATACTTTCACTAGTGGACACTCTCATATAAATATCTTCTCTTCATTATGCTACCCTTAACTGCTCTCCTGTTGGATGATGTAGGGCTATAACAACACACCTTAAAGTTCGCATTCCCCATCTAGATAACCCCTCACTGTTACCTTGAGAGCTAGATGGTTCCAACAAACACCACAATCTCATAGAGATATCCAACTCAAATTATACTCATGATAAGTATTTCGGTAACCTTAGCCAAAGTGCCACACGGTGTGCACACTGTCAACTTCACACACATGGGGATAAGCAGAGATTAATTAAAGCACTTGAGTAGTAGAATAGATCTATAAATTACAAAGCTCATGATCTCATAAGATCACGCATAGAGAGAGAGATGAACACATAGCTACCGGTAGAGCCCTTAGCCTCGAGAGAGAACTACTCCCTCCTCATGATGGGAGTCATCAACATCGATGGAGATGTCGGTGGAGTCGATGGAGATGGTTCCGGGGGCACTTCCCCGTCCCGGCTGGGTGCTGGAACAGAGACTTCTGTCCCTCGAATCTCCTCTTTGGTGGTGGCGGTGCTGCATAACTTTTCGTGGAATTCTGATCTGGTTCTTAGGGTTTTCATCTTGGGGGAATATATAGACGAAGGGGCGATGGCAGAGGTGGGCCAGGGTGGCCAAACCACCTGGTGGCGCGGCCAGGGGGACCCACACCAGGGGTGGTGTGGCCCCTGTGGCCCATCTCCACTCCTCCTTCTGGCCTCCTTCGTCTTCTGGAAAAATAGGAGTTTTGGCTTTTGTTTTGTCCAATTTCGAGAATATTTATTTACTATGTTTTCTGAAACCAAAAACAACATGAAACAGGCAACTGGCACCGCGGGCATCTTGTCAATAGGTTAATTCCAGAAAATGTATAAAAATGCCTCAGAGTGTAAACAAAACATAAGATGGTTGATATAAAACAAGCATGGAGCATCAAAAATTATAGATACGTTTATGACGTATCAAGCATCCCCAAGCTTAACTCCTGCTCGTCCTCGAGTAGGTAAGTGATAAAAAGAATAATTTTTGAGGTGACATGCACCATCACAATCTTGATCAAGGTATTGTAAAACATTGATAGCTGGGATCAAAGTACTCTAAACATGAGCATGCAAGATAGAGTTCTAACAATAAGACATAGCAACTATGTTGTAACATGAAAAGGTACAAACAAAAGATCATGAATAACAATGCATTGAAAGACGTTTGTTTGTTTCACATATAGAAAACATAATAAGAGTGGTATTCATCTTGTCCCTCATGGCATAGCAAAACATAAATGCATAGGACACCTTCAAAGTTCATAAGGGTGACTAGATACAAATAATTTAAGAACAAGCAATATCAAAGTTATGAATCAATCAACAAGTCTTGGGACAATGCACATTAAACTAAGAATGACCACTCTGCTCTCTCAATTAGTGCATAAATATAGAAGATGGAGACTCAACATAAAAGTAAAAAAGAAAGGCCCTTCATAGAGGGAAGCAGGGATTTCAAGTTTCATAAAGAGCTTCCATAAATTATGGTACTTATTAGCTTTCAGCTCTCATTGCCCCTATCATAAGCATCTTGAGGTGATTAAGGTTAAAGTGACACACATATGAGGATATGCTTGACAAGTTATAAGCTGAAAATCTCATGCCTCTTGCTTACGAGTACCGAACCTCATGCTACTCAACTTTAGTCACAAGTAAGTTCTTGTCATTGTAAGTACATGTGTATCATGGAGAACCGCCAACATGGTACCCCTTGCCCCATGACACAGGAGCTTTCCCATATCAAAATGACAAGGCAACAGACAATGAGCATCTCAGCGATCTTTTTATTTGCTATTTGCATAGGTTTTTATTGAGGATGATTCATAGAATGCTCACTATAGTATGGCTTAGGCTAGCTGCCCAGGCATTTCTCTAACACACATACAAACTCCATGAGCTTACAAGCTCCCATTTTATTTCACACCACCGGGATCCATAAACAAAAGAACATGATATCAACTGAATAATAAGTGCAATGTTAAAAGCGTTCCCCATGGTAACATGGTTCTGCTAATTCACAACTTATAGAGTGCAAGCATATAAGAAACATAGATGGACACAATGGTTCAAGTTTATTAAGTGCAATAAAATAAAGTGTGCCATCAAGTTCATGAGGGCTTTAATCACTAATTTTCACATAACAATTTTAATTTGGAAGATAGATAAAAACATGAATATACTTGGAATGGTGTAACACACCATGCATAGGAATTTATAGTGGACTCTTTGGAATAACTTGGTTTTCTTAGAGGTTGGATGCATGAGTGGAACTCATACGTGGTACAGGTGGAGGCTAGCAAAAGACTAGGAGCGACCAACTAAGAGAGCAATAATGGCCATAATCATGCAAATCGACAAAACATTAGTAATTAAAGCATAAAGTGATATTGCAAGTCAAAAACTAAATGATCATAGAGGCTATGGTGACAAATTCAGTCTTAACATGGTGTAAGCATGTGCCAAGTCAACCCAAATAAAGCATCAAAGGAGAATACCACAATATTATGCTTTTGTATGCTAAAACAATGCATGATTCTTTCAAGGCACATTAAGCAATCTCAATTATTTGAACAAGTCATGCCACAACAATAATTACTAAGCATATGGTCAAAGCAACATCTAACATGACATGATAAAGTCTAAGTCACAGTCAAAACAAGCTTCCTTTTGTACCGCTATAAGCATGAAACTTCCTACTCTTTTCCAACACCAATCGACTTATTTGAAACAACTCTCAAAGATAATAATCAATAAATACCAGAGAGCATGTCTCACCCATCTACAAACAAGAACTAAAAAGTTCTAAGCCAAAATAATAAGAAAACTAAAGCTAAACACAGTGCTAGCAAAGGAGAACACTCATAGAACAATAAGAGTGAAAACTAGAGTGCTCTAGGCAATGAATAACGGGGTGTGTCTCTCCAAAAGAAGTGTGTTGGGATCCAACCAACTTATTGCGGCAAAGAAAGCAAAATAAAACTAAAAACAAAGACGCTCCAAGAACAACACATAGTGCATAAGGTAATAAAAATAAAGTGTCTTGAAAGAAGACCTGAGATTATTGATGACGAAGGGGATGCCTTGGGCATCCCCAAGCTTTGACACTTGTACTTCTTGAATATTTCTTGGGGTGACACGGGTGGAATCCCCAAGCTTCAGATTTTTTCCATACTTCATCTCATCACATCATTCTCTACCTACACTTGAATACTTCCTTCATACAAAACTTCACACAATCTTCATTAGCAATATTAGTGTATTCAAAATAATAATCCTTTGGGTTTAGTTTCAACTCAAGTAAATCATCCATTAAAACATAAGCTACTGTAGCAATTTCTTTTAAAAACTCGAGTGATCCAAGAGAACTCAAAAATAAACCGATTAAGAGGCAAATGCAAATAATGGCAGAAATCTGTCAAACAGACCAGCAGGTAAAGACCGATTTTTTCGAAAATCTTTTATTGCTCAAATCGAAAAGTTCAAAACTAACAAAACTTGGGTAATAACCTGGGTCATAAGCACAAAATATTACAGCTCAATTAGACGTACTGCGATTTTTCATGATTTTTTATAGTGACGCACAGAAATCTGTTTCGGGACAACAACTTTCCCATATCTTATTTCCCTCTTATTAGAGGTTATTCTTTGCACAAAAAACAAACAAAAAGTATAAAGGAGGTTATTACAGAGGCAATAAATTCCAAGACTCAACAGAACAAAAATAAACTAAAAGTAAAATATAATGGGTTGTCTCCCAAAAGCTCTTTCTTTATAGCCATTAAGATAGGCATGATAATTTCGATGATGCTCACATAAGAAATATGAATTGAAGTAAAAGAGAGCATCAAGAAGCAGATATGGAATACATTTAAGTCTAACCCACTTCCTATGAGAATTAATCTTGTAAAGAAACAAGTCATGAAAGCACAAAGCAACAAGCATAGGAAAGCAAAACAAGTGCAACTTCAAAAATTTCAACATAAAGAGGGGAAACTTAATATTGTTGAGATACATAAAACCATATTTCCCTCTCTCATAATAACTTTCAGTAGGATCATGAATGAAATTAACAATATAACTATCACATAAAACATTCTTATCATGAGCCACATGCATAAAAGAATTAATACTCCCCACATAGGCATAGTCATTCTTATTAATCGTAATGGGAGAAAATTCAACAAAATAGCTATCATTATTATTCTCATCACCATAATAATCAAATATAGGAGGCATATTGTAATCATAATTAATTTTCTCCTCAATAGTAGGTGGGCTGAAAATATCATATTCATCATTGTACTCATCATATATTGGAGGTATAGTATCATCAAAGTAAATTTTCTCCTCCGTGCTTGGGGGACTAAAAATATCATGCTCATCAAAAACAGCTTCCCCAAGCTTAGATTTTTCCATAGCCATAGCAATAATGGTGTTCAAAGAATTCATACTAATAACATTGCTATTAGCATGCAAATAAAGTTCCATAGGTTTTTTAATTTTCTCTTCAAACACTTCATGTCCTAACTCAAGATAAAAACTATAAAGCTCTTTATTTTTGTTGTTGTTTTCCATTAAGCCTAACTAGTGAAAATAAAAACAAGAAACAAAAAGATATAATTGCAGAATCTAAAGGAAATAACTTCGAGCACTCACACACCAGCAACAGTACTAGAAGATAGCTTAGTAGCCAGAGGATGTGAGTACCTTTTACCTTACCTCCCCGGAAACGGCACCAGAAAATAGCTTGATGGCGCGTGGTTGACATGGGAGCTTCTTCTTCAATCCCCGGCAACGACGCCAGAAAATAGCTTGATGTCTACACACGCTTCTATTCTTGTAGACAGTGTTGGGCCTCCAAGTGCAGAGGTTTGTAGAACAGCAACAAGTTTCCCTTAAGTGTATCACCCAAGGTTTATCGAACTCAGGGAGGAAGTGGTCAAAGGTATCCCTCTCAAGCAATCGTGCAATCAAGATACAAGAAGTCTCTTGTGTCCCCAACACACTCAATACACTTGTTAGGTGTATAGGTGCACTAGTTCGGCGAAGAGATACTGAAATACAATTAATATGGATGATTATAAGTGGTAATTGCAATCTAAAATAAGAGTGACAACAAGCAAACATGTAACAAGGCTAATTGTAAATGGTGTTTCTGAAGGAAATACGCCCTGAGAGGCAATAATAAAGCTGTTATTATGTATTCCTTGTATATGATAGATGTTTATTTTGCATGCTATAATTGTATTGATAGGAAACGTCAATACATGTGTGTTTAATAAACAAAAAGGTTCCTAGTTATGCCTCTCTTATAGACTAGCTCGTTGATTAACAAGATGATCAAAGTTTCCTGATCATGGACATTGGATGTTGTTAATAACGAGGTCGCAGCATTTGTGAAATGATGTGATGAACATTCATCTGAAGTATAGCATTACGATCAAAGTCATTATGTTTATATTTGTATCACATCATACGAAGTAATCTTTATCCTTAGACCATGAGATCATGTTAATTGCTAACACCGGAAGAGTATCTTGATAACATCAAACGTCACACCGTAACAGGGTAACTATAAAGGTGGGTTCAGTGCTACGAAGGTGTTATGTTGAGGCTCATGGATCAAGAGTGGAATTTGTCAATCCCGATGACGGATAGATATACTCTGGGCCCTCTCTGTGATATCACATTAAGATAGCTTGCAAGCAAGTGATGTGATCACTAGAATGTTATATCACGGGAACAAGAAAAGAGTGCATGTCAGTAACGAGATCAAACTAGGTATTTGGATACCGATGATCGAATCTCGGATATGTATTATATCATGAGACATAGGGATTAAGTTACTAGCGTTAAAGGTTCTCACGATCACAGAAGACATCGTTGAATGTGCAGGAGTCAGTATGGATCTCCAGGTCCTACTTCTGATTATTGATTTGAGAGGGGTCTCAATCATGTCTGCATTAATCGCGAACCGTAGGGTGACACACATAAGGGTTGTCGAACACCATTTTGGAGCACATATGTTTCAGACGAAAGAATTGCAAAGCGCTGGAATTATTTCGATGGAAACCGAAATTGTTTCGGGTGAAATTGCAGAAACTGGTTCTGCATGTGATATTGAAATGTTGCAAGGGGTTTTATGTGAATGTTTGTTTATTAAAGTAATTAACAAAATTCTGAATAAAATAATAAAAGAGTTTTATTAAATGAGAGTTGCATAAAATTTGGTGTAAATTTAATGCATGTGAGTGGAACTTTGGGTGGAGCTTGAATTGATGTGAGTGGAGCTTCCACCACATGAATGAGGAAGAGGTGGGGGCACCCCCTTGTATTCTGGCCATGGGAGGGGAGGAGCCCCCCTCTCCTCCCTCACAAAGCACACCTCCTCTTGAAGGATCTCTCTCCCCCTCTAGATATATTCCCCCATGGTCTTGGATTAGCGAGATACATGTTCCCGGTGGCCTTGCGTCTAGAAGGAGTTGCTGCTTCCGCTGATTCGCTGGAGCGAGGAGGTGGAGGTTGTCCGGTGGCTTGAACGTGTGTGCGAGGACGGATGCGCTTCTGATTTGCGGCGCTAGGACTTCCACACGATCTTGAGATCGGCAAGCGTACGACTACATCATCCACGAGTTCCAACTCGTTAACAAAACTCTGTTGTCTTTGAGGGTAAGTTCTCTATGGATGTATATCCACCCGTTGCTTTGTATCTAGTAGATAGATCTTGGTGTATAGTTCTCATCGTAGGATTTTTTTTGTTTTCTATGCTGCGAACCCAACAGTGGTATCGGAGCCTGATCTATGCATAGGTGCTTTGCACGGGTACTACACATATGTTTATATGTGGGCGATGATGATCATGTTATTGCTTCTTTCATGTATTTTGGATATTGGTGGAATAGTGGGATGAAGCGGCCCGGACCAATCTTACATGTCATCGCACATGAAACCGGTTCCACGACTGACATGCAACTATTTTTGCATAATTGGCTGGCGGGTGTCTGTCTCTCCTACTATAGTCAATATCTAATTTACAACGAGTTGCTAATAACTTGGTTATCCTCGTTGTGGTTCCATGTTCGTAGGTGAGACCGGTTCTATCTCCGAAAGCCCTAAGCCACGTAAAATTTGCAATGGATAAATTAGAGGCGTCTAGTTTAGATCATTGCTAGGGTAGTGTCATGATATGGTAATGTTGTAAGTAGATGTATGATAGATACTCTTACAACACACTTAACGTGTAAGTTCCATAGACCTTGGCCTTACACACAAAGGAATGATAGAGATCATACCACGATGCATATGATAGAGATCAAATGCATGGGCCATATCATCTCACTTTACACATTAGATGTTTGCATCTTATATTGCTAGTTTGGTGCTTTTAGTAGCATTATAAGATGATCCCTCATTTAAATATCAAGATAAAATGTGTTCTTCCTTAAGTATGCACCGTTCTATGGATCGTGTTTCGAGACATCACGTGATGAGCGGGTGTACTCGACTCTACGCTTTCATACAACGGGTGTAAGACAGTTTTACACACGCGAATACTAAGGTTCTTACTTGGCGAGCCTAGCATGCACATAGATGGCCTCGGAACACGGACTAAAAGGTTAAGCATGAGTCATATAGTTGATATGATGCCCATATAGATGCTCGCCTTTGAAGCTACACCGACTCACGTGATGATCGGACTTGGTGTAGTGGATTTGGTTCATGTAATCACCAAAAAGACACGAGGGATGTCGTTTTTGAGTGGGAGTTCATTAGTAATTTGGATTAGTTGAACTCAATCTATAATAAACTTAGTCTAAATAAACTTTAAAAATTCCGTTGTAGATGGCACCACCTGCTTTTAATTTCAATGTGTTCATGGAGAAAGAGAAACTTGCTGCGAATGGTAGCAACTTCACCAACTGGGCTATGAACTTGAGGATTCTCCTCACTGCTGCACAAAAGCAATATGTGATAGAGGCCCCGCTAGGACCCCCACCAGCTCCGGATGCCCCTGACGAGGAAAAGAATGTCTATATAACTCGTCAGGAGGACCACAACTTAGTTCATTGTGGCATACTATATGGGCTAGAGCCAGAACTTGGAAAGCGTTTCGAAAATGGCAATGCCTTTGATACCATGGGAGAATTGAAAATGATTTTCGATAGCCATGCTGCCGTAGAGAGTTATAATGCTTATGAAAAGTTCTTTAGCTGTACGATGGAGGAGAACAACTCCGTTAGTGAGCACGTACTCAAAATTTCTGGCTACGCTGATAAGCTTGTGTCCTTGGGAATATCGATTCTCATTGACCTAGGCATACATCGTGTTCTCTAATCTCTGCCACCTAGCTACAAGAGATTCGTGATGAACTATAACATGAAGGGCATGAAGAAGTCTCTTCCCGAGCTTCTGTCTATGCTTAAGACTGCAGAAATGGAGATTAGGAAAGAACATCAAGTGTTGATGATCAATAAGACCACCGGTTTCAAGAAGTACAAGAAAGGCAAGAAGAAGGGAAAGAAGGGCGGCAAATATGTTGCCACACCTAAAAAGAAATACCGATCTGGCCCTAAGTCTGATACTGAGTGCTACTATTGCAAGGGGACTGGCCATTGGAAGCGCAACTACCCCAAGTATTTGGCGGACAAGAAGGCCGGCAAGGCAAACAAAGGTATATGTGATATTTATGTTATTGATGTGTACTTGACTAGTACTCGCAGTAGCACCTGGGTATTTGATACGGGATCGGTTGCTAATATATGTAACTCGATTCAGGGGCCATGGAACAAGCGACAGCTAGCAAGGGATGAGGTCACGATGCGGGTCGGCAATGGATCAAGAGTTGATGTGATCGCCGTCGGAACGCTGCCTCTCCATATGCCGCCGGGATTAGTGATAAATCTAAATAATTGTTATTTGGTGCCTGCACTGAGCATGAACATTGTATCCGGATCGTGTTTGATGCAAAGTGGTTATTCCTTTAAATCTGAAAACAATGGTTGTTTGATTTATATGAATGATATCTTTTATGGTCATGCACCTGTGTTGAATGGTTTATTTCTGTTGGATCTCGATAGTAGTATTATGCATATTCATAATGTTGATGCTAAGAGGATTAAACTTGATAATGATATATCTGCATATATGTGGCACTCCCGTCTAGGTCATATTGGCGTTAAACGCATGAAGAAACTCCATTCTGATGGAATTTTGGAATCACTTGATTTTGAATCATTTGATACATGTGAGCCGTGCCTTATGGGCAAGATGACTAGAACGCCGTTTTTCGGATCAATGGAACGGGCGATAGATTTATTGGAAATCATACATACTGATGTGTGTGGACCAATGAGTGTGTCGGCGCGAGGTGGATATCGTTATTTTTTTACTTTCACGGATGATTTGAGTAGATACGGGTATATCTATTTGATGAAACATAAGTTTGAAACCTTTGAAAAGTTCAAGGAATTTCAGAATGAAGTGGAAAATCATCGTAACAGAAAGATCAATTTCTGTGGTCCGACCGTGGAGGAGAGTATCTTAGTTACGAGTTTAGCACACATATGAAAGACTGAGGAATAGTTTCACAACTCACGCCTGCCGGAACACCACAATGTAATGGTGTGTCGGAACATCGTAATCATACTTTATTAGATATGGTTCGATATATGATGTCTCTGATTGACTTGCCACTGTCATTTGGGGATTATGCACTGGAAACCGCTGCATTCACTTTAAATTGGGCACCATCTAAATCCATTGAAACGACACCGTATGAATTATGGTTTGGGAACAAACCTAAGCTGTCATTTCTTAAAGTTTGGGGATGCGATGATTATGTGTAGAAACTTCAGCCGGATAAACTCGAACCCAAAGCGGAAAAATGCATCTTCATAGGATACCCTAAGGAAACGATTGGGTATACCTTCTATCACAGATCCGAGGGCAAGGTCTTTGTTGCCAACAATGGATCCTTTCTTGAGAAGGAGTTTCTCGCGAAAGGTGTGAGTAGTCAGAAGGTAGAACTCGAAGAGGTTATTAAACCTTCTCTTCATGAAATGGCAAGTAGCGCAGCACCGGAAGTTGTTTCGGAGTTGACTTCACCTAATGAAGAGAGAGCTAATGATATTGATCATGAAACTCCGAAAGAGGACACTACCGAACCTCGCAGGTCAAGCAGGACACGTGGAACTCCTGAACTGTATGACAATCTTGTTATGAATTTCATGATTGATGAAATAGATGACCCTGTGATGTATGAAGAAGCGATGATGAGCCTGGATTCCAACAAATGGCTAGAAGCCATGAAATCCGAGATGGAATCCATGTACGAAAACCAGGTTTGGACCTTGGTGGACTTACCTCACGATCGAAAGGCCGTTGAGAATAAATGGATTTTCAAAAGAAAAACTGATGCTGATGGTAATGTGACCATCTGTAAAGCTCGACTTGTCGCAAAAGGGTTTCGACTAATTCAAGGAGTTGACTACGATGAGACATTCTCTCCCGTAGCAATGCTAAAGTCGGTTAGGATTATGTTAGTAATTGTTGCATATTTCGATTATGAAATATGGCAGATGGATGTCAAAACCGCGTTCCTCAATGGTAATATTGAAGAAGAGTTATATATGATAAAACCTAAAGGTTTTTTCGATCCTAAGGATGTTGATAAGGTATGCAAGCTTCAGCGATCCATCTATGGACTGAAGCAAGCATCCCGAACTTGGAATCTCCGCTTTGATGAGGTGATCAAAGAGTTTGGATTTATCCAAACTTATTGAGAGGCTTGTATTTACATGAAAGTGAGTGGGAGCAATGTGGCATTTCTGATATTATATGTGGATGACATATTATTGATTGGAAATGATATAGATCTTTTAAATAGTGTTAAAAGTTATCTAAATAGCAAATTTTCGATGAAAGACCTTGGTGAAACTTCATATATATTAGGCATTAAAATCTATAGAGATAGATCAAGACGCCTAATTGGGCTATCGCAAAGTACATACCTTGATAAGATATTAAATAAGTTTAATATGGACGGAAGTAAGAAGGGGTTCTTACCTATGTTGCAAGGAAAGACATTGAGTAAGACTCAAAGTCCGGCTACGGCGGAACAAAGAGAGATAATGGATAAGATCCCCTATGCCTCAGCCATAGGCTCTATAATGTACGCCATGCTATGTACAAGACTAGATGTGGCACATGCTATTAGTTTGACTAGTAGGTACCAATCTGATCTAGGTTCGGAACACTGGTGCGGTCAAGAATATCCTTAAGTACTTAAGAAGAACTAAGGATATTTTTCTTGTATACGGAGGTGAAGAAGAGCTAGTCTCTAAGTGTTATGTCGATGCTAGCTTTGACACCGATCCGGATGACTCTAAGTCTCAATCTAGATATGTATTTCTCTTGAACGGAGCGGCAGTTAGTTGGAGGAGTTCCAAACAACCTATGGTGGCTGGATCAACAACGGAGGCGGAATATGTTGCTGCTTCAGAAGCGGCGCAGGAAGCGGTTTGGATGAAGGAGTTCATAATGGAACTAGGTGTGGTTCCTAGTGCATTGGACCCAATGGTGATCTATTGTGACAACAATGGAGCCATAGCCAACGCCAAGGAACCAAGGTCTCACAAGAATTCCAAGCATATTAAGCGCCGGTTTCACTCCATCTGCGAGCATGTCAAGGATGGAGATATAAAGATTTGTAATGTAGACATGGACCTAAATGTAGCAGATCCGTTGACTAAAGTTCTCCCTAGGGAAAAACATGATCAACACCAGAACTCCATGGGTGTTATATTTATCACTATGTAAACTAGATTATTGTCTCTATTGCAAGTGGGAGACTGAAGGAAATATGCGCTGAGAGGCAATAATAAAGTTGTTATTATGTATTCCTTGTATATGATAGATGTTTATTTTGCATGCTATAATTGTATTGATAGGAAACGTCAATACATGTGTGTTTAATAAACAAAAAGGGTTCCTAGTTATGCCTCTCTTATAGACTAGCTTGTTGATTAACAAGATGATCAAAGTTTCCTGATCATGGATATTGGATGTTGTTAATAACGAGGTCACAACATTTGTGAAATGATGTGATGAACATTCATCCGAAGTATAGCATTACGATCAAAGTCATTATGTTTATATTGCTATAACATCATACGAAGTAATCTTTATCCTTAGACCATGAGATCATGTTAATTGCTAACACCGGAAGAGTATCTTGATAACGTCAAACGTCACACCGTAACAAGGTGACTATAAAGGTGGGTTCAGTGCTACGAAGGTGTTATGCTGAGGCTCATGGATCAAGAGTGGAATTTGTCAATCCCGATGACGGATAGATATACTCTGGGCCCTCTCGGTGATATCACATTAAGATAGCTTGCAAGTAAGTGATGTGATCACTAGAATGTTATATCACGGGAACAAGAAAAGAGTGCATGTCGGTAACGAGATCAAACTAGGAATTTGGATACCGATGATCGAATGTCGTACATGTATTATATCATGAGACAAAGGGATTAAGTTACTAGCATTAAAGGTTCTCACGATCATAGAAGTCATCATTGAATGTGCAGGAGTTAGTATGGCTCTCCAGGTCCCACTTCTGATTATTGATTTAAGAGGGGTCTCAATCATGTCTGCATTATTCGCGAACCATAGGGTGACACACTTAAGGGTTGCCAAACACCATTTTGGAGAACATATACTTCAGACGAAAGAATTGCAAAGCGCTGGAATTATTTCGATGGAAACCGAAATTGTTTCGGGTGAAATTGCAGAAACTGGTTCTACACGTGATATTGAAATGTTGCAAGGGATTTTATGTGAATGTTTGTTAATTAAATTAATTAACAAAATTCTGAATAAAATAAATAAAAGAGTTTTATTAAATGAGAGTTGCATTAAATTTGGTGGAAATTTAATGCATGTGAGTGGAACTTTGGGTGGAGCTTGAATTGATGTGAGTGGAGCTTCCACCACATGAACGAGGAAGAGGTGGGGGCACCCCCCTTGGACGTCGGACATGGGAGGGGAGGAGCCCCCTCTCCTATAAAATCCCCCCTCTCCTCCCTCACAAAGCACACCTGCTCGTGAAGGATCTCTCTCCCCGTCTAGATATATTTCCCCATGGTCTCGGATTAGCGAGATACATGTTCCTGGTGGCCTTGCGTCTAGAACGAGTTGCTGCTTCTGCTGATTCGCTGGAGCAAGGAGGTGGAGGTTGTCCGTGAAGGAGATATGCCCTAGAGGCAAATAAGAAATAGGTTTTTATTATCATATCTCAATTAGTTTATAATTATTTCATATTGTGCTATAACTGTGCCAAGTAGAAACATTGGTACAGGTGTGGTATGAAACAACCAAGTCCCTAGTAGCCTCTATTCATACTAGTTCGTTGGTCACGAAGATGACCTGGGTTTCAAGATCATGGGCATTTATACCGACTGACAACGAGATCATATCATTGGAGAATGATGTGATTGGACATTCCTTGAAGGATTGCAACACAATCAAGTCATCTAGTTCATTGTTGCAACAGCTATACCTAGACTCCTTCTCCTTAGACCGTGAGCTCATATTACTCACTGTTTCCCTAGGCTGCTTAGACTGCATCAACCGTCATCTGGTAATACGTTGGCCATAAAGGTGTATGTTTGGTATTTCGAAGGAACAGTAGATGACATGTGACTACAAGACCGGGATTTGTTCACCCACATGACGGGTAAAGATACATACGGCCGACTTGGTGAGATTACATCTATAAATGTTGCAACATGTGACTAGGTCACGGGGATGTAATATCACAGTAACAAGAAAACATAACTTGTTGAGAACGAGATTGAACAAGGTATGGGATACCAATGATCTGATCTTGGACAAGTTGTATCGATAAACAAAAGGAAGAGGATGCTACATTTAGACGGTTCAAACGACATTGTCATCAGGAATGCATAGGGGTCACATGGATATCCCTGGTACCTCTGTTGATCATTGATACAGATCATGTCTAGAGCATTCCCGAGCCGTGAGAGGATACACTTAAGGGTACGATGAGAGCGATCATTCGTAAGATGGAATCACAGTAGAGAAAGAGAGAAAGCCGGAATCGTTCCGTGGAGAGATCCGAAGTTGTTCGGAGAAAGAATAAAGGAAAAGCCCCGAAAAGTGTTTTCAGGTAAATGGGAATTTAAATATATATTAATTATGAATTAATATATTATAAATAATATTTAGGTTAAGATTTATAAAGTCAACTTTTATATTAGGCCAAATCCCAGAGGGAAAAAGCCTAGAAATAAAAGTGTAGAAAAATAAATGGAAAAGGATAAAACAGCCAGCCCTGTGGGCGGCGGATAACCGCCACCGCACATGGCAGCAGATAACTGGGCAACGCCATAAGTAGGCCAGGCCGCCGCGGGCCGTCGCTGCCAGCCGGCCCACCCGGGCGGGGCGGGGTGGGGCAGGACACAGGTCGCCGCCTGGGGGCGAGATGGGCCGCGCGGGATGGCGTTGGCCCACCCGGATCGCGGGCGCTAGTGGGCCGCCGGGGGTGGCCAGCCCACCCGGGGTCCCCCCTTCCAGGCCGCCGCAGCGGAGGCGCTTGCTGGGCCGCGGTGGTGCTCTAGGCCCACCCAGCTGCTGTGTTTGCTGCTGCTTTTCTTTTTCTTTTTTATTTAGCATTTTCTGTTTGCTATTTGGGCTGAGTACTTTTGGCCCATTTGGTAGTCCGAATTTCTGCTGACTTTTTACTTTAGTATTAGTCCCACATGGCTAACCCAATGGGGAGGGCACACCCCCTCTACCTATATAAAGGGGTGCCCATGGGTGGGATTAAGAACACCAAAATACACAATTGGAGAAGTCCTTTGGTTGACTTTCTCCTCCTCCCTCTCTCTCTATACCTCGTGACCATGGCCCCAAGTCTGGGATGTGCGATCGAGGCACACCTGCAGTACGCCATTGCGCTGCAGGGATTCCTAGCCGGATATCAACTTCCGCACTCCCGGCGGGATCGGGGAGCCAGAGGTCTCATCGTGCACCGGATGTGTACGAAGACATGAGGCGCAACACTTGGGGCGCTTGAATGTCGTGAGCCAGAGCTATTGCACAATGGAGATGATGAAGATCAAGAAGGAGCAAGGGGTGACCTGCGAGGAGCTTCGCGACCTTGAGGTCGGCTTCGAGTACGACTACATCAACCACGTTCCCCGCGAAAAGTTAACCGCGTATGGACTACAAGGGTATGTACTCTCTATGCATCGGCCGTTACTACATTACTACATAGATAGATCCTAGGCTAGTTTCTGGGGTTTCACGGTAGGAATTTTTTTGTTTTCTGCGCCGATCCCCAACAGTGGTATCAGAGCCGATCTATGCGTAGGAGTGCTATACGACCAGTACACACAAGTATTGTGTGGGCATTGATCCCTTGGTTGTTACCCTCTAACGTGTACTTGTTTATATCGTGGTATTTTTTGATGAAGCGGCCCGGACCGACCTTACGTGTATTTGTACACGAGACTGGTTCCATGCTCAACATACGGCTTGCACCGTATAAGTGGCTAGCGGGTGTCTGTCTCTCATTCGATAGTTGATATAGCATTTACAACGGAGGGCCCTGAAAGGGGTGTAATAGAGACAACTGTCGGATCCATGTTGTGGTTGGAAAGTTCGTAGTTTAGAAACGGTTCTAGTGCGAAAGCCCTAACAGCCACGTAAAACTTGCAGTAGATAAAGTAGAGGCGTCTAACTTTATTTTGCAGGGGACATGTGATTATGATATGGCAATGGTCGTTGCGAAGGTAAAGTAGTTTACTTTTCTGTTACTAAGTAGTATAGTAATAGTCATCGTTCCTATGAATGACCTGGTGGAGGCGTCGTGGACTTGGCGTCAAACCAAGGGCACAATGGAGATCATGACAGAGCACTCGATGGAGATCAAGGCGCAAGAAGAAAGACCATATCATATCACATTATACATATGATGTTGATACCGGTTTTTATATCTTATTGTGTGCTAGTATTTAGATACTCAACGGTAGCAAATAAGATAATCCCTATATAATTCCAATGTTCCGTGTTCCCCTTGTGTGTCCACCACCAAGAAAGTTCTTCGGTATGAGGCGATCCAGGGTTACATGCCTGGGTGTCAGACATATCTACGTTCGCATACAGTGGGTGTAAGCCATGTTGCACAGCGAATACACACAAGTTAGATTTGGCGAGCCTAGCATGTACATACATGGTCTGGGAACACAAGAGATCGAAAGATCGAGCATGAGTCACATGGCTGACGTGATTGACATTAGTGAATGTCTACCTTTGATAATGCACTGATGGCCGTGATGATCGAGGGAGGTGCAGAGGATAGGGATCATGCGATCACTAAAATCATCCAGGGGATGACCGTTTTAGTGGAGAGAAATTATAAATTGATCTCTCATTATAAACTTAGTGTAGATGTCTGTTTGCAAATATCTTAGTAGACCTTAGCCTATCCCATTGAGGTCCTTTGCGACCATGGGAATATATTGATTAATTTGGAACTTATCAAAAGGGTCCAACTTCATAGATTAATACCCACGCCTGAGGGATATCCTCGTAAAAGGTGATATTCTCTTCTTGACACAATAATCATTAGGAGATAATCCGATGACTCCGGAATGTTTGCAGAAACACTTAGCGATCCTGCATTAGAGTTGAGAACTCTTAGAAGGGCTTGATTGCAAATGGAGTCATAGATGGAAAAGGTATATGTAAGATATACAAAATTATAAATGTGGTTCTTGCAAAACTCGTTGCAGTTTGCAAAGTATTTGATACTTGTCCCGTTTTGTGAAAACAAGATGATCTGCTTGAGAATTGCTGGTTTTGAGGCAACATGGCTTGATGAAGGCAAGCAAAACAGTTGATGGTCGACATCACCACTTTCCTTAAAGTTTATCATTTGGATTAGTGAACTTGAATATAATTTGTAATCCTTGTTTGTGTGTCTTGCTTTTGGCAAGATAGTTATTCATATGAACAAATTACAAACCAGTTTGTACTTTTCTTATGAACAATACCATTATGGTCACGTTACGATTATAAATAAGTTATTCTCATCACTATGTTAATGATAATAGTTTGAACATTTATAAAGGATTGGAATGCTAAAAGATATCCAAAGTTTAATAATGAAATGACACTACAGTTTAAGTCATTTTGGTTATTGCATGTTCTTTATGAAAGATCGGGGTCCTAGATGCTTAATCTAGAGACTTTGCAAAACCATGCCTCTTGGGTAGAATGACTAAAACTCTGCATTCTGGTAAAATGGTGATATGCGAAGAAATGTTGAATCTTATACATAGTGATATATCGCATTTTCAACAAGTAGTGGAAATCATTTATTGTGGACTTAAATGAATAAGTGTATTTACTTAATAAAACAGGAAGTTTGAAATGATTTGAATTTTTCAAATGAGTTCATAACTAAATGGGATATTGAATTAACCGAATTAACAAGTCTCTTCGATTTGATCGACATGACTAAGGTATTCAAGTTAAGTTCAACATAAAAGGAACTTGTGAAAGATGTTTCACAAATTATGATAATTGGACGAATTCAAACTATGTTGAAATGTCTAAACATCATAATCAATATGTATTAGATACATATGGTGTAATATTATCTCTTATCGGGGTTGTAGTTGTCATTTAGACTTAAAGATCGAAATAAGTAAACACTCATTTTAAATGCAAAGGAACATCCAAAGATTCGTGGAAACAACACCATAAGCGTTATGGCACGTTCGAGTTTTTGGAGATTTCGACAAGTTGAAGTCGTGGCGAATAAACAAGTCTCTGTAGAGCATTCTTAGGAAGCTATGAATGCATCTTCCACAAAGGGGCAAACTTGCTGTTGTCCTAAGTTGATGTGTCTTGATGAAGATACAGGTGGAAGAAAGTAAAATATCAAAACAAGGTATTTGACCTTGCCTCTGGATTGTTGAGTGGCGCAGCGGAATTTGTTTCGTGAATCCAAACTCTACAAATAGAGGACAAACCATTGATAATGATCATAAAGTTTCAGGGAATACTTTTACTAAAGAAAGTAGGGTTCAACTATATATTCTACAAGTTTGTGGAATTATATTATTGATTCACTTGTCATGTTTTGAACAAAACATACCTACGAAATACAAAGAAGCGTGATGGACCTAAATACGAGAGATGAATGGTCATTAAAATCTCGTTAGTGGAATTCTCGATTTGATGATGATCAAAGAATTTTGGAATGTCCAAGATTATCGAGAGGACCTAGATTTGAGTGGGAGCAAATCAGCTTGGCTAATTCATAATATGTTGCTGACATATTTTGAGTGGGAGCTAAGTGAAATCCCTGGATCTCAAACATGAATGTCATATTTGAGTGGGAGCGTGAAATCATTCTGGGATATGTGGATGACATATGTGAATGATGTGATTGGTGTTAATAACATTTAAGTTAGATAAATAAGGATGAAGTTGAAGTTATTAAACAAAGAGATCTAGCATAGATTGATGAGTTTAATAAACACTAAATGTCGAATTCTTCCTAGACTTAATTCTGAAAGATGTTCAGAATATCCTAAGCAAGATTCTGAAGTAGCTCAGAATGAAACAAGGTAAGAAAGTAGTTCTTACCGTATGAAGCATTGAGTATTAAAACTATTGTTGAAAGAAAGAGATGCGTTGCATCTCCTATGCCTCAGTCATAGGTTCTTCCATACAACCATGTTGTATACTCGACGTAATGTGACCTGTGGTTCTGGTTGGTAAGACAAAGTCTTAACTGTAAGAACATGTCTTTAAGTGATTCCTGAGTTGATCATTGAACCAGAATTAAGTTTGTACTTAAGTAGCAAGAAGCAATGTAAGTGGCATAGATGCATTTCATGGGCTAGGATCTACATAGATATAGAAGTATAAAGGCTACATCTGATGTGCTGTATAATGTTATGGCGGGGCTAGTTCGCCTTTAACGTAGAATGATGTGTCCCAGGGCCCAGTGCCCATGAGAAAGCCCTCGAGGTTGATCTAACGTCACTATAAGCTCCTGGAATCCGGCCTCGTTCTACTGCCATGACTATAGTATATACACAAAGGATAGCAAAGTGTGTTTCGAAGTTTAGATGACAACAGTGAAAAACGACCGTCATCATAAACACTAGAAACAAAAGTCTCACTTTGTCGCGATACAAATGCTTCGACCCATTATAAGATAATGTTCTGAATGTCCAAATTAGAAAGACATTAACGATTTGCAAAAGACATAATGATCTGGTAAAACAGAACATGGACATGACGTTTCCCATGAGCATGCATGATCTGTAAACGCATATGTATATGGTTTATATGAGTAAAATGCAAGCTAGTTTATTTGTACTCTAGTGCAAGTGGGAGACTGAAGGAGATATGCCCTAGAGGCAACTAAGAAATAGGTTTTTATTATCATATCTCAATTAGTTTGTAATAGTTTCATATTGTGCTATAATTGTGCCAAGTAGAAACATTGGTAGAGGTGTGGTATGAAACAACCAAGTCCCTAGTAGCCTCTATTCATACTAGTTCGTTGGTCACGAAGATGATCTGGGTTTCAAGATCATGGGCATTTATGCCGACTGACAACAAGATCATATCATTGGAGAATGATGTGATTGGACATTCCTCGAAGGATTGCAACACGATCAAGTCATCTAGTTCATTGTTGCAACAACTATACCTAGACTCCTTATCCTTAGACCGTGAGCTCATATTACTCACCTGCTTAGACTGCATCAACCGTCATCTGGTAATACGGTGGCCATAAAGGTGTATGTTGGATATTTCGAAGGAATAGTAGATGACATGTGACTGCAAGACCAGGATTTGTTCACCCACATGACGGGTAAAGATACATACGGCCGACTTGGTGAGATTACATCTATAAATGTTGCAACATGTGACTAGGTCACGGGGATGTAATATCACAGTAACAAGAAAACATAACTTGTTGAGAACGAGATTGAACAAGGTATGGGATACCAATGATCTGATCTTGGACAAGTTGTATCGATAAACAAAAGGAAGAGGATGCTACATTTAGACGGTTCAAACGACATTGTCATCAGGAGTGCATAGGGGTCACATGGATATCCCTGGCCCTCTGTTGATCATTGATACAGATCATGTCTAGAGCATTCCCGAGCCGTGAGAGGATACACTTAAGGGTACAATGAGAGCGATCATTGGTAAGATGGAATCACAGTAGGGAAAGAGAGAAAGCCGGAATCGTTCCGTGGAGAGATCTGAAGTTGTTCGGAGAAAGAATAAAGGAAAAGCCCCGAAAAGTCTTTTCGGGTAAATGGGATTTTAAATATATATTTAAATATATATTAATTATGAATTAATATATTATAAATAATATTTAGATTAAGATTTATAATGTCAACTTTTATATTAGGCCAAATCCCAGAGGGAAAATGCCTAGAAATAAAAGTGCAGAAAAATAAATGGAAAAGGATAAAACAGCCAGCCCTGTGGGCGGCGGATAACCGCCACCGCACATGGCGGCAGATAACTGGGCAACGCCATAAGCAGGCCAGGCCGCCGCGGGCTGCCGCTGCCAGCCGGCCCACCCGGGTGGGGCGGGGCAGGACACAGGCCGCCGCCTGGGGGCGAGCTGGACCGCATAGGATGGTGTTGGCCCACCCGGGTCGCGGGCGCCAGCGGGCCGCCGGGGGTGGCCAGCCCAGCCGGGGTCCCCCCTTCCAGGCCGCCGCAGCGGAGGCGCTTGCTGGGCCGCGGTGGTGCCCCAGGCCCACCCAGCTGCTGTGTTGGCTGCTGCTTTTATTTTTATTTTTATTTAGCATTTTCTGTTTGCTATTTGCGCTGAGTACTTTTGGTCCATTTGGCAGTCCGAATTTCTGCTGACTTTTTCCCATTGGCTAACCCAATGGGGAGGGCACACCCCCTCCGCCTATATAAAGGGGTGCCCATGGGTGGGATTAAGAACACCAAAATACACAATTGGAGAAGTCCTTTGGTTGAATTTTTCCTCCTCCCTCTCTCTCTATACCTCGTGACCATGGCCCCAAGTATGGGCTGTGCGATCGAGGCACACCTGCAGTACGCCGTTGCACTACAGGGATTCCTAGCCGGCGGGATCGGGGAGCCGGAGGTCCCATCGTGCACCGGATGTGTACGAAGACACGATGCGCAACACTTGGGGCGCTTGAATGTCGTGAGCCGGAGCTGTTGCATGATGAAGATGATGAAGATCAAGAAGGAACAAGGGGTGACCTGCGAGGAGCTTTGCGACCTTGAGGTCGGCTTTGAGTATGACTACATCGCCCACGTTCCCTGCGGAACGTTAACCGCGTATGGACTACAAGGGTATGTACTCTCTATGCATCGGCCGTTACTGCATCCCTACATAGATAGATCCTAGGCTAGTTTCTGGGGTTTCACCGTAGGAATTTTTTTGTTTTCTGCGTCCCATCCCCAACAGTCCGGTGGCTTGAACGTGTGTGTGAGGATGGATGCGCTACTGATTTGCAGCGCTAGGACTTCTACACGATCTTGAGATCGGCAAGCGTACGACTACATCATCCACGAGTTCCAACTCGTCAACAAAACCTTGTTGTCTTTGAGGGTAATTTCTCTATGGATGTATATCCACCCGTTACTTTGTATCTAGTAGCTAGATCTTGGTGTATAGTTCTCATCGTATGAATTTTTTGTTTTGTATGCTGCGAACCCAATAGTTTCAATGCTTAGAAACAAGGCATAGTGATCATACTTTCACTAGTGGACACTCTCATATAAATACCTTATCTTCATTATGCTACCCTAAACTACCCTCCGGTTGGACGATGTAGGGCTATAACAACACACCTTAAAGTTCGCATTCCCCATCTAGATAACCCCTCACTATCACCTTGAGCGCTAGATGGTTCCAACAAGCACCGCAATCTCATAGAGACATCCAACTCAAATTATACTCATGATAAGTATTTATGTAACCTTAGCCAAAGTTCCACATGGTGTGCACACTGTCAACTTCACACACGTGGGGATAAGCAGAGATTAATTAAAGCACTTGAGTACCAGAATAGATCTATAGATTACAAAGCTCATGATCTCATTAGATCATGCATAGAGAGAGAGATGAACACATAGCTACCGGTAGAGCCCTTAGCCTCGAGAGATAACTACTCCCTCCTCATCATGGGAGTCAGCATCGGCGATGGAGATGTCGGTGGAGTCAATGGAGATGGCTCCGGGGGCACTTCCCCATCCCGGCAGGGTGCCGAAACAAAGATTTTTGTCCCCCGAATCTCCTCTTCGGTGGCGGCAGTGCTGCGGAACTTTTCGTGGAATTCTGATCCGGTCCTTAGGGTTTTCATCTCGGGGGAATATATATGCGAAGGGATGATGGCAGAGGTGGGCCAGGGTGGCCACACCACCCGGTGGCACGGCCAGGGGACCTGCGCCAGGGGGTGGTGTGGGCCCCCTGTAGCCCATCTCCACTCCTCCTTCTGGCCTCCTTTGTCTTCTGGAAAAATAGGGGTTTTGGATTTTGTTTCGTCCAATTCCGAGAATATTTCTTTACTAGCTTTTCTGAAACCAAAAATAGCAGAAAACAGGTAACTGGCACTGTGGCATCTTATCAATAGGTTAGTTCCAGAAAATGTATAAAAATGCCTCAAAGTGTAAACAAAACATAAGATAGTTGATATAAAACAAGCATGGAGCATCAAAAATTATAGATACGTTTATGACGTATCAATGCTATCTAAGCACTCCGGGAGACTGTGATTGATATAGCCTCATGGTCTAAGGAATAGTCTACGAGGATCCATTCTAATCATCGTAACTTGAACTTCGAGACATGATCGGGTCATGATGTTTAGGTTGCATATTGGTTCATCATCTCATTCTCAGAATGAGTTGACTCCATTTCCAACTGGCATAAATGCCACATGATTAGGAAACCTTGATCATCAGTTGACCAATGAACCAGTGACTAGAGTTTCACTGGGAACCCCTGGTTGTTTATATATCACACGTGTATTGACGTTACCTTTCAATACAGTTATAGCATGATATAAAACTTAATCATAAACTTTGTGAAATATGATAATAATCCTTATTATTATTTGTCTCTAGGGCATATTTCCAACATGTCCTACATCAAATTCAAGTCCCCAGGCCTGAACTCGGAATTTACTACTGGCGTAATTCAGTTCGGGCCGCTGAGGTCTTAAGAAATACTGAATCCCAGTTTCATTTTATAAGGTACCCAACGCGTCCGTCGGGATTTTTCATCATATCGTTGATACGGATATTTTACTAGCAGAGCATATTCTTGTGCGATTACTAGGCCACACAGGACGGATCCTGGGGTCTTACCTTCATGTTTCTGAACATGGCATTTGGATTTTTGTCGCGTTTGAGCGTGATCCGAGATTTTTTGGATTTTTGGCGGTTGGCCTACTGTGCTGCAAATATTTCTGACTTTTGTCAGATAATGCTTTATATCATCTCCCGATGGGAGTAACCTTTATGAGGATACCTTTTGTGAGGATACATTTGATGTAAAACTCATAGGTATTTTCAATCATGAATATTTTTGTCTTAATCATACATAATTGGATTTCTATCAGGTGCGTGCCATCGCTCCTGATGGGAGTAGCCCTCGAGGCTATGTTCAGATGCATGTATCTAGACATAGTCTCATAGTTGTTGTTAGCTCAATGGAAAACATAGATTTTTTGAACGAATATAAACAATAAAGAACTTAGAGTATGGAAAACTTATCTTTTATACATAACGCAAAAAACTGATGATACATTATTTTTGGCGGATGGTGCCTAGCCATTGGCCTAGATATTCTGGCTTAAGAAGCCGAACCGTAAATCTTATCATATTGCAAGTAATTTTATGCCCAAAAGCGTCGTAGTTGTGCTACGTTCCATGGATTGGAGTATTTGACTCATGTCTTCTTGTCTTGTAGTCAATATGCTCCTCCGGGGATAACTTCTATGACGATGTATGGTCCTTCCCATGGCGATTCTAACTTTCGGTGTCCATCTTGCTTGAGCTGAAGAACTAGGTCCCCTACTACAAAGGACCTAGGCCGCAATCATCGGCTATGGTAATTGCGCAAGTTTTGCTGGTACATAGTTGATCTTTGTAGGGCTTCATCTCAAGCTTCATCAAGTGCATCCACATCATCTTCGAGTGCTTCTCTTGATTCCTCTTCATCATATGCATCTACTCTTGGGGATTCATGTGATACCTCAACAAGAAGCACGACTTCTATGCTGTGGACTAGAAAGAAAGGTGTCTCTTGTGTCGAATTATTTGGAGTTGTACGTAAACTCCATAAAACAGATGGTAATCCATTAACTCATGCTCCTTTTGCTCTGTCAAGTGGTGCTAGTAGTATTTTCTTGAGTCCAGCAATAACTAGTCCATTGCCTTTTCTACTTGTCCATTTGTTTGCGGGTGAGCTACCGAGGCGTAGCTTACTTTGATGCCCATCTCTTGGCAGTACTCCTTGAACTCATTGGAAGTGAAGTTAGTCCCATTGTCTATGATTATGTTGTTCGGTACGCCAAACCAAAATACTATGGATTTAATGAAATTCACAGCCAAAGTTCCATCTTGGGTGGTGACAGGCATTGCTTCTATCCATTTAGTAAATTTGTCGACTGCTACTAGCTAAAAGCCGTGTCCTCCTGGTGATGATTTGTGAAGTTTTCCCACCATATCGAGTCCCTACTAAGAAAAAGGCCAAGCCAGAGGTATAGGATTTAATTAAGCGGCGGGTGCTCCAGGCTTTGTTGTGAATCGTTGACATGCTTCACATGTTCTGACGATATCTTTTGCATCTTGAACTATAGTCAGCCAGTAAAATCCTGCCCTGAATGCTTTGGCAGAAATTGCTCGGCTACTAGCATGATGACCACAAACTCCTTCATGTATATCTTTGAGTATGGTTTTTCCTTCTTCGGGTGTCACGTAGCGCTGCAACACACCCGGAATACTTCTCTTATATAGCTCCCCTTTGATTATTCTAAAGGCATTCGATCTTTGGGTGATTCGCCGAGCTTCTATCACATCTTCGGGTAGTTCACCCTTAGTTATATATGCTACATATGGCTGCATCCGGGTAGGTTCAATTAGCATGACCTCTCCAATTTCCTATTCTTCTTCTTCGATGGCCTCTTCTATATTCTTGGTCCCTGTTGGAGCCCTCGAGTCTTTTTGCGGGTGTCTCTTTTTCCCGTTTTTGGTGCTACGACCTTGGAGACTCTTTTTGCTTTGATCGATCGCTCCAATATTTCTTCCCAAAAAACCCCAGGTTGCACTGGTAAGCACAAGGATCCGATGTTTGCTAGATTGTCGGCTTCTTCATTGCTTTCTCTTCCTATGTGCGATACTTCGCATCCATCAAATTGAGCTTCCATAACACCATATAGATTGCGGTAAGCAATCATATTATCGCTGATGGCATCGCACTTGTTCATTGCTTTATGTGCCACAAGATTGGAATCTCCAAAGATTCTGAGGCGAGTTACACCGCAGGCTTTGGCCATTCGCATGTCGTGCCACAAGGCCTCGTATTCATCTTCGTTATTGGATGCGTTTGCAAAGCTCATCCAAAGTATATAGCGCATTTTCTCGCCTTGTGGTGATACTAGTATGACTCCTGCTCCTTCCGTTCTTTTTGATCCATCAAAGTACATTGTCCATGCACTAGAAAGGTCAGGTGGACCCGCACATTGCAACTCTGTCCATTCTGTGATGAAATCCGGCAAAACTTGTGACTTGATTGCTTTGCGCTTCTCATACGTGATATCTCGAGGGGATAATTCAATGCCCCATAGAGAGACACGCCTAGTTGCTTCTTTGTTTGGATGGCGATAAGACCTTGCTCAGGAAGTAGACTGCCTCTGTACGCCATGGGTTTTCCCTTCTCCAGGTCGCTCCACGACCAAGACCGTGCTGACCACCTGATTTGTGCAGCGATATAAATCAGTAAAGGCTCTTTTTTCTTTTGGCGACACAATGATAGGAGATGTTGAAAGTTTCCTTTTAAGATCTTCAAAGGCGCGTTGAGCTTCTTCCGTACATTCGAATTTCTCCGATTTCCTCATGATGGCATAAAATGGCAACGCTTTTTCTCCTAATCTTGCAATGAAATGACCGAGTGCCGCTACTCGTCCCGCCAGCTGCTGTACACCACGTAGATTTGTTGGCTTTTTCATTGTTGAAATTGCTTGTATTTTCTCGGGATTAGCCTTGATTCCTCTTGCTGATACCAAATATCCGAGGAGTTACCCTGCCGGGACTCCAAAGGAACATTTCTTCGGGTTTAGTTTGATGCTAAACTTGTCAAGATTTTTGAATGTTTCTTCGAGGTCCTTGATGAGTGCAGATCCTTGTCTTGTTGTAACTATAACGTCATCGATATATACTTGTACGTTTGTGCCTATTTGGCTTCCCAAACATTTCTACATCATCCGCTGATATGTTGCTCCGGTGTTCTCGAGACCAAAGGGCATTGTTCTGTAGAAGAATACACCATAAGGCATGATAAACACCGTTTTATCCTGATCTTCTTCCTTCATCCTAATCTGGTGGTATTCCGAGTATGCATCCAAGAAATAAAGATGTTTGCATCACGCGGTTGCATCGATTATTTGGTCGATTCGCGGTAATGGGAAGTGATCTTTTGGACAATGTTTGTTTGGTGCAGTAAAGTCGAAGCACATCCGAAATTCTATAGTATTTTTCTTTGGAACACATACTGGGTTTGCAACCCACTCTACTTTTGTTAGTTCTTTGATAAAGTTGGCGTTGGTAAGGCAATGGAGCTCCTTTCCAATAGCTTTACGCTTTGGTTCTGCGAAGCGACGAAGCGGTTGTTTTACTGGCTTCGCATTTGGATCCAAATTTAATGCATGCTCAGCGAGTTCCCTGGGAATTTCCGGCATGTCAGAAGGTAGCCATGCAAAGATCTCCCAGTGCTCAAGGAGGAACTCGATGAGCGTGCTTTTCTATGCAGGACCAAGATTGGAAGCCATAAATGTTGTTTTCATTGGGTCACCAGGGTGGATCTACACTTCATTTGTGTCTTTTGCCGTGTCAAAAGCCTGATCAGGATTGCCACGTGCTACTTCCAGTGGTTATGCAATTGCTGAAGTTTTGAGTTGTTCGAACTCCGTTGCCGTCCCGAAAGATTCAGAAATTTTGTTGAACTCCCGATCGCAATTGTCGGCACATGTGAAGCTTCCTTTTACCGTGATGATTCCCTTTGGTGCTGGAATTTTCATGACTAGGTACGCATAATGCGGTACTGCCATAAACCGTGCGAAAGCTGGTCGTCCCAGGATTGCATGATATTGTGATGGCCAGTCGATGACTTCGAATTCGAGTTTTTCTCGCTTGAAATTTACTTTGGAACCAAAAACAACATCAAGAAATACTTTGCCTAAAGGAATTTCGGCTTTACCTGGTACTATTCTGTGGAAAGATGTTTCTGTTGGCGCAAGATTTTTCAAGGGGTAGCCCATTGTTCTCTGTGATTTTGCATAGATCAGATTTATGCTGCTTCTTGCGTCCATGAAGACTTTGCTCATATCAAACCCGCCAATTTGTGCTTCGACTATCAAGGCTGAGTGACCCGGTCGTGGGACCCAAAGCAGGTGATCAGCTCTACTGAATACGATTTATTGCTCTAACCAGTGGAGATATTCAGGTGTGGTTGATGTTGCTGTTTCTGCCGTGTTGATTTGTCTTGTGATGAGCTTCTGGGTTCTGTTGGCCGGACGTCCTTTCTGAATCATAGACATTGCTCCTTTTGACCTGGGGTATTCATTGCTTTGGTCAGTTGTGTTTTGTGGTGGTACTACTATTGATGGTGGTGGTGGTGCGCTGATGGCTAATGTGCTAGGTGTAGATGTGTATCCTCGGTTTGCCGCTTCAGTTGCTTTTGCATTACATAGCTCCTACATCTTCAAGAATGTTCGACAGTCTTTCATGAGGTGGTTATATTGTCGTATGCCCGCTGAGTCGACGTAAATGTGCATATTACAGGGTCCTTCCAGCATTTGCATTGCATACATGGGTGGGTCTCGTGCTCTTGGCTGATATCGTTGTGCTGAATGGCTTCCTCCGACTTCGTCCTTGTTCTAGTAGTATCTATTGTTGTAGTCGCTACTTCTGTTGTTACCTTCACCCGAGAAACCGACTGCAATGTAACTTGGTCCCGTGTTTCCATCGTTGTTCCTTCTTCTTCTATCATTGACGCGCTTATCCCTTTCTTCTTCGGGTGATTGCGTATGCTTATTATGCAATGCGTCTTCTCCATCAGCCTAGTGATTTGCTATTTCTATTAATTGTGAGATTGTTTTGGGCTTCACCTATCCCGGTTCTTCTATGAATTCTCGGCAACGGAGGCCGTTGTTGAAGGCATCGATGGCCCTTTTATCGGATATGGACTCAGCTGAGTTTTTTATGATATTATATCTTTGGATAAATGCTCTTATTGATTCCCTAGATTTTTGTTTGCATGCCCGCAACTCATCCAAGGATGCAGGTTGTTTGAACATAGATTGGAAGTGTCAAATGAAGTTGTCTTCCAGGACGTTCCAGCTACTGATGGAATCTTCAGGTAACTATCTGAGCCATGATCTTGCGGCACCGGTGAGATGTAGTTGTAAGCTTTGCATTGCGGTAGTTGTGGAGCCGCCTTGTAATTTGCCAGTAGCCAAATAATCTGCTAACCATGCTTTGGGTTCCTGGAGTCCTTGGGTACTAAGGATTTGCGAATCCGCTAAGTGAAATAGCTAGCCCCGCATAGTTCGTAATCGTCTTTGTTGTATCCATCATGGTATCGTCGGCTACGACTTTCATCTCTTGATCCATCACTCTTGTGTTGCGTGTTGTCGTTCCTTGTGTTGCTTCATGGCTCGGGTCCTATGGGGTCTGCTTGGTGTGGCGATCGAGATCGTCGGGTGTGTCCCACTTGCCGAGGGTTGCTGCGATGGTGTGGGGATCTATCGGGCTGTCGCGTGATTCCTTACTCTGCTTCCACGAGAGAGGCTCCCACCATGCTAAGGTTCATCAATGCAGAGTGGTGGAGGGCCGCATGCGGATCGTCAGGTGTGGGCTGAGTTGTCATCAGATATGTTTGCACGGCCACAATGGCTGCTTGAGCCGTTTTTGCCTTGATGTTTCCTGCTTGGTCAATCGACATGAATGATAGGTTGAGATCTCGAATGAGTCCACTTCTTTCTGTTTCAGGGATATGCTGCAGTCGAGATGTTTCCCTTCTTGGTGGTGCTCCTCCTGTTACGCTCCCTGGTCCTCGGGTAGAGCTTAACTGCGCCTGTCGTAAGCTGGATTCGTCAGCTAATCTCTTTCTGACATGGGTATACCTTACAGGTACTCGAGTTTGGTATATACGGTCTAAATATGTACATGCCCACGGTGTCCCCAAGGCCCAAACGAAGGACTCGAGTAACCTGCGGACTCTCGATTGCTTGAAGGACAAGAAGAAGTTAAAGATAGAAAGCTTGAAGGGGAAAACCCTAACTTGTAACCGACTCGACCTGCTACCCGGGACCTAGCCTATCTATATAAAGGCTAGGATGGGGTGGCGAGGAGGACACACGCAACCCTAGTTTCCACAACCCTCGCCAGATTGCATCTACGCACCATTGTAACCTTCGGTTCCTTCGATAATTCCACGAGCAGACAAGCAGGAGTAGGGACCTCTACGAGGCCTGAACCTGGGTAAATGTTTGTCCCCTGTGTGCTTGTTTGCTAGCTGATAGATGTCTCCAGCGCTCCCTCCTTTTCCAAAACCCAAGTCCATAACAATGGGCATTGATGAGTTAAACCCTTGTTAATTGGCATCGTCCGTGGGGGTTGTGAGTGCTGATGTTGTGGCTTCTTCGGCCCCATCAACTGCGATCTACAACTCCGCAACATCGGAGATTCGCCAACTCTTCGGCGCGTTCGACTTCATCGTCCACACGCCGGCCACTCGCCCGGCTTTCGAGTCCGTGGGCGAAGGAATCAGCCTGGCGATCGAGAGCTTCCGCTTCCAAGTTGGTCAGATGGGCACGCTTCGCATGCCTGATCAGCCGACAGCACCGGTGATTGCCCCAGCATCATGGTTCCCTCCATCGATCGGCACCCTCAGCGAGCTCAACGCCCCGGCAGTAGTCGAAAACACGGTCAGCGATAGCAGTTGCGACTCCAATCTGAGCGATCTGGCCACAGAAGATGGAACCTACGGTTCCGGATCTGAGAGTTGTGGAAGCAACAGCTTCCCCAATCACTTCATGTGCGCCGTCATCAATGCAGGTGATACCTCTGCCAATCGCGACAACGGTGGCAACCTTGGTAATGGTACCGATCCACCCAACGCCCGCAACAGTGGCAATGGTGGCAACGACGGTAACGGTGACAATCACGCCCCCGTCAACAATGGAGGAGTAGCCGAACCTCCGAGCATACTCAATGAGCAAACCGGCGAACGCGTCGTGATCAAGCTCAACGAGCAAGAATGGGATCGCTGCCGCGAGGCCCTATGAGCCGCCCCTCTACCCTTCGGATCCCCGCAAGAACTGCTGATGGGCTATCACTGGCTCCTGAAGGAAGAATTCAAGCGCCAACTGCAGACAATCGCGCAACTCGAAGCGCGTAAAAAGGCAGCGGACGAATCGAGCCTTCATCGTGCTAGGCTCTCCTCCTATGGAGGATCCTCCTGAAGGGGCAACGAGTACCTCGCCAAGAAGAGGCAATCGCGGATGGCCCATCTCACCGAACAAGAACGCATAGAAGCCGCAAAAGTCCTCGACTTCGGCTCTATGACAGTCGACACGCGAGGCAACATGGTCCCCAGGACGCCGCAAGCTGCGGTGACAGCGGCCACCATGTACCTCCTTAACAACCAGCCATCAGCTGGAGATCCCCGAACCGCTATGCACCGATCTACGATCGCGGGCTTGGGATTAATCGAGGCGGCCCTCGACAAGGAGCCAACACCAGACCCAAAGAAGGGCAAAGCACTAGCAAAGCGCTACTCCTCGCCCTCGTCTAGCGATGACAGTCACAACCTGTCTTGACGCCGCCGCTCACGGCGACACGACCGTGACTATGATGTGCGTGACGATCTCACGTAGCGCAAGATCGACAAATCAAGGGCACGACGTGCTCGGTCGACTGACATGGAAGAAGAAGATGGAGAGCTCTGCGGCGCCAGATGCTTCAGCAGATCCATTAGGCAGAAGCGAATGCCTAAGGGGTTTAAACTCCCGTCGGAGAACCCGAAGTTTGACGGCCTACAAGACCCCAAGATCTGGCTGGAGGACCCCATCTCCTCTGTCAGACTCCACGGAGGCAGTCGAAGCACTGCCATGCAATGCTTGCAGCTATAGCTGCAGGGCGTTGCCCGAGCATGGCTCAACAACCTCCCACGCGGATCCATTCGCAGTTGGGATGAGCTGGTTTACAGCTTCGTGCGCAACTTTAAGGGTACATACAAGCGGCCCGCGTCAATCGAAGAGCTGAGATGCTGCCAGCAAAGATCTGGCGAATCGCTGCGCTCCTACATCCAAAGGTGGTCCATCATCAAGAACTCCGCAGAAAACATCTCGGAAGATCGTGCGATTGACGCATTCAATGGTGGGGTCCGCCGCCTAGAACTTAGGGAGGAGCTGGGCCGCTCAAAGCCCCAGACCATCGACCACCTGATGGAGATCGCAAATCGGTGGGCCGATGGAGAAGATTCAGTGAAAAATCACGCTCACTCCGACGAGGAGGCGGAACTCGAACGCAGACTCGACCGCCGAGGCAAGCGCCGCATGCGCATCTATAATGACCGCGACGACGTCAACATGGTCGTGGCTGGCTACGCCGATAGACGCGATGATAACCGCAACAACGGATATCGTAGCGGCGGATACCGTGACTCCGGGAAAACCACGCAAGTGTGGCAACACCGCACTCGCGATGAGGCACCTGCGAACTCCATCGAGCACAAACTGTCCGGGCCATGCACGGTGCACTTCTACATCGACAAGCATGATGGCAAGAGGAAGTGTAGCCACCTCCTCAAGGACTTCCGTGAGTTCCTCAAGCTACATGAGGTGTTGGTGCGGATGAACCGCAATGTAGTCGAAAGAGGTTACGGAGCCGCTCCAGGCGCCGTGGCACATGGCGCACCGCCACCACCTCCTGGGCCACCACCGAATGCGGCTGCACCGGACCAGCACCACGGAGGCGAACCGTACCCACGAGCCATGGGCACCATGATGATCCAAAAAGGACGCCCCTCCAATAGGGTATAGAAGGCCATCACTCGCCAAGTCAACTTGGCCACGCACTCGCCACCCTCCACCACTGAGTACCTCAGTGGAAGCGAGTCATGCATCACATTCGACAAGCGCGACCATCTGCCTCAGATACCCCATCCAGGCCATTGCCCCCTCGTACTCTAGGAGAAAATTGGAGGCTTCGACATGAGTCGCGTCTTCATGGATGGCGGAAGCGGCATCAACCTCATATTCCCGAGTACCTTGCGAGCAATGAGAATCCCTCTAACCTGCCGGGATGTAGCATCCCATCTGTCTAACATCTATAATGCTACATGGTCTAATAATAAAATGATACTTCCTACATATATTTGTTGCATCATAATTATATCATGCTCATGTCATCATGCCACCTTGCATTTGAGCATCATATAAAACTCCTTTTTCTTTTGGACTTGTCTCATATGCATTTATCAATTGTATTTGGTTCTTGATATATTGTATTTGGTTCTTGATAAATGCTTGGTGCCCAAGTTGAGTTGGGGGCATATCTTTTATTTAACTCCACCACCTTTTCATGTCACCACCCCATAATTCCATATGGTTTGGTTTGGAGTATTTGATCATGTGTGAATATAATTGTGGCTATATACTTACCTAGTGGAACATACACACTAGCATGCCCACATTATATTCAAAGCATTTCCATCTATTCTACTTGGGACACCACTCTTGTTCTTTTGGCTTGGTCTTAATTCCATATTTTGAAGCATGTGCTAAATATATGCCATGTTCTTTTACCATTGTTATCACCATAGTAAATAATGCATTTATTATACATGCATGGGCCATGCAATATCATCTTCTTTTCTTTTTCTTTGGTTTTGATTCGATTTTGAGTGGGGCATGGGTATTTCCCCATGATCCAACTTAGTGTCTCTCCCTCTCTCCATCTATTTTGGAACCATCCCCTAACCTCACTTCCACCACCAACTTAATGCATGCATGGGTGTGATCTTGCTTGGACCATACAAAAGAAACCCTACATCTTCCTCTTACTCCTTTCTTTTCCTTGGTTTGGTTCAAATCCTTTCTAGCCCATCTATCTTGTGGCATGTGTGTTACATTTTTATTTCCCTACATTTGTCTCATCCACATATCAAAACCCTAACCCCCTCCCTAGCTTCGGCTAAACTCTCACCTCACCACCCTTTCTACCCTAGGCGCCACCACCCCTTGTGGGTTGGCTCGAACCAGCCCCTCCCAACCTAGCTACCTGCTCAACACCACCCTAGCTACCTCATGCCGAGCCTCCCCTCTCCCTACCCTAGCCGAGCCCTCACCTCCTCTCTCTGTTTTTCTCTCTCGCCACCAAGCCAGGCCCTCCCGAGCCGCGTCGACCTCTCTGGCCCCAGCTGCAGGCACCCCGGCCCCTCCCAAGCTGTGCCAGCACGTGAGCGGAGGGAGAAAGGTGGTCACCTCCACCTTTTTCACCCTAACCACCGAGCCACCCCCATGTGCCATACCTCCCCTCTGTACTTATCTACCCCTTCCCTGCCTGGATGCATCCTCTAGATCTCCCCAGGGCTCAGCCCTCTCCACCTCCGAGCTTCCTTTCCCCCGCTGTTGTCCACCGTACCCCGCAGGAAGCTCGGTCACCTTCGTTTCCCCAGGGCTGGAGAGAAGGAGGCAGGGAGTTTGGCATTGAGGAAGGACCCGTCGAGTCCCAGCACCGCCCTATACCCAGAGTCGAGGAGGAGAAGGCCTGGACCCGCTGTACCACCGCCACGGCCGAAGCCAAAACCCTAGCCTCGGGCCGCCTGCAACGCCGCCTATCCACTGCGCTCATGCCCGATCCACCACCACCAACCTCCCCGCGGTGAGACGACGCACCTCCCTGACATCCTCTCATCATGCTACGCTTCCGGTACGCATTAATCATTCCGTCGAGCGCCCTCGATGCACGGTGCATGCAGTTGCTCCTCCGTCGTCACACCGCAGTAGGGCCTTCTAGCCGCGTAGCTGGTACCCAACACCAAACCCCGCTAGCCACAGCGGTAGCCGCCGCCGCGCGTGCGGTCCAGATCGCAAGTTCGATCCCGGTCGCGCCTGTAATCCCCTGTCTGTTAGTTTCGTCAGTTAACGTTGGGAAGAGAAACAGTGCGCAGTGGCACTTTCTCCAAAAAAACCCTGCCTTTTTGCATGCACAACCCGCGGTCTAGCCTGGGCCCGCCTGTCTGCCTCTATGGTCGTTTTGCAAAAAGGTACCGCCGGTTTCCCGGCCTCAACCCGCAGCCCCCGTCCGCGCCGCGTGGCAGCTGTACTCTCACCCACTGGCTTGTGGGACCGCTGGAAGGACGGGCCCGCTTATCAGCTGATGTGGCTGGCTGAACGCGCGGTGAGAGAAGCCTACTGCGCGTTGGTTTCGCCAGCTCAGCGCGACCCCACATGTCCGTGGCTGTGGCTAGCTGCCTTTGTGTGCAAAAAGTCTCTGCTCTTTTTTTGTTTAATAAAAAATGATTTCAGAAATTGTTAAATATGTTTGAAATCCAGAAAATAATATCTTTTAATTAACTTATCCAAATAATACAAATGAAATATGTTTTTGAATCAGAAAAATGTGAGGATTTCAAATATGCCATTCAAAATAATGTTTGGCTAATTTAAATTTTCGAAATTGTTTAATTGCAATAAAAATGCCTTTTCTTAATTAATTAATAACTTTAATTCTATAACTCCAAATTTGCCAAATAATATGTCTAATCGATCAGTGCGACGAGCCCGTTCTAGCTATGCATTAGTTGATATGAATTGAAGCATGCATCATGTCATTATTAAAAACCAGAACTGTTTATGGTAATAAAATTTGACTAAAAACTTAATAAAATGATTTATTCTTGTCCTCACACCTCACCCTTGCCATGCTACATTAATACCATGTAAATTGTGCATCATTCATCATGACATGCTTGTTGCTTGTCGCATTTTATTTAAATGCTTGTGCACTTTATTTATGTTGGCCTTGTTTGTTTGGTTCTTCTTTCGGATAGACGCCGAGCATGGGAAATATCAAGAATCCCAGGAGTACCACCCAGATCCATCCCTCGCTTCAACTGAGCTGCCAGGAAAGCACTACCACATGCTTGCATACATATAGTACCTATTGCTTCTATCTTATTCTTGCATCATGGAGTCACGATTGCATTAAATTGAATCCCAAGTACTGCATAGCCTTTACTTTTAAACCCCACCGAGCCTGTTCCTCAATCCCATGAGCCATTACTACAGGAGTTTTTTGAGCCATGCGAGTCGTAGAACAACATGTGTAGGGTATGTGAGTGTCTGATGGATAACGAGGTACCTAAACAACTTAACCTGAGTAGTAATGGGATAACTAATGAAAGAGGCACCGGTGGGCAATATATGCTATTTGGTTTTCATGCTCATTTGTATCCCGTAGGACCCGGAGTACCTGATACCTGTTCCTTGACTATTCACACTATTCACATACGGGAGACTATGAATCATCCTTTGCAAGAGCTTGATTTGCACTGTATTTCTTGGGGCCACAAAGTAGTTTGGGGCTTTATTACTATCCTGTACCTATGCCATGATTTACTGCTTATTTAAGATTGTGCGTGGAGCACCTGTACTGTTTTGGATCGTGGAATGTTTTCGCGGTATCGACAAGCCCAGTCACACTTTTGGGTTCCCAGTCGTTTACAACCATTGACACAAACCTTGGGTCCGTCTCGGAGCCGGCCAACTTCGTTGCGGGTAGCTTAATGGGGTGGCCCCCTGAAATATTTTTATGAATCCTGTGATTGCTTTGTCATGAAAGCCTCGTTGGGTTTTGATTTGGTTTTTCTGAGGTCGATCGTGTGTGTGTTGCTATTTGTGCACCCCTGTAGACTAAATACCTGACTAGTAAATAGTGCAATACTCCTACAATGGTTAATAAAACTGCCAACGGATGGGTTGTTCGTCCGCTTTCTCATTGGTAAGCGAGAAGGAGGATGAATCTGTTATTTTATACTGTTGTTCCTAATTAACGGACATCCGTCTATCTTTGGTTAGGCGGATGGTTAGCGAGTATCTGTAGACTTGTTAGTTATTATCTTTTGCTGCAATTGCGTCACCCCAGGTATATGTCCCCTTTAGAGGCATAAAGACTTGCTGAGTACCCCTAGGGTCTCACACGATAAATTGTTTGATTTAGATGAACAGGTGTATTCGCAAGATGGATGCTGGGTGGAGGAGACAGATGATGTTGGCAACGATCACTCGGTGTAGAGATTCCGGGGATGGGGATCCGTGAGATCTGTGGGTGGGATGTGCTTATTTATGTGGCATCTGATGCCGATTTGCTTCTTGTCCGTACTCGGATCTTGTTTCCCGCTTCCGCTTGATACTCTGACTGATTGATGTATGAGGAGCTATCCTACACTATTATCTATATCTAGGATATTTGGATCTTGCCGTATGGCGTTGCAACATTTCTATTTCTTTTAGATGGTATGGCTCTGAGAACTGTTGTAAGGTAGCTTGCATACATACTCACTTGTGTATGTATTTGATCTCTTCGCCTGTTGCCTACGCCGCTCGCTCTTATCCTGATGTTCTTGGAAGTGGTTAGGACGGTCGACGGGTCTACACGTGGGTGGCCCTGGGCCCCCGCTGTACTATTTTAACCACTTTTGGTTCATCTAGGCTTGAACTTAGAGCGTAGGGTCCGAGGTTGTTACAATTGGTATCAGAGCCATCCCGCCCTTCAGGGTCTCAACCAAATGGTCGTTGTCAGTCTAGCAAATATTTTGGTAGCTATGTATACTAGGGAAAAACAAAAATGCGAGAGTAGGACTGCTTCCACTTTTCTTCTTACCCACCCACCCACCCTTTTCTAGTAAGGAAGTGTAACGATTTCAATCCTCTTCTAAAATTCAAACTAGGATTCACGTGTTCTGGGTTCTGTAGTACCATATGTTGTGTGAGTGTGTGTGTGTGTGTAATTCCTTGTCTATCTGTTGCATCCAACTTGTTGTTGCTATCTGCCTTTTGGTTATCAACTGTTGGTACATTCCATACCGACAAGCTTTTGTAAACCGACGCGATCTATCTGATTCGTTGTAAACTGACGCGATCTGTCTTACTCTTTGTTATCCAACGCTATCTTGTTAGGGGTGTTTGTTTCCGTAGTTGCTAATCTTTAGGTTCATCTTAAGAAGGAAGGGAGTTGGGATATGTGTTTTACTTATTCATGTGCGGAGTAATGATTTGAGTGCGGGATGGAGTCGCGACCATACCACTACTTTTATAATTCGCTCTTGTATATTGAATTGGTAGAGTTACTAATCTTGATTCGTTACGTGGTTTGCGCTTATAGTGGTATTTTAATGCCGAAATTTGTGGAATTTTTTTCTTTGATATCTTTGTGTACCACACTCCTTGTTCAGTCGTGTGTGATATTCTTAATATCTTCTAGGTGCTTTGAACTTTGTTGATATTTTAATATCATCTTAGTGATTTGTATCCTTTAATCTTGGTTAATTCCATTTTGGTACTATTTTGGATTATTATTATTCTCCATTATGGTACTGACTTGAGTTTTATATCAACCCCAGGATGGCACCACCACGCCGCAATGAGGAGGACATACCACCTGAACTAGGGGCTGCATTGGCAAGTATCGCTAATGCCTTGGGCACAATGCAACAGAACCAGCAACGCTTTGAAGAAAGTGTCAGGAGGAATGAGTTTGTTCCGCTACCTCCACCTCCCAAGCGAGGAGACATCAAGAGCTTTCTGAAGGTCAACCCGCGCCACTTTGAGGTGTCTGATCAGCCACTTGATGCTGATGATTGGCTGCGTGAGATGTCAAGGTTGCTGATGACTGCTGATGTTCCTGAGCAAGAATGGGTAAAATGTGCCACTCACCTTCTGAAGGGAGACGCACCTCTATGGTGGGAGAATTACCTGAAGGCAAACCACTCTGGTTTTCAGCCTACTTGGGAGCAGTTCACTGGGCTTTCAAAGAGCAATATCTGTCAGAAATTGTCATGGAAAGGATGAAGGAAGTGTTTCTCAACCTCAAGCAGGGCAATGACAATGTCAATACCTATATCAGAAACTTCATGAATCTTTCTCGGTATGGTGGCGATGAGATCTCTGATGACAAGAAGAAGCAAAAGAGGTTCAGGCAAGGGCTCAATGCATCTATCAAATATGCAATCACTCATGCAAGACCGGGGTCTTTTCTGGAATTCCAACATACAGCTCTACAGGAAGAAGCCAGTAGGCAAGTGTTCGAGGAGTCCAAGAAACACAGTCGTGACGCAGCAAGCTCTTCAGCTATGACAGCTCCTTCTAAGCGCTGCGTGTGGGTTCCTAATACCGAACCGCCGCTCCCGGCTCCACCAAGACCTTCAAGCTATGCGGCAAGGCCACCAAACTCCTTCACCGCGGCTCCTAGGGCCTACAACCACAACTACCCTGGAGCGCCTGGCGGAGTCCCTGGCTACGCTGCTCCACGTCCACCTGGTGCTTGTTACACTTGTGGGAACACTGGGTATCAACACTGGAGTTGTCCCATGAACAACAAAGCTCTTCCTCCACCACCTCCAAGACCTACAGCAAGTTCTTCTATGGTTCGTGCACCTCCACCTCGGGCTCTCAACATGAACACCAAGCCCGGGTCCACTGTTGCTCGTGCCAACTGTGCCAACGTCGCTCAAGCTGAACATGCACCTGGAGTTGTGATGGGTACGCTTCCCGTTAACTCAGTCCCTGCACGAGTTTTGTTTGATTCTGGTGCATCACATTCTTTTGTTTCTCACAAGTTTGCAAATGAGCATGAGCTAATTATAGACCAACTAGATAAAAAGTTAATGGTTCTTTCTCCTGGGGCAAGAATGCTATCTACCAAGATCAGTCATGGCAATCAAATTCTAATTGGTGGTTCTTCATTTCCGGCTTCCTTAATCATTCTCGGCAACTCTGACATTGATGTCATCTTGGGCATGGATTGGTTAACAGCAAATGCAGCCGTGATTGATTGTGCTGAACGCTCGGTTTCTCTGAAAATTCCCGAAGGCCATATAGTCTATTCTCCAAGTCTGACTAATGCAATTCAGCTTTTCTCTTTGGCGGATCTGAATGATGATGCTATGGATGCTATTCAGAGTGTTCCGGTGGTCTGTGAGTTCCCAGATGTTTTTCCTGAAGAGTTGCTAGGTATGCCTCCTGATCGTGAGGTCGAGTTTGTGATTGAGCTTGAACCTGGTACCGCTCCTATCTCCAAGCGGCCTTATAAAATGGGTCCTGCTGAGTTGGCCGAACTCAAACGTCAGCTTGATGAACAAGAGAAGTTGGGTTTCATTCAGCACAACACTTCTCCTTGGGGTAGCCCAACCATCTTTGTGAAGAAGCGAGACCGCACTGATAGACTTTGTGTTGACTATCGGGCTCTCAATGCTAAAACCATCAAGAATAAATATCCCCTTCCACGGATTAATGATCTCTTTGATCAGATAGCTGGACTTGTGGTATTCTCTAAGCTTGACTTGAGAAGTGGATATCATCAAATCAAGATTCGTAAGGAAGATGTTCCCAAAACAGCTTTCACCACCCGATATGGCATGTACGAGTACACGGTCATGTCCTTCGGCCTCACCAACGCACCTGCCCCCTTCTCGAGGCTTATGAACTCGGTTTTCATGGAGTATCTTGATAAGTTCGTCGTGGTCTATCTGGATGACATTCTAGTCTATTCTAAGTCTAAGGAAGAACATGAAGAACACCTTTGGTGTGTCCTAAACAAGCTTCATGAGAACCGCCTGTATGCAAAGTTCTCCAAGTGTGAATTCTGGCTGCCTGAAGTCACCTATCTGGGTCACGTCATCTCTGCCAAGGGCATTGCCGTTAACCGAGAAACTGTTCGGACAATTTTTGAGTGGCTCCCACCCAAAAATGTCAAAGAAGTCTAGAGCTTCCTTGGTTTGGCTAGTTATTGCCACACTTCGTTCAGAACTTCTCGAAGATTGCGAAGCCTCTTACCGATCTCCTCAAGAAAGGCAAGAAATACCGTTGGTCTCCTGCATGTCAAGCAAGCTTTGAAACACTCAAAGAGAAGCTCACTTCCACACCAGTCTTGATTCCTCCAGATACATCAAAGCCTTTCCAGATATTCTGTGACGCCTCCTTGCAAGGATTGGGTGCGGTCCTTATGCAAGACAAACAAGTTGTTGCTTATGCCTCTCGACAGTTGAAGACACATGAGATCAACTATCCTACACATGACCTCGAACTCGCAGCAGTTGTCTTTGCTCTGAAAGTATGGAGGCACTACTTGCTGGGCAACCGTTGTGAGATCTTTTCTGACCACAAGAGTCTGAAGTATATCTTCACACAACCGGATCTCAACTTCGTCAGAGGAGGTGGATTGAAGCAATTAATTATTTCGATCTGACCATCAACTACACTCCGGGCAAAGCTAATGTGATGGCCGATGCTCTCAGCCGAAAAGCTTACGTCAACAACCTCATGGTGGAAGAACAACAGCCTCTCTTGTGCGAGGAATTCCGCTAGCTCAACCTTGAAATTGTGGATCAAGGGTATCTTCTGAACCTCCTGGAAACACCTCTCTTGGAATAAAAAGTTCGCTCCATTCAACTTGGTGATCCTTACACTAAAAACATCATCTCCAAGATTCAGCTTCCGAAGTATGAACCTTTCCATCTTGACGACCAAGGCACTCTATTCTTTAAGCACCGGATGTTCGTTCCGAAGTATCCGGGTTTGAGAGAGCAAGTTCTCAAAGAAGCTCATGATTCTGTTCTTTCTATCCACCCTTGCAGCACTAAGATGTACATGGACTTGAAAACACAGTACTGGTGGCCTGGGTTGAAACGAGATTGTGCCAAGTATGTCTCGGAGTGTGATGTCTGCCGCAGAGTTAAAGCTGTCCATCAGAAACTTCCGGTCTTCTACAGCCATTGAAGCCTCTGGAATGGAAATGGGAGAAAGTAGAGATGGACTTCATTACTGGGTTTCCAAGGTCGCAGAAAGGCAACAATGCAATCTTTGTTGTCATCGACAGGCTATCTAATGTGGCTCACTTCTTTCCTGTCAAGGAAACAATTTCTGCAATTCAGTTGGCTGAGCTCTATATCAACAGAATTGTCTCTTTGTATGGGGTTCCTCTTGAGATCAGCTCAGACCGTGGAAGCATCTTCACTTCCAAGTTCTGGGGAAGTATCCAAAATGCTTTGGGAACAAAGTTGAACTTCAGCACAGCTTACCACCCTTAGTCGCAAGGACAAGTTGAAAGGATCAATCAGATTCTGGAAGATATGCTCCGTGCTTGCGTCATCTCTTTCAGCATGAAGTGGGAAGAATGCCTTCCTTATGCTGAATTCTCTTACAACAATAGCTTCCAGAAGAGTATAAAGATGGCACCATTTGAGGTTCTCTATGGACGCAAGTGCAGAACTCCGATTGGTTGGTCGGGCGCAGGTGAAAGAACATTGTTCGGCCCCGACATTGTAACTCAAGCAGAGGAGAAGGTTCACATCATTCTCGAAAATCTAAAGATTGCTCAAAGTCGCCAGAAGAGAAACTATGACAGAAAGCACACGGACATGGAGTATGTCCCTGGTGATCTCGTTTACCTTCGTGTCACGCCCATGAGAGGCACACACCGGTTTGGTATCAAAGGAAAGCTGGCTCCTAGATACATCGGTCCTTTCAAAGTTCGTGGAAGAAGAGGAGAAGTCGCTTATGCTCTTGAGCTCCCTGAAAAACTCAAGGTCCATGATGTTTTCCATATCTCTCAACTCAAGAAGTGCTTCAATGATCCCGGTAGGACCGTGGACCACGAGCTCATCAATCTCCAAGAAGATCTGTCTTATCAAGAACACCCCACAAAAATCCTAGAAGTCGCAGAAAGAAAGACTCGCAACAAGTCTATAAAGTTCTGCAAGGTGCAGTGGTCGCACCATTCCGTTGATGAAGCCACTTGGGAACGCGAGGATGAGCTCCGTGCCAAGTATCCTACCCTCTGCGTGTCTTCTTCTTCTTCCTAGAATCTCGGGGCGAGATTCCTGTTTAGTAGGGGAGAGTTGTTGCATCCCATCTGTCTAACATCTGTAATGCTACATGGTCTAATAATAAAATGCTACTTCCTACATATATTTGTTGCATCATAATTATATCATGCTCATGTCATCATGCCACCTTGCATTTGAGCATCATATAAAACTCCTTTTTCTTTTGGATCTTGTCTCATATGCATTTATCAATTGTATTTGGTTCTTGATAAATGCTTGGTGCCCAAGTTGAGTTGGGGCATATATTTTATTTAACTCCACCACCTTTTCTTTTCACCACCCCATAATTCCATATGGTTTGGTTTGGAGTATTTGATCATGTGTGAATATAATTGTGGCTATATACTTACCTAGTGGAACATACACACTAGCTTGCCCACATTATATTCAAATATGAGCATTTCCATCTATTCTAGTTGGGACACCACTCTTGTTCTTTTGGCTTGGTCTTAATTCCATATTTTGAAGCATGTGCTAAATATATGCCATGTTCTTTTACCATTGTTATCACCATAGTAAATAATGCATTTATTATGCATGCATGGGCCATGCAATATCATCTTCTTTTCTTTTTCTTTGGTTTTGATTCGAATTTTAGTGGGGCATGGGTATTTCCCCATGATCCAACTTAGTGTCTCTCCCTCTCTCCATCTATTTTGGAACCATCCCCTAACCTCACTTACACCACCAACGTAATGCATGCATGGGTGTGATCTTGCTTGGACCATACAAAAGAAACCCTACATCTTCCTCTTACCCTTTCTTTTCCTTGGTTTGGTTCAAATCCTTTCTAGCCCATCTATCTTGTGGCATGTGTGTTACATTTTTCTTTCCCTACATTTGTATCATCCACATATCAAAACCCTAACCCCCTTCCTAGCTTCAGCTAAACTCTCACCTCACCACCCTTTCTACCCTAGGCGCCACCACCCCTTGTGGGTTGGCTCGAACCAGCCCCTCCCAACCTAGCTACCTGCTCAACACCACCCTAGCTACCTCATGCCAAGCCTGCCCTCTCCCTACCCTAGCCGAGCCCTCACCTCCTCTCTCTGTTTTTCTCTCTCGCCACCAAGCCAGGCCCTCCCGAGCCGCATCGACCTCTCTCGCCCCGGCTGCAGGCACCTCGGCCCCTCCCAACCCATGCCAGCACGTGAGAGGAGGGAGAAAGGTGGCCACCTCCACCTTTTTCACCCTAGCCACCGAGCCACCCCCATGTGCCATACCTCCCCTCTGTCCTTATCTACCCCTTCCCTGCCTGGCTGCATCCTCCAGATCTCCCCAGGGCTCAGCCCTCTCCACCTCCGAGCTCCCTTTCCCCCGCTGCTGTCCACCGTACCCGCAGGAAGCTCGGCCACCTTCGGTTCCCCAGGGCTGGAGAGAAGGAGGCAGGGAGTTGGGCATTGAGGAAGGACCCGTCGAGTCCCAGCACCGCCCTGTACCTGGAGTCGAGGAGGAGAAGGCCTAGACCCGCTGTACCACCGCCGCGTTCGAAGCCAAAACCCTAGCCTCGGGCCGCCTGCAACGCCGCCGATCCGCTGCGCTCCTGCCCGATCCACCACCACCAACCTCCCCGCGGTGAGCCGACGCACCTCCCTGACATCCTCCCCTCGGTGCACGGTGCACGCAGTTGCTCCTCCGTCCTCACACTGCAGTAGGGCCTTCTAGCCGCGTAGCTGGTACCCAACACCAAACCCCGCTAGCTGCAGCGGTAGCTGCCGCTGCGCGTGCGCTACAGATCGCAAGTTCGATCCTCGTCGCGCCTGTAATCCCCTGTCAGTCAGTTTCATCAGTTAACGCTGGGAAGAGAAACAGTGCGCGACGGCACTTTCTCCAAACCCCCCTGCCCTTTTGCGTGCGCAACCCGCGGTCCAGCCCGGGCCCGCCTGTCTGCCTCTATGGTCGTTTTGCAAAAAGGTACCGCAGGTTTCCCGGCCTCAACCCGCAGCCCCCGTCCACGTCGCGTGGCAGTTGTGCTCTCACCCACTAGCTTGTGGGACCGCTGGAAGGACGGGCCCGCTTGTCAGCTGCTGTGGCTGGCTGAACGCGCAATGAGAGAAGCTTGCTGCACGTTGGTTTGGCCAGCTCAGCGCGACCCCACCTGTCCGTGGCTGTGCCTAGCTGCCTCTGTGTGCAAAAAGTCTCTGCTCTTTTTCTGTTTAATAAAAAATGATTTCAGAAATTGTTAAATATGTTTTAAATCCAGAAAATAATATCTTTTAATTGACTTATCCAAATAATACAAATGAAATATGTTTTTGAATCAGAAAAATGTGAGATTTCAAATATGCCATTCAAAATAATGTTTGGCTAATTTAAATTTTCGAAATTGTTTAATTGCAATAAAAATGCCTTTTCTTAATTAATTAATAACTTTAATTTTATAACTCCAAATTTGACAAATAATATGTCTAAATCGATCAGCGCGACGAGCCCGTTCTAGCTATGCATTCCTTGATATGAATTGAAGCATGCATCATGTCATTATTAAAAATCAGAACTGTTTATGGTAATAAAATTTGACTAAAAACTTAATAAAATGATTTATTCTTGTCCTCACACCTCACCCTTGCCATGCTACATTAATAACATGTAAATTGTGCATCATTCATCATGGCATGCTTGTTTCTTGTCGCATTTTATTTAAATGCTTGTGCACTATATTTATGTTGGCCTTGTTTGTTTGGTTCTTCTTTCGGATAGACGCCGAGCAGGGGAAATATCAGGGATCCCAGGAGTACTACCCAGATCCATCCCTCGCTTCAACTGAGCTGCCAGGCAAGCACTACCACATGCTTGCATACATATAGTACCTATTGCTTCTATCTTATTCTTGCATCATGGAGTCGCGATTGCATTAAATTGAATCCCAAGTACTGCATAGCCTTTACTTTTAAACCCCACCGAGCCTGTTCCACAATCCCATGAGCCATTACTACAGGAGTTGTTTGAGCCATGCGAGTCGTAGAACAGCATGTGTAGGGTATGTGAGTGTCTGATGGATAACAAGGTACCTAAACAACTTAACCTGAGTAGTAATGGGATAACTAATGAAAGAGGCACCGGTGGGCAATATCTGCTATTTGGTTTTCATGCTCACTTGTGTCATGTAGGACCCCGAGTACTTGATACCTGTTCGTTGACTATTCGCACTATCCACATACGGGAGACTCTATGAATCCCCCTTTGCAAGAGCTTGATTTGCACTGTATTTCTTGGGGCCACAAAGTAGTTTGGGGCTTTATTACTATCATGTACCTATGCCATGATTTACTGCTTATTTAAGATTGTGTGTGGAGCACCTGTACTGTTTTGGATCGTGGAATGTTTTCGAGGTATCGACAAGCCCAGTCACACTTTCGGGTTCCCAGTCATTTACAGCCATTGACACAAACCTTGGGTCCGTCTCGGAGCCGGCCAACTTCGTTGCAGGTAGCTTAATTGGGTGGCCCTCTGAAATATTTTTATGAATCCTGTGATTGCTTTGTCGTGAAAGCCTCGTTGGGTTTTGATTTGGTTTTTCTGAGGTCGATCGTGTGTGTGTTGCTACTTGTGCACCCCTACAGGGTAAATCTTTCTGAAAGCCGTGTCCGTGGTTATGGACGACTTGGAGCACAGTTTCTCAATCATAGACAAGTATAACTAAAGTACCGCTTTTAATTGACTAAATACCTGACTAGTAAATAGTGCAATACTCCTAGAATGGTTAATAAAACTGCCAACGGATGGGTTGTTCGTCCGCTTTCTCATTGGTAAGCGAGAAGGAGGATGAATCTGTTATTTTATACTGTTATAACTGTTGTTCCTAATTAACGGACATCCGTCTATCTTTGGTTAGGCGGATGGTTAGCGAGTATCTATAGACGTGTTAGTTATTATCTTTTGCTGCAATTGCGTCACCCCAGGTATATGTCCCCTTTAGAGGCATAAAGACTTGCTGAGTACCCCTAGGGTCTCACACGATAAATTGTTTGATTCAGATGAACAGGTGTATTCGCAAGATGGATGTTGGGTGGAGGAGACAGATGATGTTTGCAACGGTCACTCGGTGTAGAGATTCTGGGGATGGGGATCCGTGAGATCTGTGGGCGGGATGTGCTTATTTATGTGGCATCTTATGCCGATTTGCTTCTTGTCCGTACTCGAATCTTGTTTCCCGCTTGCGCTTGATACTCTGATTGATTGATGTATGAGGAGCTATCCTACGCTATTATCTATATCTAGGATATTTGGATCTTGCTGTATGGCATTGCAACATTTGTATTTCTTTTAGATGGTATGGCTCTGAGAACTGTTATATGGTAGCTTGCATACATACTCACTTGTGTATGTATTTGATCTCTTCGCATGTTGCCTACGCCACTCGCTCTTGTCCCGATGTTCTTGGAAGTGGTTAGGACGGCCGACGGGTCTACACGTGGGTGGCCCCTGGGCCCTCGCTGTACTATTTTAACCACTCTTGGTTCATCTAGGCTTGAACTTAGAGCGTAGGGTCCGAGGTTGTTACACTGGAGGCATCGGACACCACGTTCCACGGCATCGTCCAAGGGAAAGGCGTATACCCCCTGGGCAAAATCAACCTCGACGTCATCTTCGGCACGCCGAAGAACTTCCGGCGCAAGCGCCTCGACTTTGAGGTTGTCGACTGGCCCTCACAATACCACTACATCCTCGGGCGCGTCGTGTTCGCTAGGTTCATGGCAGTTCCCCACTACGCCTACCTGCAGATGAAAATGCCAGGTCCCAATGGCGTCATCACGATCAACAGGAGCTTCGAGCGATCTGACAGTTGCGATAGGGAATTCAACAGAATTTCCTAGTCCTTTGGCATGCAGGAGGAACTCGCGAGACTGAAGGAGACGACAGACAACAGTCTGCCTCCCCTGAGCAGGCCAAGCTCACCCGATCTCTCCTTCGACTCATCTGTGCACACAAAGAAAGTGCCGGTCCACCCATCGGATCCCGCCAAGACGACCCTCATCGCCAACAACTTGAGTCCTGCATAGGAACTCACGCTCATCGAATTCCTCCGTGAGCACTGGGAAATTTTCGCCTGGTGTCCTGCGGACATGCCAGGAGTTCCCAGGGAATTCGCCGAGCACGCACTCAACATCAACCCCGACGCAAGGCCAGTCAAGCAAACAATCCGGCGACTATCTGAGCCATGAGCGCAGGCAGTTGGAATGGAGATCAACAGACTCCTCGAGGCCAAGTTCATACGCGAGATCAAGAAAAGCACTTGGCTCGCCAACACGGTGCTAGTACCAAAAAAGGACACGGATATCCTGCGGATGTGCGTGGACTTCACCTCTCTGAACAAGCACTGCCCAAAGGATCACTTCCCGTTGCCACAGATCAACCAGATCATCGACTCCACCGCGGGATGCGAGCGCCTCTGCTTCCTCGACGCCTACTCAGGCTATAATCAAATTCGAATGAAGGAGGAAGATCAAGAGAAAACAGCGTTTACAATGCCCTTTGGTGTGTTCTGCTACAACACAATGCCCTTCGGGCTAAAGAACGCGGGAGCTACCTACCAACGGTGCATACAGGCTTGCCTCAAAGAATAGCTAGGTCGCAACATTCAAGTCTATGTGACGACATAGTAATCAAGACCAAGGAGGAAGCCTCTTTAATCGACGATTTGCGCGAAACCTTCACCAACCTCGACCGCTACCGGATCAAGCTCAATCCGGACAAATGCACCTTCGGCGTACCATCTGGGCAGCTACTCGGGTATCTCATCTCCGCGAGGGGAATCAAGGCAACCCCGAAGAAGATAAAAGCCATACTGGCCATGGAGAAGCCGAAAAACATAAGGGGCGTCCAGCAACTGGCCGGACGAATCGCGGCCCTCAGTCGATTCATCAGTCGAATGGGCGAAAAGGCGCTGCCCTTCTACCAGCTCCTCCGCAAAACTGAAATATTCGAGTGGACCATTGAAGCGTAAGAAGCATTCGAAGACCTCAAGCGCCTGTTATCCACTTTGTCAGTGCTAGTGACCCCACGAGAAAGGGAACCACTGTTGCTGTACATCTCCACCACCAACCAGGTGGTTAGCACAGTGCTCGTCGTCGAGCGAGCTGAGGAAAACAAGGTCCACGGCGTACAACGCCTAGTATACTACCTCAGCGAGGTCCTCACGCCAACAAAACAGCGGTACCCGCACTACCAGAAGCTGGCGTACGGCGTCTTTATGACCGCCCAGCGACTATGCCACTACTTCCAGGAACACCCAATCGTGGTGGTCAATGACGCCCCGTTGGGACATATCCTCAATAACCCCGACGCCACGGGGCGAGTCGCACTTTGGGGAATAGAACTGTCTCCACTAGACATCATATACGAAAAGTGCGACGCAATCAAGTCGCAAGTTCTCCCTGACTTCCTCGTGCACTGGATGGAGAACCAGCTCCCGGACAAGCCAGATATGTCCTACCTCTGGACAATGCACTTTGATGCATCCAAGCGGAAAGACGGAGCAGGCGCAGGTGTCATACTGACATCACCTCAAGGGGACAAGCTAAAGTATATCCTGCGAATGCAGTTCATAGCCTCCAACAACGAGGCTGAATACGAGGCCCTGTTGCATAGGATAAGGATGACAAAAGCCTGCGGCGCTAAGAGGCTCATCATATACGGCGACTCCAAGCTGGTCGTCAACCAAATGATGCATGAGTGCGACGCACTGAACGACAACATGATCGCGTACCGTGATCTCTACAACACACTCGAAGGAGACTTTGATGGTTGCGAGCTGCGGCACGTAGGTCGCGAAAGCAACAAAGAGGCATACGTGCTCGCCAACATAGGCTCTACCTGCGCCCCCATACCACCTGGGGTATTTCTCGAGCGCATCTGCGAACGCTCCATCAAGCCAAAGGCCGCAGAGAAGAAAACAAGCGCAGCTATGGACTTGGGGGCTACGCCACCCAATGAGCCAATGGCACTCAATGACTTGGAGTTGGACACAGGACTCGAGGGACCAATGAGCGTCATGATGATTGAACAATCCTGGACGTAGCCATACATCACGTACCTCCTCAGCAAGAGGTTACCGGACGATCCGACAGATGCACGGCACATCACGCGGCGATCCAAGGCATTCGTTGTTATCAACGGCGAACTGTATAAACGCAGCATCACAAGAGTACTCCAACGATGCGTCTCGATGGCCGATGGAAAAGCAGTTCTCCTAGAGAGCCATGAAGGGACCTGCGGGCACCACGCCGGTAGTCGCGCCCTCGTTGCCAAAGCTCTATGAGCTGGATTCTACTGGCCTACGACCATGCGCGACGCTAAGGACATAGTCCAAAAATGCAATGCTTGCCAGCGATTCGTGGACAATCCACACGCACCAGGTGTAGAGCTACGGCTAATCCCATTGGCCTGGCCCTTTGCGCAATGGGGGCTCGACATGGTCGGCAAACTTCCAAGGTCCTCACGAGGAGGCTACGTCTACCTCTTGCTCGCAGTCGACAAATTCACCAAGTGGATCAAGGCCATGCCGGTGACCAACCAATCAGGGCACAGTGCAGTCAAGTTCTTCGAGTCCATCGTCCACCGCTTCGGAGTGCCGCACAACATCATCACCGACAACGGTACGAACTTCACATCCAAGGAGTTCCAAGAATTCTGCGAGAACCTGGGGATCAACATCAGCTATGCCTCAGTAGCGCATCCACAGACCAACGGTCAGGTGGAAAAAGCAAATGAGCTCGTCTGCAGCGGCATCAAGAAGCGACTCCTCCGGCCACTCGAACAAGCCGCGGGTTGCTGGCCGGACGAACTACAATCCGTACTCTAGAGCCTACGTACAAGTCCAAATAGCGCCACGGGCTACACGCCATTCTTTATGGTGCACGGAGCAGAGGCAGTGCTACCCGCCGAGGTACGGTACAAGGCGCCGCACGTGGTCGCTTACAGCGAACAAGAGTCATCCCTCGCACTCGAAGACTCCGTCGACCTCCTTGACGAAGCAAGGGTAATCGCCGCGGAAAGATCAACGATCTACCAGCAGAACCTGCGCAACTACCACAGTAGAAGGCTTCGCCCCAGATCCTTCGTCGAAGGCGACCTGGTCCTGTGACTGAAGCAGTAGGGGCATCTCAAGTTCGAGTCCCCCTGGGAAGGACCGTACGTGATTATAGAAGTAATCCCAGGTGGCGCCTATCGCCTCAAAGATTTGGAGACAGGATTCGCATACTCCAACCCCTAGAACGTCGCACAACTGCGATGCTTCTACCCCTAGTCGTTTTACTTTTACATTGCAAATAAGGCTACTCAGCCACACAGTGTACCTCGCACTGTTCTTCGAATAAATAAAAGCTAAGTGCCCCAAAACTCGGTGTTCTCCTTTACTTTTTCGATTTATCTACTCAGGGGCTGCGCCACCCTATACACATCTGCTCTTCGAACCAAAACATGATATCCTGAGTAGCTGGTACATCAATCGAAACCCTTAAACACAACCTCAACCCAGCTGCAACGCACCTGATAGGTTGACAAGGGACTAAGATAAAACATGGCCAAGCTAACGAAAAGGACTCGCATAGTGCAACGCACTTCATGCTAACAAAGCTCTTTATGAACATTCGACAATAAATTATTTACAAGATCTATATGAACTTTACAACACAAGTACACTTATGTGCAGGATACAAACTAGGCTATTACTGCAGCAGGAGAATGTTGGTTTGTTCCTCAAAGAAGTCGACGATCTCTTCTGCTGGGCGATCCACCGCCTGGTAGTGTGGCACCATATTCCAGGCAGAACCTGCTGGTGGTGCAGGCGGCGCAGACGCAATTGCCGCAACATCTACGTCAGGATTGTGCAATCGCACCATTGACAGAGCAGCCTTGGCACCGGCCACCAACTGTTGCCTCACGCATTCATGGACAGATCTTGAAACTTGGCAAGAAGGGCCAGCAAGCTTGATGGAGTATCATCCAGCGGGAACATCGCCCGATAAATGTTCTTCAAGCATGACTGCGACTTCTTCAGAAAGAGCAGCACTCGCGACGCACGATCCTGCAGGGTCGCCAGCGCAGTCGCACGATCATGATCCACCTAGAAGTATCCACTCTCTTGAAGTTGCTCCTGTGTGAGATCATGCAAGCGAATGGCAATTCTATCCTTCTCCTCCTACGGATGACGCGTGCTGACAACTACACGAAGCAGCAACAGCAGCATGAGTACAACGTACCACTGCAAGTGACTTCAAGGAAAAGATGAGAACAAGCAAACTAACATTTCAATTGGTCGCCCAGCTGCGTCACCTCGCCAAGCAGATACTGCTCTCGGGCGGCGGCTTTCTCCGCCTTCGACTTCCACACATACGCGTTTCCACGGAGCACGGGCAACTCACGCTCCAGCTGCTTCACGCGGTCACACAGTCGCGAAAGCAATGACAGCTCATCTACCCTGGAGCGTGGCGGTGCCACGGTATCATCAAGAATCGGCGAGGCCTGAGTTTACCTCAAAGGATCACTTGATGTACCCTACCACAAGTCAAGATAGAAGAAAATAAGATGACCAAATCAACACAAAGACAAAAGGATCAGACGCATTCAAGACTAGCAAAAGTATCAGCAAATACACTCGCCAGCAAGCATGTTCTTAAACAAAAGGACATAAACTAATTAACTATTACAAAGCTAACTAAGGAGCAACTGGCTTCTTCGACTTTGACGACTTCGGGGGCTTCATCAAGTCCGTGGCAGTGTCAGACGCCACTGACTTTCCGTCGACCCCTGATGTTGAAGCTTTCGCCGCCTTCTTGGCATGTTGAAGCTCCTCAGAGTACTTCGCAACAGTATTTATCAACTGATGTCCATATTTTCCACAGGCAGTCGCGAAGGGAGCGAAGACTACCTGCTGGCCGTCCGCGCTAATAGGCATCGCCTTCGACACCGCGGCAGGATCGATCTCGACTCCATGGGCCTGTACCATGGCAAGCGACATGGACGCGCCGGCCGCACGGAGTGAGTTCTTGAAACTAGAAGGCACACCTCCAGCGAGTGACTCCACCAGCTCGTCGATATTCTCGACTAGCTCCGCCTTGGGCATCAGCTCCTCCCGAAGGCGACTAAGCACGCTTTTAGCCTTGGAGAGCGTGTCCTGCACGGCGGTGCTGCGGTCTTCGACTGCTGACAGCGCACCCGCCAGAGCGTCATCACGGCGAAGGGCCTGCAGGTCGAAGCTCAAATCGCCAGCATCTGTACGTAAATCCACACATGGACAAAAACATCAGCGCCAACGGCAAAAGCATCGAAGCAGAGAAGGGTAACAATATACACAAGCAAAGTACCTGAGAGGGCCTTGGCGATTGAGAACAGTTGTTCTTCGAACAACTTCTCCCTGGCTGCGAAGGAGGCACACAAATCCTCTTCATGCTTCCGTGCCTCGTCACGTGTGATTGCCTCGTCGCGACCCTTCACAGCCGCGGCAAGTGTCTTCTCCAAGGTGGCGGCATCACACAATAGGGCATTATGTTCAGCTACACGACAAACAAAAGTTGATTATCAGTCGACTATGTCAAAAGGAGAAGACGAAGAAGAATAAGTGTAGAACACTCACTTTCAACCACGCGGTGACGCATCTCCAGCATTGCATGCTGGCGGCCCATCGCCATCACTTGTTCTGCCAAGTGCGCGGCTTCCTTCACAAGGAGCTATCGTACAACAAGGAACCGTCAGAGGCAATATATAACATCGACCGCAACACTACAAAGGAGAAAAAACTACACTTACATGGTCCTCCAGTGACTCCGAAGATGTTTGCTATACCTTCATCCGAGCAACCATTCGATGCTCCCCTGCATGAGGAGAACTGGAAGAGTTGTGCCCGGAGTGGGCCGCCAATGGAGGGGAAGGAGCGCTCTCGACCTCTTTCTTGGCCCTCGAGGTCATGACTCCTGATTCCTTCAAATATTGGACGTCGCCAGAAGATGACGACGCCTCTTGACTGCAAGGCAAAAACCGTATCAACAAATGGCAAACCCAGAGACAAGCCAACAAGGGCAAAACATAAAAGGACAATTAAGCTAGAAAACTTACTAGTCAAACTTGTCAAAATCAAATGTGGCATCCACCGACTCCGACGAAGACTCCTTGGGAAATCGCATCTTCTTGCGAGAAGATGGTGCCACATCACTCACAGGAACGGCAGGAATTGGCGACTCCGCACCAACGCCCGTACCTTCCGAAGTGGAAGGAGACAACGCATCGGAATCCTCGATGCGCGAACGCTTGCGAGTATCCGGACTATCGGACTCGGGGGCTTCCTCCTCCACATCAGAAGGGACAGTCGACTCTGACTCATCCTCCTCCAAAGCTTCACGAGGAATAATCCCCTCAGGAAGAGGGGGCATACAAGGCGACACCGCCCAATCCTACATGCAGACAACGAAATTCAGCAAAAAGAAAGTAAGCAACAGAAAAGCAATCGACAAATTCAGCTACTGCGTAGCATAACTATACCTCAGGAGGAGGGTTCGAAACATCAAATGGAGGAACACCTGGCTCACTGGGGAGCACATCCTTGACAGTGTACTTGGTGACCAGTCGAACCCTCTTGTCCACCTCACTCACGGACATGCCATCGGCAGACACGCGAGTGGCATCATCAGCGCCAGTCCACGAAAACATGGGGTGGACTCTGGCTTGCAGGGGCTGGAAGCGACGGCGCAGCCAAGTACGGATGAGAGCGCAGCCTCCCTCCTCTTTTCCTATGCGACTCTCGAGGTCACAGACGCGCCTGTACAGCACATCTGTCTCCGCGGACTCGCCAGGCATGACTACGTTCTTCCAGGAACGCATCCTCCTACATGGCGTCGTGGGATCGAAGGGCGCGAGTCCAAACAGCTCACCGCTCGCCTTCTCATCGCGAATGTAGAACCATTTGTCCCTCCACCCCTGGACGGACGCCATGAGCTTGATGTCGAAGTAGGTGGCAGATGGATCGACGTGGATTCCGCAACCACCTACATCATAGACTAAAGAGCCAGATGCAGACTGACGCTTCAGCTTGAAGAGGCGCTTGAAGAGACCGAAGTGCGGCTCGATTCCGAGCCAACACTCGTAGAGAGTAATGAAGCAAGAGATATGGAGGATCGAATTTGGGGACAGTTGATGGAGCTGGAGCCTGTAGAAACAAAGAAGACCCCTAAAAAAGGGGTGAAGAGGCAAAGAGAGACCGCGAATGATGAATGCTAAAAACATCAGCGCGACGAGCAAGAATTGTCTCACCGCTGGGGACGCGCGTGTCCGCGACTACGGCGGACAGTACTCCGTCTTGGCGAAGAAGACGGAGATCAGACGCCTTGATGATGGAAGGGCGCCACACACCATTTGTGACGCAGGTGCCTGCGACCTTCTTCTTCCCGCCGCCGGCGGTGCTGGTGCCCGCAGCGACAGAGCCGCCCTTCTTCTTCGCCACGGCAACGGTGGCCGTGGAATCAGCAGCAGCGCCTCCCTTCTTCTTCCCCATTGCGCTTCGGCGATGCGAGCGAAGAAAGTAGCTTGGAAACGCGCGGAGCTGGTCCAGCGTCGTGGAGGAAACGAGCGCAGAGAAAAGCAGAGGAGCAATGGCAATGGCGATGGCAGCAAGGATGAATGAGAAAAGATGGGAAAATTACCGTCGCAGCGCCGCTACTTAACCCCTGGAAGATGCAATCCAACGGCTCAGAAAAACCCTACTGGACGCGTGGCACACATCGTGCTGGACACGTGGAGGAGTGGAAGCGCGAACCGTCCCTCCACTACTCCCATTACGCGCGGAAATTGAGGAGACGCAGTTAAAATAAAGATTACGCACGCCCAGTCAAATCAAAGTCAGAAAGTGGGACCCACTGCTCGTCACGTCCCGTCAAATTCGCTCACGCGGGCAACTGAGGTCATAAAAGCGTCAGCACTGACGTCATCAAAGCTACGCAACGGAAAACTTCGACTACTTTAGTCCTTGCTTGAGTCTTCGACTCCACCAAGCACTCGGGGGCTACTCCCATAGGGAGCGCTGGTCGCGCACCCTATGATTTTTTCTCTTATTTTTGCAGGAACATGGACAATAAAAAGCAAACCCAACCACTCGAAATACGGTTTGACTATGGACATGGGTTACTCCCATAGGCAGCGCCGGAAACAAATTCGACTGAAACAAGCAAGCAAAAGACGACAGCAGTCGCAAAAGTTCTTTAGTCCCTGCCTGAGTCTTCGACTCAACCAGGCACTCGGGGTCTACTCCCATAGGGAGCGCTGGTCGCGCACCCTATGATTATTTATATAAAAAAACTGTGTGTTGATAACATCCACACTCGAAACTCATGGCGACACCGCCTCATATTTTTTCCCTACAAAGAGACTGCGTCTCCTGGGTCACCCAAATTGTCTCCGCGATGATAAAATTCGGATGCCACGCTTAGAGCGTGAAGGTAAGACCTGAATAAGGCCTGGCAACACATTTGCTGCGCACTACCATAAACATATCCGTGCCTACAGGTACGATGAATATGCCTTGACGGACGCATCGAGTGCTCACACCCATATAACTGGAATTTGACTCCTGTAAGACCTCCGCGGCTTGAGTCGAATTACACCAGCACTTTTCCGGATTTGAGTCCGGGGACTCGAGTTCGAGTAGATTGCGTTGTTTCACCCTAAGGTGGTTAACTGATACCGATACTTCGGTTATATCAGGCATGTACATCAACAATCCCTATGACATAAATAAAGCAGTCGAAATATACTCGTTAAGGCACTCGAAAGACTTCAAAAAGTCCCCAGTTGAATCTGCGATTCCAATGGACACTCGGGGGCTACTGACATGGGTATACCCTACAAGTACTCGAGTTTGATATATACGGTCTAAATACGTACAGGCCCACGGTGTCGCCAAGGCCCAAACAAAGGACTCGAGTAACCTGCGGACTCTCGATTGCTTGAAGGACAAGAAGAAGTTAAAGATAGAAAGCTTGATGGGGAAAACCCTAACTTGTAACCGACTCGACCTGCTACCCGGGACCTAGCCTATCTATATAAAGGCTAGGAGGGGGCGGCGAGGAGGACACACGCAACCCTCGCCAGATTGCATCTGCGCACCATTGTAACCTTCGGTTCCTTCGATAATTCCACGAGCAGACAAGCAGGAGTAGGGACCTCTACGAGGCCTGAACCTGGGTAAATCTTTGTCCCTTGTGTGCTTGTTTGCTAGCCGATAGATGTCTCTAGCGCTCCCTCCTTCTCCAAAACCCAAGTCCATAACAATGGGCATTGATGAGTTAAACCCTTGTCACTTTCTTTCGTTGAGTTTCCTCTGCATCCTAAGTAGGTCTCTCTTCTTGTGATGAAGCAGATACTGGTATGCTAATAGATCCTCATGTGAAGCATCCGCTATCATCGGAATTGCTCCCGAAATTGCTTCCCTTGCTTTTTGCCATGCCGATGCTGGTAGCCGAAGAGTTTGCCTCTCTCATTCGTGCGGTCCTCCACCTCTTCCTTGGACTATGCGGTTATCTGCCGTCTCTCCTCCGTTTCTGTGGTCCCCTTCATTGTCGTGGTTTCCTGCATTGTCATTCGATAAAGTATCATTGGGGTTGAGGATAGGATTACCGTTAGAGTTGCGTGGTGTTGAGGTATCCCCGTTGATCATGCACAGTTGGTGGTGTGTTATGCGTGGGATGATGACATTATCTTCCGCTTCAAAGGATGTACTGCTAATATTTTGAGATTGTAGTTCTAGATAGATCATCGCCATCCTTTTTTCGAAGTCGACATTTTCACTGATTTCTTCAGGTTCCAAATTTGTCGGGCTTGCTTCCCTTGGTGGGGTTAGCTGTGGATCTGATCTGAAGGAGAGATTGTCGTAAAGACCATCAAGGTCCCCCAGATCCATCTCGATTTTCTCGCTTTCTTCGCCTGCTTCGATCTGTGTTGTGACGTCCATGGAGGATCCGACGGAAGATACTAGTACCGCCGTAGGCGTAGTTTTTTCCACTGACGGTTCTGATGTGATCAGGACCGAAGGGTGCGATTCTTGCGGGTCCTCTACTTGGAAGTGGAAGCTTCCGATGATTAGATCGGATCCACCGTTGAAATTGGCGGGTACCAATACAGGGGTGGGCAGACGTGGACCTTCTTTTGTCGGGTTGATGTTTGGTGGAGAGCAGTCTGCCGAATCCATGGTTCCAGCGTTCAGGTTTCCCACAGACGGCACCAATTGACAAGGGGTAACCTCGGCAATGTCCATGGTGAAGGACTTTGGGTTTCGCGGAAAATAGAACGCTGGGGATTTCGTCGGATGTCAGGAAAACAATGGAGTCAAAGTCGCCTGATTATTGAGTAATCGCACTATTACAAGTTGCCTGGGAGATTTTCTGGTACCCTTGCTTGGGCTTATCCCATCCTATATATAATAGGTCAGGTCTTAAAGCTGTATGCAGATAGGTTTTACATACGTGTGATTACAATACCAACACATTGTCGGTTCAGAGACTCTTTCCTAATACAATCAAAGTCTTTGTCGGTTCCTTCCTTAGGCTATCATCTGAAATCTTCATGGGCCGTAAGCCTTCTACCCAGTATAGGGCAGCAAATCATAAGCATCTGAGTAATCATACCTATGTCAGCTGCTATTATTAATTGTAACTTAATGCCAAATTTGGGCGCTCTTCTTGTGTTTTATCTTAAGCATCAAGCTCTTCAATCTCGAGGACCCATATGCGGCGGGGGAGTTGTGACCGTTCTTGCACGCGCACTTCACATCAACCTAGGTAACATCCACCCGTTGACAGGAAGTCACTGTCTCGGTCTCCCTACTCTAAGAGCATGTGGTATGGTTTCTAAAACTCATGGTAGATACGTCCTTAATATACCTAGAGTGAATCACATGATCCCGGCTCCTTTGCCTAATGGTCTATTCTCTATCGAGGATAGACGTTTGCATTTTGACACGCAAGTTGAGGCTAATCTACCCCACCAAGAAATACCCATGGGAGGAGAAGGAGAAGATGAAGAAGTAGAACAAGTAGGACCCGAATAAGATGAGAAGTCTCCAAACTACTACACCACCTATGAAGACATATATGCACTTGAAGGAAATATTCAAAACATGAACAACCTCTCCATCAACCTTCGAGATGCCACTGCAAGCCTCGCCACCCAGTTCCATGATTGGAGCAGCCAATGGAACATGGGAAACTATCCACTGCCACCACAATGAGCAACAAAAGGGCTTGCAAAAGCCTAAGCTTGGGGATGTGTTCCCCTAGAAAATTTATTTGTGTAATAACGAGGTTGTTCTCCAGCTCTTTGGGAGCTTTGAAACACTCATGTTGGCTTGTTCCAACACTTTGCTTTTTAGTTTGTTTTCGTTTTTAGTTTGCTTTTGTTTTCATTTGCTTTTCTTTTCTTAAAACCCTTGCTTGGTCGCAAGTTCTTTTCTATTCTTTAGTCCCTATCCTAAAAAAATACAAAAAGATTTTTTCATTCTTTGTTTTTTGTAAATGTGGATTCACACTTTGCCTCTTTCCTTTAATATTATTATGAGAATAATCGTGTTTGAGTTTTGAAGGAACATATCCTTATAAGGAAGAGGATCATGAAATTACTTATGAGAGATATGTCCTATGTCTTCCACTTTTGAAGTTTGAGTTGTTTATCTTAGTTGGTTGATTTGCTAAGATGCCATGCTTATGGGAGTAATTTAATATGGATAGAGTAAAGATTTTTATTAGTATGATGATTAGTTGTTGAAGCTCTTGCTCTAGTTCCTTTAGCTAACCAAGTCTTGCCTTGGAAATAATATTGCCAAACAAGTACAATAAAAAAGTCTAAAATTTATGACTTGTATGATGAATGATTGTCTTGAGAGTATACCCTTGAAGATACTTAACCCCATAGATATGTTTATAATCTTGACAACACTCATGAAAGGAGTTGTTTGATTGAAATAAAGTCAAGTGGTAATTGTGGTGCATGCCAAAGCTAACCTTGTGGATCAAACTGCGGTACTAGCTCAAAAAAAGGGGAGAAGAGAGACAATTTTGTTTTATGTCTCTAATGCACACATTTGGGATGCCAACAAGTCTGCTAGCTTTTGAACGATCTATGGTATAACCCCATATTTCGGCTATGAGTTGATAATATGAGTGGCATACGTGTCAATATATGGGCAAATGATTGGTACTCACAAAGGTTGTGCAAACACTTGCAGAAGAAACAGCCAGAAATCCTTTAAAGAATAAAAGGAAAAGATATCTATGAGGATCCACATAACAAGTCCTTGGCATGGTCTCATTACTACTCTATGAATTTTTCTTGAAAAATGATTGGATTAGAAGTGTTGTTGATAGACTTGATTTATTGATGTGGGTGTAAATAAAACATTTCATTGTTATACTACTTAGGACATGAAACTCTCTTACTCAATTATGCTATTTAAACATCCGAGTGTTCCTTGGCAAGGTGAGAGTTAACTAGAAGAATTGGATTGATTGCTACACTTCTATTTATTTATACTTATATTAAACTTTACTTTGATTGTCTTGACTTGTATAGTACTCTTGTCATCTCTCCAACTTTGATAAGCCTCAAAAATGAATGAAGTGCTGAGTGCATATGACTACCAACTGTAAGTGAATTCTTGTTCTTATTGTTTCAATTTTAAACGCTGAATTCCTTATATTTCTTTTGTTTCTTCTTGCTCGAGGGTGATCAAGGTTTGAGCTTTGGGGAAGTTGATGGATCCAAAATTAGCCATCTTCCACCATGTTTAAACATTGTTTTTGGTCAAGAAAATGACAAGAAACTCCCAATCCTTGCCACTAGTGACTAATAATTGCAAAAATATGCAAAACCTTTTTTTGAATTGTGTTATGCAGGAAATCACGCTTTTCATGCGAAATCATGAGTCATAATGAAGGTTTTTGAGGAAGTCCACATGGCCAAGTCATTGGAGAGTCATTCCTAGGAGTCAGCAAGCTTAACGACCACTGGTACGGGCAGAGCCGCCCATACCGTCCGCCCATACCAGGTGGCGTTGGCTTTGTCTCATCAAACCCTATGACTTTCGTGAAAACGCCTATATATTTTGAGGCTCCAGCCGCCGGCCAGAGAGTTGCCATTCTCAGATTACATCACAACACCACCAAAGGAGATCCACGCCATTATTCATCCATTATTCATCACTTCCATCATCCATCCCCTCCATTAGCCATAGCCATTGCTTTGTACTTTAGATCTCCTTGTGATTTGGTGACCACTGTAAGAATATTTGATTTCAATCTAAGTGTTTGTACGATGTTTTCTATCTTTGATCTATTTGTTATGAGTGAGTAGTCCTCACAGGCTACGGGTTGGGGATAAATCTCACAGCAATTATATGCATCTAATTCATGGGAGTATTGTATTTTGTTTGCGATTGAGATTTGTATCTTTTGTTTCTTTGTCTCTTGTCTCGATCTGTGGACTTGTAGGTACCCAAGATTTCATAGATTGATAAAGGCTTGAGGTGAGATACTTCGATCTCATAGGAACCCAGTGATAGAAAGGGTAGTACGGTCTTCACTTAGCGACCCATTCGGGATCACAACAACATCACCACTTAAAGCTTTGATCTATGTTTTACACTTAATAATTGTTTGTAGCATGTTGCTTTGGTGTGCACTCAGTTGGGTTAAAAGACTATTGCTATGTCTGCTGCATCAAGGGGGCTCTAATATATTAGGATGTGTTTCCCACAAGAGATTATCTCCGTTCAAACATTACACATGACTATGCTTATTATTATCTTTTATCCCATATGATGTGTAGCTGTAGGTGGATCTTCAACCCATTATAAAGTAAACTAGATTGGTCTGGTAAACTAAGGTAAAACAAACAAACAAAGAGTAGACATGTCCTTTTTATTTCCTTTTAGCATTGCTTTCCAATGTTCGATTAAACCTAGGTCTTCTAGGGAAAAAGCTATTATAGTACATCCATGAATCCGGATCGAAGGTATCAGGCATACCCAAGATTATGGTTTTTACCATCCTTGAATTTCTCTTGGTGTGGTGTTCCTCTATTCCCTATTAAAAAAACTTGAACACAAAACGTTTTCTCCCATCTCTTTTCTGAGAGGTGACATTAGTGGTACAAGAATATAATAGTTGCTGCATATATTTCAAAGAAAAAATTATTTATAATTTTTTCAACAAGCATATAATGTTACTACATATCCCTAGCATATAATATGACTCATACAAATCATCTTAGTGGTTAAAACAAAACATGATAGAATCTGTCCAGATTTTCAGCAACAACAAAACGAATTGTTTTTGTCCACTTAGACATGTCGGGATTTTTACCGATTTTTTTGCATACCTAGGATGAAAACTTTTAAATTCTGTATGAATTTGAGCGCAATCGGAGTTACATAAAAAATCATAAAATTCACGCACTAAAAATTGTTCTACAGAAATCTGCTACTCCATATGTTTAGCAACTTTTAAAACATCCAAAAAAGGTTCTGCTTGGTAATTTATTTAAAATTACAGAAAGAAAATCAAAAAAACTCTCTTTATACAACAAGAGTTCAAAACAGAAATCCAAAAATAAAAATAAACATTGTTTCCCGCAAAGCGCTTTCTTTATAGACATATAACTAGGCTTTACTTACTTGGTTTAGGTGATGTGGAACTCATGGGATGGCTTATGCTTCTTAGGTACCTACTTCTTTCTTGGAAAGTGTTCCATACACTTCTTGTGAGGAAATTGAAACTTCACATTTCCTTCTTTTGTATCAATGACTGCACATGTGGTTCTCAAGAAAGGTCTACCAAGTATTATAGGACTTGAGGTATTGCTCCCCATATCCATGACAATAAAATCAACAAGTACAAATATCATATGTAATTCAACCATAATATCTTGAACTTTTCCTAAAGCATGTTTAGTTGAATCATCAGCAACTAAAAGATCTATTGAGCATGTTTTCATAGGTTTCAAATCAAGTAAGTCATATAGATCTTTAGATAAAACTTTTGTAACAAATTAATGAGTTGATGCAAGCTACATTTATCAAGATCAAGTAGATGTTCTTTTGTTTCACTTAACATTTTAACTTCTTCTACTTGTTTATCATTTGTTTGTTCTTTTTCATTTTCAATCATAGTAGTTTTTTTATCATCTTTTAATGGTTCTTCTACCACTTGGATATTGAGTTGTGATACTAGTGGTCCAAGAAAATGAGTATAATTCATTAACTCATTATAAGTTTCTTCCAAATATGGTGTACTAGTTGTGATAGTAATAGAGTTCATACCTATGGTTGGTGGTCCTTGTAGTTTTCCTACTGACGAGGGTTTAACTCCTCAATACCCATTGTTATGGACTTGGGTTTTGGAGAAGGAGGGAGCGCTGGAAGCATCAATCGGCTAGCAAACAAGCACACAGGGGACTCGAAGATTTACCCAGGTTTAGGCCTCATAGAGGTCCCTACTCCTGCTTGTCTGCTTGTGGAATTAACAGAGGAATCGAAGATTAAAATGGTGCGCAGATACAATCTAGCGAGGGTTGTGAAAACTAGGGTTGCGTGTGTCCTCCTCACCGCCCCTCCTAGCCTTTATATAGATAGGCTAGGTCTCAGGTAGCAGGTCGAGTCGGTTATAGGTTAGGGTTTTCCCTTTGAACTTTCTATCTTTAGCTTCTTCTTGTTCTGCAAGCAATGAGAGTCCGTAGGTTACTCGATGTAACACGCCGTCCACTGCTGGGCCCGAGGGGTGTCAATCTTGGTAGCTTAATAGGATATCTAGACTGGCCCCACAGACCAACACTAGTCTTTTCTGTGCACTTTGTCCTCACTCGTGCGCACCCGGTTACCCACTTCCCGGTCGGTCACCCATCCTAGAATTGCTCTAGGCCAAGCACGCTTAACCTTAGAGTTCTTTTCGAATGAGCTTCCGGAAAAGAAGTTGCAACTTGTTGATATGGGTATCCTATCAATCCTATTAAGCCATGTGCCTGGATCTCACATACACCCACCCTTTAGAATATCGATGCCCTCATCGATCAAGCACACCCCAGGAACGTTCCCTCTTGGCACGCGTTTGTGCGTCTAGTGCCGGCACATGTGCCATGCCGTGTCCACTCCGGGCCACACGCCCATGCTCCACATGTCCCGCCACTAACCCGCACACACCCGTGTAATCGCTAGGGTCGGCTGTGATACCACTTGTAACACCCCGTCCACTGCTGGGCCCGGGGGGTGTCACTCCTGGTAGCTTAATAGGATATCTAGACTGGCCCCATAGACCAACACTAGTCTTTTCTGCGCACTTTGTCCTCACTCGTGCGCACCCGGTTACCCACTTCCCGGTCGGTCACCCATCCTAGAATTGCTCTAGGCCAAGCACGCTTAACCTTAGAGTTCTTTTCGAATGAGCTTCCGGAAAAGAAGTTGCAACTTGTTGATATGGGTATCCTATCAATCCTATTAAGCCATGTGCCTGGATCTCACACTCGAGTTCTCGATTTGGGCCTTGACGATGCCGTGGGCCTCCGCTGTATTCAGGCCGTATATACCAAGCTCGAGTACCTGTAGGGTGTACCCATGTCAGTAGCCCCCGAGTGTCCAGTGGAATCGCAGATTCGACTGGGGACTTTATGAAGCCTTTCGACTGGTATGTTTGTGTCATAGGGATTGTTGATGTGCATGCCTGATTTAACCGATGTATCGGTATCAGCTAACTACCTTAGGGTAAAACAACGCAATCTACTCGAACTCGAGTCCTCGGACTCGAATTCGGAAAAGTGCTGGCGTAATTCGACTCAAGCTGCGGAGGTCTTACAGGAGTCGAATTCCAGTTTATGGGTGTGAGCACTCGACGCGTCCGTCAAGGCATGTTCATCGTACATGTAGGCACGGATACATTTCTGGTAGTGCGCAGCAGATGCGTTGTCAGGCCTTATTCAGGTCTTATCTTTACGCTGCAAGCGCGGCATCCGAAATTTGTCATCACGGAGATGATTCGGGTGACCTAGGAGACGCAATCTCTTTGTAGGGAAAAATCATGAGGCGGTGTCGCCATAAACTTCGAGTGTGAATGTTATCGACACAGTATGATGTACAAATAATCATAGGGTGCGTGACCAGCGCTCCCTATGGGAGTAGCCCCCAAGTGCCTGGTTCAGTCGAAGACTCGGGTAGGGACTAAAGAACTTCCGCGACTGCTATCGTCTTTTGCTTGCTTGTTTCAGTCGAATTTTATTTCGGCGCTCCCTATGGGAGTAACCCATGTCCATAATCGAATCGCGGATTCGAGTGATTGTGTATGCTTGAGTGTCCATATACCTATAGAAGAGAGAAAAAGAAAAATCGTAGGGTGCGCGACAGCGCTCCCTATGGGAGTAGCCCCCCGAGTGCTTGGTGGAGTCGAAGACTCGAGCAAGGACTCAAGTAGTCGAAGTCTTTTGCTACTCAATTTTGATGACATCAATGCTGACAATGTGATGATCTCATTTGCCTCCGTGAGCGGTTTTGACGGGACGTGACGAGCGGTGGGTCCCATTTTCTGACCCTGACTTGACCGAGCGTGCGTAATCTTTGTTTTAACTGTGCCTCCTCGATTTCCACGCGTAATGGGTGTAGTGGGGGACGGTTCGCGCTTCGGGTCCTCCACGTGTCGATCACAATGAACGCCACGCGTCTGATAGGGTTTTTGCTGGCCGTTGAATTACATCTTCCAGGGGGTTAAGTAGCAGTGCTGCAATGGTAATTTTCCCATCTGCTCTTTTTCTCTGCCTTTGCCTCCGTCGCCATTGCTGATTTTCCTCTGCTTCCTAGAGTTCATCTTTCTCGCGGCACTGGACCAGCTCCGCGTATTTCCTAGTTACTTCCTCCGGTCGCATCGCCACTGTAGGATGGGGAAGAAGAAGGGAGGTGCCGCGGCTGAATCCGCCACCGCCATTGTTGCTGCCAAGAAGAAGGGTAGCTCCGCCGCTGCGGGCACCAGCGCCGCCGTCGCCGGGAAGAAGAAGGGCGTGGGCACTCGTGTCACCAATGGCACGTGGCGCGCGTCCATTATCAAGTATTTTGAGCTCCGTCTCCTGCGCCAAAATGGAGTTCTATCTTCTGCAGTCGTTGACGCGCGTGTCCCCGGTGGTGAGGTAATCCCTTCTCCTCCTGCCGGTTTTCGGGTGATGTTCCTAGCGTTCATCATCCATGGTCTCTTGCTGCCCCTGCATCCTTTCTTCAGGGTCCTTCTTTGCTTCTATGGGCTCCAGCTGCACCACCTATCCCCCAACTCCATCCTCCATGTAGCTTGCTACATTACTCTTTGCGAGTGCTGGCTCGGAATCAAGCCACACTTTGGTCTCTTCAAACGTCTCTTCAAGCTGAAGCGCCAGTCGGCGTCTAGCTCCGTAGTCTATGATTTAGGCGGCTACGGTATCCACGTCGATTCCTCCATCACGTACTTCGACATCAATCTCATGGCGTCCGTCCAAGGGTGGAGGGACAAGTGGTTCTACATCCGTGACCAGAAGGCCAATGGAGACCACTTCGGACTCGCGCCCTTCGATCCCGCGACGTCGTGCAAGAGGAGGCGCTCCTGGAAGAACATAGTGATGCCCGACAAATCCACGGAGACAGATGTGCTGTACGAGCGTGTCTACGACCTCGAGAGTCGCATGGGTAAAGAAGAGGGATGATGCGCCCTCATTCGCACGTGGCTGTGAAGGGAATATGCCCGAGAGGCAATAATAAAGTGGTTATTATCTTATTCCTTGTTTATGATAAATGTTTATTTTGCATGTTATAATTGTATGAACTGGAAACGTTAATACATGTGTGTTTAATAAACAAAGTACAAAGTTCCTAGTAATGCCTCTCATATAAACTAGCTCGTTGATTAACAAGATGATCAAGGTTTCCTAATCATGGACATTGGATGTTGTTAATAACGAGGTCACAACATTGGTGGAATGATGTGATGAACATTCATCCAAAGTATAGCATTACGATCAAAGTCATTATGTTTATATTGCTATAACATCATACGAAGTAATCTTAGTCCTTAGACCATGAGATCATGTTAATTGCTAACACTAGAAGAGTATCTTGATAACACCAAACGTCACACCGTAACAGGGTGACTATAAAGGTGGGTTTAGTACTACGAAGGTGTTATGTTGAGGCTCATGGATCAAGAGTGGAATTTGTCAATCCGGATGATGGATAGATATACTCTGGGCCCTCTCGGTGATATCACATTAAGATAGCTTGCAAGCAAGTGATGTGATCACTAGAATGTTATATCACGGGAACGAGAAAAGAGTGCATGTCGGTAACAAGATCAAACTAGGTATTTGGATACCGATGATCGAATCTCGGACATGTATTATATCATGAGACAAAGGAATTTAGTTACTAGCGTTAAAGGTTCTCACGATCACAGAAGTCATCGTTGAATGTGTAGGAGTCAGTATGGATCTCCAGGTCTCGCTTCTGATTATTGATCTTAGAGGGGTCTCGATCATGTCTGCATTATTTGGAGCAAATATGTTTCAGATAAAGATTTAAGAAAGCGCTGGAATTATTTCAATAGACACTAAAACTGTTTCGGGTGAAATTGCTGAAATTGCTTCTGCATGTAATATTGAAATGTTGCAAGGGTTTTATGTGAATGTTTGTTAATAAAGTAATTAACAAAATTCTGAATAAAAATAATAAAAGAGTTTTATTAAATGAGAGAGCATTAAATTTGGAGAAATTTAATGCATTTAAAGTGGAGACTTTAAAAGAGAATGTGAAGGGGCATTTTAATGTGGAGGGGTTAGCACCACATGAATGGGGGAGGTGAGGAGTCCCTCCCATGGGACGCCGGCCATGGGGGAGGGGTACCCCCCTCCTCCTATAAAAGGCCCCCCTCACACCCCTTCTTCCTCACACCTCCTCGTGAAGGATCTCTCTCCCCCTCTCTCCTTGCGAGATACATGTTCCTGGTGGCTTTATCTGGAAAGGAGTTGTTGCTTCCGCTGCTTTATTGGACGAGGGACGGAGGTTGTCGGGGTACCGGACGTTTGTGCAATCACGGATGCACCGCTGCTTGGCGGTGCTGGACTTGGTGGTGCTGGAGCTGGATCTGATGGACGTGCTAGAGCCGGACCTGCTAGACTTTATCACGATCTTGAGATTGGCAAGCGTACGACTACATCATCCACGAGTTCCTACTCGTTAACAAAACTCGTTGTCTTCGAGGGTAAGTTCTCCATGGATGTATATCCACCCGTTTCTCTATACCTAGTAGATAGATCTTGGCGTATAGTTCTCATCGTAGGAAATTTTTTCTTTTCTATGCTGTGATCCCAACAGTGGTATCAGAGCCTGATCTATGCGTAGGTGCTTTGCACGGGTAGTACACATATGTTTATATGTGGGCGATGATGATCATGTTATTGCTTCTTTCATGTATTTTGGATATTGGTGGCATAGTGGGATGAAGCGGCCCGGACCAACCTTAGATGTCATCGTACATGAGACCGGTTCCACAACTGACATGCAACTAGTTTTGCATAAGTGGCTGGCGAGTGTCTGTCTCTCCTACTATAGTCAATATCTAATTTACAACGAGTTGCTAATAACTTGGTTATCCTCGGTGTGGTTCCATGTTCGTAGGTAAGAACGGTTCTATCTCTGAAAGCCCTAAGCCACGTAAAACTTGCAATGGATAAATTAGAGGCGTCTAGTTTAGATTGTTGCTGGGCTAGTGTCTTGATATGGTATTGTTGTAAGTAGATGTATGATAGATACTCTTACAACACACTTAACGTGTAAGTTCCATATACCTTGGCCTTACACATAAAGGAATGATAGAGATCATACCATGATGCATATGATAGAGATCAAATGCATGGACCATATCATCTCACTTTACACATTAGATGTTAGCATCTTATATTGCTAGTTTGGCGTTTTAGTAGAATTTTAAGATGATCCCTCATTTAGATATCAAGATAAATGTGTTCTTCCTTAAGAATGCACCATTCTGTGGATCGTGTTTCGAGACATCACGTGATGATCAGGTGTACTCGACTCTACGCTTTCATAAGAACGGGTGTAAGACAGTTTTACACACGCGGATACTAAGGTTCTTACTTGGCAAGCCTAGCATGTACAGACATGGCCTCGGAACACGGACCGAAAGGTTAAGCATGAGTCATATAGTTGATATGATGCCCATATAGATGCTCGCCTTTGAAGCTACATCAACTCACTTGATGATCGGACTTGGTGTAGTGGATTTGGTTCATGTAATCACCAAAAAGGCACGAGGAATGTCGTTTTTGAGTGGGAGTTCATTTCTAATTTGGATTAGTCGAACTCAATTTGTCATAAACTAAATCGAAGTGAATTTGCATAATTTGTTGTAGTCGTTGGCGTCTGTTCACTACCTTATGCTTAGTTTTAATTGAGATAATAGAACTATAGAATTCTGGATATTTACTTTACGAACTGGTATCGTATTGTTTTGAATGTCAATTTAAAGTTTATAAGTCCTATTGCAAACTTTCAACAAACTCTATTTACTCTATGAAGTTTAATAAGTAGTATTAAATCAAGAGTAAGAATTCCAATGTTAGTATCTAAAGTATCATGTTTGCCTCCATGATTATTGATATTCAAAAGTTGTTTTAATATCAAGATTATATAGGAGCTGAAAATTGTTTCAGAAACCATCATGTGTGAAAGATATTGTGATATCTGAAACAATGTTTTTGGTTGCATTATGATAGAGTATAATTTAGCAAAATACATGTTCTCACATTGTATGAGAATTTGTGAAGGATGGAGATGCTAAGCATCCGGATCTCCCAAAAAGGTTTTGGGAACTAACATTAAACTCGCGATTCTTCCTTACAAGCTATAGTAGCTTGATCATGTAAGTTGTCATGATAAGGATGAATAGAAGATGTAAGTAAAATGTTTACTACACTAATATATTACTAAAGAATGGATTTTTGAAAGAATACCAAAACATTTGATGATGGTGATCCACTTCAAAGTGCAAGTCCAAAGGTATTAGTATTTGACTATATATGTGTCATGTGAATGACACCACTATTGATGTCAGGAAAAGGAATTGCTGAAAGAGAATCTATAAAATATTTGGCAGAAAAGAAAAAAGTTGGAAATGTCCAGCTTAGGTATATAGAAGATACACATGTTATGGCCGTATTCCTTGCTTGTTAAACAATGTGGTTCTGAGGTATTGGATACCGGTATGGGATACCGAATTGGTTGGTATGAAGTGTCATACAAGACAACGCAATTCATGAACTAAAATGGCCTAAGTAACTAGCAAGAGAATAAGTGATGATGTTCATCGAAAACAAATAAAGTGTTATTGTGTTTTTCGTTGTCGTCAAACCTAGCCTTCAAGATTTGTTTTAATAATTGTTATTTTGTTCCGGTATTATGAGAACAATGGTTGTTCAAATAATTACCATATTCCATAAAGGATGGACGAACTTTTACAAGTCTAGTGGGAGAAATCACATCCATAAACACTATTGCTAAAATGTCACAAGACAAATGATTGAAAGATCACTTATGAAGTGACATCGTTGTTTAAATTATATTGATGGATTTTTGGAGTCTTTGATTTTGATCAATTGACGCTTGTGAGAATTTTCTCGAGATAATTGAAACTCCATCCATAGGCCAAAGAGGAACGGATGACTAACTTATTGGATATTATGCATGTTGATGTATATAGTCCATTATGTGTAGCCATATGCGATGGATCTTTTTTGCTTCATATGCTTTCTCTAGAAATTTGAGTGAATATATATCTATATATTTACTTAATAAGGAAGAAGTATGAAACGGTTGAAAATTGTTCAAAGACTTTCAAGATGAAGTGAAAAATCATTATAACAAGAAAATAAAAGAGTTTATGATTTGATCATCAAGGAAGATATTTGAGTTACAGGTTTAGCAAAACACCTAAGATTTCAGGAATTGTTCCATGAATTTGCATTTCCCGATAAACCATAGAAGTATGGTATGTTCGAGAGATGAAATCAAACCATGTTTGACATGGTAAGATCAAAGGTGTCATTTATAAAACTGCCATTATGTTATAAGGATTGAAGCTTTAGAGACTACCGCTTTTACACTGAAAAGAGCACCATCGTGATCCGTTGAAATGACACCATATAAGTTGTGGTTTGGGGTAAAACCCGAATTGTCTTTTCTTAAATTTTGGTATGCTATGCATAAGTAAATGTTTACAACCAAAGTCGGATAAGCACGTCTTTGTAGGTTATCCCAAAGAATTTTTTGGGAATTTCTCCATAACACCGAGGACAAAAGAGTTTGTTACTTGGAACGTCAAGTTTCTTGAGAAGGAATTTTTCGCGAAGAGTTAAGTGGGAGGACAATATAACTTTGATAAGGTTGCTGAACCTTAGCTATATGTGCTAAGTAGCGCAGCACCGGAAAGTGTCCCGGTGGCGGCCACAATGCTTGATTACAAAGGTTGTAATCTCGAAGATTAGAGTTCATATTGAACCGTGTGGGTCGGTAAGAATCAAATAGTGATATTTGATAAACAAGTCGTTATTGTTTTGACAATGATGAACCGACTACATACAAAGAAGCGATGATGGGCCCTGACTCCATAAAATGACTAGATGTCATAGAATCCGTGATAGTATCCATACACGAGAAATCAAGTTTCTGAAATCGGAAGTCCCTCTGAAAAGGTGTAAAGCCTATCGGTCGTGTTTGGATCTATAAATAAATAGACATGGATATTTAACATCTATGAAATAGTCGACATGTCGGAAATAAGTTTACGACAATGTTCAAGGAGTTGACTATGACAAGATTTGATCTTTCATAGCGATATTTAGTCTTGACGGATTAATATAGCAACCACTACATATAATTTGATGTATGGTAGTTGAACAAACAAAATAATGTTCTTCTAATAGAATGGTTACCTAGGACGTGTACAAGACACGGTCCAAAGGGTTTTGTTGATTTAAAGGGTGCTAAAAGGGCATGCAAACTTCAATAGTTGAAGTAAGCATAGCCGAGTTGGAATCTTCACCATGATGAAACTGTTAAAAGAGTTTAAATTCATCAGAAATGATGAAGATGCTTGCATTTGCAAGAAATTAAGTGGGAGCGCTGAGACATATTTCTAATACATTATGTAGAGAACATATTTTTGATTGGAAATGATGTATCTTGTATTGACACAAGTTAAGAATTTCATTAAAATAAGATTTTGATGAAAGACTTGGGGAAAACCGGAATATTTGGTTTAATATCTTGAAAGGGTTGAGGCGCTAATATGGTTGTGCCAGACATACATATGTGAGATATTGAAAGGGTTCAATATGGAAAAACAAGAAAGGTTCTTGCTGCATGGAAAGGATTGTATCAAGATTCAAGTGTTTCAACACTTGGTGAGTAAAATCACATGAAGGTTTTGATCGATTATACCATGATATGTATATATCCAGAATTTCCTATGCTCTAAATGTTATGAGCACATACCAGAATGATTCATAAGATGATCATTGGACAATAGTAAAGATATTCTTATGAGCTTTGGAAGAACTAAGAATATATCATGTATAAGTGACAAATAGTTAAAGGTAGTTCATTGTAAAGTGTTACATTGATACTAGTTTTGTCACAAGATACAAATTAAATTCATCTCAAATTTAGACTATGGATAGCACAATGTAATGGAAATGATGTTCCATGATGGATTTGGATGAAGTTGAGACATTGTGACGGATACTACAACAAAAGGCTAAGTATATGACTGCTATAGTAGCAGCATATGAGGGCATTTGTGTTAAGTAGTTTGTTATCAAACTAGGTGTGGTTCAAAGTGGGCTAATACTATGAAGATATATTGTATGACAATAATATCAACATATTTTAACCCAAACAAACTAAAGGTCTCACCAAAGGACCAAATTTATACAATGCCATCTCATTTGAGAATGACTGATGTGTAGAGACGCAAAGACATGCAAATACACACGGACCTGAAACTGTCAGATCCGGAGATTATGTTAACCACTAGCAATCGCGTATATGCAACACCAGAAAGCCATAGGTGTTCAATACGCAAAGTTTTTCAAACTAGATTATTGACTCTAGTGCAAGTGGGAGACTAAAGGGAATATGCCCGAGAGGTAATAATAAAGTGGTTATTATATTATTCCATGTTTATGATAAATGTTTATTTTGCATGCTATAATTGTATTGATTGGAAACGTCAATACATGTGTGTTTAATAAACAAAATACAAAGTTCCTAGTAATGCCTCTCATATAAACTAGCTCGTTGATTAACAAGATGATCAAGGTTTCCTGATCATGGACATTGGATGCTGTTAGTAACGAGGTCACAACATTGGTGGAATAATGTGATGAACATTCATCCGAAGTATAGCATTACGATCAAAGTCATTATGTTTATATTGCTATAACATCATACGAAGTAATCTTAGTCCTTAGACCATGAGATCATGTTAATTGCTAACACTAGAAGAGTATCTTGATAACACCAAACGTCACACCTTAACAGGGTGACTATAAAGGTGGGTTCAGTACTACGAAGGTGTTATGTTGAGGCTCATGGATCAAGAGTGGAATTTGTCAATCCCGATGATGGATAGATATACTCTGGGACCTCTCGGTGATATCACATTAAGATAGCTTGCAAGCAAGTGATGTGATCACTAGAATGTTATATCACGGGAACGAGAAAAGAGTGCATGTCGGTAACGAGATCAAACTAGGTATTTGGATACCGATGATCGAATCTCGGACATGTATTATATCATGAGACAAAGGAATTTAGTTACTAGCGTTAAAGGTTCTCACGATCACAGAAGTCATCGTTAAATGTGTAGGAGTCGGTATGGATCTCCAGGTCCCGCTTCTGATTATTGATCTGAGAGGGGTCTCGATCATGTCTGCATTATTCGCGAACCGTAGGGTGACACACTTAAGGGATACTGACACCATTTGGAGCAAATATGTTTCAGATAAAGATTTAAGAAAGCGCTAGAATTATTTCAATAGACACCGAAACTATTTCGGGTGAAATTGTTGAAATTGGTTCTGCATGTAATATTGAAATGTTGCAGGGGGTTTTATGTGAATGTTTGTTAATTAAAGTAATTAACAAAATTGCGAATAAAAATAATAAAAGAGTTTTATTAAATGAGAGAGCATTAAATTTGGAGAAATTTAATGCATTTAAAGTGGAGACTTTAAAAGAGAATGTGAAGGGGCATTTTAATGTGGAGGGGTTACCACCACATGAATGGGGGAGGTGAGGAGTCCCTCCCATGGGGCGCTGGCCATGGGGGAGGGGTACCCCCCCTCCTCCTATAAAAGGCCCCCCTCACACCCCTTCTTCCTCACACCTCCTCGTGAAGGATCTCTCTCCCCCTCTAGTATTATTTCCCCATGGTCTCAGATTAGCGAGATACATGTTCCCGGTGGCTTTATCTAGAAATGATTTACTGCTTCCACTACTTTGATGGAGCGAGGGATGGAGGTTGTCGGGGTATCGGACGTGTGTGCGATCACGGATGCACCGCTGCTTTGCGGTGCTGGACTTGGTGGTGCTGGAGCTGGATGTGATGAACTTGCTGGAGCCGGACCTGCTGGACTTCATCACGATCTTGAGATCAGCAAGCGTACGACTACATCATCCACGAGTTCCTACTCGTTAACAAAACTCGTTGTCTTCAAGGGTAAATTCTCCATGGATGTATATCCACCCGTTGCTCTGTACCTAGTAGATAGATCTTGGCGTATAGTTCTCATCGTAGGAAATTTTTTGTTTTCTATGCTGCGATCCCAACAGGCTGTGCCGTCGCGTCCAGCCCCTGTAGGCCAGAGTCCACCCTATGTTCTAGTGGGTTGGCGCGAACGATGTCACTCGCGTATCTGCCGATGGCATTTCCCCGAGTGAGGTAGATAAGAGGGTGTGACTGGTCACCAAGTACACCGCCAAGGATGTGCTCCCCAGTGAACCAGTCGTGCCTCCATTCGATGTTGCTAATCCTCCTCCTGAGGTACGGTTGTGCTACGAAGTAGCTTTATTTGTCGAATGTTTCTCTTTTCTTGACTTGTGCTTATTTGTTTTCTGTATGCAGGATTGGAGGGTGTCACCCTGTATGCCCCCTCTTCCTGAGGGGTTATCCCTCGCGAAGCCTTGGAAGAGGACGAGTCAGAGTCGACCGTCCCATCTGAGGGGGAGGAGGAAGCCCCCGAGTCGAGTAGTCCGGACAATCACAAGCCTTCGCGCGGTGAGGATTCGGATGCATCTTCTCCTTCGACTCCGGAAGGTGCGCCTGTTGGTGCTGAGTCGCCGATACCTGCCATTCCTGTGAGCGTCGTGGCGCCATCTTCCTGCAAGAAGATGCGACTGCCGAAGGAGTCGTTGTCAGAGTCGGGGGATCAAACCTTCGATTTTGACAAGTTTGATGGGTAAGTATACGAATCTTCCTTTTGGTTCTTCTTTGGAGTTGCGTTTTGTTGATGTTGGTTTTGTTCTGCAGTCAGCCGGCGTCGTCATCTTCTGGTGAAGTCCAATTTTTGAAGGAATCTGGAGTCGCGACCTCCAAAGCCAAGAAAGTGGCTGAGCGCGCCCCTTCTCCTCCATTGGCGGCCCACTCCGGGCATAATTCATCAAGTTCTCCACACGATGTGGAGCACCAGATGGTTATCCGAACGTCTGCATGTCAATCGACTACGGAGTCATTGGAGGATCATGTATGTGTAGTATTTTCTTCTTTTGATTTTGCAGTCGAATTTTTTCATCTATACCATATGTTGATCCTTTGCTGTTTCTTTTGTCGCAGCCTATTGTGAAGCAAGCCGCTCGCCTGGCGGAGCAGGTGCTTGCGATGGGTCGCCGTCATGCAATGCTGGACAATCGCCATCGCATGGTGGAAAGTGAGTGTTTTTTGCTTCTTCTTCGTCATATTTGTGATATATTCGACTGACGGTCTGCCTTTGTTTGTGTCGCAGCTGAGCATAATGCACTTCTTCGCGACGCCGCTTCCCTGGAAAAGGCGCTCGCCACGGCTGTGAAGAGTCGCGATGAGGCAATCGCAACACTTGACGAATCGCAGAAACACGAAGAGGATCTGCGCGCCTCCATCGTAGCTAGGGAGAAGTTGTTCGAAGAACAGCTTTTCTCGATTGCCAAGGCTCTCTCAAGTATTTCCTTGTCTGGATTTTCGTCGTGTCCTTTCTTTCGAATTTGTTGTTGTTCTGACTTTTGTGCCAATGCTTGATTCTTGTGTAGATGCCAGCGGTCTGAGCTTCGACCCCTAGGAACTCCGTCGTGATGATGCCCTGGCAGGTGCCGTCTCGGCAATCGAAGATCGCAGTGCTGCCATTGAGGGGACGGTCACCAAGGCCAGGGGCGTGCTCAGTCGCCTCCGTGAAGAGCTGGCGCCCAAGGCTGAGTTAATCGAGAATATGGACGATCTGGTGGAGTCCCTTGCTGGAGGCATTCCTGCAAGCTTCAAGAACTCACTCCATGCGGCTGGCGCTTTGATGTCACTCGCAATGGTTCAAGCCCATGGAGTCAAGATTGATCCTGCAGCGGTCTCCAAGGCAATGTTTGTCAACGCGGATGGCCAACAGGTAGTCTTTCCTCCTTTCACAGCCGCCTGTGGCAAGCACGGGCCGCAGCTGATTAATACAGTTGTGAAGTATTTTAAGTACAGTGAGCCAAAAAGGTGGCGAAGGCTGCAGCGTCAGGGGCCGGCAGGAAGTCTGTGGCATCTGATACCGCCACAGACTCAATGAGGCCTGATACATTGCAAATGTATCTATAATTTTTTATGTTCCATGCTTGGTTGTATCTACTTTCTTATGTTTTGTTCCAACTTTGGAGTACTTTCTATACACTTTCTTGGACTAACCTATTAACAAGAGCCATAGTGCCAGTTGCCTATTTTCTGCTGTTTTTGGTTCCATAAAGTGAGAAAATGAATATTCTCGAATTTGGACCGAACAAAAGCCAAAGTCGTTATTTTCCCGGAAGACTCACGGAGCAAGAATACGAGACAGAGAGGGGCCACAGAGTGGCCACACCACCCCTAGGCACGGGTCCCCTGGCCACGCCAGGGCATGGTGTGGGCCCCCTGGCCGGCCACCTACCTTGCCTCTTTCGCCTATATATCTCCCCCGAGGCAGAAACCCTAGGTCGTCAATCAGAAATCCACGAAAAGTTCCGCTACGCCGCTGCCACCCAAGGGGAGATTCGGGGGACAGAAAGTCTCTGTTTCGGCACCCTGCCGGGACAGGGAAGTGCCCCCGGAGCCATCTCCATCGATCTCCACCACCATCTCCATCCCCGTTGTTGATTCCCATGATGAGGAGGGAGTAGTTCTTCCTCGAGGCTAAGGGTTCTACCGGTAGCTATGTGTTCATTTCTCTCTCTATGCATGATCATATTGTGATCATGAGATTGTAATCTATAGATCTAGCTTGCTACTCAAGTGCTTTAATAGATCTCTGCTCTCCCCATGTGTGTGAAGTTGACAGTGTGCACACCATGGTGGCACTTAGGCTAGAGATTACAAATACTTGTTATGAGTTATATTTGGAGTTGGATGTCTTTATGGAATTGTGGTGTTTGTTGGAACCATCTAGTGCTCAAGGTGACAGTGTGGGGTTATCTAGATGGGAAAGGCTTACTTTGAGGTGTGTTGTTATAGCCCTACCAACGATTAGAGTGTCCAACCGGAGAGTAGTTCAGAGTAGTATCATAAAGAGAAGATATTTATATGAGAGTGTTCACTAGTGAAAGTATGATCCCTAGGCCTTGTTTATAAGCATTGATAAACCGTTTGCAATTAGATCTGTTACATGTTTGCTTGCTTCCATCTTTATTTCAGTTTGCCTTTAGTCTTTTCCCACGTCAACCACACGCCAGCAAGTTATTTTCTGGCACCGTTACCACTTATAATTATCCATACCACTTGTATTTTACTATCTCTTCGCCACACTAGTGCACCTATACACCTGACAAGTGTATTGGGTGTGTGTAGCACCCCAATTGTCTAACAATTGTAATGCTACTTGTCCTAGTAAGATATTGACTACTTCATATATATTATTATTGCATCATAATTATATCATGCTCATGTCATCATGCCACCTTGCATTTGAGCATCATATAAAACCCTTTTTCTTTTGGCTCTTCTCTCACATGCATTATTAATTGTATTTGCATCTTGATATTGTATTTGGTTATTAATATATTGTTCAATGCCCAAGTTGAGTTGGGGGCATATCTTTTATTTCATTTCCATCACCTTTATTTTCCACCACTTTATGATTCCACCATCCTACTAGACCATGAGCTTATTTGTCTTTATTTTGGATTTTCTCTAGCTCATGGGCAATAGGGTGGATCTAGTCCATTAAATTCCTTTGCTTGGCTTTGTTCCACTTCTTGGAAATGCATAAGATTGATGCCATCACACTAATATTGTTTTCACAAAATTAATCATGGCATTATTATTTTTGCATGGGCCATGCAACCTTTCTCTCTACCTTATATCTCATTAGTTTTCATTTGTCTTATTGATTCTTCTTCTTGTGGATTATCACTATCTCCTACCACTCCACCATTCTCACATCCTCACCCACCTTCTTTTCTTTTAATTTTTTTTTCTACATGCATGATCACATGGAACTCATTCCACCTATTTTTCTTTTCTTCCTCTTTCTTTCTTGTTTCCATTCCTTTTAGCTCAAGATAGATCAAGCTCCATGATCTTTCTTGAGATATCCTCATAAACAAAAATTAACAACTAAATACCTAAACAACTGAATGCCTCGTATGGGTTTTGATTTGGTTTTTCCGAGGTTGATCGAGTGTGTGTTGCTATTCGTGCATCCCTGTAGGGTAAATCTTTCTAAAAGCCGTGTCCGCGGTTATGGACGACTTGGAGCACAGTTTCTCGATCATAGACAAGTATAACTAAAGTACCGCTTTTAATTTGACTAAGTACTTGACTAGTAAATAGTGCAATACTCATGGAATGGTTAATAAAACTGCCAACGGATGATGGGGGTTGTTCGTCCGCTTCCTCGTTGGTAAGCGAGGAGGAGGATGGATCTGATAATTATACTGTTATAACTGTTGTTATAAATTCACAGACTTCCGTCTATCATTGGTTAGGCGGAAGGTTAGCGGGTCTCTATAGAATTATTAGGTATTATCTTTTGCTGCAATTGCGTCACCCCAGGTTGTGTCCCCTTTAGCGGCATAAAGACTTGCTGAGTACCCCTAGGGTCTCACACGATAAATTGTTTGATTCAGATGAACAGGTGTACCCGCAAGATGGATACTGGGTGGAAGAGACAGATGATGTTGGCAACGATCATTCGGTGTAGAGATTCCGAGAACGGGGATCCGTGTGATCTGTGGGTGGGATGTGTTTATTTATGGGCATCTTATGCCGATTTTCTTCTTATCCGTACTCGGATCTTGTTTCCGCTTCCGCCTGATACTCTGATGTGTGATGTATGAGGAGCTATCCTAAATTATTATATCTATCTAGGACATTTGGATCTTGCCGTATGGCGTTGCAATATTTCTATTTCTTTTAGATGGAATGGCTCTGAGGACTATTGTATGTGGCTTGCATACATACTCACTTGTGTATGTAGTTGATCCCTTCGCCTGCCGATTACGCCGCTCGTTCTTGTCCCGTTGTTTGAAAGTGGTTAGGACGGCCGAAAGGTCTACCGTGAGTGGCCCTGGGCCCCGCCGTACTATTTTAACCACTTTCGTCCATCCAGGCATTAACTAAGTGCGTAATTCACCGAGGTAGTTACAATTGGTATCAGAGCCATCCCGCCCTTCAGGGTCTCAGCCAAAATGGTCATTGTCAGTCTAGAAAATATTTTGGTAGTTATGTATACTAGGGAAAAACAAACGTGAGAGTAGGACTGCTTCCATTTTTCTTCTTACCCACCCACCCACCCTTTTCTGGTAAGGAAGTGTAACGTTTTCAATCCTCTTCTTAAAAATTCAAACAAGGATTCACGTGTTCTGGGTTCCGTAGTACCATAGGTTGTGTTTGTGTTTGTGTGTGTGTGTGTGTGAATTCCTTGTCTATCTGTTGCATCCAAATGTTATCACTATCTTCCTTTTGGTTATCAACTGTTGGTACAGTCCCCATCGACAGTCCTTTGTAAACCGACGCGATCTATTCTGATTCGTTGTACACCGATGCGATCTATCTTACTCTTTGTTATTCTATGTTATCTTGTTGGGGTGTTCGTTTCCGTAGTTACCAATCTTTAGGTTCATCGAAGAAGAAGTTGTTGGGATATGTGTTTTACTGATTCATGTGCGGAGTAATGATTTGAGTGCGGGATGGAGTCGCGACCATACCACTACTTTTGTCATTTGCTTTTGTATATTGAACTAGTAGAGTTACTAATCTTGATTCGTTAAGTGGTTTTGCGCATATAGTGGTATTTTAATGCCAAAATTTGCGGAAAATTTTTCTTTGTTAGTTGTGTACCACACTCCTTGTTCAGTCGTGTGTGTTATGCTTAATATCTTCTAATTGCCTTGAACTTTGCTGATATTCTAATATCATCTCAGTGAATTGCATTCTTTAATCTTGATTAATTCCATTTTGGTACTATTTTGGATTATTATCATTCTCCATTATAGTACTGACTTGTGTTTTATATCAATCACAGGATGGCACCACCACGCCGTTCTGAGGAGGACATACCACTGGAACTCGGGGCTGCTTTGGCAAGTATTGCAAATGCTTTGGGCACTATGCAGCAAAACCAGCAGCGCTTCGAGGAAAGCGTGAGGAGGAATGAGTTTGTTCCGCTACCTCCACCTCCCAAGCGAGGAGACATCAAGAGTTTTCTCAAGTTCAACCCACGTCAATTCGAAGTGTCTGATCAACCACTTGATGCGGATGATTGGCTTCGTGAAGTGTCAAGATTGCTGATGACTGCGGATGTTCCCGAGCAAGAATGGGTCAAGTGTGCTACTCACCTTCTGAAGGGAGATGCAGCTCTCTGGTGGGAAAATTACCTCAAGGCAGATCTTTCTGGTTTTCAGCCTACTTGGGAGCGGTTCACTGCTGCTTTCAAAGAGCAATATCTGTCAGAAATTGTCATGGAAAGGATGAAGGAAGTGTTTCTCAACCTCAAGCAGGGCACTAACAATGTCAACACCTACATCAGAAACTTCATGAACCTGTCTCGTTATGGTGGCGATGAGATCTCTGATGACAAGAAGAAGCAAAAGACGTTTCGGCAAGGCCTCAATGCTTCCACCAAATATGCAATCACTCATGCAAGGCCAGCATCTTTCCTGGAACTTCAGCACACAGCTCTGCAGGAAGAAGCAAGTAGGCAAGTGTTTGAGGAGTCAAAGAAACACAGCCGTGATACAGCAAGCTCTTCTGCTATGACAACTCCTTCTAAGCGTCGTGTCTGGGTTCCTAACACCCCATCGTCGCTCCCTGCTCCACCAAGACCTTCAAGCTACGCACCAAGGCCACCAAACTCCTTCACTGCGGCTCCTAGGGGCTACAACCACAACTACCCTAGAACGCCTGGCGGAGTCCCTGGCTACGTTGCTCCACGTCCACCTAGTGCTTGCTATACTTGTGGAAACACTGGGCATCGGCACTAGAATTGTCCAATGAACAACAAAGCTCTTCCACCACCACCTCCAAGACCTGCGGCAAGTGCTCCTATGATTCGTGCACCTCCACCTCGGGCTCTCAACATCAACACTAAGCCGGGGTCTACGGTTTCTCGTGCCAACTGTGTCAACGCCGCTCAAGCTGAGCATGCACCTGGAGTTGTCATGGGTATGCTTCCTGTTAACTCAGTTCCTGCACGAGTTTTGTTTGATTCTGGTGCTTCGCATTCTTTCGTTTCTCACAAGTTTGCTCATGAGCAAGATCTGGCTATGGTTCCTTTATTACACCGTCTTGTGGTACAATCTCCTGGGTCAAACATGAGGGCTGCTCATATCAGCCATGGCAATCAAATTGAGATTGGTGGCTCTTCGTTTCTGGCTTCCTTAATTATTCTGGGCAATTCTGATATTGATGTTATCTTGGGCATGGATTGGTTGACAGCAAATGCAGCTGTGATTGATTATGCTGAACGTTCGGTTTCTCTGAAAATTCCTGAAGGCCATATAGTCTATTCTCCAAGTCTGACTCCTGCAATTCAGCTTTATTCTTTGGCAGCTCTGAATGATGATGCTATGGAAGGTATTCAGAGTGTTCCTGTAGTTTGTGAGTTTCCAGATGTCTTTCCTGAAGAGTTGCCAGGTATGCCTCCGGATCGTGAGGTTGAGTTTGTCATTGAACTTGAACTTGGTACCGCTCCTATTTCCAAGCGGCCTTATAAAATGGGTCCTGCTGAGTTGTCTGAACTTAAATGTCAGTTGGATGAACAAGAGAAGTTGGGTTTCATTCAGCACAGTACTTCTTCTTGGGGTAGTCCAACCATCTTTGTGAAGAAGCGAGACAAGACTGATAGACTTTGTGTTGACTATCGGGCACTCAATGCTAAAACCATCAAGAATAAATATCCCCTTCCACGGATTAATGATCTCTTCGATCAGCTAGCTGGAGCTGTGGTATTCTCTAAGCTTGATTTGAGAAGTGGTTATCATCAAATCAAGATCTGCAAGGAAGATGTTCCCAAAACAGCTTTCACCACCCGCTATGGCCTGTATGAGTACACGGTAATGTCTTTCGGTCTCACCAATGCACCTGCCACCTTCTCGAGGCTTATGAACTCGGTTTTCATGGAGTATCTTGACAAGTTCGTTGTGGTCTATCTGGATGACATTCTAGTCTATTCTAAGTCGAAGGAAGAACATGAAGAACACCTTCGGTGTGTCCTAAACAAGCTTCGTGAGAACCGCCTGTATGCAAAGTTCTCCAAGTGTGAGTTTTGGTTGCCTCAAGTCACCTACCTTGGTCACGTCATCTCTGCCAAGGGCATTGCCGTCAACCCAGAAACTATTAAGACAATTATGGACTGGCTTCCACCCATAAATGTCAAAGAAGTCCGGAGTTTCCTTGGTTTGGCCAGTTACTGTCGGCGATTCGTTCAAAACTTCTCGAAGATTGCGAAGCCTCTTACCGATCTCCTCAAGAAAGGCAAGAAATATCTTTAGACTCTTGCATGTCAAGCAAGCTTTGAAACACTCAAAGAGAAGCTCACTTCCACACCAGTCCTGGTTCCTCTAGATACATCAAAGCCTTTCCAGATTTTCTGTGATGCTTCATTGCAAGGATTGGGTGCGATCCTTATGCAAGAAAAGCAAGTTGTTGCTTATGCATCTCATCAGTTGAAGACGCATGAGATTAACTATCCTACACATGACCTCGAACTTGCAGCAGTTGTCTTTGCTTTGAAAGTATGGAGGCATTACTTGCTTGGCAACCGTTGTGAGATCTTTTCTGGTCACAACAGTCTGAAGTATATCTTCACATAGCCTGATCTCAACCTTCGTCAGAGGAGGTGGATTGAAACAATCAATGATTTCGATTTGACCATCAACTACACTCCGGGCAAAGCAAATGTCATGGCCGATGCTCTCAGCCGAAAAGCTTATGTCAACAACCTCATGGTGGAAGAACAACAGCCTCTCTTGTGCGAGGAATTCCGCAAGCTCAACCTTGAAATTGTGGATCAAGGGTATCTTCTGAACCTTCTAGCAACACCTCTCTTGGAAGAAAAGGTCCGTTCCATTCAACTCGGGGATCCTTACACTAAAAAGATCATCTCCAACATTCAACTTCCGAAGTATGAGTCTTTCCATGTAGATGATCAAGGCACTCTTTTCTTTGAACACCGGATGTTTGTTCCGAACTACCTGGGTTTAAGAGAGCAAGTTCTCAAGGAGGCGCATGATTCTGTTCTTTCTATCCACCTTGGCAGCACTAAGATGTACATGGACTTGAAAACACAATATTGGTGGCCTGGTTTGAAATGATATTGTGCCAAGTATGTCTCAGAGTGTGATGTGTGTCGCAGAGTTAAAGGTGTCCATCAGAAATCTTCCGGTCTTCTACAGCCATTGAAGCCTCCGGAATGGAAATGGGAGAAAGTAGAGATGGACTTCATCACTAGTTTTCCAAGGTCGCAGAAAGGCAACAATGCAATCTTTGTTGTCATTGATAGGCTTTCCAAAGTAGCTCACTTCTTTCCAGTCAAGGAAACAATTTCTGCAATTCAGTTGGCTGAGCTCTATATCAACAGAATTGTCTCTCTGTATGGAGTTCCTCTTGAGATCAGTTCAGACCGTGGAAGCATCTTCACTTCCAAGTTCTGGGGAAGTTTCCAAAATGCTTTGGGAACAAAGTTAAACTTCAGCACAGCTTACCACCCTCAGTCGCAAGGACAAGTTGAAAGGATCAATCAGATTCTGGAAGATATGCTCCGTGCTTGCGTTATCTCTTTCGGCATGAAGTGGGAAGAATGTCTTCCTTATGCTGAATTCTCTTACAACAACAGTTTCCAGAAAAGTCTAAAGATGGCACCATTTGAGGCTCTCTATGGTCGCAAGTGCAGAATTCCGATTGGTTGGTCGGGCGCAGGTGAAAGAATATTGTTTGGCCCCGACATTGTAACTCAAGCGGAGGAGAAAGTTCACATCATTCTTGAAAATCTGAAGATTTCTCAAAGTCACCAGAAGAGCAATTATGACAGAAAGCACACGGACATGGAGTATGTCCCTGGTGATCTTGTTTACCTTCGTGTCACTCCCATGAGAGGCACGCACCACTTTGGTATCAAAGGAAAGCTGGCTCCTAGATACATCGGTCCTTTCAAAATTTGTGGAAGAAGAGGAGAAGTTGCTTATGCTCTTGAACTCCTAGAACAACTCAAAGTCCATGATATTTTTCACATCTCTCAACTCAAGAAGTGCTTCAAGGATCCCGGCAGGACCGTGGACCATGAACTCATCAATCTCCAAGAGGATCTGTCTTATCAAGAACATCCCACAAAAATTCTTGAAGTCGCAGAAAGAAGGACTCGCAACAAGTCCATCAAGTTCTGCAAGGTGCAGTGGTCGCACCATTCCGTTGGTGAAGCCACCTGGGAACGTGAAGATGAGCTCCGTGCCAAGTATCCTACCCTCTTTGAGTCTTCTTCTTCCTAGAATCTCGGGGCGAGATTCCTGTTTAGTGGGGGAGAGTTGTAGCACCCCAATTGTCTAACAATTGTAATGCTACTTGTCCTAGTAAGATATTGACTACTTCATATATATTATTATTGCATCATAATTATATCATGCTCATGTCATCATGCCACCTTGCATTTGAGCATCATATAAAACCCTTTTTCTTTTGGCTCTTCTCTCACATGCATTATTAATTGTATTTGCATCTTGATATTGTATTTGGTTATAAATATATTGTTCAATGCCCAAGTTGAGTTGGGGGCATATCTTTTATTTCATTTCCATCACCTTTCTTTTCCACCACTTTATGATTCCACCATCCTACTAGACCATGAGCTTATTTGTCTTTATTTTGGATTTTCTCTAGCTCATGGGCAATAGGGTGGATCTAGTCCATTAAATTCCTTTGCTTGGCTTTGTTCCACTTCTTGGAAATGCATAAGATTGATGCCATCACACTAATATTGTTTTCACAAAATTAATCATGGCATTATTATTTTTGCATGGGCCATGCAACCTTTCTCTCTACCTTATATCTCATTAGTTTTCATTTTTCTTATTGATTCTTCTTCTTGTGGATTATCACTATCTCCTACCACTCCACCATTCTCACATCCTCACCCACCTTCTTTTCTTTTAATTTTTTTTTCTACATGCATGATCACATGGAACTCATTCCACCTATTTTTCTTTTCTTCCTCTTTCTTTCTTGTTTCCATTCCTTTTAGCTCAAGATAGATCAAGCTCCATGATCTTTCTTGAGATATCCTCATAAACAAAAATTAACAACTAAATACCTAATAATAATCTAAACCTAGTTTTCTCTTCATTATTCATTTAACCCTAATTCTACTAAACCCTAACCTACTCCCAACTCTCTCTCTTACTCTCCCTCTCTCTCTAACCTGCTGAGTACCACCTGGCCACCCTCTCCCTAGCCCACACCCAGCCACCCTAGCCTAGACAAAACCATAACCCGAGCCATGCCCATCTACCCTAGCCCGATCTACTCCCTCTTCTCTATTTCTTTCTCTGCTGCCAGGCTAGCCCCACCCTGGCCTCTCTCGCCGCCCGGGACCACCTGCAGCCCCTCCCCGCCGTGCCTACCAGCCCCAGGTCGAGCCCCAGCTCGAGCCGGCACGTGAGAGAGGAGAAAAAGGTGGCACCGAGGCCACCTTTATCTCTGCCGTGCCCAGCTGCCCTCCTCCCTCTCTCCCTTCTTTTCCTCCCTCCCCACGTCTCTCTGGCCTCGCCCAGATCTGGCCGAGCTGCCCCTCCTCTTCTCCTTCTTCCTCCCCGGCCACAGCTCCTGCCGCCGCTCGCCGCCAGACCCATCTCGTCCCCGTCGATCCTGCCGTGCAGCTCGACCTGGAGGTGGCCTGGGAGCTCGAGGAGGTTCCTCTACAACGCCCTGTCCACGCCAACGCGAAGGAGAGAGCCCCAGCACCACCAGATCCTCACCGTCCTCCGAAACCCTAGCCCGCCGAAGCGTCTGCGTCGTCGACGAACCGCCGCGCTTCTCCCTGATCCGACCACACCAGGCGACCCGCGGTGAGCCTCCCCTTCTCCCTGACATGGTCCGCCTCGCCGTACCGCCCTAACGCCGCCGTTGCTTTTGTCGAGCGCTCTCAGTGCGCGCCGCTCGCCGGCATCTGCAAGTTTTTCCGCGCCGCGCAACACCCTACCTAGGCCCCCGCCACCCTCCTGACATCTGCCTGAGCCAGCCGCACCGGTTAGCACCCTCCGCGCGCACGCCCGCGTCCCGGGATCGAATCCCCGCTCCGCGCCGCGCGCACGATGTGCCGTCAGAACGTGGAGAAGAAAAACAGTAACCCGGGGTCGTGGTCATCTTGCAAAAAGCCCCCCACCTTTTTGATTCTCGCAACCCGCGCTCCTAGCAGCCCCACCTGCCAGCCACCCTGACCATCTTGCAGAAAACCCCTCGGCTTTTTCCGGCCGCAACCCACGCTCCAGCCCCTAGCCCCACCTGTCAGCCCCTGTCTCCCTCGCCGCTGTCACGTGGGCCTGCGCCAGTTGGCCCACCCCGCAGTCACAGTGGCTAGGCGAGCCCGCGGTGACAAAAGATTTTTCCCACGCGCGTGGCCTAGTCAGCACCAGGCCCACCCGTCAGTGACTGTGGCTAGAATTGCCTGGGTAACAAAAGTATTTCCCTGATTCTGTTTTTAATTAAATCTTTTTCAAATTGATTTAAATTCAAATTCAAATCAGATTTAAATAATTTTCAAAATACAAATCCAAGTAATACATGTAATATATGTTTTGGAATCAGAAAAATGTGAGGAATTCAAACATGCCCTTCAAAATATGGTTTGAACACTTTAAATTTTCGAGATGATTAAAATTACAAGAAAATGCCCTTTTCCTTATTTAATTAATAACTTTTGTTTTATAACTCCAAATTTGACAAATAATATGTCTAAATCGATCAGCGCGACGAGCCCGTTCTATTTATGCATTCCTTGTTCTGAATTGAAGCATGCATCATGTCAACATTCAAAATCTGAACTGTTTATGACAATAAAACTTGGGCAAATAAATAATGAAGTGCTTTATTTCTTGAATCCACACCTCACCTTTGCCATGCTACTTTAATGCCATGTAATTTGTGCATCATTCATCATGGCATGCTTGGTTGCTTGTTGCATTTTAATTCATATGCTTGTGCACTTTATTTATGTTGGCCCTTGTTTGTTTGGTTCTTCTTCGAATAGACGCCCAGCAGGAGAATTACCAGGATTCACAGGAGTACTACCCAGATCCATCTCTCGCTTCAACTGAGCTGCCAGGCAAGCACTACCACATGCTTGCATACATATAGTACCTATTGACTCTATCTTATTCTTGCATCATTGAGTCGCGATTGCATTAATTTGAATCCCAAGCACTGCATAGCCTTTACTTTTAAACCACACCAAGCTTGTTCCGGTCCCATGAGGCATTACTACAGGAGTTGTTTGAGCCATGCGAGTCGTAGAAAAGCATGAGTAGGGTATGTGAGTGTCTGATGAATAACGAGGTACCTAAACAACATAACCTGAGTAGTAATGGGATAACTAATGAAAGAGGCACCGGTGAGCAATATCTGCTATTTGGTTTTTCATGCTCACTTGTGTCCCGTAGGACCCCGAGTACTTGATTCCTGTTCCTTGTTTATTCGCACTATCCACATCCGGGAGGCCTTATGGACCCCCCTGAGCCAGAGCTTGATTCATTCTTATTTCTTGGGGCCACAATTAGTTTGGGGCTTTATTACTATTCTGTACTTATGCCATGTTACTGCTTTATTTAAGATTGTGCGAGGAGCACCTGTACTATGTTGGATCGTGACACGTTTTCGCTGTATCGACAAGCCTAGTCATATTTTCGGGTTCCCAGTCGTTTACCGCCGTCCACACAAACCTTGGGTCCGTCTCGGAGCCGGCCAACTTCGTTGCGGGTAGCTTAATGGGGTGGCCCCCTGAAATATTTCTGAATCCTGTGATTGTTTTGTCGTGAATGCCTCGTATGGGTTTTGATTTGGTTTTTCCGAGGTTGATCGAGTGTGTGTTGCTATTCGTGCACCCCTGTAGGGTAAATCTTTCTAAAAGCCGTGTCCGCGGTTATGGACGACTTGGAGCACAGTTTCTCGATCATAGACAAGTATAACTAAAGTACCGCTTTTAATTTGACTAAGTACTTGACTAGTAAATAGTGCAATACTCATGGAATGGTTAATAAAACTGCCAACGGATGATGGGGGTTGTTCGTCCGCTTCCTCGTTGGTAAGCGAGGAGGAGGATGGATCTGATAATTATACTGTTATAACTGTTGTTATAAATTCACAGACTTCCGTCTATCATTGGTTAGGCGGAAGGTTAGCGGGTCTCTATAGAATTGTTAGGTATTATCTTTTGCTGCAATTGCGTCACCCCAGGTTGTGTCCCCTTTAGCGGCATAAAGACTTGCTGAGTACCCCTAGGGTCTCACACGATAAATTGTTTGATTCAGATGAACAGGTGTACCCGCAAGATGGATACTGGGTGGAAGAGACAGATGATGTTGGCAACGATCATTCGGTGTAGAGATTCCGAGAACGGGGATCCGTGTGATCTGTGGGCGGGATGTGTTTATTTATGGGCATCTTATGCCGATTTGCTTCTTATCCGTACTCGGATCTTGTTTCCGCTTCCGCCTGATACTCTGATGTGTGATGTATGAGGAGCTATCCTAAATTATTATATCTATCTAGGACATTTGGATCTTGCCGTATGGCGTTGCAATATTTCTATTTCTTTTAGATGGAATGGCTCTGAGGACTGTTGTATGTGGCTTGCATACATACTCACTTGTGTATGTAGTTGATCCCTTCGCCTGCCGATTACGCCGCTCGTTCTTGTCCCGTTGTTTGAAAGTGGTTAGGATGGCCGAAAGGTCTACCATGAGTGGCCCTGGGCCCCGCCGTACTATTTTAACCACTTTCGTTCATCCAGGCATTAACTAAGAGCGTAATTCACCGAGGTAGTTACAGTGTGTTGGGGACACAAGAGACTTCTTGTATCTTGATTGCAGGGTTGCTTGAGAGGGGATACCTTTGAACACTTCCTCCCTGAGTTCAATAAACCTTGGGTGATCCACTTAAGGGAAAACTTGCTACTGTTCTACAAACCTCTGCACTTGGAGGCCCAACAACTGTCTACAAGAATAGATGTGCATAGACATCAAGCTATTTTCTGGCGCTATTGCCAGGGAGGTAAGGTAAAAGGTACTCACATCCTCCGGTGTGAGTGCTCGAAGTTATTTCTTTTAGATTCTGCAATTTTGTCTTTTGTTTCTTGTTTTCACTAGTTAGGCTTAATGGAAAACAACAACAAAATTAGAGAGCTTTATAGTATTTATCTTGAGTTAGGACATGAAGTGTTTGAAGAGAAAATTAAAAAACCTATGGAACTTTATTTGCATGCTAATAGCAATGTTATTACTATGAACTCTTTGGACACCATTATTGCTAATGCTATGGAAAAGTCTAAGCTTGGGGAAGCTATTTTTTTATGAAAATGATCTTTTTAGTTCCCCAGCTTTGGAAGATAGCTATTATATTGCTTATGATGATACCAAACCTCCAATATATGATGATTACAATGATGAATATGATATTTTCAGTCCACCTACTATTGAGGAGAAAATTAATGATTACAATATGCCTCCTATATTTGATGATTATGGTGATGAGAATAATAATGATAGCTATTTTGTTGAATTTGCTCCCACCATAATTAATAAGAATGACTATGTTTATGTGGGGAGTATTAATTCTTTTATGCATGTGGCTCATGATAAGAATGTTTCATGTGATAGTTATATTGTTAATTTTATTCATGATGCTACTGAAAGTTATTATGAGAGAGGGAAACATGGTTTTATGTGTCTCAATAATATTAAGTTTCCCCTCTTTATGTTGAAAGTCTTGAAGTTGCACTTGTTTTGATTTCCTATGCTTGTTGCTTTGTGCTTTCATGACTTGTTTCTTTACAAGATTCCTATGCATAGGAAGTGTGTTAGACTTAAATGTGTTTTGAATTTGCTTCTTGATGCTCTCTTTTACTTCAATTCAAATTTCTTATGTGAGCATCTTCTCAAACTAGCATGCCTAACTTAAAGGTGTTAAAGAAAAGTACTTATTGGGAGATAACCCAAAAGTTTTAGATGAGTCTTGGAAGTTATTAGCTCTGTAATAACCGCTCCTAATCTTTTTTGTTTGCTTTTTGTGCCAAGAGTAACCTCTAATGAGAGAGAAGTAATGCTTGGGAAAGTTGCTGTCTCGAAACAGATTTATGTTCTTTACCTTAAAAATTCGTGTAAAATCTCTGTACGTCCTTTTGAGGCATGAATTTTTTTGCTTCTGCCCCAGGTTGTTATCTAACTTTCTTTAGTTCAACACTTTTCGATTTGAGCAACAGACGGTCTTCGAAAAAATTTGTCTTTACCTGCTGGTCTGTTTTGATAGATTTCTGCCATTATTTGCATTTGCTTCTTGTTGGTTCGTTTTTGAGTTCTTTTGGGGAATTGAGATTTTTGAGGCAAGTGCTACAGTATCTAGTGTTTTAATGGAAGTTTTATTGGTGTGAGAACTGAACCTAAAGACTTATTTATCTTGAGTGCACAAATGTTGCCAATAAAGATTGTGTGAAGTTTTGTATGAAGGAAAAAATTTAGGTGTATGGAAGGAATGAGTAATGAGATGAACGATGGATTAAAGCTCAATCTTGGGGATGCCACGCGTGTCACCCCAAGATATATCCAAGAAGTACAAGCGTCAAAGCTTGGGGATGCCCAAGGCATCCCCCTCTTCATCAATAAAACGTTTCTTCCAACGCTTCATTTTTATTGTTTCACGCACAGTTGTGTTGTTCTTGGAGCGTCTTCTTTTTCGTTTTTGTTTTGGTTTTTCGTTTGCTTGGTTTACTTAGTTTGCTGAATAAATTGGTTGGACCCCCTCTTTCATGCATTGGTATTCAAATAGTTTGGTTTGGATTGGAAAAGAGTAGGAAAGCTCATGCTTAAGTAGTAAAGAGAGCTTGTTTTTGACTGTGGCCTATGCTTTGTCATGCCATGCTTGATATTGTTTTGGCTTTATGCTTAGTATTATTTGCTGTAGCATGACTTGGTATAAACAATTGAGATTGCTTAATGTGCCTTGGAAGAAACATGCATTGTTTTAGCATATTAAAGCATAGTATTGTGATATTCTCCTTTGATGCTTTATTTGGGTTGACTTGGCACATGCTCACACCATGTTATGACTATCCTAAGTCACCATAGCCTTTATGATCCTTTAGTTTTTGACTTGTAATATCACTTTATGCTTTAATTAATGATGTTTTGTTGCTCTGCATGATTATGGCCATTATTGCTCTCTTAGTTGGTCGTTCCCAGTCTTTTGCTAGCCTCCGCAACCAAAGTATGAGTTCCACTCATGCATCCAACTCCTAAAACCAAGTTATTCCAAAGAGTCCACCATACCTACCTACTAGGATATGCCTTTGACGAATGTATCTTCTGATACTTTATTATGCTTTGAATGCACTCGAGTCTTTTGTATATGCATCGCCTTAGTCTTCTTATTGTCTCTTGATTGGCTTGTGATAGGGCACATCGAGTGGTCCTTCGAGTGAACCTCAGAATATGTCATCCGCTGATGATACTTTGGCGCAGTCGCGCTCAAGGGTAGATGACTTGTCTCTGCTCTCGCGACTCTGTGACCGCGTGAAGTAGTTGGAGCGCGGACTGCCTGTGCTCCGTGGTAACGCGGGTGTGTGGAAGTCGAGGGTGAAGAAGGCCGTCGCCCGAGAGCAATATTTTCTAGGGGAGGTGATGCAGCTGGGCGACCAATTCAAGTGTTAGCTTTCTTCTTCCTTATCTTTTTCTTGTAGTCACCAGCAATAGTTCATTGTCTTCATACATTTGTCTTTGATTGGTATAGTTGTCAATGCACGCCATCCGCAGGATGAGAAGGATAGGATTGCCATTCGTATGAATGATCTGACCCAAGAGCAGCTTCAGGCGAGTGGATACTTCTAGGTCGATCATGATCGCGCAATCGCACTTGAGACCCTGCAGGATTGTGCGTCGCAAGTGCTTTACTTCCTGAAGAAGTCGCAATCGTGCTTGAAGAATATTTACAAGACAATGTTCCCGCTGGACGTCGTTCCGTCGAGCCTGCTGGCCCTTCTTGCCAAATTCCAAAACTTGAGTGTGGTCCGCGAGTGTGTGCGGCAACAGTTAGTGGCTGGTGCCAAGGCTGCTCTATCACGGGTGCGACTGCACAGGCCTGACGTAGATGTGGCAGAAATTGCAGCCGGACCACTAGCGCCGCCAGTAGGTTCGACTTGGAACATGGTTCCTCACTACCAGGCGGTGGATCGCCCAGCGGACGAAATTGTCGACTTGTTCGAGGAGCAGACCAACGTTCCTTTGTTACAACAGTAGTTTAGTTTGTATCTTTATTTATTCGCAGGATAGTACGTGGTACAATGTGTGGCTACGTAGCCTTGGCTGAGTAGCCTTATTTGCAATGTAAAAAATAAAAGATGACTAAGGGTAGAAGCATCGCAGCTGCGCGACGTTCTAGGGGTTGGAGTATGCGACTCCTGTCTCGAAATCTCTAAGGCGATAGGCGCCACCTGGGATTACTTCTATAATCATGTATGGTCCTTCCCAGGGGGACTCGAGCTTGAGATGCCCTTGTTGTTTCAGTCGCAGGACCAGGTCTCCTTCGACGAAGGACCTGGGGCTTAGCCTTCTGCTGTGGTAGTTGCGCAGGTTCTGCTGGTAGATCATTGATCTTTCGGTGGCGATTTCTCGCGCCTTGTCAAGGAGATCGACGGAGTCTTCGAGTGCAAGAGTTGACTCCTGCTCGCTATAAGCGACCACTCATGGTGCTTTGTATCGTACCTCTGCGGGTAGTACCGCTTCGGCCCCGTGCACCATAAATATAGGGGTGTACCCTGTGGTGCTGTTTGGAGTTGTGCGTAGGCTCCAGAGTACTGATTGCAGCTCATCTGGCCAGCAGCCCGTGGCTTGTTCGAGTGGCCTGAGGAGTCCCTTCTTGATGCCACCGCAGACGAGCCCGTTGGCTTTTTCGACCTAACCGTTGGTCTATGGATGTGCCACGGAGGCATAGCTGACATTGATTCCCATATTCTCGTAGAATTCTGGGAACTCCTTAGATGTGAAGTTCGTCCTGTTGTCCGTGAATATGCTGTGTGGTACTCCGAAGCGATAGACGATGGACTCGAAGAACTTTACTGTGTTGTATCCTGACTGCTTAATCACTGGCATGGCCTCTATCCACTTGGTGAATTTGTCGACTGCGACCAGGAGAGAGACGTAGCCTCCTCGTGAGGACTTTGGGAGCTTGCCGACCATGTCGAGTCCCCATTGCGCGAAGGGCCAGGCCAATGGAATTTGCCGGAGCTTCGTGCTAGGTGCGTGTGGTTTGTCCACGAATCGCTGGCAAGCATTGCATTTTTGGACGAAGTCCTTGGCGTCACGCATGGCTGTAGGCCAGTAAAATCCAGCTCGTAGAGCTTTGGCGACGAGGGCTCGACTGCCAGCGTGGTGCCCGTAAGTCCCCTCATGGATGTCGAGGAGAACAGCCCTTCCATCGGTGTTGGAGACGCATCATTGGAGTACTCCTGTAATGTTGCGCTTGTACAGTTTGTCATTGATAACAACGAATGCATTGGATCGTCGCGCAATGTGCCCCGCATCAGTCGGATCGTCCGGTAGCCTTTTGCTGAGAAGGTACGTGATGTATGGTTGAGTCTAGGATGGCTCGATCATCATGACGCTCATCGGTCCTTCGAGTCCTGTGTCAAGCTCCAAGTCGTCGAGTGCCATTGGCTCATTGGGCGGCGCAGCCCCCGAGTCCATTAATGCGCTTGTTTTCTTGTCTGCGGCCTTTGGCTTGATGGAGCGTTCGCAGATGCGCTCGAGAAATACCCCAGGTGGTATGGGGGCGCAAGTAGAGCCAATGTTGGCGAGTGCGTCTGCCTCTTCATTGCTTTCGCGGCCTATGTGCCGCAGCTCGCAACCGTTGAAGTCCCCTTCGAGTGTGTCGTAGAGGTCACGGTAGGCGATCATATTGTCGTTCAGTGTGTCGCACTCCTGCATTGTTTGGTTGACGACCAGCTTGGAGTCACCATATATTATGAGCCTCTTGGCGCCGCAGGCTTTTGCCATCCTCATCCCGTGCAGCAGGGCCTCGTATTCAGCTTCATTGTTGGAGGCGGTGAATTGCATTCGCAGAATATATTTTAGCTTGTCTCCCTGGGGCGATGTCAGTATGATGCCTGCGCCAGCTCCATCCTTTCGCTTGGATCCGTCGAAGTGCATTGTCCAGAGGTAGGACATATCTGGCTTTTTAGGGAGCTGGTTCTCCATCCACTGCACGAGGAAGTCAGGGAGAACTTGCGACTTGATTGCATCGCGTTTTTCATATGTGATGTCTCATGGAGACAGTTGGATCCCCCAAAGCACGACTCGCCCAGTGGCGTCGGGATTGTTGAGGATATGCCCAAGCGGGGCGTCGTTGACTACCACGATTGGGTGTTCCTGGAAGTAGTGGCACAGTCGCCGGGCTGTCATGAAGACGCCGTACGCCAGCTTCTGGTAGTGCGGGTACCGCTGCTTTGTTGGCGTGAGTACCTCGCTGAGGTAGTAGACTGGGCGTTGTACCCCATGGACCTTGTTTTCCTTGGCTCGTTCTACCATGAGCACTGTGCTGACCACCTGGTTGGTGGCAGAGATCTATAGCAGCAATGGTTCCCTTTCGCGTGGGGTCACTAGTACTGGCGAGGTGGACAGTAGGCGCTTGAGGTCTTCGAATGCTTCCTGTGCCTCATTGGTCCACTCGAACTTGTTAGCTTTACGGAGAAGTTGGTAGAAGGGCAGTGCCTTTTCGCCCATTCGACTGATGAATCGACTGAGCGCCGCGATTCGCCCAGCTAGTTGCTAGACACCTCTTATGTTCTTTGGCTTCTCCATGGCCAGTATGGCTTTTATTTTCTTCGGGTTTGCCTCGATCCCCCTCGTAGAGATGAGGTACCCGAGTAGTTGCCCAGATGGTATGCCGAAGGTGCACTTGTCCAGATTGATCTTGATCCAGTAGCGGTGGAGGTTGGCGAAGGTTTCGCGTAAATCGTCGATTAGTGAAGCTTCCTCTTTGGTCTTTATTACAATGTCGTCGACATAGACTTGGATGTTGCGACCAAGTTGGTTCTTGAGGCAAGCCTGCATGCACCGCTGGTAGGTGGCTCCTGCGTTTTTTAGCCCGAAAGGCATTGTGTTATAGCAAAACACACCGAAAGGCATTGTAAACGTTGTTTTCTCTTGATCCTCCTCCTTCATTCGAATCTGATTGTAGCCTGAGTAGGCATCGAGGAAGCAGAGGCGCTCACATCCCGCGGTGGAGTCGATGATCTGGTCGATCCGTGGTAGCGGGAAGTGATCCTTCGGGTAGTGCTTATTTAGAGAGGTGAAGTCCACACACATCCGTAGGATATCCGTGTCCTTTTTTGGTACTAGCACCGTGTTGGCGAGCCAAGTTCTTTCCTTGATCTCGCGTATGAATTTGGCGTCGGGGAGTCTGTTGATCTCCATTCTGACCGCTTTTGCTCTTGGCTCAGACAATCGCCTAATTGTTTGTTTGACTGGCCTTGTGTCTGGGTTGACGTTGAGTGCATGCTCCGCGAATTCCCTGGGAACTCCTGGCATGTCCGCTGGACACCAGGCGAAGATTTCCCAGTGCTCACGGAGGAATTCGACGAGCGCGAGTTCCTATGCGGGACTCAAGTTGTTGGCGATGAGGGCCGTCTTGGCGGGATCCGATGGGTGGACCTAGACTTTCTTCGTGTGCACCGATGAGTCGAAGGATAGATCGGGTGAACTTGGCCGGCTCAGGGGAGGCAGACCGTTGTCTGTCGACTCCTTTAGTCTCGCGAGCTCTTCCTGCATGCCGAAGGACTGGGAAATTCTGTTGAACTCCCTGTCGGACCTCTCGAAGTCCCATTGATTGTGATGACACCATTATGACCTGGCATTTTCATCTGCAGGTAGGCGTACTGCGGCACAGCCATGAACCTAGCGAACGCGACACGTCCAAGGATACAGTGGTACTGTGAGGGCCAGTCGACGACTTCAAAGTCGATGCGTTCACGCTGAAAGTTTTTTGGCGTGCCAAAGATGAAGTCGAGGTTGATTTTTCCAAGGGGGTATACACCCTTGCCTAGGACGATGCCATGGAATGTTGTATCCGAGGCCTCTAGGCAGGTCAGAGGGATCCTCATTGCTCGCAAGGTACTTGCGAACATAAGGTTGATGCCGCTTCCGCCGTCCATGAAGACGCGGCTCATGTCGAAACCTCCAATTTGTGCCTCGAGTACGAGGGGACATTGGCCTGGACGAGGTACTTGGCGCGGATGGTTGCGCTTGTTGAAGGTGATGTAGGAGTCGCTTCCACCGAGGTACTCAGTGGTGGATGGTGGCGAGTTTGTCGCCAGATTCACTTGACGAGTGATGGCCTTTTGCACCCGGTTGGAGGGGCGACCCTTTTGGATCATCATGGTGCCCATGGCCCGTGGGTATGGTTCGCCTCCGTGATGCTGGTCAGGCGCAGCTGCGTTTGGTGGTGGTCCGGGCAGTGGTGGAGGAGCGCCATGTGCCACTGCGCCTGGGGCGGCTCCGTAGCCATGGTTGACCGCGTCGCGGTTCAACCGAGCCAGGACCTCATGGAGCTTGATGAACTCGCAACAGTCTTTGAGGAGGTGTCTAGATTTCTTTTTTCCGTCATGCTTGTCGATGTAGAAGTGTACGCTGCATGGCCTAGATAGCTTGTCTTCAATGGATGCGGCGGGTGCCTCATCGCGAGTGCGGCGCTGCCATACTTGCGTGGTTTTCCTGGAGGTATCCACCGCTGCGGTAGCCGCTATTGCGGTTGTTGTCGCGTCTATCGACGTAGCCGGCTGCGACCATGCTAACGTCGTTGCGGCCATCATAGATGCGCATTCGACGTTTGCTTCGACGATCGCGTCTGCGTTCAAGCTCTGCTTCCTCGTCTGAGTGAACGCGATTTTTCACCGAATCTTCTCCATCTGCCCACCGATTCGCGATTTCTATCAGGTGGTCAATGGTTTTGGGCTTTGAGCGGCCTAGCTCCTCCCTGAGCTCTATGCGACGAACGCCACCGTTGAATGCGTCGATTGCGCGATCCTCCGAGATATTTTCTGCGGAGTTCTTGATGATGGACCACCTCTAGATGTACGAGCGTAGCGATTCGCCTGACCTTTGCTGGCAGCACCTCAGCTCTTCAATTGATGCGGGCCTTTTGTAGGTGCCCTTGAAGTTGTGCACAAAGCTGTAGACCAGCTCTTCCCAACTGCGAATGGATCCGCGTGGGAGGTTGTTGATCCATGCCCGGGCGGCGCCCTGTAGCTGTAGCTGCAGGCATTGCATAGCTGTGCTTCGACTCTCGTCGTGGAGCCTAACGGAGGAGATGTGGTCCTCCAACCAGATTTTCGGGTCCTGCAGACCGTCAAACTTTGGGTTCTCTGATGGGAGCTTAAACCCCTTGGGCATTCGCTTTTGCCTGATGGCCTTGCTGAAGCATCTAGAGCCATAGAGCTCCACATCTTCGTCTTCTGAGTCAGTCGATCGGGCACGTTGCGCCCTTGACTTGTCGATCTTGCGCTGCGTGATGTCGGCACGCGCGTTGTAGTCGTGGTCATGTCGCCATGAGCGGCGGCGTCGAGACAGATCGTGACTATCATCGCTGGATGAGGGCGAGGAATAGCGTTTTGCTAGAGCCTTGCCTTTATTCGGCTCCGGTGTTGGCTCCTTGTCGAGGCCGGCCTCGATTAACCCCAAGCATGTGATCGTAGATTGGTGCATGGTGGCTCGAGGATCTCTAGCCGGCGGCTGGTTGTTGAGGAGGTACATGGTGGTCGCCGTTACTGCAACTTGCGGCGTTTTTGGTAGCACGTTGCCATGCGTATCCACCGTCATGGAGCCGATGTCGAGGACCTTTGCGGCTTCTACACGCTCTTGTTCAGTGAGGTGGGCCAGTCGAGATCGCCTCTTCTTAGCGATGTACTCGTTGCATTTGGAGGAGGATCCTCCGTGGGAGGAGAGCCCAGCTCGTCGGAGGCTCGACTCGTCTGCCGCCTTTTTGCGTGCCTCGAGTTGCGCGATTGTTTGTAGTTGGCGCTTGTACTCCTCCTTCAGGAGCTAATGGTAGCCCATCAGCAGTTCTTGCGGGGAGCCGAAGGGTAGAGGGTGGCCCCGTAGGGCCTCATGGCAGCGAGCCCACTCGAGGTCATTGAGCCTGATCACGACGTGTTCGCCAGTCTGCTCGTTTATCATAGTTGGAGGTTCGACTGCCCCTCCGTTGTTGATGGGGGTGCCGTTGGTGGGGCTGCCGTTTGGTGGTCCGCTGTTGGGTATGCTACCGTTTGGCGGGTCGATTCCATTGCCACTGTTGCCCGTGTTGTCGCGATTGGCGGAGGAATCACCCGCGTTGATGACGGCGCACATGAAGTGGTTGGGGAAGCTGCTGCTCCCGCAACTTCTAGATCCGGAGCCGTAAGCTCCATCTTCAGTTGCTAGATCGCCCAGATCGGATTCGCGACTGCTATCGCTGTCTGTATTCTCGTTGCGCTCACTGAGGGTGCCGATCGGCGGAGGGAACCATGATGCTGGAGCGGTCGATGGTATTGTCGGCTGGTCAGGCATGCGAACCGTGCCCATCTGTCCAACTTGAAAGCGGAAGCTCCCGATCGCCAGGCTAATTCCGTTGCCTACGGATTCGAAAGCCGGGTGGGTGGCCGGCGTGTGGACGGTGAAGTTGAACGCACCGAAGAGCTAGCAAATCTCTGCTATTGCAGAGTTGTAGATCGCTGTTGATGGGGCCAAAGAAGCTACGACAGCAGCACTCCCAGTTCCCACAGACGACGCCAATTGACGAGGGTTTAACTCATCAATGCCCATTCTTATGGACTTGGGTTTTGGAGAAGGAGGGAGCGCTGGAAGCATCAACTAGCTAGCAAACAAGCACACAGGGGACTCGAAGATTTACCCAGGTTCAGGCCTTATAGAGGTCCCTACTCCTGCTTGTCTACTCGTGGAATTAACAGAGGAATCGAAGATTACAATGGTGCGCATATATAATCTGGAGAGGGTTGTGAAAACTAGGGTTGCGTGTGTCCTCCTCGCTGCCCCTCCTAGCCTTTATATAGATAGGCTAGGTCTCAGGCAGCAGGTCGAGTCGGTTACAGGTTAGGGTTTTCCCTTTGAACTTTCCATCTTTAGCTTCTTCTTGTTTCGCAAGAATCGAGAGTCCGTAGGTTACTCGAGTTCTCCATTTGGGCCTTGACTACGCCGTGGGCCTCCACTGTATTCAGGCCGTATATACCAAGCTCGAGTACCTATAGGGTATACCCATGTCACCTACGGACATGCTTAACAAGGTTGCTTGATTATCAACGAGTTTTGATAGATCTTTGTCTAAACCAGCCACTTGGTTTAGTAAGCCTTTAATATTAGAACTTATGGATGAAAGTGAGTTATGAAGTTCTTCTATCATTGAGGCATGGTGAGCTACTTGTTCACTAAGATTTTTATTAGGCTCTTCTTGTTTCTCTAGGTTCTCATTAGCTTGTGGAATGGTGGCAAGTTTCCATTTACTTTCATTAGCATTAGGATATGGAACAAAGGGATGGCTACCATAGTTGTTTGGAGCATAAGGTGTCCTACCATATGTGTTATTATAGTTGTTTCCATATCCATTACTACCAAAGTTTCTTATGTAGTTGACATCTACACTTTCATTGGTGTTTGTTACTAGTTCTTGTAGAGGAATATTATCGGTATTTTGCTTAGATATGTCGGCAAATATGGCATCAAGTTTACTTCCTGTGGAGTCTAGTTCTTCAATGGAGTTAACTTTCTTAGATGGGTTTGGTGATCTTTCAGTATGCCATTCACTATGGTTGTGGAGCAGGCTTTCTAGGATAGTTTTAGCTTTAGACATAGTTTTACTCATAAATGCACTCCCCGTAGCGGAATCTAGAATGCTTCTTGACATAATATTTAGGCCATTATAAAAAGAATGTAGTATTGTCCATTCATTTACTCCATGTGATGGTAAAGATCTAAGCATGTTTTAACTCTCTCCCAAGCTGTTGCTACATGTTCATTATCATTTTGTCAAAATGATAGGATACTATTTCTTTTTTGTAGGATCTTAACAGGTGGGTAGTATTTCTTAATGAAGGCTTCTTTTAAATCATCCCAAGAGTTTATACTAGCAGTAGGAAGTGATAATAACAATTCTTTATCTCTCCCTCTTAGTGAAAACGGGAATAGTTTAAGTTTGACAATGTCATTTTCCACATTTTCAACTTTTGCATATCACAAATTTGACAGAAATCATGCAAATGCATAGAGGCATCCTCACTAGCACTCCCCCCAAATTGTTCTCTAGTTATAAGACTCAAAAGACCAGGACTTACTTCAAAACTTTCAGCCATGAATTGATCATTAGGGGTGTTTGTGTAGTCACAAAGTTTTGTTCCTCTTTCTCCCATGTTTGCAAATAAAAATGGTAATACTAATTTTTATGTGTTTTTGTGTTTTTAAATGTCAACAGCCAGATTTTTAATCCTAGATGCCTATTATGCCATACATCACAATCCTAGGATTACCATTTTTGCGAGACATAATAGATTGGATATCACAGTACATCATCCATGACAAACCATAATAAGGTCTTACACAAATAAAGGATCTCATGATCCAGTCTTAATACAATCAAGTAGCAGAATAAATAGCGTAGCGGTGGGGTCCATCTTTAGTGTCACAGGCAATGCTAACGATGGGAGATAATCCTAGTTGTCGTAGCCGTCCTGCTACCCTCCTTCTAGGTAATCCTCCTCATAGTCTGGCCATAGGAATAGCCAGGGACAAAGCCATGAGTACTCTTTAAGTACTCGCAAACTATCACTAACAAGGTAGTTCTAGTAGGAATGCTAACTCTAAGTTTATTTGTAAATTTAAGTTTGAAACCTAAGCTGAGTTCAGAAACAAACAAAGATAAAATAAAGTTGAAAATTCACCTAAGTGGGAACTGAGTTGTCATAGTCACAACTCTGTTGTGTTCAAGTCATGTCACAATTCATTTCATAAGTATTTTGAAAACATCTTACAACGGAATAGTATGGCCGCTCCAACTTTCCATAACCGCAGACGCGGCTATTCGAATAGTTTGACACTCTGTAGAGGTGGTACACTTTCACCACAAAATTCGATACATCTATCATAGATAACCCTGAATCATCATACTGAGTATGCAGATAATCAAACATAACATTTCCTTTACACACTCTAGTATAATCACCTCTCCTATGAGCTTGGCCTCCCATCCATGGCCATTTGCCATCCTAGCACTGCATAGGTGGACAACATTGAGAGGTAGCCTTAGCTCAAACCTCTCCCGCGAGGGAACTAATACTAATGCATATAAACTTCTGGCTAAGCCTTACCCAATTGAGGTATTGTGGTTGTACGGTAAAATTGGAATGGTATCGCATCCGAACCCAACCATCAGTTTTTATAAAAGGGCTAAGGCTCATGCCTCAACATTTTCATCATCATAAACCATTTGTTTTTCTCAACACATGTCAAAACATCTCAATAGAATGACTCATCATTCCAAGGTTTTCACAAGTCATTTTCACCAAGTACTCCCATCTAAAGTGATCAAGTTTTTGGTTTGGCTCTAAACTACTAAGTTAAGAGTGTTCACTATCTAATCTCAATCTCATGCCATAGAATGACATCTAAAGCTAACTAGATAGGCCAAGTTTTATACTCTTTATGCTATCTATAAACAAGGTAAATAACTTTGGTAAGTAAAAGAAGGTAAAGCTTGTAAATAAAACTTGGGGTAGGTAATAGTCAAAAATGTATAACCAAGCATGCCTATTGCATTTTTCTTAGGTTATCTTGCTTAAATATAGCTTGCTAACAATAGCTTGCTCAGTTTACTTGAAGTGCTAGGCTTGCCTTGGGTAGTGCAGTGGTTGAAATTCTCTTCCTCCTCCTCTTGGTAGAACTCCTCCTTCTCGTAAGCTTGGTCGGTACTATCGTCTATAAATACATACACCAAACAATCCTTACTAGTCTATTTAGCACACTAAGGCACACATTGGATGATCTATTATCATCACAAACATCACAAGGTTTAATAACTAGTTTCATTTATTTTATTTGAGAAAAGTAATTTCTACTCATTGAAATTAACTAAGATTTAATATTCTCCAATTAAAATATGGGATCATATGTACACATGTCATCACCACATATTCTAATACATGGGAATGTGATTTAAATGTCGGATCACACTTTAATAAGTTTAAGTTTAATATTTAATGATTTAAGGTGACTAGAAATGCCTATATAGCATTATTTTGGTACTAGTCCAAAGTCACTGCATGTAAACCTTAATAGTATTACATATTCAGATAGGTATGGTTAAATGTGATTTTTGAGAGTTGAAATCAACTCAAAAGCTATTAGGGTTGATTTTAGAAAAATGTTTGACTATGAAAAAGCTTCTGTCTTGTTATTTTTGCTAGGAGAGATCTATAACTCTAATTGATTTAAATCCAACGGGCTTGGATATAGATTTTCATTACCTTTCTAACAAAATTGGAATCACTCCATTTGGATTTGCAAAACTATCTGAATTGATTTTTGAACTAAGGGATAGAACTAAGTTTACTTCTAAAAAGAAAAAGATTCATTTGAATTCAATGGGTCGCACGGTAAATAAATGGGCCGGCCCAGTTTACTCCACGTAGCGCCCGGGCTGGTTTTAAGTGGGGGCCCCACCTGTCAGTGGGACAGGGGCTGCCGAATCAGTATGGGTGGTTGGTGGCCGCGGGATTAGATCCTGGATCAACGGCTCACATCTATCTTCCTCGCCGGAACAGTTCTCGACGGGGACGAACCCTAGCACGGTCGGTGAGGGTGCAGTGGGGGCGTACCGGGGCTCCAACAAGTGCGGCGAGGCGGGAAAATGGAAGAGTCGATGACGGCGGTTCTCCTAGTACCAGTGGCATCCCGGGAGATGGCCTGGATCACTGGCGCCCTTCTCGTCCTTCCGCGGTAGACTCCAGCGAAATTCCGGCTGCTGGCTGCTCGAGCTGCTCCGATGAGAGGTGGGGAAGGACTAGTGGTGAGAGGGGAGTGTGAGAGTGTGAGGAATTGGTGCTGGGAAGGCTCCCTTATATAGGCCCGACGAGGCGACAGAGAGGTGTGGGCGGAGCTCGTCGGTGACGACAGCACAGGGGGCTATCGGCGTGGCCGAGGTAGGCGGACGGTGGGCGGTTCCCTGGCGGTCAGCTAGGGCTTAAAGGCGACACGAGGGGCGGTGGCTAGCGGTCGGGAGCGTCTCGCGCTCTGAGAGACAAAGGCGGTGCTCGACGTGGTTCCCGGCGACTGTGGGTCGAGCGGCGGGGTACGGGCGTGTTTGGCGGGTTGAGGTGGTCAAGGCGGAGCGGTGCGCGTGGGCTATGGTCGAGGCGCGGCGTGTGGCACTCTGGCGGGGATGGCGCTCTAGCGTGCGCTGGCGCAGCACAGAGAGCTTAGTGCGAGGCTTGTCCTCGGTGGTCTAGGGCATGGCAGTGGTCGTGGGGTGGACAGGGGGGTGGCGGTGAGGTCACGCCTCCCTTCCTGGAGCGGCGGAGAGGGGTTGGTGGTCTCCTGCGGCGTGGGCACGTTTGGCCGGTGATCATGGCGTCGGGATGGCGTGGCACTATGGCTAGGGACAAGGGGGTGGGCTGATTAAGGCATGGTTAGCTCAAAGAGGGACAGAGGGAGTGAATTGGGGTCAAATGGGTGGCAAAACCCTATAGAAACAGTGAGGCTAAACTAGGATGTGATCAGTGCATGCCAAGTGTTCGACCAAATGGCCGCACGAAGAAAACTTTTGACTTTTTCAGAGATTTTTGCTGGAGTGGTTGGTCTAATGCTTGGGCATCTCTGGTTGCTTGGGATTTTCAAATTGAGTTCATTTGGATGGTTTTTGAAAAAGTGTGATCTATACACATACACTTGGTTCCATTTTCAAATGTCTTTTAAAATTAGAGTTTGAATGTTTTTGGGAGATCACAAAGTGGGCCTTGGTACACCTTAACTTGTACTAGCAAGGGGTGCAAAGATCCACAATTTTTTCTGTTTGAAATTGAGCCCTAGGAACACCCAAAGTGGGATAGTTGCTTAAAATGGAAAAGTGACCATTTCCATTATTAATTGTATTTGATTTATTTTTGTTTGGATTTTGCTTGGGAATGATCTAGATGATGTGGCGTTCATCTTAGAATCATTTTACAACCATTAGAACAAACAATCATGGCATTTCCAAACAACTCCTATTTAATGCAACACACATAAGCATGCCTAAATATTTTAAAATGGGAAAAGGTTTTTGTTAACCCTAAATTGGGTAATTTTGATCTTGCTCACTTGGATTAAAGTTTTGGATGTTACAATCCTTCCCCCCTTAAACAAAATCTCGTCCCGAGATTTAAGAAAGAAAACTCGGAACTAAAGAGATCTGGGAACTCAGTCCTAATGTAATCTTCTCGCTCCCAAGTGGCTTCTTCTTCGGTATGGTTGCTCCATTGGATCTTGAGAAACTTGATACTCCTTGTCCTGGTGGTTTTGTAGGCTTCCTCCAGGATACGGATGGGCACTTCACGATACGTCAGATCCTTGTTGATATCAATAGCTCGGTGATCGATGTTCTTGAAAACTTCGGTCTTCTCTAGCACTTCCAAGCATTTGCGAAGTAACGAGACATGGAACACATTATGGATAGTAGACATTTCTTCTGGTAGTTCCAGTTGATACGACACTTCTCCTTGACGATTCAGAATCTTGAAGGGTCCGATATATCTGGGGGCTAACTTTCCTTCATACTAAAATGTTGCGTTCCCTTCAATGGCGAAACCTTGAGATACACAAAATCTCCGACATTGAAAGTTAGGTCTCTCCTTCTCTTGTAAGAATAACTCTTCTGTCTGGATTGGGCGGTCTTGAGGTGCTCACAGACTTTGTGAACTTTCTCTTCGGCTTCTCATAGGATGTCGGGTCCAAAAATCTGACTCTCTCCTACTTGTGACCAATTCAAAGGGGTACGGCACTTTCTTCCATATAAGAACTCAAATGGCGCCATTTGCAAACTAGGTTGATAACTGTTGTTATATGAGAATTCTGCGAAAGGCAGTCAATCTTCCCATTTTGATCCATACTCTAACACACAAGCTCTCAACATATCTTCTAGGATTTGGTTGACTCTTTCAGTCTGTCCATCGGTTTGCGGGTGATAAGCTGTGCTAAAATTCAACTTGGTTCCTAATCCTTCTTGGACTTTCTGCCAAAATCTCGAGGTAAATTGGGTTCCTCGATCCGACACTATGGTCTTGGGGGTTCCATGCAAACTAACAATCCTAGCAATGTACAACTCTGCTAGCTTCGAACTCTAGTAGGTTGTCTTGAAAGGTATAAAATGGCGTACCTTGGATAGTCTATCAACGATGACCTAGATTGAGTCATTTCCCCTACTAGAAGTAGGAAAATCGGTGATAAAGTCCATTCCAATGGAATCCCATTTCCATTCCAGAATCTGCAATGGTTGCAACAGTCCCGCGGGCCTTTGATGTTCCGCTTTGACTCTCTAACAGATATCACACTTGGCAATGTAGCTTCCGATTTCTCTCTTCGTCTTGTGCCACCAAAATTGCTCCTTCAAATCCTGATACATCTTTGTTCCTCCGGGGTGGATAGAATAAAGAGTATCATGAGCTTCTTGCATGATAACTTGCTTCAGCTCCGAATCTGCGGGCACACAGATACGTCCTTTGTACCATACAACTCCTTCTTCATCTTTGGTAAATCCAGGTACCTTTCCTGTACCAATACGACGTTTGATTCCGTCGATACTTGCATTTCCCTTCTGGGCTTCCTTGATTTGGTTAATCAGAGTGGGTTGAAGTTCAATCTAGCTAAAAATCCTTTGCTAACTAGCTCAGTTCTAAACTGCTCCAACTCCTCATGCAAACTTGGTTGCTTCTCCTTGATCATGGTGTTTAATCTACACGGCAATCTGCTAAGAGCATCCGCTACCACATTGGCTTTGCCGGGGTGATAGTGAATGTCAAGGTCATAATCCTTGATTAACTCTATCCACCTCCTTTGCCTCATATTTAGCTCCTTCTGAGTGAAAATATACTTCAAGCTTTTTTGATCTGAGTAAATCTCACAGCGGTTACCCATAAGGTAATGATGCCATGTCTTCAAAGCTAAAATGACAATTGCTAACTCAAGATCATGGGTAGGGTAGTTCTGCTCATGCTGCTTCAGTTGTTGAGACAGATATGTAATGACTTTGCCTTCTTGCATCAATACACATCCGAGACCAATCTTGTATGCATCACAATACACATCAAATGGCTTCTTGATATCTGGCATGATCAATATTGGGGCTGAAATCAATCTCTTCTTGAGCTCTTGGAAACTTTCTTCACATTTGTCAGTCCATTCAAACTTCTTGTCCTTCTTCAACAATTGGGTCATGGGTCTTGCGATGCTCGAAAATCCTTCTACGAACTTGCGGTAATATCCCGCTAATCTGAGAAATGCACGGACTTGGGTTTGAGTGGTTGGGGCTTCCCATTCTTCGACATCTTTGATCTTGGCGGGATCAATAGAGACTCCTCCGGCAGACACAATATGTACTAGGAATCCTATTTCTTTCAGCCAAAACTCACATTTGCTGAACTTGGCATACAACTGATGCTCTCTAAGGGTTTCAAGGATGATTCTCAGATGTTTCTCATGCTCTTCTTCTGACTTGGAGTAGATAAGGATATCATCGATAAACACAACGACAAACTTATCTAGAAAATTCATAAAGATCTTATTCATGAGATTCATGAAATAAGCGGGAGCATTGGTTAATCCAAAAGACATGACCGTAGACTCGTATAATCCATAACGAGTAGTAAAGGTGGTCTTTGGAATATCCGTTGCATGAATCTTAAGTTGGTGATAACCAGTCCTAAGATCGATCTTAGAGAACACTCTGGCACAAGTCAACTGATCAATTAGATCCTCTATCTTTGGCAAAGGGTACTTGTTCTTGATGGTGACGTCATTCAGCTTCCGGTAATCTGTCCACAAATGGTTGCCTCCATCCTTCTTATCGACGAACAACACGGGCGATCTCCATGGCGATGCGCTTGCTTGAATCAAGCATGTTGCCAACATAGCATCTAGCTGCTTCTTTAGTTCCACTAACTCTGAGGGATTCATACTATAGGGTCTCTGAGCTATGGGTCTGGTACAACTTTGTAAATTTTTCTAGCTTTTGTAGTTGAACCGGGGATTTGAACTATCATGACATGCTTCAAGTTGGTTGGGTGAATCTTACTAGTGCATGCAAATTCTTTGGTGACAAATGAGTGCGATGCTCCAAAATCAAACAACACTCTTGCTAAAACTGAGTTGACAGAAAACATACCCATCACTACATCTGGCGCTTCTTGGGCTTCTTCGGCGTTCATGTGGAAGAGACGGTCGTTGCGGTTGTGAGGGTTCCCTGGGGCCATCTTCTTCCGGGTTGAACACGACGCTGTTGTTGAGCTGGGGCATTCACATTGGTAGTGGCAGCAATCTTCTTGGGACACTCATTGGAGTAGTGACCCTTCGCTCCACACTCGAAACAAGTAATCTAAGACTTGTCTTTTGCTGCCACGGGCACAACATTGCTTCCAGTTCTAGGTGCAGTGTTGTTGTTGTTGTTCTTGGGAGGTGCACGGTTGAAATTGTTGGAGTTGCCGGGGTGGTTGTTGTTTCCTCCGGACTTCACATTTCCTCCGCTACGGTTGGGGTAGCTTGGGCGAGACATTGGGGGTCGATTGTTCCGTGGGGCATATCCTGTAGAAGGGTTGGGATGGTACTTATGGTGACTGTTGGATCCAGCTTGGTGCATCACCTGACGTTTGCGGTTGTCGTTTGTTTGATTAATCTTCCCTTCCATCCGAATGGCAGAGTCGACTAGCTCTTTGAGATCCGCGAAACGGATGTTGACGAGAACTGTCTACATCTCATCATGCAGTCCATTCAGGAATCTCTCCTTCTTGTTGGCCTCCGTGATGATCTCATCAGGTGCATACCTGGAGAGGGACAAGAATCTGTCACGGTACTCCACTACAGTAATTCTGGCTTGCTTTAACTCTCTGAATTCATCCCTCATTCTGGTGACTAGACCCTGTGGCACGTGGGTGCGGCTGAACTTGATCTTGAAGGCTTCCCATGTCATCACTTGACCATGGTTCATTGTGCGGGTGCTGTTCCACCATGCTCTTGCATCTCCGGCCAGATAGTGGGTGGCAAAAAGAACTTTCTCGTTGGCATCCACTCCGGCTACTTCTAAGTTTTTCTCCATTGTCTGCAACCAATCATCAGCATCCAATGGGTCTTCAGACTTGCTAAAGATTGGGGGATTGGTATTCTGGAAGTTTTTGAGTTTGGATCCATGATGATCCTGATTTCCATGGTTCTAATTGTTATGAGCCATCTGGGTGATCTGCTGCAGGGTGGCTAAATTTGCTTGCCGCTCTGCCCTACTAGCTTCATGGTCTGCAATGAGCGTCTGTAGAATCTGTAGCATTGGGTCTTGCGATGAGCTGCTCCCGCCTTGGTTTCCACGAGTCATCTGAAGATTGAGGTAGATAAAGGGGTAAGAGGGAAAGTTCTAAGGTTCATGGTTTTGCTTTCAAAGCTAAAACTTTGAGTTTGACTCAGGTTTTGCAACTAACTTCTTTTCATTCATTCAAGTAAAGCACACGATACAAACTCACACACACCACCACATCAAGGAAAATAGATGGTTTTAAGAACCATTCTATAAGTTAAGATAAAATGGGACCGATACTTCTCATTCCTACGATAGTGCTCTAGTGCATCTACTCATCATCGATGAAGTCGGAGTCATCGTCGTCGGTGTAGAATTCCATGGCATCATCCTCCAGATAGTCATCATCATTGTTGAGGTACGAGTCAATATCCCCTTGGATATCTTCACCTTCCTCTTCTTCTTCTTTTGCTGCAAGCTGAGCTTCTTGCTCCTTGGTGATCTTCTCGAGGTTGGCCACCTTATTGCGAAGACGGTCGATGGTGTGATCCTTCTTTGCGCATTGACAGCGAAGAGACTGACGATCCTTGAATAGCAGTGAGAAAGTATGGGCCTTCTGGGCAGTAATGGCAAGGTTGTGGTTGGCGTACTCTCGAGCATTGTCCAATTCCTTCTGTTTGTTGTACAGCAGGAAGTCGAGGTTCTCCACTTGGTGCTTCAACTTCGGGTGACTTGGCATCTCTAGAGGCATTCCCATAGAATCACGCCTTGCATAGTGAGCAAAGCGGGTTCCTTGGATCAAGTTGACATTCTGTGCGCAAAGGCGAGCGAGAGTGGTTGGGGAATTGCATGGATATTTGTATTCTCCTCTTCAAGTAACCCATAAAGTAAAATAAGTTGTCTTGTGTCCCTAACTCCACCAAGTGGTTGTCAAGCACAAGGTTTCGTATTAGTATTATAAAATATAAAACAAAGTAAATAAAGTAAAGGAATACAAACTAGATGATATGGAAAATAGTAGAGTTGTTTTTTGGGTTTTTATGGGTGATTGCAAGTAGAGAAAGTATTTTTGTATTTTCAAAATAATAAATTGCAGAAAATATAAATGATAGTAGATGCAATGCAAAGGTGTTTCTTTGATAAAAATCAGACTAGGGTTCATGGGTTCACTTGTCTACTCTCTTTTTAGGTTGTAGTGATCATAAAATAATTCATCAATGATAAAGATTCATGAAAATTCTATAAGTGCTTGATAAAAGGAATTAAGATGGGCATAACATTCTAATATTGAGATGGAATACATCTCTCTCTTATACTCCTCAAGAAAGGGAAACCTTCATGCAATCTTGATTTAAGAACAAATTAGAGTATAGCTTTACGCAATATTATATGATGTTTGAAATACTAATATGCTACCTTGATAACAAGGTCATCACATTATCACATGATGACTATAGCACGTGATTTCACTTTATCCATAGTGAGGCAGAAACAAAAGGTAAAAAACAAAGTAGATCTTGAATATTATGTGTCACAATTCAATCTCTACCCCCTGCTACTCCATCTAACACACACTTCTCCCCATACAAGTTCTTGCATACAAGTTGGATCAAAACAAGCAATGAAGAACGGGGTGCATGATATGCATCTATTAAAAAATCTTACACAAAATAGATCCCAATCTCAAATATCAAATGATAGAACAAAGGTCCACCATATAGGAATTACAAATATGACCATAATCATGTTGGGCAGCTCATATGGTACTAGATCTATGAATAACAAGAGAGAAATAGATCAAGCTACTACCACAAACCCATAGCTCGGAGGTGGACTACTCCCTCTTCATCATGGTGATGAAGCTGGAGATGTTGGAGAGGGTGGAGATCTCCCCGGAGGTGGCTCCAATGGAGTTTCCCCATCCAATCTTTGCTGGATCCAACTCTGTTTGGTGATGTTTTCATCTCTGGTGGCTTCTGGTGTCTCCCCTTTCGAAGACGCCCCGGGGGTCCTTATATAGGGGTTTTTAGGTCAAGAAATCTTTATGGGCGAAAGAATCAAGGCGATCTAATGGTCGAGGAGCAAACCAGACCTAGGCGCGCCACCTGGGATTGTTTGGCCCTCCTGGTGAGATTCCAGTGCTCCAGATGCTTCTCGTGGATAAATATTGGCATTCCCAGAAGTGCAGGTCCATTTGACTTCGTATAGGTTCTGAAACATCAAAAACATTGAAAATAGGGTTTTTCTGCCCTACAGGGTTATAGCCAAAATGAAGAGGATCATTGGTAAATCCCCAAAAATCAATGTAAAACAGGGATATAACATTATATATGATGCAAATATGTGGAAAACATGTTAACAAACTACAAAGTTCATGTATGCATTTTACATGCATCAACATCCCCAAGCTTCTGATCGAAACGGTATGTTTCTATCTGTTTGGGTTGGGCCGCGGTCGCTTTTGGATCATGATCCGGCATATCCGGCCAACCGCCCCCAGCGGCCTGACCCATCTGTCCGTCTCCCCCATTGTCACTGCTTGACACCCTCGGTGGTAGGACGTTAATGGTGACGCGATGTCGGTTATCAGCGTTAGGGGCTTCCCGCGCGGCCAGTGTTTCCCGCCATCGCAGATTTCCGTTTCCCGCACGCGCCTTCCCGTACACGCCTTCCCTGCTGTTTCCTGCCTTCGTCGCGGTCTATAAAAGACAGTCGCCTGCGCGACTGAGACAATAAGCCCAAGCAAGAGCAACCACCACCGAAAAAAGTGCCAACCACCAGCAGCCATGCCTCGCCGCAAGATCGCCAACTGGACCAAGATCTGGAGATGTGTCGCACCTGCTTCTAAGAGGCCGACATCGACGCTGTCTACCTCTAGGCCACGTTGATGTCCCAGCGCATGGTCGAGGCGGAGGTCATGGCCTTCGAGGAGGAAGACCATGTGGCCGAGGCGGCGCTAGAGTAGGTGGTGGAGGCGCCCGCATAGGTGGCGGCCCAATAGGCAGTGTGTGAGGTTCACCAAGTCGCCACCTAGGAGGTGGTGGCCAAGGAGACCGCATCAGCGGCCCTCCGTGAGATCCAGCTTGAGGCGGCCATGACCACGCTGGAGGAGGTGTCCAAGGAGGCCGCCAAGGTCGCCATCCGCGAGCTTTTCCACGCCACCGCCACACGTGGTGCGGTGGAAGCGGCGGAGCACGCCGCCGATGCGGCGACAGAGGAGCTGCGCGTGGCTACGGTCACCGAGGTGGCGACCGCGTGGGCTCTCGTCGACGGGGACGAGACGGAGGTGGAGGACGACGATGAGGAGGGGGAGGAGGTGGAGCAGGCGAAGGCGGGGGAGGAGGAGATCACCGTCCCCCTGTAGATCGCGCAGGCGCTAGGCTTCGGCCCCAACGGAGCTCCGGCGAGGGTGACCCCCTTGGCAGTGACGGCCGCGGCGGCGATAAAGCTGGCCGACTAGGAGGCGAGAGACCACTTGACGGCTGAGATGGAGAAGGCCCTGGCCAACCGGACGACGGTGGACCACATGAAGGCGGTCGACAAGACGGAGGCTCGTGGCCGAGCGCGCGACCGTTACCGCGATCGCCTCCAGCAGCAGGCCATCTAGGCGGCGATCGACAGGGCCAACAGACGCGGCAACGGTGGTCGCGGCAATGACGGCAAATAGCCGTTAGAGACGACCTCCTCCAGTAGTAGTAGTAGTCATTTTTTTTATTTTGTTCAAATGTGACTTTTTGTAATTGGCAGGGCCTAATCTATAAAAATCATGTTTAAGTACTAATGTTTCACTTACATATGGGGCCCGAGCGGCCAACTGGCGGATACCTGCGCTGTCCGGGCCAACACAACCGTTGCCCAAACTTGATGCACGGATGGGTCCAGCCGGACACGTGTCCGGTGGGTCGTGTCGCTGGGAGGCCACGCACGTCCCAGACACATTCGGACACGTTCGGACGGATTAGATCGACCCCCTAAAGATACCCTAAAATCAGAAAATTGAGACCTCCCACCGGCGGGGACTAGATCCACGGCGTCTCCGTGGCCCGAAGTAAATTAATAAAAAGCGTTGCCGCTTGGCTTCGTTAAAAAAGAAAAGAAAGAATGACTATGTTTCAGTTGGCGTTGTGATCACTTGAATATTTACCGAACAACAATCAGAGTAGTTGCAGAAACTGTGAGCTAGTATTTCAGATTAGGAAAGTGTAGTTAGACATCGGCAGTTTTGAAGCTTAAAACTGCACTAATGTGGAGAACTTTCCATACTGAGACAGATCGCGAGAACCGGTGTGCATTGTGAGCGGTGTAGGGATCGAGGAGACATGCTCGGAATTCAGATGGTCGTAGTTTCTTGTTTTCTAGAGAATCGTGCTAACTTAGTGTAGAGTATGTTAAAGTTGATTTTCGGGCCACAAGGCCGACCTAGGAGCTTAAATATATAGGACATGTTTGATTCAAAGGATCTCTGTATAGGAAATTTGTAGGATTAAATCCTATAAGAAATTTTTCTATAATGATCGTTTGATTTGTAGGATTAATTCCTATAGGAATTTTTCCTAAGGATTTCTTTGTACTAGATTTCATAGGAAATCAAACATCCACTCCTACTTCTTTTCTAGAATCCTTTGTTTTTCCTACGGTGGAGTCAAACAAACTTTGGTCCATAGGAATTCCTGTAAGACTGGAGTGGGCATGACATTGCAATCGTACGTTTTTCATATTCCTACTTTTTTCCTATCATACGAATCAAACAGGCCCATAGTCTGGTTTCGTGAAACCCTATTCTCCGCTCAATGCGAGCGGGATTCCACTCCGCCCGCGCGGGGAGTTAACTGGGCCTTGGCCTGTCAGTACAGAAGCAACAAGTTTGTTTTTGCGGTTGTTTCTTTTGTTCGCGATTTTTGTGTACGGTTTTTCGGTCCGTTTTTATGGTTTTCTTTCCTTTTTTAGCTTTTATTTTCTGTTACTTCTTTCTTTTTTAAAATTTAAATATTTTTAAATTCTGAATATTTTGCAAATTTGAACATTTTTATGTCTGAACATTTTTTAATACGAACATCTTTAAAATCCAATCAATTTTTAAAATATGAAGAACTTTATATATTAAACAAATTTCAAGTATGAACATTATTTGAATCGGAACAATTTTCAAATCCAAACAAATTTCAAGTCTGAACATTTTTTAAGTCTATGCATTTTCCAGATCTAAACAGTGTTTTCTTATTGGGCCGCACTAACCGTGGACAGATCCTACGGGTGGAGAGGAATCGGCTCCGCTAAGGGGCACCCCTGGTTTCCGGCAGTCAATTTTTTTGGTTCAGTTCATGACCCATCCAAATCTGGCCCAGTATGACAAGAGCGACAAGTCCGTTTATCTTATATTGTCATTATTTTTTCTTCATACTGAGCCCAGGACATTCTTTGTGTTTGCCAAACGACCATCTTTGCGGGTAACCATTTTAAGAGGCGCGGTACTATATCCTGACGAACTGACGAATGATTACTAGGGCAATTCCTATACAACGCTTCTACTCCCTCCGTTTCAAAATATAAGATGTTTTAGATTTGTAAATAAAATAGACTTCTTTTAATGTGTAGATTCACTATAAACCTAAGTGAACCTACATACTAAAAGAAGTCTAGATATATTTGTTTCACAAAGCTAAAACATCTTATATTTTAAAACGCAGGGAGTAGAGCAGGAGCACAAAAAAAAATCTAAATCTATTCCACGAGTTCACAAAAAATACAAAACACGTCAAATACAATAAAAATTATATCAAAATCCTTCGACAACCTAACAAACACTACTGTCGCACCGACGCACCTTTGTCACCGCTCCCTTATCGGAGCCGTCCTGACGATGTTAATAACAGTCGGTGCACGTGCCCCGAAGGAACAGTGTCCCAGAGCTGAAGTCATCGCCATCGAACATTTGAATTGATCTGAAACTTCTAACATCAAACCTCTACCATACGTAAAGTGGATGAGATCCACCACACCATGAAAGTAGCGATTCGACGAATCTTCGTCCTCCTCAACACTACCGTCCAGATCAGATCACCGCTAACGAGGTGCATGAGGAGCCAGATATACCTTATCCTTGTCTCGCACAACGTTATCGTAGCCACCATAACGACGATGCCAGTTGATGAAATTCTAAATTTAGAGATCCTTCTACAGCGCCGAGCATAGTCCGAGATGTCCACTGTTGAGAATATAAATATACCGCGTAGCCTTTCCATTAGCTCGGACTTTTGATTCAGATATCCAATGCAACAATTCATGACTAAAATTCCCTAGACTGAGGGGTAGCGTTGATAATATAAATATATTGCGTACACGTGAGGTGTAGTGCGTCGTATAGCATATTGTATTATGTTTATAAAGCAGTTGAGGCAGAAAAAGATATGGACTCTTTTCGGTCCCGATACGGGGCACACAACCATTGCATTTCGTAGGTGGAAAGGCGAGAGCCACTTCGAAGTTCGAATGTGTCTGCTGGCACGAAAACAACAACACCGTTTCTTTTTTCTTGTACTCCGTATATAGTGGTAAGGAGTGAAAAGTGGCACGTGGTACATTGTACAACACCGTTCACCCCAACGCTATTGGATAGCTCCGCAGAGAAAACCACACGTACAAGATAGACAAGATTTGCCGCAGTCGGATTTATAGTGGAACCAAATTATTTACTCCCTCTCACCTAAATTAGTTGACATGGATTTATCTAGATTCGGTTGTATCTAGACATGATTTAGTATTAGATACATTCATATCTTGACAAATTTGAGTCAACTAATTTGAGTCGGAGAAAGTATAAACGAAATTCAGTTTGACAATTTCAATACAATGATCCAGAGATACGTATACGAAAAAGTTCGAAGGTTTATGAATTTCTGATAGTTTGCCAGAAGAAGATCCTAACAGTCCAACAATATCACTCTTTAAATATAAGACCTGACAGCCTCAATACTACAATCGTAAGATACTTACTAGATGAACATGTGAGCTTCGCCTCGCCGCCTATACAATATTGTCGCATGGAGTGTCCAGAGCAATGCATTTGGTGGCGGTTTGCTCCAACATGAAAAAAGACAAATTAGATGTCTATTCATTGCTCCAACATGTCTATTCATGAACATGTTTTTCTTTGTCTTTTTACACAAGCCACATAAAATGTGCATTGCTTATGAAAACTTGTACCGGAATAAAATGTCCAGATGTATATGTGAAATTTTTGTACTGATTTTTCTGAAAATTTTAAAAAAAAATTATGTCTTTTTCGTAATAGGTTCATTTGCACCTAGGAGCCAAAACACCACCTCCTTGTGTTCTAGGAGTTCTTCCTAGAATGCATTTGAATCTAAACATCAATTGCCTTAACCATGTGGTGAAGGCAATCACTTTAACACAATCAAAATATTCTCTTTATCTTTGTTTGTGTTGTAGGTATCTACAAGAAAATAATAAGACACATAGAATAGAAGTGTGGATAGGCCCTTAGTAGTTTTGTATAGGATTTTTCTTCTACCTTTCTAATTTTATCTTTCATTTCTCCTTGTAATGAATCTTGTAATAATAAATAATAATATTCTTGTGATCATTGTGGTAGTTTTCCTTTTAGTTTTCTTGTATTGATTTCTATGAATTTTGAATATGTCTATTTGAATTCAAGTTTGAGTGTAAGATTCAAACTCCATTTTAAATTCAAATATTTGTTGAAAAATATTTGTGTGTCTGAAGTGTTATGAGTCAAAGACTCATATTTTCTTGGAATCCCAAATTTTTAGAATGCACAAAGGTTGTGTTGAAATTTATAGCAACCTTGTGATGATATAATTTTAATTCATTAACTCGATAGAGATCTCAATCACTTTGCTTTTTGAAAATAAAAGTTCAATTTTCCCACTTTTAAAATACATGCAATATAAATACTTCTTTAGTTCTACCCTTTTCGTGTCCTAAAACTTCATGATGCCAGAAAATCTCATGACCAAAAAGAAAAGGTGCCCGAGAATAGGCATGCTTTTTTTGGCCGATTATGTTTTCTAACATGACTTGAGCGGGCCCATATATGCACCCTATCGAGAAACCGTCCGTTGGAATCATCTCCACCATGACCCTGTCATGGAAATTGCATATTTTCTTTGCATTCCATCGCTAAAGAACAGGAGAAAATAACAAAAAGCAGACACATCTTGTTGTTACTTTTGTTTGAAAAAGAAGAAAATGACTCGGTGGTAGAATCTTACACCGATAGCTTGATCCTTGAACGGCAATTCTCCAAGAACAGATTATGACGCGGCATGAGGTCGCACGACACCATGTCACCATGCATGCATCTGAAGAGTAAACTGTAAAACAAGTTGTGATCTCCATGGACACCCTCTCGGTATCATTTCCTTGTTGTTGAACTTGAAAAGGCGTGCACTTTTTCACTTTCGTGACCCCTATCGCCCACTAAAATGTCTCCGGAAAACGTTTTTCCTCCTTGAAATGACCGGCACTTGGAATCCAGATGTTTCGTGCCTGGCTGAGTGAAAATGCCACTTGCGGAACTCTGCAACGTCTAATCTCCCTTATCCTGTCTTGTCACAAGAAAAAATGTGTTTCTTGCCGAAAAAGGAAGCATGAGTATTTCGCAAGTGGTATTTTGTGATTTCAGTTTTTTCCATCTACCCATTTGCTTTTAGCTTTTCTTTTTTGTGGAAAAGACATAAAGCCATACGTTATTTGAAATCCATCCTTACAAGAACATCCTTAATAAAAAGCAAAACAGAAGTTCTTAAAAATTCTAGCACAATCTTTCTTCTGCATCTCTTGACGGCGCGCCGTGAGCAAAACTTGGTGCTGCATCTGGGCCTTCGGCGTAGCAAATCTCGTGTCGAATAAAATTTTGGAAACAACCCAGGCACTTGCAGAATCAGCGGCCGGGAAGTCGTCAATGTAGACCAGAAGATGTCAGCGATCATGATTTCGAAAGATCGTTGTCCCGAAGAAGCTAGTACTAAGAAGGGCTTGAGATAATCCCAGCTCCGGCCAGACGGAGATGGGGGACACCAAACTCACAAGTTTCCTGACAAAGTTGTACTCGCTCTGACTGATCTTCGTCTGGCGAAGATGGAACTAAAGGATACCATCATACCAATACGCCGCAACACCATTCCCTCCACTAAACGCCGCCTTCGTAGACAAACCTTTAACACGCTAGGCCTAACCATCGACTCCAAACTCCAGTTTGTCGACGCTCCTCCAGGAAAGAACGCCGATTTGGGGCCAGCTGAAAGACCTTTATTCTCACCGCTATCGATGCCCTTACACCGGAGGCGGAGAACTCGAAGACCCTATAGGGACCGGACATGCGATCTGAGGTTCCCCATCCTCCAGATGCCATAGCGGTTGGCAGATCACAAGGGAACCAGCGGCAATGGGGACCGACGAGGGTTTTGTGCATATCGCTTTTCAGTAGCCTCTCGCGATAGCCCTGGAAAGAGCGGTTTATTTGTTTTTATCTTTTCTATTATAAGTATAATTAATTTTCCCTTTTAAAACAACTTTTGTTTGCTGTTATCTGCTGATTAGGTTGCCACATGTGCAAAACAATCACTAGATTATTCAAAACTGTCAACTGTCTCAGGATGAAATCATTAGAACTTCAAAAGTTACAGGCTTCAGTTTATGGAGGCTCGGAAATTCACACTGTCGTGTTCTATAGGGACCATGCTCCAGGAACCAACATACACTGGCAATGTCAAGTCACCCATCGAACGGCTGAGAAGGGACCAAATCAAAGTAGCACTATGGGCGTGGCTCTCGCCTCTCAGCCGGTAATGGCTGGGTTCCAGAGGCCGTGAACCGTGATGCTGTAGCCTCCGGAGCACAAACATCACCTCGGTTAACCTGCCGTGTAACGGGGGTGGACAATGAAATGACAACGTGCGAACATTATCTCGGCGCTTGGTTTGGGATGGAACTGGGAGGGATGGTGGCGCCACACTTGGCCACGGTCGGATGTACAAAGTCACGACGGGCCAGACGCACTGCCGTCGCTTCGCTTCGGCGGTGCTACGCGTGTTGCCTCTCTACTGGTACATCCAACTGATGGGTGCGGTGACTCTCGGCTCCGTTTCTCCGAGCAAAACGAGGCCATCTCCGGCGCCGCGATAGTTTTGGTCCCACCGGCAACTAAGATTAGCCCAGTGAGAGTATCCTAAGTGGTATCATACGTTAGATGCATATAAAATGTTTTTGTGTTACTGTAATTAATGATGAAAAAATTTATGTTGGTATCATAGGTAGATAACGGTATCATAATATATAGAACTAGAAAAGCTAATCCCACATAAATCTTACTAGCTAAATGCCCGTGCGTTGTTGCTAGGGCATACAAATGCATAAGGCTCCGTTTGGCTGGTTGGCTTTTGTCAAAACAAAGTATTCTAAAATCATGGTTTACCAACGCCTAGGCAAGCAATACTATAGTTTGCATAAAACCAAAGTATTTGAAAAAAGAGGTCCAAACCTCTTTCTTTAATCCTGGAAAAAACTCAGTTATTGGAATACCACGGTTTCGAAACTTTGATATTTTATTGTGGCCAAACGGGTCAAAGTTTTGGAAACTATATGATTTTTAGATACCACTGTATCAAATACAGAGGAAAAAAGGTATTGCCAAATAGGCCCTAAACATCTCATGCGAAAAATGTAGAAGAATGTAATTAGAAGGAAGGACATTTCAAGATCGTGGTTGATAACGAAAGTCAAACTTTAGATTTCTTCTACTTCCTTCCGTCCTCGTCCTCTCAATCGACATACAACACTCGTGCTTTTACCTCGTATCATCCCCTCCTCTCGTACATTAGGCGGAGCCGAACATTTTGGCATGTGCGGTCTCGTGTAGCACGTGCCGAGTCCAATACTCATCGACCCGCATGTGCGCATATGCGAAAACACTTGGCCCACTTTCCATGTGTGGGTGTGGCTAAGGAAAGGCAAATAAAAAGAAAACTTCTTCAATATATCAAACCATATACCACGAAACACTAAGAATTCACATGCATATACACTTGCTATTTTTGAAATATCATCTCAAGAAATGCATCAGGACCAGCCTCCATGGGAATCATAGCAGCATCAACCAAAGCAAGAGAAATGAAAATACAGTAAACTGCGCTACACCTTAAAAGATAGCTTTACAACAGCAAGTTTCTTATTCAACTTGCGCTTCCATATCCATAGGAAGTAGGGTCGGCTGCTCAGCATCAAATCCATTGTGAGACTTCCAGCGTGTTTAGGGAACAGGAGAAGTTTGACTGTATATACGTCGCAAATCAACCGCAGATTCATAAATGGTCCTGGAGACTTTGTTCAGAGTTCTTGAAAAATCCATCTGATTATTTTCAGTGGTACTCAAGTTATGTTCCTTTTTCTTGTAACTCGTTTTTCATTTATCTAGCATCAGTCGTGAAATCGTGAAACATGACATCCGACGTCAAGTTTGATTGAGGCAGTGAATCCGATGGTAGCAACCATCTCAACATCAGTTTCAGTATGCATAACAAAGATAGTCCGAGATTTCAGTACCTCCTTGGAGCTGTTTCTAGCTTTCTGCTATTGAACATCGATTGACTCATCATCCGTCCTTTTAAGCACAACTCATCATCTGTCCTTTTAAGCACAGCAAGAGGCAGTAGCACTGAACGCTGACTTCAGCTCAACACTATGTCCAGCCTGACCAAACCGTCCGAGAGGGACAAGGGGTACGACGGGCCACTTCGTTAGCACGTGCACTGGACGGGAGATATGGAGGAGTTGAATCTCGGCGCGCAGGATGTTCGTCTCCCCGGTCAACCTGGCGCTCATCTCCGAGAGGTAAGATTGAGAGAGATGAACCGGAGGGGGACAGAGAGGACAAGGGAAGACTGGACGTGCGCGCCGAAGCAGGATGAGTGCGGGGCGAGCGAGGTTTCACCGGAGCGGGGGCCGGGAAGCGGCATTGTGGGGGTATCCGTTCCAAGCCGCACCAAGGATGAAAAACTTGATGAGATTGTCGGTACCAAGACCGGTGTCTCGTATATATTAAGTTTGGTACGTACGATTCATACAAGAGTTGGTGAGTTGGTCCCGTGTACTACTCATACACGGAGACGTACTGCCGTAAGGTCCGGTTTCTACACGTACACACGTACGGATCCGATCGCAATACGTTTAACACTCCTCCACAATCATAACTTATCTAAGTTAAGATTGCGTCTAAACATCTCTAGTTGTCTAGTAGAAAAGAAAGTGATTTAGTGAATCCGTCTGCTAGTTTATCTCCTGATGGTATAAATCATATATCCAAAAGTTTCTGAGCCACCCTCTCACGTACGAAGTGATAATCCACTTCAATATGCTTCGTCCTTGCATGAAACACCGGATTCGCTGAGAGATAGGTAGCTCCAATGTTATCACACCATAAACATGCAGCTCGCGGTTGTGGTATACCCAACTCTTTTAGCAAAGACTGCACCCAAATAACTTCTGTCGTCGCATTTGCCGATGCTTTATATTCTGCCTCTGTACTAGAGCGAGAAACCGTGGCTTGCTTTCTAGCACACCATGAGATCAAGTTTGACCCCAAAAATACTGCAAATCCACCAGTAGATCGCCTATCATCAGAACATCATGTCCAGTCAGCATCAGAGAATGCACTCACAAGAATAGAGTCTGACTTACTCAATCGCAAGCCAACAGAGATAGTTCCTCTTAGATATATTAAGATCCTTTTTACCGATGTCCAATGAAGCGTAGTAGGTGCATGCAAAAACTGACAGACCTTGTTAACCGAAAAAGTTATGTCAGGCCTTGTAAGAGTAAGATACTGCAATGCTCCAACAATACTCCTGTACCGTGTAGAATCATCACTACTCAAAGCATCTCCACCAACTATGGATAACTTTTCCGACACTAACAAAGGAGTATCAACGACCTTGCATGACTGCATGTTGACACGAGAAAGCAAATCATGTGCATATTTCTGCTGAGAGAGAATTATTCCATCTGAAATCTTCTGTACATCTATTCCGAGAAAGTAGTGTAACTCTCCTAGATCCTTTAGAGCAAAAGTACCAAGGTCATGAAGCAAGGCATCAACAGCTTGAGCAGACGAGCTGACTACAACAATGTCATCAACATAGATAAGCGTATAAATAGACACTCCCCCTTTGTTGTAGAAAAAGAGCGAGGTGTCAGCTTTTGAAGCCGAAAAACCAAGAGCATGTAACTTAGAACTTAGCCGTCCATACCAAGCACGAGGAGCCTGTTTTAAACCATAGAGTGCCTTGTCAAGCTTGCAAACATGTCCCATACGACTCCGATCCTCATAGCCAGGAGGTTGCCGCATATAGACCTCTTCTTCTAGAACACCATGTAAGAACGCGTTCTTCACATCTAGTTGGCGCAGCTGCCAATTTCGAGAGACGGCCAAAGCAAGTACCAAGCGAATAGTGGCCGCCTTGACCATAGGACTAAATGTGTCCTCATAATCTATGTCATAGCGTTGCTTAAAACCCTTAGCAACGAGACGAGCCTTATACCGGTCAACGGTACCATCAGCCTTCCTTTTGACTTTGTATACCCACTTGCAATCAATAACATTACGCCCATGAGCCAGAGGAACTAGACGCCAAGTTTCATTGCGCATAAGGGCAGAAAATTCTTCATCCATAGCATGTTTCCAGCTAGGTGCACTCAAGGCTTCCTGCAGAGTAGTTGGTTCGCCAGTGGCAGAAAAATTTGCAAATCGAACTTTGTCATACCTAATAGTGCCATCGGTAACAACCTTGGGTTGAAAAATGCCTCACTGAGAACGAGTGACCGGACCTTCAACAATAGGAGCAACCAAATCAGCAGCCACAGAAGATCCAGAATTGGAAGCATCTGATCCAGAACTGCCAGCCGAACGAGAATCAGACGATCCAGTCGCAGAGATTGGCGAGGAAGCAGCCACAGGGGATCCCGTCGCGACGTTTGGCGTGAAAACCGCGTCGCCCCGCGCGCCTACCGCAGATTCCCGCGCGTGGCCCCAGGCGTGACCAGACGCGACGCTCCGTGTCTCGCTCCGTGCGCTGCCCCGCGCGCTTGTCCGCGCGCCTATCGCGTCGCGCGCTCGATCTGTCCCATCGCAGGGCCCACCGAATCCACCCCGGGAACCACGAGGGAACCTGAGGAGGCAGATTCGTTGCCGGTGGGAGCGGGAATTTCACCTGGTTCGGTGTCAGCATGTACGACGCGTGTCGCTGTAGAGGGAGAATCACCAGTACTTGCTCCAAAATCGGTATTAGACAAAAAATCATTTGATTCCTGTACAACAGACTCACCAGGCAAATGATTAGCAGGATTAGCATCAACATTAGCTCCTAAATGATGACCCCCAATCATAGGTAAATGAAGGTCTGGTGAGAGAAGCAAAATTTCAGCACGTAATTGTGCGCCAGCATTAGGATGAAGATTGGCAAAGGGGAAAACATATTCATCAAACACAACATCGCGCGAGATATATACGCGGCCAGTGGAAATATCGAGACACTTATAGCCTTATGAAGACTACTATAACCAAGAAAAGCACATTGCTTAGAGCGAAACTTGAGTTTACGGGCGTTATAAGGACGAAGATTGGGCCAAACCGCACACCCAAATATTCGTAAAAACGAATAATCGGGTTTGGTTTTAAACAAGCGCTCGAGTGGAGACTGGGAAGCAATAACTTTGCTAGAAAGACGATTAATTAAATAAACCGCCGTAGAGAACGCTTCATCCCAGAACTTAAGAGGCATAGATGCATGAGCAAGAAGGGATAGCCCAACCTCAACAATGTGCCTATGTTTTCGTTCAGCAGTTCCATTCTGTTGATGAGCACGAGGACATGAAACATGGTGAGAAATCCCAACCTTTTGAAAAAAGAATTGAGTTTTTGATACTCCCCCAGTCAGTCTGAAGAGCGAGAATTTTTTTATCAAAAAATCTCTCTACATGATGTTGAAAGTCATGAAACTTTTGAAAAACATCAGATTTATTTTTCAACAAATATATCCAAGTATACTTGCTATAATCATCAATAAAACTGACACAATATTTATTTCTACCAACTGAAGCTAGAGCAGGGTCCCATACATCAGAAAACACAAGCTCTAAGGGAAAAGAAGATACACTTGAGGACTTGGGATACGGTAACTGATGACTCTTAGCCTTTTGACAGGCATCACACACTGACTCTTTATTTTACTCACTAAACTGAATATCATTATCTCGAAGAATTTGTTGAACCACTACTGATGAAGGATGCCCTAAACGCCTATGCCAATGAGACGAAGACTGAACACCAAGGGCTTGTTTTCCCGATGACCAAGATGGAGGTAGTGGATAAAGGTCATCCATGCATCTACCTTCTAGAAGAATTTTACTCGTGCCCTGATCCTTAATAAAGAAGTGATTAGGCCAATATTCAGCAAAAGCATTATTATCTTTTGTAAGTTGATGAATAGATAGAAGACTCTTGGTGGCTTGAGGCACATGAAGAATATTATTGAGACAAAGATCATGATTAGGGGTATGATGTAAGGAGTGAACAATGTGATGTATATCCATACCTGAACCATTGGCATTATGGACTTGATCTTGACCATGATAGCGTTCCCTCACAGTCAACTTGTCGAGTTCTCCTGTAACATGATTTGTTGCCCCTGTATCACCATACCAATTTGTATCTATGCCATAGGAGCTTGTTGCCACACCCGCAGACTTCTCTGCTTGTGGTTGGAAATTCTTGTTGAAGCGCTTCCAACAGCGAAACGCCGGGTGTCCTTCTTTGCCACAGATTTGACAAATCACACCAGGTGCTCCCCCTCCTTGACCACGTCCTGCCCCTCCTTGGCGTTGCTGGTATTGTCTGCCCTGGGGATAGTAGCCTCCTCCACCATTGTTGTTTTGGGGATAGTAACCACCCCCATCACCATAGTGTTGTGACCCTCGGCCACCACCATTGTTGCCTCCACGCCCGCCACCACCGCGACCTCCTCGCTGTCCAAAACCACCGCTGCCTCCTCGGTTGCCGTAACCACCTCGCGACGCGACATTAGCTGAGAGATCACTGCCAAAGTTCCCACCATTGTTAGGGACTCTTCCTTCCAGACGGGCTTCATATGGAAGGAACATGGAATATAAGTCACTCACCGTGACTTTTGTTGCAGTTTTCAGCAACGCATTGATTGATGCTACAAAGCCGTCATACTGATCATCTAGACCAGCTAGGATGTAGGATATTGTATCTGCCTCGTCCAATTTGTGCCCAGTGTTCGCCATCTCATCGGCAAGGGCCTTGATCCATCCGAAATAAGCCTTCCCGGACATATTCTCCTTCTGCGTTTTAGCCAATGCCGTGCGAAGTTGAACAATGCGACTCTGCGACACTGCGGAGAACATCTCTGTCACCGATGTCCACACTTCAGCCGCGCTATCTAGCCTAGCGACTTGGACTAGAATTTCCCTCGTCATATTCCTGAGAAGATAACCGAGCACTGTCTGATCTTGGGAGATCCAAAGTGCATACGCAGGATTGGGAATCTTCACCTCCTTCCCGCTATCATCCTTGGTGGTGAGCTCCACCTCCGGCGCCTGGATAGTTCCGTCGAGGTAGCTAGCCAACTGTGCGCCCCTGATCGCCGGCATCACCTGAGTCTTCCAGATCATGAAGTTTTCTCCTGTCAGCTTCTCTGAAATAGACTCGCCAAGCGATCCGGATGGCGCCATGGAAGAGGATGAGGAAGCTCCGAGGCTCATGGCAATCTAGATGTGATGTAGAAGAAGTGGTGCTCTGATACCATGAAAAACTTGATGAGATTGTCGTACCAACAAGGGCCGACCGGTGTCTCATAGATATTAAGTTTGGTACGTACGATTCATACAAGAGTTGGTCCCGTGTACTACTTATACACGGAGACGTACTGCTGGAAGGTCCGGTTCCTACACGTACATGACACGTACGGATCCGATCACAATACGTTTAACAAAGGACACCGCCGTCCCGGAGATCCTCGTCTTGAGCTCGTCTGAGCCAACACCCCGCTGCTCTCTGTCGTCCCGATGCACGACGACCTCGAGTAGCATGCGCACCTCCCTCCATGGCCAGAAGCCAGTAGGACAAGATCGTCCGCCTTGCCGTCAGGGTCCTGTCTCGAGCTCCTGCTGATGCCCTCGTCCTGTCCACGCGTGTGCACGCCGCCCTCAAGGTTCAACCTCTCCCTCTAGCTGTGGGTCGCTTTGTTGACCACGGGCACAGGGGAAGGAAAAAATGAACGGGTATGTGTGACTCGTGGGTGGTAGTGATTGTTATTTCCTCAAACAGCCAGGGACAAAACTGTCAAACAAAGGCAGACGGAAAAAACCAAGGTGACGAACTCCTGAATCTTTTTAATAGTATAGATACACAAATTTATATCAAGATTTTATAAAACAATAAATACACTAAGTTATGGTACTACTATATGATACTATGCACTATGGAAATGGTTTCATATACTGATACTCCCCACTGTGACTAGTCTAAAACGTTGGCCTAGGGGTGCCACCCGACGAACCAGCTCGTTTGGCCGACTCATTTTAGATGCAAATTTAGTCTCGGACTATGTCGCCGCACAAGGTGCATGTCCTCTTAGTGTTTGCATCGGGCTCACGTGACAGCTATTACTACCCGCTAGCTTTTAGCGTTGACCATCAATGTCGGGTGTTTGACCACTGCCGATGGCTACTACCGTGCGTCAACATGAATAGTGACCTGCCCGGTTAAAAATAAAATGAATGGTGACCGTTGGACTCCTGCGCCACCATCAATACCATGGTCGTTGCAGACATTGATGGTCAGGGTTTTTTAAGGAGGGTCATGGCTAATACGAGGCAAGCTTGCTCCCTGCAACCCACAACAGTGTTGTCCTGGTGGAAAAAGTCGGCAAAGAACGACCATAACGCAAGCTCCTGATGCCCGCACGCTCGTCCCACACCGACACCGCCGCCGCACACACATGCGCCACTCTGCTCGCCAATCCCGCCGCCACGTGCGCGAGTGACGCCTACTCTACCACCTCGTGCTCCTGCGCCACAGCCACCTCCTCCGCGCGTACATGACCGCTAGTCAGTCCCCGTGGACGAGGCACACCGGCGGTGGGGAAAGGGCGTGCCCTACGACCACCGGGACATGAAACTCCTAGGTGGCTGGCACTCAACAGGATGACGGTATGTGTGCTGCTTGTGTCTCCCGTGCCACGCGAGGGGCCGTCACAAGAGGATGAGATCGAGTACCGACGGGTGCTTTTCCCACAGGAACTCCGGTGTGACCCTGTCGTCGGCCCACAATCCCACTTTTGGAACAACTTCCTTTTGTCATAGCACGATGTGTGGCGCTGCTCCGCCTTAACTACAAAAATACCCCTACCCTCGTGTCTAGCACTTTTTTTGGGAGGCAAACGAAAAGTGCCCGCAAATGTTGATTACCCGAGGGATGAGCAATCACAACACCATTTTATCGTGGCGGCCACGTATACACCATGCCAGAGTCGATACCGACATATATTAGTGTTGTGGTGGCTGGGAGAGGAAGGCAGTGGTTTAATTCCACGACAAATTGATGGAGACATGTACTAGTCGTCATGCATTGTATGCGACATTTATAGGGTGTCCCACGCTAGAGACTGGTCAAGAACCTCATGTTGACTAGTTAGTCTTGTCTCGCTGATTTGTATGTCCCACCTCCGATAAGGCAAGCCTTTATATCTCGTTCTACACCTTCGACAACTGCAATCTCAATCTCGATATGTCTCTTACTACTCCCAGTCTCGTAGTACTCTTTCCAAATCTCCTACCTGGAATCTTTAGTGGCAGCGATAACCGAGCCGAGAGCGTACCAAGTAGGATTCTTTAATCTAGTTTGTTACTTTTAGTTGTTATCAATCTATTTACTGATCAGAAGAAATAATTTGAGGATATTTATCTTTGTAGAATTGCTCAGATTGGAGCTGATTATATTGATCTCTCCAACTGAGTTGCATGTGTGGATGTAGGTTTCAGCCTTGTCGCCTCCTTACCGCTAGTGGCTATGACGCTGGCCGCAGGTTCCTCGGGTGCCAGCACACACAACCGATGTGCAACTTCCGGATTTGGATCGTGCGGTGACCTAGTACACCACTGCATGTTGTAGTGTACAAGTGGTTGATATGACACTCATAGAAGTCCTCATATGTAAATATCACATCCCTCGGAGTGGTACGACAGAAATATTGCGGACCCAACAATTGTATTTATTCATACCAAGAGACAAAAGTGATAAAGGCTCTAAGATCCTCCTTGGTCCAATGAGGATTTACAACGCGATGAAAATTCAAATGCAGGAGGATTAACTTCCTAATCAATAGTAATACTAAGCTTAAAACCATGGAGCTGGCAACTTATTGGAGAAGCTATACTATTGCTACCTCATCTATCTATGTGTGCGATGGTGGATCCTATATCTACATTATGACTTATTTCTACTAATCCGATACCCTGTTGTTTATTCTACTCTCTATGTCGGTCTTCGGTCTTCACAACCCAATCAAGGGTTTAAAAAGATAGATTAAGTACGAGCATACTCAGAAGTTCTATGATGGTTGTCTGATGTCTATTTGGAAGTTGTTGATCAAAGATCCAAGATTTGTGCAGGTTTTCGAAAACGGTTTTTAGAAAATGTAAGTTTTAGATTTTCATAAATTCTAAAGATGTCAATATTCCCAGGTTGTATGAACTTTCGTGGAGTTCCTTTTGATGCTGCGATCGTAATCTTTTTCTAGAATAGGGAGTAATATGTCACGTTTGTACACTCTCGAGAGGTGCGCTACTTTTCCCTCAAACGTCCTTGGCCTTATTAATCTTTCCATATTTCCTTAGGTATGGGGTCTTGTTACCAAGTTTCATCCAATCATGCCGAGTCCCCCTCCATGACCTTCATGCCCACCCATTGTAACGAATTTTGTCACGAGACCTACGTTCAATTACCATATCTTCTAATATACCTAGTCGTTATCCCGAGACATGGGATAGGGACATCACCGGATCCCACCCGCTAATCACCACTTTGGTTCACAGCCTGACTAAATATACAAGGACAGATGAAAGGAAGAAGGTACTTGATGTGCTCGACTTTCGACGTAGAGCTCGTTGGGAACCCCAAGAGGAAGGTATGATGAGCACAGGAGTAAGTTTTCCCTCAGTTATGAAACCAAGGTTTAATCGAACCAGTAGGAGCAAGGAAACACCCTAAAGGTGTTACTAGCTGAGCTTTGGCAGGGCGCACTACCGGTGCTAGTAGCAACGTGGAGACCTGCACAACACAACCACAGAACTTTGTCCCCAACTTGCGATGAGGTTGTCAATCTCACCGTGTTTTGCGGAAAACAAAGGATTAAATGTATCAAATGGAAAGAAGTAAAAGTTTGCAGAAAGTAAACACAAAGCAGTAAACAGTTTATAGATTGTATGTAAAGAAAAGGACCGGGATCCATAGTTCACTAGAGGTGGCTCTCCTTAGATAGATAACATGCTGGGTGAACAAATTACAGCGGGGCAATTGACAAACACCGAGAAAGCAATACATGCATATACTAATCATCTGGACTCCTTTGAGACTTGATTGGGCATTACAACATAATACATAGACCGCCATCCAACTGCATCTATGACTAATAATCCACCTTCAGGTTATCATCCGAACCCCCTCTAGTATTAAGTTGCAAGCAACAGATTATTGCTTTACGAACTACGTGTAAAGTAAACAATATGATTGTTCTATGAACAAAGGATTGTTGTTTTCTCCCTAGTAGCAACAACACATCTAGTACCTTAGAGATTTCTGTCACTTCCCCAGATTACCAGAGGCATGAACCCACTATCGAGCATAAATACTAACTCTTGGAGTTGCTAACATCTACTTGGCCAAGATAGCTACTAACAACGGAAAGCATGCAAGATCTCAAATAACAAACACATGATAGAATCAATAATCAATTTGAAATAGCATCTCAATATCCATCGGATCCCCGCAAACACAACATGTAGAATTACAAATAGATGATCTTGATCATGAACGGAGCTCACAAGATCTAAACATGAAAGCACAAAGGAGGAGAACCAGCCATCTAGCTACTACATGGATCCGTAGTCCAAGGATGAACTACTCACGCATCACACCGGAGGCTTGCATGGTGATGAAGAAAGCCTCCAGGGTGAATTCCCCTCTCCGGCAGGGTGTCGGGAAGAGCTTCAGATCCCTCCCGATCTAGGGATGGACATGACGGCGGCTACATACTCTTTCGTGGATTTTTGATCAGGTACTTAGGGTTTTCGTCCCGAGGGCAATATATAGGCGGAAGGAGAGGCCGAGGGGGTGCCGGGAGCGGCCACACCACCCCTGGCGCGGGCCAGGCCTGGCCGCGCGGACAGGTGGTGTGGTGGCTCCCTTGCCCTTCTCCGTCTCTTATTCTGGCACTTGATCACTTCCGGAAAAATAGGCACTTTGGCTTTTGTCCTGTCCAATTCCGAGAATATTCATTTTCTGACTTTCCTGGAACCAAAAACAGCAGAAAACAGGCAGCTGGCACTATGGCTCTTATTAATAGGTTAGTCCAAGAAATCATATGAAAAGTACTCCAAAGTTGGAACAAAACACAAGAAAGTGGATAAAACCAAGCATGGAACATCAAAAATTATAGATACATTTGCAATGTATGAGTACTTCTGACTCGCTCACCTCATAATGAGATATGTGGTTAGCGCGGTATTGTACAATGCAAATAATGACTGACTGCTGTTGTTATTAATCCTAACTTTCCCGGTACACGCACGCGTATCTCTCGCGTGCAAAAAATGACTGACTTCTCCGGCCGTCTCCGGCCTCCTCCGCCGCCACCCATCCTCTTAAAGCACCCCTTGCTCCTCTCTACAATCATACCAATCAGATTCGTCTCTCACACTCTCTACTGGTCGCTCGCAACCCTAACCCTAACTAGGGTTTCGGTGATGCATCACCTCCCTCATCTCCGGTGCAACTCCGGTGCTCCCCACCATCGATATGGTGTTCTACTGTGTCTACGATGCCTCCCTAGAATGCTCTGGAAGGTGTGGGTTGAGATACCCATCTAGGGCACTCCCCTATGTCGCCAGTCATCGTGACCTCTACTATTCTTTGTCCTCTTCTCAGTCAGCATGAGCTCGGCTCACCCTTTCTGAAGGTAAGTACCCACTCTCTCTTCTCTTGTTCCTCTGGTTCTAAACTAGTCCTTTGTTCTAGGGTTTGTGCTTCACTAGTGGTACTTTAATTGGATTTCCTAGGGTTTTTGGTAGGTTCTAGATGCTGCTAGGCCTTTCTAGGTGTTAGTTGGTTTCTAGAATTTGACATGGTCAACTATTCTTAGGACTTAGTCCTAGGCTTACTGAGTTTGTTTAGTGTTACTTGCTTTAGCTAAAAGTGTTTATTTCATTTAGTATCTATTACCGGTGCTTACTCATGTTAATCTAGTGATTGAGTACCGATCCTTTCATTTCTAAGATCAATATTGTTATGCTTACTGTTAAATGCTGCTATTAATTTTAATTAGCACAGTTCTTCACTATTAGTCATGCATTTCACTCAGAGTATTTTAGTAGTAGTTGTTTAATTCGCTATTGCTTTGAGCTTTAACTCAAGCTTAATTTTGTAAGCGTGTTGTTTAATTATTGTTTACAGATTCTTATGCAAGTGCTTAATTTATAATGATTGTTCTTTATCTGCCTTCTCATGCTTAGGACTGTCTTAGTATTATGTCTAGGATGAGGGATGGGCTAGGGAATTAGTGTTCTATTATTGGTTGATTACTAGTTGTTTACTGTACTTCTTCTTCCTCTAACTAGTGGCTTATGGTTGTGCTAGTATTAAGGTGTGGTTGTGCCTGTGGGGTTCTCCACTTAGTGATGATGCACAGTGTGCAACCCTTTGAATTTACTGCTTGATTTCTATTCCTATTACATCCTCTCTCTAGATTCCTATGTACTATGTGTGCTTCCTATTCTAGGGTTTATAGGTAACAACTTTTGTAGTTTCTAAAATGTGCTTGTTGAAGATACGTAGCTACTAATGTGTTCATTCTCCTCATGTTCTTCCTCCTATTCTTCCTCTCTCTCATATCTCTCTCTAAAGTCTAAGAGTGTATTTTTGGTCCAACCTCGAGTGGTGAGTTATGAACTCTGGGTGTGGATCCCCAGTTATTTATAGCGCTCTGGAATCACTGTTGGTTTGACACCTCAAGCATGCATTTAGGTGAATCACCTTCTTGGGTGTGTGTGAAATCGTCTTTGTGTGTTAACCTATGTGTGGGTGACATGGGTTTTTCGGTGGTTAAGCCCATGTTGGGTTTAACTTATGTGTGTTTGCCAAATTTGGCATATGGGCCTTTTGTTCTTATATGGAGGGGGTTGGTATCTGCATATGCCTAATTAGGCATGTCGGTTTATCTTTTGTCATGTTCTGGTTTTGGACAATGCCAAGTGTATATTCATTTTATTACTAGTGATTTTACTTTGGATTTCATCCATGAGCCCTTGCAATTCTATTTTGGACGATTGCTCTTAGTATCCTTTGCTGTGAAATTTGATTTATTTACTTTTCACATATATCATGTTTTAAATTTCTATTGTTCTTAGGTTCTTAATAGAATCTAAAGCCTGTGTATATCCTTTAGTCTTTGACCTTGTATTGTGGTTACTATTACTTCTGTTGGTTTATATGTTTCATAGCTTCTGATTTAAATTTCTAGGATTTACTTGTTTTTCATAGAATCCTGAGGGTGGGGTTTTCCTTTGGTCCAAGTTCTTCTATTAGGATTTCTATCATTTCTGTTGGTTTATTTTATCTTCTTGTTCTGTTTGAAGTTTCTGTGTAGGTGACGACCTAGATATTTTGGCTCTACTTTCAAGTTGTAGCAAGTCACTGTGTACTGCCAGTGAACTATGCTACTGTCTGGTATATGTTGGATTCAAAGTTTTTTACTCTAGAGATTTTACTTCAATCATTTACTGTCTTTGATTCTTGGTTGCTTAAACTCAAGATCAGAGTTTAGAACTAGTTCCTAGACTCTTGTTAATAGGATTCTTCTAGCAAATGGTTTTGCCTTAGGGAAAAACCAACATTTTAACATTAACCTTTGGTTTTCTTTGTTGTTTGTGTTCACGGGTTAAAAATTGGTGAAGTGGTAGCAATGATAAGAAGTTTAGATATTTAGGTGTAGTGTAGTTTTAGTTCTTTGTAGATTGTACTTAGGGTTTGTTCTTCCTTTTTGTATCTGTTGTAATTGATCATGTACTCATGTTGTGAATGAATAAATATCATTTTGATTCATTTAAACTGTGCTTTTTATGAGAATTCTAATGTTTGAGTTTGATGAAATGTTGATATTCCATTACTTGTTTTATATGTAAAGTGTGTAGGATTTGAATGTGAATTCAAGTTTTACTTAGGTCAAACCTCAATTTTGAATTCATTCAAAGCATTTAAATTACTAGTTGAATATGGTTTCAATTCCTAGTGAGCATTTTGCTGCAAAATAACCTTGCTAGAACCAAATTCAAACAAAGTTTTAGAGTTTTCAAACTAACCCCAAATTCTTCATGCATGCTATGCAAAACATCAACTCACATTTCTACCCTTTCCTAATATTTATTCCCTAGGTCATTCAGATCGATCCTCCAAACATGTCGGAGATGCAGCTTTCTGATGAGTGCATATTTGAAGCATTTTTACTTAATGTTTTTGCATATGTAGTAGTAGGATTTTGGCATTTTACCGTGCTCGTGCACACCTTTTATGCTTGTTTCCACAACATCCCAAAATATTAAGTCAATGGTGAACATATCAATAAGAACTGTCATATTATGTATTAATATGATATTGTTATGTGATAAAAGTCATCTAAATAATTCCACACAACTGTGCAAAAGGGGGACGCAAGGAGAAGCAACTGGGGCCATAACGATCATCAGTACGGGCGAAGCCTACCTATACCGTGCGCCCGTACGGGCCTCCAACAACCTCACCTCGTCAATTACTTTCACCTCACGCAGACGGATCTGTGATACGGCATTCACAGACACGACAAACACTGAAACTTCACTTCCACTACAAGAAAAGTTAGCTTTTACAACGGATGATTTTTCGTGGTTGAAGGCCCGTTTTTGTGGCCAAAGAGTCTTCTGCGACAGATGGCCTTCATGGTAAAAGCCCCATCACAAATGAATTAACCATGTTTTTTTTCAATCAGGGTGGATCGCACCCTTCAGCCATAAAAACTTGTTCCGCCGTAGATCTGTTCGCCAGCCACGTTGACTGCTGACATCATGCAAACCGCCACGTGGCAGCCACCATTAGTGACCGGTTACCGCCATTAATGGTCATAGAAACCATGGCAGAAGCCAGGTCCAGCCAAGGCCTGCTAAATACTAACTGGGCCAGCCCATCAGTAGAGCCCAATAATAAGATGGCCCGTTACTGTTTTGTCCTGCACTATTTGGAATGGGCCCAAAAATGCAGCCAGCTGCGGCCCGCAAACTTTCAGGCCCGATTCTATTTCGGCGTACAGAAGGCCCATGTTGGTCCAACACTATGCGGTCCATTAGCAACCTACGCCAAGTCGCTCCTGTACAGTTAAGGCCTGCGGTCAGCCCATCACTGTTATCGCAGCCCATCGTGGGCCGCCTAGTGACAGCCCTTCTCTAAGATGGTCCGTTACTGTTCTGGCATGTTACTGTTATGGCCTTTTACTATTCTGGCCTTTAGCTGTTCAGGCCCACAAGCGGCCATTTACTGTTCTAGCTGTTGGGAATATGACCTAGAGGCAATCATGTATGATGTTATTCCCAATGTATTCATAAAGTTATTGTCCATGTATGAACTACTGATATGTATCATTGAATATGTGATTCAGTTGTGGAACTATATATTCATGTTGTTTATACTGATTGTCCTTGGTCGTTGAGGTTGTGTTGGACACACAACTTAGACTAATGTGAAAGTTAGCTGATGACTCGGTTCCACTTGTCATGGGCATAGAGATGCTATTCCGACTTACACTGATTTGGCTAAAGAGTTTAGCGAGTCAGACTGACCCATATTGAGATACAACGAATAAGTCGTCATTTGTATATCTCAATCAATGTAATCCTTAGACCTGAGGTTATTGCACAATCCGAGTTAAGGATCACCGACTTAGGTTCTGTCAAACGATGTTCCATCACTGGGCAGTTATAAAGGCAGAGTTCGGGTCGACTGAGAATCAAGCTGCGTGATGTGAATAACCAAGATGGGATTTTGCCCCTCCGTCTGGAGAGATATTCTCTGGGGCCTCTTGGAAGATATGATTCGGAAAGCATGGCCATGCATGACTTGGTTAAGTGTTAACTAAGGCAATCGACTAAGAGTTAGTCAGATGAATCACTTATCTCGGATCGAGAAGGAGAGTCGAACTATTTAAGGGATGACGATTATTCGCCTATAGTTCGACAAGGTATATCATGAGGCAAAAGGGACTCAGACGAAAGTCGCATTGGAAGGTATGTCGTCATAACTCTTTGGTACTTGGGAGTTGGCACATTCTGCTAGGAGTCGCTACTAACTAATCGGTCACGAGTGAGACTCGGGTCGTGTCCGGGTCACCATGAGCCTGTCGAGTCACACACTTAAGAGCGGGAGCATATTTGGGTTGGACCCAAAAAGGAAACAGACAGAGTCAGTGAGTTGGACTCACACTGACTAATATAGGCCTTTTAGTGAATAGGCCACAAGTGAGTGGAGCCCACTTTCACTCCCTATATAAGCTAGGGCGCAGGTGCTTAGAGTATACGGTTAGGTCACTCCATGTGTTGGAAACCCTAGCCCCAGTCCAGTCCTGTCGCTGCCGTACCGGACGTCCATCGCCGGTGCTCCTCCTCGTACGTGTGGATACTGGCGAAGGTGTTGTACGTTCAGCACTTCGACGATCGTGGATCGGAACGGATCGTGAGGAGTGCACTGCATCAAGTGACGTGCTTCATCGATTCCGCAACCGCGCGTCTAGTGGTAATTCTCGTGGCCTACTACCTCATCTAGATCTTGGGTTCACCGCGTAGGGAAAAAGTTTTGTTTTTCTCTGCGTAGCCCAACAGTGGTATCAGAGCATTAGCTTCTGGTTTTAGGCTCGAGATCGTGCATATGTGGTATGCGGTTGGTGTTAGATTGGATCTAATTGCAGTTTTGGTGGTTGCTATGATATAGATCTATTTTGTACGAAGTTGATTGGATCAACTGTACTCAGGAAATGGATGATCTGGTTTCCGTGATCTAACTGCTAAGGTCGTGGAACGACATACCCCTACCGGTCAGCTTCCACCATCGGGATAGACTATGACATGTAAATCCGGATGCGGTGATCGAAGATCAAAGAGTTTGGTCGAATCGGAGTCCGGATCAGATTTGGATAAAATTGTTTTATCCGATGAAGAAATCCATGTCCAGAATGCAGATGAGATCTGCGTTTTTGGAAAAATCGTCGGGCGCTGCCCGCACCCGCGAGGGACCGCTGGCTTTGCCCTGTCGTAGCGCCTTAGATGTCGTTGCGTGTTTCACAACGCCGGTAGATATCGTATCTATGCATAACTTGTTTTTGCAGGATAATGTTGTGAATGGTATGGCTTATGTGCATGTGATGTGTGTAATCCATGCGTGATCTGTGTATCACGGTTTTTGTCAGCCGGCTGGAGCCTAGGTGCTGTCACTTTATTGTATAACGACCTACGTGTCGGATTCTCTATGTAATTTACATTACTAGCTAGTGTAGCTGTTTGGAGAACCCGGGTGGCATGCAAGTCGATGTACAAGTCGGCTACATGGTGTAAGGCGGCACGTGACAAGAGTTGACACTAGTCAAATTGCAAGCTTTGTGGAGATGGAGATCGCCATGAAGAGAGCCATACCATTTCACATTATAATTGCTTTATTTTGTGTTATTGTTATGTCTTTGTTTTACCTCTATTAGATAGTTGATAGAAAGTAATCCCTCAAGGAAGGTCTAGTTGGTTTCCCCGCCAGTGCTGCACCATCACAAGTTGGACATTTTTGGTAGTGGGCTCATAAAATTGAGGTGCTATCAATTCTTTCCGACTAGGTGGGTTCGAGTCGGACTCTTACAGCGGAAGCACTCAGTAATCTAGACAGGTCTATCACAACGGTTGTGGGACTCAAGGAAAAGTTGGATGGGAGCCGGGGCATATGATGCCACCCATCCAACATGAGTCGTATGAGATGCGATTGACAATGAGTTATCTACCTAGATCACTTGACGGCTAGCGATGATGCTAAAGCTCACTAGTCGACTTGCTTATTTAGGATCATGAATCACTAAGAAACCATCGAAGGGGTGTTGGTTCTAGTGGGAGCATAAGTATTCAAGTGTTTAATATGCTTGCTCTTTTATGGATACATGTCTTAAGTGTTTTTGCATTTTTTCCTATTGTAGATCAATGGCACCTAGCAGTCTCCCTCAGATTTCCAGTTTTGCTTTGAGAACCATCTTAGAGAAAGACAAGCTAAATGGAACTAACTTCACCAACTGGAATCATAATCTAAGAATTGTTCTCAAGCAAGAAAAAAGGGACCATGTCCTAGACAACCCACTTCTAGATGCGTCGAATGAGAATGCGACTGTCGCAGCCACCAATGCCTACCGTTAGATTTGTGATGAATCCACGGAGATTAGCTGTCTTATGCTTGCTCACATGGAACCGGACTTGCAGTAGCAGTTCGAGAATGTTGAGGCCTACGATATGATTGAAAGCCTCAAAAGTATGTTTCGGGCTCAGGCAAAGACTAAGAGGTATCAAGTCTCTTAGGCTTTGTTGAGTTGCAAGCTTAAGGATGGCGATCCATTGAGTCCGCATGTGATCAAGATGGTTGGTTACGTGCAGTCTCTAGAAAGGCTTGTCTACCCCATCAGCGAAGAGTTCTCTATAGACATAATTCTGAACTCTCTTCCTAGTGCGTATGGACAGTTCATATCGAACTACCACATGCATGGTATGGATAAGAAGCTCACTGAATTACATGGGATGCTCAAGCAGGCTGAGGCGGATCTCAAGAAAGGCGCCAGTCAAGTGTTTGATGGTGCAGCATAAGGCTAAGTTCAAGAAGAGTTATTAGACTAAGAAGAAGAAGCCAAGGTCAGGAGGTAAGGCTGAGGACCCGGTCCAAAGCGCTCCCTCAGGGACTAAGCCATCTCCTGCAGCCGGATCCACTTGCTTCTATTGCAAGGCAGAAGGCCACTGGAAGAGGAATTGCAGCAAGTATCTGGCTGATAAAGCCAAGAGTGGAGGTGTGACTTCCAGATCAGGTACGCTTGTTTGCAATGTTATAGACATTTATCTTGCTGATGCACCTGGTAGTTCTTGGGTATATGATACCAGATCAGTTATTCACATTTGCAACTCGTTGCAGGTACTGGTAAGAACTAGGAGCGTGGCGAGAGGCGAGGTTGACATTCGAGTCGGCAACAAAGCGAGAGTCGCTGCGTTGGAAGTCGGCACGATGCAACTTTATTTACCTTCCGGATTCTTAATGGAGCTGAATAATTGTTATTATGTTCCAGTGCTTAGTCGAAACATTATTTCTGCCTCATGTTTGATGTGACAAGGCTATGAGTCGAATATTAAGAATACTGGTTGTTCTTTATATTTGAATGATATGTTTCACGGCTTTGCACCCGTCCAGGACGGGTTATTTATTTTGAATCTTGATGGTGAATCTATCTATAATATAAATGTGAAATGGTTGAAACCAAATGATCTGAATATGACTTACTTTTGGCATTGTCGGCTCGGTCACATAAGTTGGAAACGCATGAAGAAGCTCCGTGATGATGGACTCCTAACTTCGTTTGACTTGGAGTCGTTCGAGACATGTGAATCCTGCCTACTCGGCAAAATGACCAAGACACCTTTTGCAAAGAGTTGTGAAAGGGCGTCCGACTTATTGGGACCAGTACATAGTGATGTATGTGGCCCAATGAGCACGACAGCCAGAGGTGGTTATGAGTACTTCATTACCTTCACTGATGATTTGAGTAGGTATGGATATATCTACTTGATGAAACATAAGTCAGAAGCCTTTGAAAAGTTCAAGGAATTCCAGAATGAGGTACAAAATCAACTCAGCAAGAAAATAAAGTTTCTTCGGTCAGACCGAGGAGGCGAATACATGAGCCATGAGTTTGATGACCATGTTAAGAGTTGTGGAATAGTTCCTCATCTCACTCCTCCAGGAACGTCACAGAGGAACGGTGTGTCGAAAAGGAGGAATCGGACCTTGTTGGACATGGTACGATCAATGATGAGTTGGACAGATCTGCCTTTATCATTTTGGGGTTATTGTCTAGAAACTGCAGCGTTCACACTAAATAGAGTACCATCAAAGTCGGTAGAGAAGACACCACATGAGATGTGGACTGGCAAGAAGCCAAGTTTGTCTTTTCTTAAGATTTGGGGCTGTGAAGCTTTTGTCAAGCGACTTCAGTCGGACAAGCTTACAGCTAAGTCGGATAAGTGTACTTTCATGGGGTATCCGAGGGAAACCTTGGTTTACTACTTCTACAACCGAGAAGAGGGCAAAGTGTTTATCGCTCGGAACGGTGTCTTCCTTGAGAAAGAGTTTCTTAGTCGGGGAGTCAGTGGGAGCACAGTGTAGCTCGAAGAAATTTGAGAGATACCGACCAACAGCGAGTCGGCAAAAGCCTTAGAGGTTGAGCCAATCGTGGTACCTGAGCCGACAACTGCACCGACTCTGCGAAGATCGTCCAGATTGCGAATTGTTCGTGATGTGTTGCTGTTGGACAGTGATGAGCCGACAACTTATTGGGAAGCGATGGTGGGATCTGATTCTGAGGCGTGGCTTGGAGCCATGAGATCCGAGTTAAAGTCCATGGATGAAAATCAAGTTTGGAACTTGGTTGATCTGCCAGACGGTGCAAGACCCGTCGAGCGCAGATGGGTCTTTAAGAAGAAAACTGATATGGATGGAAATGTTTCTGTCTATAAAGCACGGCTTGTCGCGATGGGGTTCCGACAGGTTCAAGGAGTTGACTACGATGAGACTTCCTCTCCCGTGGCTATGCTTAAATCAGTTTGGATCATGTTAGGTATAGCAGCCTATTTCGACTATGAGATATGGCAAATGGATGTCAAGACGGCTTTCCTTAATGGAAATTTAACCGAGGACGTGTATATGATACAGCCCGAGGGTTTTGTCGATCCGGCTAATGCTGACAAGGTATGCAAACTTCAGAAATCCATTTATGGGTTGAAGCAATCATCTCGGAGTTGGACCATTCGCTTTGATGAGGTAGTCAAATCGTTTGGCTTCATCAAGAGTGATCGTGACTCTTGTTTATACAAGAAGTTTAGTGGGAGCAAAGTAAACTTTCTGATCTTATATGTGGATGACATATTACTGATTGGAAATGATGTCCAGATGTTGCAAGAGACCAAGGAATCATTGGAAAAGAGTTTTTCGATGAAAGACTTGGGTGAGGTGACTTACATACTAGGAATCCGGATCTATAGAGATAGATCAGGGCGGCTCATTGGATTGAATCAGAGTACATATTTGGATAAAGTGTTGAAGAAGTTCAACATGGAATCGTCTAAGAAGGGGTTCTTACCGATGTCCCATGGCGTAAAACTTAGCAAGACTTAGTGTCATTCGACAACTGATGAGCGAAGTCGGATGAGTGTGATTATGTATGCTTCTGCAGTTGGATCCATCATGTACGCTATGATTTGTACTAGGCTGGATGTTTCCTATGCTCTAAGTGTTGTGAGCAGATACCAGGCTGACCCTAGAGAGATCCACTGGGCAACGGCTAAAAATATCCTTAAATACTTGAGAAGGACTAAGGATATGTTCCTGGTTTATGGAGGTGAGGATGAACTCAGTGTAAGGGGTTACACGGATGTGAGTTATCTCACTGACTCGGATGATTCTCGTTCGCAATCCGGATATATGTTTGTGATAAACGGAGGGGATGTGAGCTGGAAGAGTTCCAAGCAAGAGACGGTGTCTGCGTCTACGACAGAGGCTGCGTATATTGTTGCCTCGGAGGCGGCAAAGGAAGCCGTTTGGATGAGGAATTTCCTCATGGATCTTGGTGTGGTTCAGGGCTCGTCCAATCTGTTAGACGTGTATTGTGACAACAATGGTGCTATCGCACAAGCCAAGGAACCTAGACAACACCAGAAGAACAAACATATACTCATGCGGTACCACCTTATTCGCCAGTTCGTGGATCAAGGTGATATCAAGTTATGCAAGGTACACACGGATGCAAACATTGCGGATCCGTTGACAAAGACACTTCCACAGCCGAAGCATGACGCTCACCTGAGAGCTATGGGCATTAGATGCCTAGACATGTGATGTCGGATGATTGACTCTAGTGCAAGTGAGAGGCTGTTGGGAATATGCCCTAGAGGCAATCATGTATGATGTTATTCCCAATGTATTCATAAAGTTATTGTCCATGTATGAACTACTGATATGTATCATTGTATATGTGATTCAATTGTGGAACTATATATTCATGTTCTTTATACTGATTGTCCTTGGTCGTTGAGGTTGTGCTGGACACTCAACTTAGACTAATGTGAAAGTCGTCTGATGACTCGGTTCCACTTGTCATGGGTAGAGATGCTATTCTGACTTACATTGATTCGACTAAAGAGTTTAGCGAGTCAGACTGACCCATATTGAGATACAATGAATAAGTCGTCATTTCTATATCTCAATCAATGTAATCCTTAGACCTAAGGTTATTGCACAATCCGAGTTGAGGATCACCGACTTAGGTTCTGTCAAACGATGTTCCATCACTGGGCAGTTATAAAGGCAGAGTTCGGCTCGACTGAGAATCAAGCTACGTGATGTGAATAACCAAGATGGGATTTTGCCCCTCCGTCTAGAGAGATATTCTCTAGGCCCTCTCGGAAGATATGATTCAGAAAGCATGGCCATGCATGACTTGGTTAAGCGTTAACAGAGGCAATCGACTAAGAGTTAGTCAGATGAATCACTTATCTCGGATCGAGAAAGAGAGTCGAACTATTTAAGGGATGACGATTATTCGCCTATAGTTCGACAAGGTATATCGTGAGGCAAAAGGGACTCAGACGAAAGTCGCATTGGAAGGTATGTCGTCATGACTCTTTGGTACTTGGGAGTTGGCACGTTCTGCTAGGAGCCGCTACCAACTGATCGGTCACGAGTGAGACTCGGATCGTGTCCGGGTCACCATGAGCCTGTCGGATCACACACTTAAGAGCGGGAGCATATTTGGGTTGGACCCAAAAAGGAAACAGACAAAGTCAGTGAGTTGGACTCATAGTGACTAATATAGGCCTTTTAGTGAATGGGTCACAAGTGAGTGGAACCCACTTTCACTCCCTATATAAGCTGGGGCGCAGGTGCTTAGAGTATATGGTTAGGTCACTCCATGTGTTGGAAACCCTAGCCCCAGTCTAGTCCTGTCGCCGCTGTACCAGACCTAGTAGTCCATCACCGGTGCTCCTCCTCGTACGTGTGGATACTGGTGGAGGTGTTGTATGTTCAGCACTTTGATGATCGTGGATCGGAACGGATCGTGAGGACTGCACTGCATCAAGTGACGTGCTTCATCGATTCCGCAACCGTGCATCTAGTGGTAATTCTCGTGGCCTACTGCCTTAGCTAGATCTTGTGTTCACCGCGTAGGGAAAACGTTTTGTTTATCTCTGCGTGGCCCAACACTAGCCTAGTAAATTTGTTGGCATGTTATTGCTGTTGGCTAGAAATTTCTCGACCCCTTAATGTTCAGGCTCCTCACAGTTCTGGCATTTTATTATTGAGACCTTTTACAGTTGAGGCCCGCTACTGTTTTGGCCAGTTACTGTTCTGCGATTTTGTAGTTTCTTGCATGTTACTATATTGGGCTGTTTCTGTTCTAGCCTGCTACTGTTACGGCCTGTTACCACATGCGGGTCGGCCCGTTACGTTTATGGCCTTTTACAGTTTCGGCCTTTCTAAAGCCCATGCCAATATCATAAAACGTGTATAAAAATCCAGCATTTTTTACTGTTCATCATCAGCCGAATACACGACGGGCCAATAACAAAGCATTGTACTATTCCCTAATCGACCTGCCTGGCGTAGTTACCGTAACGACTACCTCCATGTGTGGAAGACATCAACTAAATGCCTACACGGCCTACGCAAGTTATCTAGATATTATATCAGCTGCAAACTTCTTAAAACTATTACATATTATCAACTCAAGGGAAAGACAAATCAGCATTTCAGTTGACAATCAAGTTGATAGCAGAGTCCTCAATTTGCTTTCTCAATGGATCACCTGCATCTTCCTTTGAGCGTGACAACTACATTGGAGGAGACATGATCTTGCATCCCCCTCTTTGGTGGCAATAGCAATAATTGTAGTCCGAAACTAAGTAATAACAAGTTAATACATCAAACAAGACAAACTACTCATTTGACTGATATGACAGGAGCTATGAACTAGAGTTTACAACTGGTCAATGGTTCAATTATTGACCAACACATCAAACAAACAGGACAAGCAAGCACACATTAAACAAGTGTGCCTACCGTGAAACGAGCAATCAAAAAATGTGTGTGTGTGGCTTAGAATTTCAGCAAATATAAACTAGCCAGGTCATTTCAACAAATATATATGGAAGCAGTTCTATACCCTAAAATTCAAGAGATGTTCGGTGACTCAGAATTTGCACTGAGCCACAAAATGGCATGGAGTTACTGTCATAGCGAAGAATTAACTAGATAGAAATTATAACTGCATCATACGAGAACTTGTAGAGCAGGAATGCAAACCACAAATGAACTATATACTTTAGTGGATAGTTATGTCGTGACTTAGGATGAACGAGACCTAGAATCAGATGCGAGATATAATGGCGTTGCTCGTGAACCTGTAGAACAGGACAAAGAAGCATTAGACAAGTGTGCCTAAAATGAAATGAGCAATCAAACAAAGTGTTTCTTAGGATTTCAGCAAATATAAACTAGCAAGGTCATTTCAACAAATATATATGGAAGCAGTGGCATCTCCTGAAATGCATAGAGTCATTGGGTGACTCAGAATTTGTGGTGAGCTACACAATGGCATGTAGTTACTGTCAGGGCTAAGAATCAACTAGATAGAAATTATAATGACATCATAAGAGAAATTCTAGAGCAGGAATGCAAACCACGAGTGAACTACATAGTAGAGGATAGTTATGTCATTGCTTAGGACGAACCAGCACCAGATAAGGAAGTAATGGCATCCATTGTGAACCTGTAGAATAGGATATGGAAACCAACTTGTTCATTGTTCCATTTTGAGCTCTATGCAAGAAAAAAGAAATAGTTAGTGATGGAGCTTTTGAAGAACCAGATGGCAACAACAAAATTATAATCAAATTAGTATGAAGAGTTTAAACGGCTACTACAGGATAGTAGAACGATTCCATGGAGGAAAAATAGCAGGAACTGATCTCAGGATGAACCAGATAGATTCAACAACTGTATTTCCATGGAGGATAGTAGAACGATTCCATGGAGGATAGTAGAACGATTCCATGGAGGAAAAAGAGCAGGGAATCCACACTAATATTTTCCACTGACTTCATATTTTGCAAGAATTACACGGTAGAAGGCAATTACTGTTGTATGGAGTAGCTAAGAACATGTGCATGACAAAATAACAGGCATGTGCATGACTTGAAATTTGTAGAGCAGCGAATGCAAACCAACATGTGTAATGACCTTGCATGTACTAGCACGAAGAATGGGAATGCCCAATGACTTGTATGTACTAGCATGACTAGAAAAATGCAGTTCACTGTGACAGGCTTGAACCTGCTATACCGCTGACAAAACAAAAACGGGTTGGAGATTTGGTTAACCTTGGTCAGAGAGGCATCTAACCATCATCGGTACCATGCGAGTGACGTCTAGGTCACCGAGGGTACTGCGGTTGCGGAGGCTGTTGGCATCGGCGAAGCAGATCTTAGGCGGTCGATGCCAGCCTGAATGCGGTGGATGAGAGGGTTGCTGAGGCAGATATTGTGCAGTGAATGAGACGGCCGTGCAGCTGGTCTAGAGCGGTGGACATGGAACTCTTTGAACTAGATCACGCCCGATGGACACCAGTGAAGCGGATCCGGTAAGGTTGGTTTGGCTTTCGGTGGCGAGGAAGTAGAGCTTGGGCGGTCGATGACGCCATCGGCGTGGTGAACGACACCGCAACTCCTAGATCTAGTGGGTGAGCGTTGGTGAAGGGGCTGCGCGGTGGTGCACGAGACCGCAGCTCAAGCCGGTGCGCGCGATGGTCATGGATGGGACAGAGGAGCTTGGGATTTTTGGGATGGCCGACGGGAAAAACTGGGGGAATCAGGACCATAGAGGTGAGCAGAAAAAATAATTATGACCGTGCCCTGAGCTACCGACTTTAGCATGCCAATTTTTCGTCTCAACAATGGGTAGATTTGGAATTTTAAATTCTAAAGTTTTTGAAATGGAAGTGCGCAAAATACTTCAAGGTCGATGTATGGTTTTGCCGCTCGATTGATAATTTGAGTTTGGCCAGCGCCCATCTAATAATAATAATAGAAAAATGGTACTCCCCCGGTCGGTGGGATATTTTGGCTGAAAGTTTTTGAAACGGTGGGGCGGGAAATGCTTCAAGGTAGGTGGGTGATTTTGCCGCTCGATTGAGATTTTGAATTTGGCTAGCCTCTATCTACTAATAGAAAAAGGTAGTAGACCGTACGCTATCTGTCCAGGAATTCAAGACCAAGAGTCACATCAACTGATCATCCATAAACATGTTTTGCACAGAAACTTGGATACCTTCGATTCACACAGCATAGGCGGTAAATTTTGTCGCTTGACTCAGATTTTAAATTTAGCTTGCATCCATGTAATAATATAAAAATGGTACTACCTCGGTGGGGGATTTTACCTAAAAATGTTTGAAATAGAGGGGTGCGAAATGCTTTGGGGTCGATGGGTTATTTTTCCGCTCGATTACGATTTTGAATTTGGCTGCTGGCCAAGTTTTTTACTAGAAAAAAGGTTGTGTAGGTCGAACGCCATCTGGTCAGGAATTTAAGGCGAGAGTCACATCAACTGATGCCTCCAATTCAAACGGGGTAGGCGGTAGGTTTTGGCGGTCAACTGTGATTTTGAATTTAGATATTGTCCAAGGAATAATTAAAAAAATAGGCCGTTCTCCCTCTATTTCAGGGATCCAAGTCGGGGAGAGTGATATCTACCATGCGTATGAAAATGCAGATCTCCGGTACACGAATGTTTGTTTAACATAAAAACAAACAAATGTCTGAAGTAGCTCTAATTCAAGCATGTGAAAATGGTGAGCAACCAAGGTCTACTAATTATTTAGGTATCGGCACAGACTCTTCTACATGAAGCACTAACTAAATGGTAGTACTAATTCAGATCAAATAAAAAGCCTGCTGCGAAACAAATACTCCTACTACAGAATACTATCAAAACACAAACACCAGCTAAAGTATATGTAGAACATATAAAACAAGATTTCGTCACGCATACACTACTATATAGAGAACACCATTTCATCATATCAAACAATGTTTTATCAGACACACATAAGCCCCCAAAAAGAATAGACATCTCTAATATTCCAGCCCCTGCCACTGTGACTGCAGCACAAACAAAGGTGCCACCACAGTTCCATCAGCTACCAAAACAAACAAACATCATACTGTAGCTCCAAATAACACAACTTGGGTAAACACATGCTTGCCCAAACAAGCATTGCTTGTTCATATGAGTGTTATTTTCATCTCCTTGATGTTGCAGTCTGAATCAGCTGTGTTGCTGACAGGACTTCCTTTTCGTTTATTTAATTTAGCACTCTGAATCACGTCGGTTGCTAAAGGAAATGAACAAAATGATCAGCAAAATCATAGGTGTACAAAAATGCAAGGGTTGCACATGAATGACTACACTAACCAGGTGTCATAATGTAGGGATGTAAAGTACACCAACGTTTACGAGATCTGAACTTTTTAGACTTCATGCCGCTGAGATCTAATTCGAATACTCCCTCCTTCGCCCATATAACCACCATTTATCTATCCTCAAATACGCAGAGTAACCTGACTGCATCTTTCCTACCATATGCCCATATTTCTCAAGGCCAAGGAAAGTATCCAACTCAACCTTTATATGAGGCACCCAAGCTTCCCATTAGCATGTTGATGATCTTGCACTACACCACATGTTTAGAGTGAAGTCTCTTATAACCGCAAGGAAAACATCTCCATTATGCCCCTTAGCGATGAAAAAATTGCATCTGGAAATATCATGTGTCTCATGGGGGCACTCAATATAACATAGTTTTGTTATCACATTATCGAAGGCAATTATATATCTAGAGTTCATTGTTGGCCAGTACAAAATGTCCCCTATGAGAGTTGACGGCCTGCGATCAATCTTAGCCAGCATCTCAGCAGGTTCAATCCAATCCTCCCATTTTCCTAACTCTGATGAGTACCTCTGCACCAGTGCTTGGTTACCATTGGTTACTATCCAAACAACCCAGAAATTGCTGCAACAGTGTGAAGAAAATTGCCCATGATTTCTCAAACAGAGAATTGTGTCGCTATCATACACACGTCTCCGCCAAATTGGTGGTTCTAGTATCACTATTTCACTTCCACTGATAGGATCCCAGGCCTTTATCATGTTAGACCCTTGCGGATAATGAAGTAGCACCCTACCATTGCGACATCCGAGTACATATGGTTTGCAGGCTTTATGTACTTCCACCAGCCTATTCAACTTCTGGAAGATGGATTGGTCAATATTATGATATGTTAAGAATCGAGCGTCCTCGGAGCTGTTGGTGAGAAACCCAAGTAACAGAATTCCTCGGTTGTGTGAAAGGGTTAGACTTTTGAAATCGTTGCTTCCCATTAAGTCCATCCAACATTTTTGGGCGACTGATGCCCTCAGTATGCAGGATGGTTGCGGAGGAAGCCTGACAAGAATCTGACCAAATACATCACCTAGCAAGTCGTTGATTGTTGCATATGTTCTTCCACCGAAGCTGGTAGGATGATGCAAATAGCAGAAGTGCATCATTAGAATTAAGTAAATAGCACAATGCACAATGCACAACCCTAAAAAAAATTAAGTAAACACCACAATGCATCATACAATTTGATAGGAAAATTTATCATCAAAATTTCCTACACTGCACGCATCTGAAAACTACCTAAAAAGCAGAGTCTATCAACAAAATAACCTAAACAACACAAGGAATCAACCAGACTAGTACGAAATCACCGCAAAATGCTTTAGCATGTCGGAACTGGGCAAAGGGAATGAAGAACTTTTTTAGGTCAGCGGGGAGGACATAAAGGCCCCCACCTGAATTTTTTGGTTTTATCATAAAGAAGTGGAGAAAAAACGAACGCAGCTTCAGTGACCTGGTGAACCCAAGTCTCACGGTGACTGGCCCCAGGATCCATCGTCCATCTTAGATCAAACATATGACAATAGCTCAGATTTTAACTAAAAAGTAAAACTATTCGAAAAATTGACAAAAAATCAGTAAATCATCGGTGCCTAGGTCTAAATCCCGTGAAAGTTTCATCCCATTTGGATCACTAGTTTGTGATTAAATAGATTTTTATGTTCCCAGTACTACTAGTTTAAACTAATATCCACTGCGTCTAGAAAAAACCCCGAAGCAGAATACACAAAAGAGGGAGGAAGTTCAGGGAGACAAAATCCAACACAGAACTTATAATGGGGTCGATGAGTTCTGAGCAGATGGAGGAAACACCGCCGACGAATGACGAGCCATAGCCGTTGATGCTAAAGAAGCATGACCACGAGCTGACACATTCCTAGCATCCCATGTAGCCATCGCTTTGGCAGCGACAACCAACATAGCCAAATTTGTTCTAGCAGCAGCCGACGAGGATTTTGGCTGCACCTCCACCGCTTTCCAAGCATCACTCAACACTCCCAAGACTGTGATGTGGTACAAGCATTGGCCTCTGCATCCGCTTCACATGTATCCGCTGGTGCTGCTTCAACATCCACCTCTGCTTTACAAGCATCCGCTATCACAGCAAATGCATCCACCAACGCCGATTCCATTTCCTGTAAACACCGCCAACTTATTTAGCTTGCAATGCCCAAAAATAAATGCATTCTATCCTTCAGAAAGCCCGTAATGGTTGGAGGTTGGGGATGTACATACCAGCGAACGGCGCACCGCCGACTGTTCAATGATGGAGTGGCGGGGACGGTCCGGTCGAGGGAGGGCGGCCAGGCGAAGAAGATGACGATGGGGTCGAGGGGCACATGACTGAGCTTCCTCGAACTCAAAACTAACTTTCGGCCCACTATATATATATTTTTTGTGAACCCTACTTTTTTAGGGGAAACCCCCGCTGTATTAATAGTAGCAACCACACGACTGATACAAGTTTTTGCACTTGCATTGCTCATTTTCCCGCCTACAGACATCAAGTTTATGCACTTATTCATGTGATACAATGAATTAATGGGTAAAATATTCTAGGTGGTAGAAGCCTGCCCTTTCTATGACATCAAGATCTAGAGTTCAAACATCGACCTGAAATTTCATTAATAGATCTCAGAAGGAAAAAAATTGAAAGATAAAAAACCACGGCAAGTTCGAATAAGATGACTGTTGTTGCTAAATATAGTCACATAAAGCCAGGTCCAATATATATGTCATAATAGTACATCAAATATATAGATTCATGGACACCACACACTAGCAGAGCAAAAAAAAGTTATAGTACCTGACTTAACAAACAGTCATCCTCACAAGAGACCCAAACCCTTCAAAACTGAAAGTAGAGCAGTCAATATGGTTTACAGATTTCCTCAGCTTTTGCAGGATCCAGACTGTATGGGCATGGAGAATCTCGAATTTATGTCAGGGTCTCATCTATTTCTAGAGCTAAATTGAAAAGATTGTCAGCTCGCATTCACACCTGTTCCAAGATCCAGTCGTACACCTGGCCAATCAGCTTGTCTCCATCCACATGAGGTGACTCGGGAACTAAGTTGTCAGGCATGAACTTTTGAAAATCAACAGCAGCATCATGAGGAACTGAAATTGATGTATTCCATCCTATAGTGAAATCAGCTATCCGCTTAGTGGATATGGACACTGATACGTCCAAAACATATCTATCCAAAACGTATCTACTTTCCCAAACACTTTTTCTATTGTTTCTTCTCTAATTTGTGTGATTTGGATACAACTAATGTGGACTAACGCTGTTTTCAGCAGAATTACCTTGGTGTCTCATTTTTGTACAGGAAATCAACTTTTAGGAAAAATCCCGGAAAATATTGCAAAACTCCTATTTTACCAGAAGACTCACGGAGCCAGAAGACGAGACGAAGAAGAGCCACGAGGGGCCCAGAACACCTGGCCACGCAGGCCAGGCTAGGCCGCGCCAGGGGGTGGTGTGGCTGCCTCGGACTCCGCCTCGACCTCTCCTTTTGCCTATATAAGCCCTCTGACCTAAAAACAGAGGGGGGGGGGGGTCACATTTTTCCAGATAGAATTCCGCTGCGCTGCCACCACCAGATACCGTGATTCGGAACCAGCAACTCTGTTCTGGCACCCTACCAGGATGAGGAATTGGAGGAGATCATCACCATCATCATCACCATCGCTTCTCCATCAACCATCCATGATTCCCCCATCAATGAGTGAGTAATCCCTTGCTATAGGATATGGGGATGGTAGGGATTGGATGAGATCGTTCATGTAATGGCATCAGATTGTTAGGGCATGGTGCCTAGTATCTATTATTAGTGATTTTTGACATTGTTGCGACTTGTTATGATTAATGCTTATCACTAGGGCCCGAGTGCCATCATTTTAGATCTGAACATGTTATTGATCCATGATGATATTATTGTTTATGATCTTACCTACAAGTTGTATACACATATTGTTGTCTAGAACCAAAGGCCCGAAGTGACAAGAATCGGGATAACCGGAGGGGATGGCTATGATATGAGGATCACGTGTGTTCACGGAGTGTTAATGCTTTGCTCTAGTGCTCTATTAAAAGGAGCACCTTAATTGCTAGTAGATTCCCTTGAGGCCCCGCTGCAACGGGCTGGCAGGACAAAAGATGTTGTGCAAGTTCTCATTGCGAGCACGTATGACTATATATGGAACACATGCCTATGATTATTTAGTACTTGGATGCTTTACCTTATTTATCTGCAAATGCCCTATATCTTGATCGCTACATGAATTTTCTTGTCCATGCAACACCCGTCCATCCATCCCTATTCCTACCGTGCTTTAATCCTACTGTTTACTGCAATTGTTACTATTTTATTTACTTTTACTACTGCTATTACTTTGCTATTACTACTACAAAACTATTACTACTGATAAACTACTACGAGCAAGATTGTTTCCAGGTGCAGCTGAATTGACAACTCAGTTGTTAAGGCTTATAAATATTCTTTGGCTCCCCTTTGTCGAATCAATAAATTGGGTTTTACTGCCCTCGAAGACAGTTGCGATCCCCTATACTTGTGGGTCATCAAGACAATTTTCTAGCGCCGTTGCCGGGGAGCATAGCTCTATTTATGAAGTCCGCTTGGAATCACTATTGTTCGCTGACATCCATTCATCATGGGTAAATCTCGTGATGGAAAGGTTCCTATATTACCATCCACTACAAGGAGAGGAAGAGAACTCCTAAAGAAGATGAGGAATTAATGGCTAAAATAAGCAAGAATTATGATGAATGGACTTCACCTGAGTCAATTACACCTGAGTCAACTACACCTGAGTTAGCTGTGCCTGAGCCAATACCAACACCAAAGAAGAGGGGAATTATTGAACTAAATTATGAAGTGATCAAGGAAGCTAAGAAATGTCTTAAGGAGAAGGGTATTAAATCTGAAGATGTGAAGAATTTACCTCCTATAGAAGAATTATGTAAGCCAATCTCCCACTCATCCACTATTGAGGTACACTCTCTCCAAAATTTTGATGAAGGTGATTTTCCTTATTCTAAACCTCCTGATCAATGCTTAGAAGAATTTGATATTTTTGTTGTTAAGCAAGATAATTTTAATAAAAGGGTGCAGAATCATTTAATGGAAAACTCTAGAGCTATTATAGAATTGAGGGATATTGTGGAAAGAACCTCCAATGATGTTAAAATGCTTGTTAAACACTTCCAAATGGTTCAAACTCAAATTTATCAGCTTATTAAAGTACAAAAAGATTTGTTAGTGAATGCTGCTAAAGAAAAACATGCCTATGAAAATAGAACTAGAAGTGGTGCTGCCACCCAGGATCCTCTATATCCCGAAGGGTATCCTAAAAGAATCGAGCAGGATTCTCAACAAATTGAAAATAGTGGTACTTCTCTTAAGAGAAATAAAAATAAACACAAAACTATTGTAGAGTCTTCTGAACCTGCTAAAGATCCTAATAGTATATTTGTCTCTGATGCTGAAACTAAAAGTGGTAATGAGGAAAATGATGCTCCTGATAAAGAAAAAGTGGAAGAAGAACCTGAAAGGCACACTAAGAATACTAAATACACTAAAGAAGATTTTGTTGCTAAGAAACATGGTAGTGACAGAGAGCCTTGGGTCCAAAAACCTATGCCTTTCCCTGATAAGAAACACAAGTCAAAGGAGGAAGAACACTATAACAAGTTATGTGAGTGGATGAAACCTTTATTTTTGCAAATTCCTTTAACAGATACTATTAAATTGCCTCCTTATTCAAAGTATATGAAGGATATTGATTCTAATAAAAGGAAGATCCCTAATGAGGAAATTTCTACTTTGCTTGCTAATTATTCCTTCAATGGTAAGGTTCCAAAGAAACTTGGAGACCCAGGAATTCCAACTATTCCTTGTTCTATTAAAAATAATTATGTTAGAACTGCTTTGTGTGATTTGGGAGTAGGAGTTAGTGTTATGCCTTTTTCTCTCTACAAGAGACTTCAATTAGAGAAATTAATACCAACTGATATGTCTTTGTAAATGGCTGATAAATCTACTACTATTGTTGTTGGTATATGTGAGGATGTTTGATACGTCCATTTTGCATCACTATTTTATATCTTAATTTACTATTATTCATTGATATATTTCGTATTGAGAGGTCATACTTATGTTATTTCATCTGTTTTTGCATGGTTGATGACTTTTGGAGCATGGACCGCTGCAGTCAGGATTCTGATGGAAAAGGTGCTGTTTGGAGGAAAAATTCACGAAGATCGGGAAATCCGGGAAAATATACGGAAAATCCTATTTTTCCAGAAGACTAAGGATGCCAGAAGATGGAGTGGAGGTGGGCCACAGGGGGCCCACACCACCCCATGGCGAGAGCAGGCCTAGGCCGCGCCTGGGGGTGGTGTGGCCACCCTGGCCCACTCCAGCCTCTCCCCTCTAGCGTATATCATCCCCACGAAACCCTAAGACTCGGGGAGCGACCACAGAAAGATTCCGCCGCCTCTACGGGGCGGAAAACACCGAGAGAGAAAGATCTCTCCTGTAGACAGATTTCTGCCGGGGGAATTCCTTCCCGGAGAGGGGAGATCATCGCCATCAACACCACCATCAAGCTGGACTTCATCAGGATCATCATCACCATCATCACCACCATCATCACCATCAGCACCCTCATCACCATCTCCATATTGCTGTAACAATTGAGTTGAATCTTGCATAGTTCATAGGGGAAACTTTCCCGGTGTTGATTACTCTTTGTAGTTGATGCTATTGAGTGAACCATTGAATTATTGTTTATGTTCAGATTGTTATACATCATTATTCCATCTCTGATCATGATCCATATGATGTCTTGTGAGTAGTTCGTTTTGTTCTTGAGGACATGGGAGAAGTCTTGTTGTTAGTAGTGGAGTTGCGTTGAGAAAGATTCAATAGATTGTTATTTAAGTTGTGGTGTATTTATTCTAGTGGTGTCATGTGAACGTCGACTACATGCCACTTCACCTATATGGGCATAGGGGAATGCATTGTGTATTTGGCTACTAAGCGTAGGGGTTGCCGGAGTGACAGAAACCTGAACCCCCGTTAGGAAACCATTGCACAAGGGGCGTAAGGGTCTTAGAGTTTAAAGTTGTGGTTAGGTTTCTACCTTAATTACTTTCTTGTACTTACGGATGTTTGCAAGGGGTATAATCACAAGTATGTATTAGTCTTGGATGGGGCGGTACATTAGCACAGGTTCACCCACACAAAACTTAGCAAGCTAAAGAAGATTAATCGACTATATGAAGCGAAAGCACTTGACAGTCTTCCCATGTGTCCTCGAGAAGGTTTGGTCATCTTTAGAAATACAACCGGCTTGTCCTTTGCTGCATAAAGGATTGGGCCGCTTGCTGCATTTATTCCTACTGTCTGTTATTTACTCATACTTTGTTTACTTGCTTTATCGAAAACCCTTAAAAATCCGTTTGTAAGTATTTGCAGAGAATTCCTGATCCATACCACTAGCCAGCACCTTCTACTCCTCGTTGGGTTCAACACTCTTACTTATCGAAAATACTGCGATACACCCCCTATACTTGTGGGTCATCAAGACTATTTTCTGGCGCCGTTGCCGGGGAGTGAAGTGCTATTGGAGAGTGGAACTGGTAAAGGAAACTTCTACTGTGAGTATTGTTTACTTCTGCTAGTTGCTTTATTTTCGTTATGGATAATTCGCTGAGTTTCTTATTTGGTAATGCTACTACCACTGCTAAGGTAGTAGATAAGCCACCACCTACTGATAAAGATGTTTTCAAAATACCTACAAGAATTATTGATCATGTTATGGATGACTACTATGTTGGGGATGGAACTGTCCATCTCGGTGATCATTTACTCTTTATACATGAATTATGTGGGTTGTTCAAGTGTGCAGGTATTACTACAGATCAAGTTAAGAAGAAGTTATTCTCATTATCACTCAAAGGAAGAGCTGAGGAATGGTAGAAGCTGCTAAAGAATGGTCAAGCTCTGGAATGGGAGGAAATAGTGCCTCTCTTTTATTCAAAGTTTTATCCTCCTAGTGAGATTCATAAAGATCGGAATCAAATATACAACTTTTGGCCTCTTGATGGAGAGAGTACAGCTCAAGCTTGGGGGATATTGAAGTTACTAATGCTCAAATGTCCCATTCATGAGCTCCCCAACAATATTATTATCAATAAATTTTATGCAAGGCTCCCTCTACATGATAAAGATTTATTGGATGCTTCTTGTGTTGGATCATTCACTCGCATGGAAGAAGAAGCTAAATGGGACCTTCTAGATCGTATTCAAGACAATGCTGAAGCTTGGGAGAATGACAAAGGTAGAAAGTCAGGTATAAATTATGATTATGAAAGCATTGGATCTTTTATGGGAACTGATGACTTTCAAAATATTAAAAATATTTATGGTCTTGATTTGCAAGTTATTACGAATTGCTTTAGAGATTTTGCTTCCTATATCGAAATTCCAAAAAGGGGATGGAACAAATACCATGCACCTTACAAAGATATTGTTGACTATGCTCCTATTGGGAGTGCTGAGTATTGCATTATTGATCCCATCTTACCCGAACCTTATATCGAGAAGATTCCCTTCCCCGAAAAGGTAAAGGACCATCCTATGATAACTAATGTAATCACCAAAAGTGAAAAAGAACTATAAAACCTGATGAACAGATAAACATTGAACCCGTGGTAGCAATTGTGAAATACCTTGTCACTAAAAGCATAGAAGATGGGCACATAGTCTTTTGTGAGGATGCTTCTAATATTGTTTCACATCCCAATAGAACTAAAAAGGCTAGTGTTCCTGTGCTTTCTGTTAGAATTGGTGATCATTGTTATTATGGTTTATGTGATATTGGTGCAAGTTCTAGTGTTATTCCTTATGAGCTTTACAAAGAAATTATGCATGAAATCAGTCCTTGCGAGTTGGAAGAGATTGATGTGGTTATTCACCTTGCTAATAGAGAGACCATCTCTCCAATTGGTATTGTACGAGATGTGGAAGTTCTTTGTGGTAAGATTAAGTACCCTGCTGATTTTCTAGTACTTGGTTCGGCTGCTAGTAAAACCTACCCTATCTTTTTTGGTAGACCTTTCTTAAGTAATTGTGGAGCTATTATTGATTGCAAGAGGGAGAAAATCTTGACTAAGTTCGATGGGGAATCTTATGAGTTTAATTTTTCAAAATTTGCTAAAGAACCTTGCGAAGAGGAAACCCATAATGAGGATTTTAGGGTTGAACAACTTGCGTCTATTTCTCTTGCTCCTAACAATGCTTTGCAGCAATTTATGGAAGATCATGAAAGTGAAATCTTCATGGAAGAAAGGAATGAGATTCACAGGATTCTCCGTGATCATCCTATGATGCTTAAGCACGACTTGCCTGTAGAAGACTTGGGTACTACGATGCCACCTAAAAAGGATCCTGTTTTCGATCTAAAACCTCTCCCTGATGATCTTAAATATGCTTATATTGATGATAAAAACATATATCCTGTTATTGTTAGCGCTAAACTTTCAGGGAAGGAAGAAGAAAGGTTATTGGAAGTTTTGAGGAAACATCGAGGAGCTGTGGGGTACACTCTGGATGATTTAAAAGGGATTTCACCTACTATATGTTAGCACTCTATCAACATAGAACCAGATGTGAAGCCGGTAGTGGAGCACCAACGGTGTTTAAATCCTAGGATGAAGGAAGTGGTAAGGAATGAGGTATTGAAACTCCTTGATGCTGGTATTATTTACCCTATTGCTGATAGTGAATGAGTTAGTCCTGTTCATTGTGTTCCTAAAATGGGAGGGATTACTGTTGTCCCTAATGATACTGATGAGCTTATTCCTCAAAGAACAGTGGTAGGCTATAGGATGTGCATTGATTTTAGGAAAGTCAATAAAGTTACTAAGAAAGATCACTACCCGCTTCCTTTTATTGATCAAATGTTGGAAAGGTTGTCTAAAAAGACCCATTTTTGTTTTCTTGATGGTTATTATGGTTTCTCTCAAATTGTTGTTAAACAACAAGATCAAGAAAAAACTACTTTTACTTGCCCTTATGGAACTCATGCTTATAGACGTATGCCTTTTGGTTTATGTAATGCTCCTGCTACTTTCCAAAGGTGCATGTCTGCTATCTTTCATGGTTTTTGTGAGGAAATTGTAGAAGTGTTCATGGATGACTTTTCTGTCTATGGAACTTCTTTTGATAATTGTCTACACAACCTTGATAAAGTTTTGCAGAGATGTGAAGAAACTAATCTTGTTCTTAACTGGGAGAAATGCCACTTCATGGTTAATGAAGGGATTGTTCTTGGGCATAAAGTTTCTGAAAGAGGAATAGAAGTTGATAGAGCTAAGGTTGAGGCAATTGAGAAGATGCCATGTCCAAGAGACATCAAAGGTATTCGTAGTATCCTTGGTCATGCTGGTTTCTATAGGAGGTTTATTTAAGACTTCTCTAGGATATCAAAACCTCTCACTAATCTTCTTCAAAAAGATGTACCTTTTGTTTTTGATGATGATTGTAGGGAAGCTTTCGAAACTCTTAAGAAGGCTTTAACTACAGCCCCTATTGTTCAACCACCTGATTGGAGTTTACCCTTTGAAATAATGTGTGACGCTAGTGATTTTGCTGTAGGGGCTGTCCTTGGGCAACATATCGATAAAAAGTTAAATGTTATTCATTATGCTAGTAAGACTCTAGACGCTGCTCAAAGGAATTATCCCACTACTGAAAAGGAATTTCTAGCTGTTGTTTTTGCCTGTGATAAGTTTAGGCCCTATATTGTGTACTCAAAAGTAACCATTCATACTGATCATGCTGCTATTAAATATCTTATGACGAAGAAGGATGCTAAGCCTAGACTTATTAGATGGGAACTGCTTTTACAAGAGTTTGATCTACACATAGTAGACAGGAAGGGTGCTAAAAACCCTGTAGCTGATAATTTATCTTGTTTGGAAAACATCTCTTTTGATCCCATGCCTATTAATGATAGTTTCCCAAATGAACAGTTAGCCGCAGTAGGGGTGAACTCGCGAGGAAGCCCTTGGTATGCTGATTATGCTAACTTTATTGTCTCCAAGTATTTGCCTCCAACTTTTACAGCTCAGCAAAGAAGAAAGTTCTTTTACGATTTGAGGCATTACTTTTGGGATGACCCACACTTATACAAAGAAGGACTTGATGGTATTATGCGAAGATGTGTTCCAGAATATGAACAAAAAGAGATATTGCGTAAATGTCATGGTAGAGCCTATGGAGGACATCATGCAGGAGATAGAACTGCACAAAAGGTACTACAATCAGGTTTCTACTGGCCTACCCTTTTTAAAGATGCAAGAAAATTTGTTTTATCTTGTGATGAATGTCAGCGTGTTGGTAATATTTCTAGACGTAATGAAATGCCTATGAACTACTCTCTAGTTATTGAACCTTTTGATTGTTGGGGATTCGACTTTATGGGTCCTTTCCCTCCTTTGAAGGGTTACACTCATATTCTTGTTGCCATTGATTATGTTACTAAGTGGGTAGAAGCCATTCCTATGAAAAGTGCCGACTGGGAAACCTCTCTAAAAATGCTTAAGGACGTTATCTTTCCTAGGTTTGGAGTGCCTAGGTATCTCATGACTGATGGGGGTTCTCATTTCATTCATGGCGGTTTTAGGAAGACGCTCGCTAAATATGATGTTAATCATAGAATTGCTTTAGCTTATCACCCCCAAACTAGCGGGCAAGTAGAGTTATCAAATAGAGAAATTAAATCTATCTTGCAAAAGACTGTTAATAGGTCTAGAAAAAACTGGGCTAAGAAGTTGAATGATGCTTTATGGGCTTATAGAACTGCTTACAAAAATCCTATGGGAATGTCTCCATATAAAATGGTTTATGGGAAAGCCTGCCACCTACCCTTAGAGTTAGAACACAAAGCTTACTGGGCAGTGAAAGAACTAAATAGAGATTATAACCTCGCTGGTGAGAAAAGATTATTTGACTTGAGTTCTTTAGATGAATGGAGGAGTGAAGCCTATGAGAATGCTAGGCTCTTGAAGGAAAAAGTTAAAAGATGGCATGACAAGCGAATACTTAAGAGAGAATTTCATGTTGGAGAGAAAGTTCTATTGTATAGGTCTCATCTCAGATTTTTTGCAGGTAAGTTACTATCAAAATGGGAAGGACCTTTCATCATTGAAGAAGTATACCGTTCAGGAGCAATACAAATTTCTTCTCTAAAAGATAATACTACACAAGTGGTGAATGGGCAACGACTCAAACACTACATTACTAGAGATTATTACAATGAGGATGTTGATGCCTTTCAAGTTATAACTCCAGAGGAATTCACTGAGGACCAAATTCAGAGACCTGCAGAGTCCGTTTCCAACTAGGTAACAATTCTGGTAAGAAAAGTTCCGCGAAGATACAATCCAACTATATTTTTGCACTTTTCAGTTAATAAGGAAAGCTACAAAGCGAAAAAGGATCAGAAATGGAGCCAGGGTGGCTCACACCACCCCATGGCGTGGGCCCACCCCTAGCCGCGCCACCAGGTGGTGTGGCCACCCAGGACTCCGCCTCCGACTCGTTTTCTCCCAGCACTTTCCTTCTGATACGAAACTTCGTAATATATAACACCCTGGATCTTCTGAGGTTCGTATATCGTGTTTTCGTCGTGTTTTTGTTTCGATCTGTTTCTGCCAAGTAGAATTCCAGATTTGGAGCCACAATGTCTTCCTCTGGATCATCCAAGGGAGATTCCTTAGAAGATATCGTCAACCCATACATGAGAGAATTGAAGATTCATCCCAAGGAGTTGTTGCTCGAAGGTGGGGAGGTCCGGATTAAAGAGGTTCAAGGCCCTAAAGGTGAAGGAAGTCTGGAGGACAGGATGGAAGCACTAGAGCAAGAAGTCTTTAGGTACAGGAAGATGGCGGAGCGCGAAGTGGATATCATCCATAAGATTTGCTCCGAACTCATCTCCGAGCACCAAAAGGAGATTGCTAAACTCAAAGACGAAGTCCTCTCACTCCGCCAAACAGCCAACGAACTGCAAGCACAGTTCTATGACGTTCAAAATCAAAACTGTGAGTATGAGGCTAGATTTAAACGCATAAGTGCTGCTGCAAGTTTCAGAATGTTGGAAACCACGATGTCCTTTGTTGATGGGAAGCCTTTACCCTGGAAGACGGATGAAGATGAGAAGATACCACCACCTAAGGAGTAATTCGTCATCAGGTTTGGCATCCCCTTGGTTTGTTCCAAGCTTGGGGGAGTGCCACGGTATCATATCACTATCTTCTATCTTTTTACCTTATTAGTAGAGTCATATCATGAATAGAGGAGTTATTATGTAGTATGGTTTGCATTATGGAAGTGTCCCCTCTCTCGTTAGATTTGTATCCCTTGGTGTGAGTTTCCGTTATGGAATATTAATGAGAAGTTCTATCATCCACTCTTTTGCATAGCTTATGTTAGTTTTCAATCCGTGGTTATATGATTGATCTTGTTGTTAGTATTGGTATCACTTTGGGATCATTGAGTTAATTTAGTTGGTTTTGGCAAACCTGGATCGCTCAGTAGCAACACCTTTTTGAGAGTTGAAAAGAAAAAGATAGAAGTACTCTAGAGAAAAATAATTTCATCATCCTTCTTTCTTGATTTGCTCATAAGTGTTGTATTCTCTAGTTAAGATATTTTGTGCTTCCAAGGAAGATTGCATGTTTGTCTTTATCACTTGTATGTTTGTTCGTTTCCTTCAACTCTTATACTTGCTACCCAGCCTTGCTAGCCAAAAACTTGTACTGAGAGGGAATTCTTCTCGTGCATCCACTCCTTTAAACCAAAACCTTTGCCATTTGTGTCCACCATACCTACCTAGTAGCGTTATTGCTATTCCAAGTAAATTTTTGTTTTATCTACCTCCCAAATTAAACTTGTTATGTGAAAATTAGTGATTAAAGCTCTCATGAACTTGATGGCACACTTTACCTTCTTGCATTTAATAAACTTGAACCATTGGGTCCTTCTTTGTTGTGTATATGCTTGCGCTTTATGAGTTGAAGTTAACCGAACCATGTATCATGGGGACCGCTTTCAACACTTCTGTCGTGGTGGTGTCACGGCAGATGCCATGGATAGGCTAAAGGTGGGGACTAATACACGCTAGGGGAATCCATGGAGGGATAGTGAAGTGATTCTCCACACAGAAGTTGGTATTGATTTCCTTCCAAGGTTACAAGTGCTCCTAGAGCTGTATTGGCGAGAGGAGGAAGAAGGAGCTCTCTTACTCTCACCCACAGATCACCCCTGAAACCCTAGCCCAAAACAGAATAGTAGAGAGACCAACCCCTCCTACAGAAGCCCTAGCCCCCCTTTTATAGAGGAGGCTCGGTTCCTGCCTAGGGCATACGTGGAGGCATATTCCTAAGAATATGCTTTCTCCCAAAGGGGTAAGCTGACCGGGGTGCTTTTTCCCCCGCATCGTACTTGCTTTAGCTACGTGAGCCTCTGCGGCGCCCGCGTCAGCCGACATGGGCGTCGTCACCCCTGTCGGCCATGACCTGGTGGTCCCGCTCTGGTCTGCTTTGCTCATGCAGTGCGTACCGGACCCTCCTTTTGACCAGCAAGATTCCTTCCTTCTCCTAGAAGCCAAACATGACCCGGATCACAGCTGATCCAGGCACCCCTGTTCCTGCATACATGTAAACATACACTTCCGACTTACTGCTTTAGTCGGTTGAGACTTAGTTAGGCGATCACCCCCGGTCCGGGTTACTTCGTGATCCGTCCTGCCTTTAGGTGACCCGGCCAGCATTCGCTTTGGCCTTGCCGAACCGCGGCTAACTCGGCCTTTATACCCTGGCGTGACCCTACCCGGGGGTATCCCCCCAACATTAGTCCCCGAAGCTGGTGTGGTCTTAGCTGCCTTGGCCGCTGAGGCCACATCAGGTTCAATCTTGTGCTCCGGTCGTTATTGCCGAGTTACCTCTTTACCTCAGATTATATGGATTTACGTTCCCTTCGCACATTTCAAGTTTTCACTTGCCAGCCGGGTTACCACAGTTCCATCCGGGTCTTGCTTCCTTCTCTAGTATGCTAACCCATGTGAAGGGTAATCATTATGTCGTCTTATTTTAAGGGCCTGTACAGTATCCGCTGCAGTAATTGTCAGTTATCACTGTGCGCGGGTCACGTCATGCCTGCCTCCTCGTTTACCGCATCAGCGCGTCGCGTCATGGGATCGCCTCTGCCTTTTGGCCCTCTGTGTGGCCCCTCACTGATTGGCTGAGGCGGGTGATACACGGCCACACCATGTGGCTCATCTGCAGGGTGCGATCCCACTCACCTCTTTAGGGAGAGGTTAAATAGCGGAGGGGCTCGTCCCTTAGGATTTTTCCCCTCCGCGCCCCTCTGCCTGCTGCTATTCTTCTTCGTCTTCCTCGCGACCGCGCCGCTGCCAGCACTGCCAAATAGCAGCGTCGCCGCCGTGCCTCTCCATCGCGCCTCTGTGTCGCCGCCATCGCGACGCAAATTTCTCGCCACGGGTCCTCGCCAATCCCGGCCTCTGCCCCTCGCCGCCGCTAGCGCCAGCGAGGGCCTCGAGGACCAGATGACAGAAGAAGAACTCATCGTCGTTGAGCAGGAGATGGAGGAGGACGCCGCGACGGCGGACCGTGGCGCGTGGGCCGGGTCATGGGTCTATCAAGATGATCTTGACTGGCTTTACCGAACCAGGCGCATCCCCACCGGCGTCGCCGCTCGTCTCCCTTCTAACGAACTGGCCCCTCACCCAATCCGGGCGAGTTCGTCGTGTTCTTGTCCCATTTCCAACGGGGCTTCGACTTGCCGGTGAGTGATTTTTTCCGGGACTGGCTCGGTACGTATCAACTCCAGCCGCACCATCTTCCAGCCAACGCCATCACCTCTCTCTCTGCCTTTGCTTCTACGATCGAAGGCTACGCCAGACTATGGCCCACGAAGGAGCTATGGATCCGGTTCTTCGGCCTCCGTCGCAATGTCATTCCCAACATCCACGCTGATCCGGAGGACAAGCGGCTCACTCAATTCGGAGCGGCCTCCATTTCACCCCGGCGGTTTTCTGTTTTTCCCCTGGTCACCGGGTTAGAGTCCTGCAAGGGATGGGCCCGGACCTTCTTCTATGTCCAGAATACGGGCACTGAAGACTTGATCCGGTTGCTTCCCTACACTCCGGGTCCACCTAACCCGGATCTGTGGGATGAGATCCCAAAGAAGCCCACGGCCTTGGCCAACCAAGTGAACAAAAGGTTCGCGGAGCTGAAGGAGCTCGGGCTACGCAACGAGGATGCCATGATCACTTTTGTGCGTAACCGAATCTCACCCCTCCAGAAGCGCACCCACAAGGTGTGCCACATGAGCTTCGGCCGCGACCCTAACCGGACCTCATCCTTCGAGCTGAGCAACACGGAGATTTATCGCCGGGTTAAGGCTCTCTTCACTACTCACAAAGACTTCTCCTCTGAGTGGATTTGGGGGATTGAGCATTTCTGCCACGACCGGCTTCCTCCCATGGTAAGTTTCATGTTGCAAACTTCCCCCGGACTAATTACATGTCAGTTATTGTTGCATTTTTGACTCTTTAGTTCGTTCTTTTCCTCAGCAATTCCTTCAGCAGACCCTCGAGGACGGCACCGATCCGACCCTTAAGTGGGCGCCGGACCGGGAGACTCCGGATGAGGAAGAGCCGGACCAGGAGATGTTCCTCCCCATGACCGACGCCACGAAACGACCGACGGGTAAATCCTCTTCTATTAGAGATTGGCCCGATGATGAAGATGGCTCATATGTCGAGGTGATTGAACCTTTTGAGGTTGTCCCCCTTTCTTTTGCTTTTCCGCCATCAGCTCACCCCGGTGGTCACATCCACGAGGATCCCCCTCTCGCTACGGGCGAACCTGTTCCGGTGGCATCGAAGAAGAAACGCGGGGCTTCTTCAAGTTCTTCCTCCGGACCTTCTCAGCCCGTTAAAAGGCGAAAGAAGTCCGGGGACAAGACTGCCTCCAAACCAGCAGGCAAGGCCCCAGCACGAAGGGCTCGGAAACCCAAGGAGGCCGAAACCTCGGATGCGTAAGTCATTCTTTCTTCTGTAACTTGCTCTTCCTCACTTCGTCATAAATTTTCTTCTGACATTGTTTGATTTTGCAGGGCTCCGGTAGAGGTCCCTCAAAGTGGATCTAGCATCTCTGCACCTCTCCGACCTAGCCCTTCTCCCCGCCGCGACGACGAGTCACGCCCGCTGAGCCCTATTCCAGAGGGTTCTGCGGCCGCTCCGGGTTCAGCTCCACCTCGACAAGAGGGGGGTAGCCTTGGAGCGGGGGAGACCGGCCCAGCCGGAGCAACGGCATCCACCACCTCGGCAGCGCTGCAACCGGCAGCCACTGAGGCTACTTCGGCTCCAGCACCAGTTCCAGTACCAGCAACCAGACCAGCACCAACTCCCACTTCGGCATCAGCACCAACTCCGGCTGCGAAAGGATCAACACCAGCACCAAGTCCAGCAGCGAGAGTACCAACGCCTAGTTCCTCTGCATCTTCCGAGTCTTCTCAAACTCAGCAAGGAACTACCCCGACAATTTCTAAGGGGAAAACCGCTGCTACGGCTTCCTCTTCCCAGCAAGCCAAGGGCAAGAAGGCTCCAGACGCTGCCAAGCCCACTGCCGTCGAGTATGGGCAGTGCACCCTCGTGTCAATGCTTCCCAAGAAAACACCAGCAGCAAAGGACGCGCCTGCCGAGCCAACCGATGCCCAGCAGTTGGTTCTGCACACTAGCCCCGCCCTTGCCTTGGTGGAGAGGAAAGAAGCGCATGCAAAGGGCTTGGTGATGCCCCATATGCCCACCGGTGAATGGTACCCTCCGAGCCTGATGGAATTTGTTATGAATTGGAACAAGGCAGAGATAGTTCAGGATTCTGATCTCCCGGAAAAGTTCGGCCCTGCCGAGTTTTCCGCTCAGATGAACACAGCGGCAAAGGCAATTAACCTCGCTGGGCGAATGATGGAGGTACGTCGCTTCCCCTTTACAAGATGTAGATAATAACCATTAGTCCCCGAGCCTCCGGGGGAGTAACTTGTTACTCGGTCGGATGCTCTTTTAGAAAACCTATGTAGCTCCATGAGAACTTCGAATATGCACACACCTAGAGCCGGGTTAAGTTCCACTTGGCCCGGATTTTAGTACACTTCGAACATGCACACACCTAGAGCCGGGTTAAGTTCCACTTGGCCCGGATTTTAGTACACTTCGAATATGCACACACCTAGAGCCGGGTTAAGTTCCACTTGGCCCAGATTTTAGTACGCTTCGAATATGCACACACCTAGAGCCGGGTTAAGTTCCACTTGGCCCGGATTTTAGTACACTTCGAATATGCACACACCTAGAGCCGGGTTAAGTTCCACTTGGCCCGGATTTTAGTACACTTCGAACATGCACACACCTAGAGCCGGGTTAAGTTCCACTTGGCCCGGATTTTAGTACACTTCGAATATGCACACACCTAGAGCCGGGTCAAGTTCCACTTGGCCAGGATTTTAGTACACTTCGCACATGCATCAAGCTGACTTAAGTTTCTGTATCTCTTTTAGGTGACCACCAACCGCCTGAGTGCTGAATTCCAACGCTTGCTGGATACCCACAAGAATCTACGCACACAGCAGGGTGCACTTATTGCGGAATACGAGAAGAGGGGTAAATTTCTTCCTTAACGCTCCTTCGTTTTACTTCATTTTCCTTTGCCGGACTAATCTGATTGCTCGGTTTCCGCAGCTGGGGTGGAGGCTGAGAACAAGATAATGCGGAAGAACTTGGAGCAGATCAAGGGTACGTCCTTTTTGTCTGTCTTTACCGTGCTTTCCATCGGCTTTCCTCCTTGGCTCGGCAAACATTCATACCTCGGCACTGCCGGGCCAACACACTATTTCAGCATCGCTTGAAGATAGTGTGCCCGTGCCTGATATGATGTTGCATTTTCTCGAACAAGCAGGGCAGCACCAAGCCGAGCTAAAGAAGAAAGATGATGAGCTCGCCCTCCTCCGGATCAAAGACGATGAGATAGCCAAGCTCAAGGCTGAGATGGCTAAGATGAAGGCGCAGCACCAAACCGAGCTAAAAAAGGCTGGCCAGGACTACACCGAAGAACGTGAGCGCCTCAACCTCCAAATTGCTAAGGACCGTGAGCTTCTTCAGGAGGCCGAGGTCAAACTTGAGTCGGCAAATGCTGAGCTTGAACAGCTTCGGAAGAGGCGTGATGCTTGTACCAAGGAACTGACCTGGATTCACAGCCACATCTCGCGTAATTTCTTTTCCCTTATCCGCCTTATTTCCCCGGGTTACTTCATACTTCTTGTTTTCTCAACTTCGTCCTTTGCCTTGTTTCTCAGGCCACTTTCCAGAGGGTACTGCTATTGCAAGTGCTGCTGTTGCCAATTTCCGCCGAGAAAGGGGTACTCCCGTCGCTCCTGACGGTGAGAGCATTCCCTTTGACATGGAGGACCTATTGGTCAGCCTGTCGTGTCACGTGGAAATAATTAAGAACTACAGCAAAGATCTCCTTGATGTTTCAGTCCGAGTCTTCAACACTTTCTGGCCCGCTGATGACGCTCCGGAGAGAGTTACACATCTCGCTGAAAAGCTTTCGGAAATCGAGACCCAGCTCGACCTCTGGAGAGAGTCCGCTGGACGTGCTGCAGCTGATACCATCCTTCACCACATTCTGACGTGGTATGAGAAGATAGATCTCAGCCTCCTCACACGCCTGCGCACAGGATCCAAATGGACAGACGACCCAGAGTGGGTAGCTCGGCGCCAGGCTTGCGCCCATAGCCTCATTGAATATGCCCCCATTCACGAATGGACTGAGGGCCTGAGCTTCCTGGAAGTCGCTGGTGAAGAAGAGGTTGAGAACGTTGAAGATGATTCGGGTGAGGACAAAGAGGACACTACCTCGGATGTCGAAGAGGGTGACGATGATGCCGAATTTCCTCCCGCTGCTCCTTAAGTAAAAACACTTGAAAATTTATGAGATCCCCGGTATGCCGGGTGGAATTGTATTCCAAACACATGTGATATTTTGCTACTAAGTGCTTATGCCGGATTAAATTGGGCGTAGTCCCCAAGTTCCTTTTTCTTGTTCGTTCAATCTTTTGGCTCGGATCGTGTCTACCTTGATTCGGTTTTACAACTTACGAATCCGAGCTTCAAAATTGTTTTAACAATACTGGGAAACTTTTATACTTAGCTCAAAAATAAAATTGCATGACAACTTGAAAAATAAATACAGGGTTAGTCCAAAAAACAAACGTCGGCTCGAATAAATTCTTTTCCTTAGTCGTTTTTCATGTGCTACGCAATTCCAAACTTGTTCTCTTGCTTGCCATGAAGCCAATTCTTGTTGGACAGCAGCAAGTCGAAGAGTTGGGTTTTTGGTGCTCACACACTACTAATCCAAGTTAAGTAGAATAACTTATTCCAGCTGACGCATGAAAAAACAACAAATATTGTTAAGGCAGTCCCCGAGTTACTGCTCGAGGTGCCAACATTTCATTGATAAGCTCATTGCCGACATACATACCGACATATGAGAAGACTCGGATACATTCCCTTCTTAGCTAAGTGTAGAAGGGACGAAGTAGTGCTATATTCCATGGTCGCTTAGATTCCTCTTCGGACCTGTCCGCTTTGTTCTTTTCCTGTGGCTTTGCATCTATAAGATAGTAAGAATCGTTGTGCAATGCTTTGCTCACGATGAATGGCCCTTCCCATGGGGGGGATAATTTATGCATTCCAGTAGTACGTTGTACCAACCGGAGCACCAGATCGCCTTCCCAAAACACTCGGGGGCACACTTTCTGGCTATGATAGCATCGGAGATTTTGCTGATATATGGCGGATCTGGACAGTGCCAGTTCTCTCGCTTCTTCCAGCAGATCAACATCATTTTGCCGGGCTTCTTGCACTTCGGCTTCTGTGTATTGGGTGACCCTAGGCGAATCATGATCTATGTCGGCTGGTAATACAGCTTCTGCCCCATATACCAGAAAGAATGGCGTATAGCCTGTTGATCGATTCGGAGTTGTTCTTAAGCTCCATAGTACCGCTGGTAGTTCTTCTATCCAGCACCCCGCTGATCTTTGCAGCGGCTCAATGAGCCGGGGTTTTATCCCGGATAATACTAATCCGTTGGATCTCTCCTCTTGTCCGTTCGATGCGGGGTGGGCTACCGAGGCTACATCCAGCCGGATCTTCTTATCCCGGCAGAAACGCGCAAATGCTCCTTCCGCAAAATTCGTGCCATTATCAGTTATGATACTGTGAGGGTAACCGTACCTCAAGATGATATCTTTGAGAAACGTTACAGCCGTAGCTCCATCACATTTTCTTATAGGCTTTACCTTAATCCACTTCGTAAACTTGTCCACCATTACCAAAATGTGAGTCATATTTCCCCTTGCTGGTTTGAACGGGCCAACCATATCCAAGCACCATACGGCAAATGGCCAAGTGATTGGGATGGTCTTGAGTTCCGGCATTGGCATATGTGTCTTGGTAGCGTACCTCTGACAACCATTACATTTTCTCACCAGATCTTCCGCTTGCTCTAAGGCATTTGGCCAGTAGAATCCGTGCCAGAAAGCTTTTGCTACCAAGGCTCGGGATGAGGCGTGATGCCCGCATACCCCCTGATGTATATCTCGGATGATTTCAAGCCCTTCTTCCGGGTCAACACACCGCTGGAGGACATTGGTCACACTTCTTTTGTACAGTTCGGAATTGATGATCGTGTAGGCCTTTGCCCTCCTCTGTGTTTGTCTGGACAACACCTCTTCAGTGGGTAACGTTCCATCTTTCAGGAATTGAAATATAGGTAGTGCCCAAGCCGGTATTGGTTGCATGGGGAACACATCCTCGTCTATCTCCATCTGATCCACCGGCATAACTTCAACGGGATCACGCTGAGCAGTCCTCGGGTCTTGCGAAGCAGTCCCCGGGTCTGCTGAGGCAGTCCTCCAGCTTGGTACTACCGTCATACGTCTTTGTGCCCCTGGGCAGCTGAAAGTTCGGTACTGGTGGCTCTTTCATGATTCGGGGTCCAAAACACGCCAGACCTGGTGGACCTTGACATTCAATCTGTTCTGACCTATACAGTCAATCCAGTTTCAACCTTGCATCATCCGGCATCAAATCCCTGCTTCCCAATCTCGACCCTATCACATGATAGTCCGGTCTTGGGTATCGCGTGTTTGCCATCTCCGAATCACCGTCGTTGTACCGGTTTTGCTCTTGTGGCGCACCTTTCTGTTGCATACCTCGGCCGGCACTTTTCTCTTGCCTTGGTATGTTTCGCTGCTGCGGTTGTCCTGCTCCAGCCGAGTTTCGCTGTCCGGAATTGCCATTGAAAACGTTCCCATGACCGGCATTTCCTTTGTCGCAGTTACCTCGGCCAGCTTCGCCTCGGCTCACACTCCGTCGATCATCAGTTTTCTGCGCCTCTTTTCCTTTCCCTGCCCGCGTCGGGTCATACGGGATGATCTGTTTGTTCTGTCTGGCCGAGGTTACCACCTCCTCTCTCCTTGGACCACCATGAGGGGACGATGCGGCTCTATCGGATCTCTCCGGGTTACCCACCGCTGAATGGACGATCTTGGAGGCTCCAGCTCTCTTCGGGTAGCCCTGAGCAGTTCCTCGTTTTGCCTATTTGCAATCCGAACCAGCTCGTTAACCCTATCTTGCTGTCTTTGCCGGGCCTCACCGGTAAGTCCCTCTAACTCGGACGCAGCTGCATCCGCTGCTCTGAGGTTCTTGGCCGGGGTACTATACCTCGGCAGCCCCACGGACAAACAGTTTTCTGATTCCTCAATTCCAGCATCACCCTCTCTGTTCATCTCGCTCATGAGATTTCTCCCTTTCAATTTTACATTATCAACTTTGTTCGCCTTAGCGTACTCACGCAGCGTCATGTTCAACGACTGCTGGGCCGCGGCTATTTTCTTTGCGCCCTCTAGTATTTTCTGCCTAGTTTCTTCCAGCTCGGCCTGTGCATGAGCCGGATCTACCGCTGCTACTACAGGGTTTGCCAAGCTGTCCATTGCCTCTCTCAACACACTTTCCGGCCTCTCTAGCGGAGGACCTCTTCCTTTCCTCGGTGCCTTGGGCGTTGCCTCCGGATCTGGCGCCGGATCCATGCTCACGCCCGCACCAGGCGCCGTCATCATCACCTCTGCATGGTCCAGGAAACAAGTGATACGCGCCCCGCGAGCCACAGTGAGGGGTGGTTCGCCTGCTTCGACGACGTGGCGCGGATGAACGCAAGACACGTCCACCGCAACATAGACCTTGTGCGCGCCGAGCTTGACGAAGATGCCGTTGCGCGGAAGAGGGCGCGTGCCGAAGTAGCTCGCGTTGTCGCTGACGAAATCCCGTGCTCCAAAGCGCTAAACGAGCCCGGAGACGATGCATTCGCCGATGGCGATGAGGTTTCCCGTCTGGATCTTGACCCCTGCTAGCGTCGCTAGCCCCACGGTGGGCGCCAACTGTCGTGGTGGTGTCACGACAGATGCCATGGATAGGCTAAAGGTGGGGACTAATACACGCTAGGGGAATCCAGGGAGGGATAGTGAAGTGATTCTCCACACAGAAGTTGGTATTGATTTCCTTCCAAGGTTACAAGTGCTCCTAGAGCTGTATTGGCGGGAGGAGGAAGAAGGAGCTCTCTTACTCTCACCCATAGATCACCCCTGAAACCCTAGCCCAAAACAGAATAGTAGAGAGACCAACCCCTCCTATAGAAGCCCTAGCCCCCCTTTTATAGAGGAGGCTCGGTTCCTGCCTAGGGCATACGTGGAGGCATATTCCTAAGAATATGCTTCCTCCCAAAGGGGTAAGCCGACCGGGGTGCTTTTTCCCCAGCGTCGTACTTGCTTTAGCTACGTGAGCCTCTGCGGCGCCCGCGTCAGCCGACATGGGCGTCGTCACCCCTGTCGGCCATGACCCGGTGGTCCCGCTCTGGTCTGCTTCGCTCATGTAGTGCGTACCAGACCCTCCTTTTGACCAGCAAGATTCCTTCCTTCTCCTAGAAGCCAAACATGACCCGGATCATAGCTGATCTAGGCACCCCTGTTCCTGCATACATGTAAACATACACTTCCGACTTACTGCTTAAGTCGGTTGAGACTTAGTTAGGCGATCACCCCCCGGTCCGGGTTACTTCATGATCCGGCCTGCCTTTAGGTGACCCGGCCAGCATTCGCTTTGGCCTTGCCGAACCGCAGCTAACTCTGCCTTTATACCCCGGCGTGACCCTACCCGGGGGTATCCCCCCAACAACTTCATTTGGTACTTGTACCTAGTTGATATCATGTTCTTTTGCTTATGGATCCCGGCAGTGTGAAATAAAAGTGGAACTTGTAAGATCATGGAGTTTATATGTGTGTTAGGGAAAAGCCTGGGCCGCTAGCCTAAGCCATGCCTAATCATGGTGGAAACTTGCAGCATAACTATAGTGAGCATTCTATGAAGCATCCTCAATAAAAACCTATGCAAATAGCAAATAAAAAGATCGCTGAGATGCTCACTGTCTGCTTGCCTTGTCATTTTGATTATGGGATAGCTCCTGTGTCATGTGCAAGGGGTACCCCATTGGCGGTTCTCGATACGCATATATTTACAATGACAAGAGCTTGCTCGTGACTGAAGTTGAGTAGCATGAGGATCGGTACTCATAAGTAAGAGGCATGAGATTTCAACTTATAACTTGTCAAGCATATCCTCTTAGTTGTGTCACTTTAACCTTAATCACCAAAAGATGCCTATGATAGGGGCAATGAGAGCTGAAAGCTAGTAAGTATCATAATTTTTGGGAGCTCTTTATGAGACTTGCAATCCCTGCTTCCCTCTTTGAAGGGCCTTTCTTTTACTTTGCAGTTGAGTCAGTAAACCTATTCCCTTCTATCTCAGCAAGTATTTTGAGTTGATGTGTTTCATTCATTCATCTGATGATTTATTCAATCATGTTTCGTATGTTCCTTGTTTTGCACATTGCTCTTATCTTGATGTTTACTACTTTGAAAGCTATGATTGAAAAACCAGTTATTTGTGAACTCTAGCAAATTATCAACTATTCTTCGACCAAGAGCTAAGTTTGCCATTTCCAATTATGATTTACTCTATGTATCTTTATTATGTTTCCTTTACTCATTGCAAGTTGAGTTATATAATAGTGAGTTGTCTTCTATTATGATCTATGCATTTGATCAATGTGATGCTTCTTGTCCGTATTCTTTTATCGAATCTTCACTCCATAAACCTGAGGTCATGTTTCTTGAGCTCAGTTTTGCTTGGGGACAAGCGAAGTCTAAGATTGGGGGGACTTGATACGTCCATTTTGCATCACTATTCTATGTCTTAAATCACTATTATTCATTGATATATTTCGTATTGAGAGGTGATACTTATGTTATTTCATCTGTTTTTGCATGGTTGATGACTTTTGGAGCATGGACCGCTGCAGTCAGGATTCTGATGGAAAAGGTGCTGTTTGGAGGCAACATTCACGAAGATCAGAAAATCCGGGAAAATATACGGAAAATCCTATTTTTCAAAAAGACTAAGGATGCCAGAAGATGGAGTGGAGGTGGGCCACAAGGGGCCCACACCACCCCATGGCGCGGGTAGGCCTAGGCCACGCCTAGGGGTGGTGTGGCTGCCCTGGCCCACTCCAACCTCTCCCCTCTGGCGTATATCATCCCCACGAAACCCTAAGACTCGGGGAGCGACCACAGAAAGATTCTGCCGCCTCTACGGGGCGGAAAACACCGAGAGAGAAAGATCTCTCCTGTAGACAGATTTCTGCCGGGGGAATTCCTTCCCGGAGAGGGGAGATCATCGCCATCAACACCACCATCAAGCTGGACTTCATCAGGATCATCATCACCATCATCACCACCATCATCACCATCAGCACCCTCATCACCATCTCCATATTGTTGTAACAATTGAGTTGAATCTTGCATAGTTCATAGGGGAAACTTTCCCGGTGTTGATTACTCTTTGTAGTTGATGCTATTGAGTGAACCATTGAATTATTGTTTATGTTCAGATTGTTATACATCATTATTCCATCTCTGATCATGATCCATATGATGTCTTGTGAGTAGTTCGTTTTGTTCTTGAGGACATGGGAGAAGTCTTGTTGTTAGTAGTGGAGTTGCGTTGAGAAAGATTCAATAGATTGTTATTTAAGTTGTGGTGTACTTCTTCTAGTGGTGTCATGTGAACGTCGACTACATGACACTTCACCTATATGGGCCTAGGGGAATGCATTGTGTATTTGGCTACTAATCGTAGGGGTTGTCGGAGTGACAGAAACCTGAACCCCCGTTAGGAAACCATTGCACAAGGGACGTAAGGGTCTTAGAGTTTATAGCTATGGTTAGGTTTCTACCTTAATTACTTTCTTGTACTTACGGATGTTTGCAAGGGGTATAATCACAAGTATGTATTAGTCTTGGATGGGGCAGTACATTAGCATAGGTTCACCCACACAACACTTAGCAAGCTAAAGAAGATTAATCGACTATATGAAGCGAAAGCACTTGACAGTCTTCCCATGTGTCCTCGAGAACGTTTGGTCATCTTAAGAAATACAATCGGCTTGTCCTTTGCTGCATAAAGGATTGGGCTACTTGCTGCATTTATTCCTACTGTCTTTTATTTACTCATACTTTGTTTACTTGCTTTATTGAAAACCCCAAAAATCTGTTTGCTAAGTATTTGCAGAGAATTCCTGCTCCATACCACTAACCAGCACATTCTGCTCCTCATTGGGTTTGACACTCTTACTTATCGAAAATACTGCGATACACCCCCTATATTTGTGGGTCATCAATGTTCCCGTTCAAGTGGCCCATAATTTCTTGATATTAACTGACTTTGTTGTGCTTGAAATGCGTGAAGATGATAATATGTCTATTATTCTTGGGAGACCTTTTCTTAATACTACAGGTGCTGTCATTAATTGTAATCAAGGAAAGGTAACTTCTAATATTAATGACAAGGAACATACTGTCTATTTCCCCAAGAAGATTGATAGGACTTATGGCTTAAATTCAATTGAAAATGTTGAGGGCATCCAAGTTGGAGAAATATATTGTCCCATACCAAGAGAAAAATATGAAATTATTATGATTGGGACTATTACTATCAGGGTTGAGGTAACATAATCATTTAGTGGAATGCAAAGTTTTGTTACATATAAAAATGTTTTGGTAACAAGACCTGATCAACCTTGTTAACAAAGGGATTTAAATGAACAAAACAATGCTTTCACCATGATTATCTTTGCTTAATTTTATTTTATCCATTTTAATTTTTGTTTTCACTTAGTTACTTTTCTATTTTGCTAGTTGCTTGCATATTAGACTGTCTTAAAACTTCGGAAGTTTAGGTTTTGTTTTGTTATTGCATCATTTCGATTTATCTTTCTGCCAGAAAATCATTCATCAACACCTGAAAATTGCTCAAAAATAAATTATCTCGAAAAATTCTAGAAATTTCATATTAAATTTTTACGTCAAAAAGGGACAGAGAAGTACCTGGAGTGACCCAGGGGGCCCACCAGGCAGGCACACCACCTGGTGGCGCGGCCACACCAGGGGCGCGCCTGTCCATGGTGTGGGGCAGCCCTGGCCCTCCACTTATTCTCCTTCCTGCCACTTCTTTCTCTCTCCCGAGAAAATACCAGTTCATTGCTCAAACCCGTGTTCTTGTTGTTCCTGCTCATGATTTTCGATCTCCTTGCTCAGTCAATCTTTGCTGCTGAGATTTGGAGCATTTGTTCTCCGGTATGTGACCCCTCCGCTTGTCCAAGTAGATTTGTGATTAGCGGTTTATATCTTGAGTATTTTGCTACTGTAGGTGATAGGTTATGTGAGCTTGTAAGCTTGTTCAATGCTTAGAGTAATTGTTTTGATGCATGTTTAGGCCTCTTACAAGTCCCTATAAGTAGTTCCTTTCATTATGTAATCACTTTGCAATCGCTTGTATGATGGTTGTCTAAATTTCAGAAAAGGGGGAGATGGACAACCACACTTTTGGAGAAGTATTTGAGAGAGACATACCCAGGAGGGCAAGAACTTCAAGATCAGCATCGCAATTTCGGCCATCAAATAATGAAGATCTTATTGCACCACGTTTTGGCAATGAAGGGGATGTGGGAGATGCTCATCCATCCACCTTCCCTTGCTTTGCCTTTTTGCAAGCTGCATGGATCCTTGATGATTTCCTACTTCTTGTCCAGAGGGTTGGTCTAACCACTTACATGCAAGATGAGAGTGATCAATATGCCGTGCTCACCAAAACTTTCGTTGAAAGTTTCGTTTTCACTAACACCCCTTATCGGCAACTATTTCGTTCAAAATTTATAATATGCCTATTACCATGACATTGGAATGATTTTGCATCATTATAGGCATAGGCATGACTAGGACAGTAAAGAAGATCCAAGGTCGACCTGCTGATTTGCTGGAGCTCTACCGAAGTGTGACAAATGACGATGACCGCACACCTCAGCGCGTGAAGATAAGGAACATTCAACTCCCAGCTCTTAGATGTTTTTCTTATTATCTTGCCACTAGCATTCTTGGTAGGGAAAACACTAGTAATATTTCTAATTATCATTTAGCCTTTCTTGCTACCGCACTTAATAAGGATACCAAGTATAATCTTGGTTCTCTCATTGCCTGCCGCTTAGCTGCTAGAGGACCCATTTATGGGGGCATTATTGCCACACGCATGGTCGCTGCCTTAGAACTTTCTGATGATCCTAATGATACTGTGTTGACACCACAAAGGCTTGATCTTGCTGCTATGAAAACACATCACTTTGTTACTAATAACTCTAGTACAGAAAGTTTGATTTACAGGATGTTGTTCATTGACGGAGATGAGAGGGAAATTCCCTTACCACAACCTACTTTGTTCAGTATTTACAGGATGCCATGGTCGCGCTCCAAGGAGGAGGTGGACGAGCAGCTCCGCCTGCTTGGTTTCCACAGGCAGCACTAGGGGGGTGTGCCCTCTTACGACTACTTTATGCACTACGTTGGGGCGTCTTCGAGTTCATATCAGGATGAAGGAACTTCTTCACCATATTATGGAGGCGCTCCTTCCTGGCCAGCTTGGGATTGATACCCACATGTTTAGTCGGTACTTTGCATATCCATGTCTTGTTTTCTTTTTAGTTTTTGTTATTGCTTTACTTGTGCTTTCTGAAAAAAAAAGACCAAAAATATTTTTGTTATTTCTCTTTGTTTGCTTCTTTGTCTTTCATCCTTGGTTTGCTTCATCCTTTGGTTTGATTATTCGAAAAACCCAAACAAATTTTGCTTTGGTTGCTTTTCCCTTCAGTTCTTGCCTTTAAAAATCGAAAACCCAAAAATATTTGTTGTTCTTCTCTGGTTTTGTATAGTTCGTTGCAGGGTTCAGAGGTCCTCAGTGACTCCTTCGAGTTTGGTTTTACCTTATTATTCAAGTCACACAAGTGAAAGGCAATGATAATTTATGACAACTCGAGGTGTGGTAAGAGGTTGTTATGAACTATATTTGTTTTCATTTTTGTACATATACTCATCATTGTGAGCATTCTTAGTTTGTTTATGTAAGGTGAATGTTATTTAATGGATACTTAGTGGTCCTTGCTTTCTTACGATCATTTCCAATCCATTATAGTTCGTAACATGTCATATAAATGTTTACTTGCATTGTTCTATTCATAACTTGGTATGACATTATGGTGTCCTCCTCTGAATGTTCTATTTGAATCGACTTGGCACATGCTCATGCATGCATATGACTAAACAAAGGTCAGTTAAGCCTCGATGATTTATTCTGTCTCAGAGTTCTTGTGTCACTTTTATGCCACTATTAATTTTGTTTTGTCGCAAGCATGATTATGACAGTTACTGCTCTCTCGATTGTCGCTCCCTTTCTATTGCTAGCCTTCACTTGTGCTGAGTATAAGCTTTACTCGTGCATCCAACTCCCTAAAACCAAAGTTGCCAAAAAGAGTCCACCATATCCATCTATTAGCATTATTGCTACTCCTTGCATATTTATTATGCTTTGTTTTCTTCCAATAAAAATGCTTGCTTGTTATGTGAAAATTAGTTAGTAAAGCTCTCATGAACTAGATGGCACACTTTACTTTCTTGCACTTAATAAACTTGAACCTTTGTGCCCATCTATGTTGCGTATATGCTTGCACTTTGTAAGTTGTGAATTAGCAGAACCATGTATCATGGGGAATGCTTTCAACATTGCACTTTATTTAGTTGATATCATGTTCTTTTGCTTATGGATCCCGGCGGTGTGAAATGAAAGGGGAGCTTGTAAGGCTCATGGAGTTCGTATATTTGTTAGAGAAACACGTGGGTGACTGGTCTAAGCCATGCCTAATCATGGTGGAAACCTGCAGCGTAACCATAGTGAGCAATCTATGAAGCATCCTCTATATAAAAAAGAGAAACCTATGCAAATAGGAAAGAAAAAAAAGAGAAAAAGAGAAAACAAAGAAGCCTATGCAAATAGGAAATAGAAGGATTGCTGAGATGCTCATTGCGTGCTTGCCTTGTCATTTTGATATGGGGAATCTTCCGTATCATCGAGCAAGGGGTACCCCGTTGGCGGTTCTCTATGATACACATGTACTTACAATGACAAGAACTTACCTGTGACTAAACTTGAGTAGCATGAGGAACGTGATGGGTTCGTAGCATGGAAAACAAAAAAATTCTACCGCAAGAACGAACAAAACCCAGATCTAATCTAGATAAAAGCCAAGATCTAATCTATTAGACATGAGCAACGAGATAGATAGGAACTAACCCTCGTAGATCCGAAAGCGTTAACGACATTAGATCTCGTGGTTGATGTAGTCGATCACTTGCCGATCTCAAGATCGTGTGGACGATCCTTCCGGCGTCGCGTTCCGACAGCGCTTCCGCAGTCGGTCAAGTGGGCGATCCTTCCGGCGCCGCGTTTCGGCAGCGCTTCCGCAGTCGGTCACACGTGCGGAGTCGAAGCAGACCTTCCTCTCCTCGTTCCAGCGAGCAGCGGAGGTAGTAGATCTTCTCCACGGAATCACAGCAGCACGACGACGTGGTGGTGGTGGTGGAGTAGAGAATTCTGCAGGGCTTCGCCTATGCCTGTGCAGAAGAAAGGAGGAGGAGAGAGGCGGCAGAGATTGGGAGTTATGGAGCAGGGGTGGAAGGGGAGCCCCTGCCCCTCTATTTAAAGGGGGTTAGGCGCCATGGGAGGGGGAGTCCTTGTAGGACTCCCCTCCCTCTAGGGCCGGCGGATTGGGGAGGGGGGGAGGAGTCCTCCTCCCCCACGACTCCTAGTCTTGACCCACCAGGACTCCTTGATCCCTTCCTTGGTTTTCAAGCAAACTCCAAGAAACCTTCCAGAACCATCCGGAACATTCCGAAACCTTCTAGGACCCTCATACAAATACTCCGGAACATTTCCTAACTCAGAAAATGATCCCCAATATATGAATCTTATTCTCCGGACCATTCCGGATCTCCTCGTGATGTCCCGGATCCATTCCGAGACTCCGAACAACATTTGGTCTCCAACGCACATTCCATATCTACTTAAAACAACTTTGAACCTTAAGTGTGTCACCCTACCGTTCGTGAATATGTAGACATGACAGAGACACATCTCCTATCAATAACCATCAGCAGGACCTGGAGATCCATAATGGCTCCCACATACTCAACGATGACTTCGTGATCGATTGAACCATTTACATACGAAACCAATTCCCTTTGTCACGCGATACTATACTTATCCGAGGTTTGATCGTCAGCATCTCCATACCTAGTTCTACCTCGTTACTGATAAGTACTCTTTACTCGTTCCGTGATATGTCATCCCTTGTGATCCAGTCACATGCTTGCAAGCTAACTAGATGACATTCCACCGAGAGGGCCCAGAACATATCTATCCGTCATATGGATGGACAAATCCCAATCTTGGTCCATGCGCTTCAACACATACTTTCAGAATACCCAATGACACCTTTATGACCACCCAGTTACGAAGCGGTGTTTGATGTCATAAAAGTACCCATCCGGTGATGGTGATTAACACAACCTCATGGTCGAAGGATTAGGTTACTATGCATTTAAAAGCTTACAGCAATACGAACTTAAATGACTTGATCTTATGCTACGCTTACTATGGGTGTGTGTCCATCACATCATTCTCCTAATGATATAACCTTGTTATTAATCACATCCAATGTCCATGATCAGGAAACCATGATCATCAATTAATCAACAAGCTAGTTCAACAAGAGGCTTACTAGGGACTCTCTTATGTTTACAAAACACACAAGTATTAGTGTTTCCTAATAATACAATTATAGCATGGGATGTAAACATTCATCATAAACACAAAGATATAATAATAATTACTTTTATTATTGCCTCTTGGGCATATCTCCAATAGTCTCCCACTTGCACTAGAGTCAATAATCTAGATTACATAGTAATATACCTAACACCCATGGCGTTCTGGTGTTGGTCATGCTTTTCCCTAGGGAGAGGTTTAGTCAACGGATCTGCCACATTCAGATCAGTGTGTACTTTGCAAATCTTTATGTCACCATCTCGGACATACTCGCGAATAGCGTGAAAACGTAGCTTGGTGTGCTTCAGCTTGCTATGTGACCTTGGCTCCTGTGCATTAGCTATGGCACCTGTGTTGTCACAGTAGATGGCCATCAGGTCCAACGCACTGGGAACCATGCCAAGTTCAGTAAAGAATTCCTTCATCCAAACGGCTTCTTGTGCGGCCTCCGAAGCAGCTATGTATTCCGATTCAGTTGAAGATTTCGCCACAACGCTTTGCTTCGCACTCCTCCTGCTCACTACAGCACCATTCAAAATAAATACGTATCCCGACTGTGACTTTGAGTCATCCGGATCGGTGTTCCAACTAGCATCGGTGTAACCGTTTACAACAAGCTGTTCATCACCTCCATAAGAAAGAACCATATCCTTAGTCCTATTTAGGTACTTTAGGATATTCTTGACCGCTGTCCAGTGGTCCATTCCAGGATCACTTTGATATCTACTAGTCAAACTAACAGCATGTGCTATATCCGGTGTTGTACACAGCATGGCATACATGATAGAACCTATGGCCGAGGCATAGGGAATATTATTCATTTTCTCTCTATCTTCTGCCGTAGCTGGACTTTGAGTTTTACTCAAGGTCTTACCTGACAACATGGGCACGAACCCTTTCTTGCTATCTTCCATTCTAAACTTCTTTAGAACTTTGTCCAAGTATGTACTTTGTGAAAGCGCTATTAGGCGTCTTGATCTATCTCTATAAATCTTGATGCCTAGAATATATGCCGCTTCGCCAAGATCCTTCATTGAAAAACTATTATTCAAATAGGTTTTGACGCTATTAAGAAGTTCTATATCATTCCCAGGAATGCTACAGAGCTCCCACTCACTTTCTTGTAAATACAAGCTTCTCCATAAGTTTGTATAAACCCAAAGTTTTTGATTACTTTATCAAAACGTTGATTCCAACTCCGGAATGCTTGCTTTAGTCCATAAATGGAGCGCTGAAGCTTGCATACCTTGTCAGCATCTTTAGTATCGACAAAACCCTTGGGTTGTACCATATACAACTCTTCCTCAATGTCACCATTAAGGAACGCCGTTTTGACATCCATATGCCAATTCTCATAATCGAAATATGCAGCAATTGCTAACAAAATCCTCACAGACTTTAGCTTCGCTACTGGTGAGAATGTCTCATCATAGTCAACTCCTTGAATTTGTCGGAACCCTTTCGCGACAAGTCGAGCTTTATAGACGGTAACATTACCATCAGCATCTGTTTTTATCTTGAAAATCCATTTGTTCTCGACAGCCTTACGGCCATCCGGTAAGTCCACCAAAGTCCACACTTGGTTTTCGTACATGGATCCCATTTCGGATTTCATGGCTTCTAGCCATTTGTCGGAATCTGGGCTCACCATAGCTTCTTCATACGTTGCAGGGTCATCAACGTTGTCCACCAACATGACGTTCAAGACAGAGTCATACCAATCAGGAGTGGTACGAACCCTCATTGACCTGCGAGGTTCAGCAGTAACTTCGTTTGAAGTTTCATGATCATTATCATTAGCTTCCTCTCCAATTGGTGCAGGCGGCACAAAAACATCTTCTGGTGCTGCGCTACTCTCAAATCCGAGAGAAGGTTCAATAACCTCATCGAGTTCTACTTTCCATCCAGTCACCTCCTTCGAGAGAAACTCCTTCTCAAGAAAGGATCCATTCTTTGCAACGAAAAAATTGCCTTCGGATCTATGATAGAAGGTATACCCAATTGTTTCTTCAGGGTATCCTATGAAGACGCATTTCTCCACTTTGGATTCTAGCTTATCAGGTTGTAACTTCTTTACATATGCTTCGCAACCCCAAACTTTAAGGAACGACAACTTAGGTTTCTTACCAAACCACAATTCGTACGGTGTCGTTTCAACGGATTTAGATGGTGCCCTATTTAAAGTGAATCCGGTTGTCTCTAATGCATAGCCCCAAAATGATAACGGTAAATCTGTAAGAGACATCATAGACCGAACCATATCTAAGAGAGTTCGATTACGACGTTCGGACACACCATTACGCTGTGGTGTTCCTGGCGGTGTCAACTGTGAAAGTATTCCACATTTCTTTAAATGCATGCCAAACTCATAACTCAAATATTCACCTCCACGGTCAGAACGCAGAAACTTAATCTTCTTGTTACGATGATTTTCTACTTCACTCTGAAATTCCTTAAACTTCTCGAAAGTTTCGGACTTATGTTTCATAAAGTAGACATACCCATATCTACTCAAGTCATCCGTGAAAGTGAGAACATAACGATATCCACCACGCGATGCTACACTCATTGGAATGCACACATCGGTATGTATTATTTCCAATAAGTCTGTAGCTCGCTCCATTGTACCAGAGAATGGAGTCTTAGTCATTTTTCCCATTAGACATGCTTCGCATCTTTCAAGTGATTCAAAATAAAGTGATTCAAGAAGTCCATCATAATGGAGTTTCTTCATATGCTTCACTCCAATGTGACCAAGACGACAGTGCCACATGTATGTAGAATTATCATTCAATTTTATTCGTTTAGCATCTATGCTGTGAAGATGTGTATCACTACTATCGAGATTCAGTAAGAATAAACCATTCATCTCAGGTGCATTACCATAAAAGATATTACTCATATAAATCGAACAACCTTTATTATCGGACTTAAAAGAGTAACCGTCTCGCAATAAACAGGATCCAGATATAATGTTCATGCTTAACGCAGGCACCAAATAAGAATTATTCAAATTTAAAACTAATCCCGAAGGTAGATGTAGAGGGAGCGTGCCGACGGCGATCACATCAACCTTGGAGCCATTTCCAACGTGCATCATCACCTTGTCTCTTGCTAGTCTTCGTTTATTCCACAGCTCCTGTTCGAGTTACAAATATGAGCAACCGAACCAGTATCAAATACCCAGGAACTACTACGATTACTAGTAAGATACACATCCATAACACATATATCAAATATACCTTTCTTCTTGATGTTGCCATTCTTCAGATCCGCCAGGTACTTGGGGCAGTTTCGCTTCCAGTGACCAGCACCCTTGCAGTAGAAGCACTCAGTTTCAGGCTTAGGACCAGCCTTGGGCTTCTTAGCAGGTGCGACAGCTTTCTTGCCGTCCTTCTTGAAGTTGCCCTTGTTCTTAGGCTTGCCCCGTCTCTTGAAATTGGTGGTCTTATTGACCATCAACACTTGGTGCTCCTTCTTTATCTCCACTTCAGCAGTTTTTAGCATGGACGACAGTTCAGGCAACGTCTTGTTCATGCAGTGCATGTTGTAGTTCATCACAAAGTTCTTGTAACTTGGTGGCAGTGATTGAAGGAGACGGTGAATCCCCAATTCATTAGGAATCGATATTCCCAACTCTTGGAGCTTCTTAGCGTACGCAGACATGGTGAGCACGTGCTCGCTAACGGAGCTTCCCTCTTCCATCTTACAGTTAAAGAATTTTTCGGAGGCCTCATAGCTCTCCATGGCCGCGCGAGTCTCAAAAATTATCTTGAGCTCCTTAATGATCTCGAACGGGTCGTGGTGCTCAAAACGCTTCTGGAGCTCCGATTCTAAACCGTACAGGATGGCACACTGAACTATGAGTAATGATTTTTCCGAGTGGCGAAAACATTCTTTTCGTCATCGGTGGCATTATCTGTAGGTGGATCACCTAGCGGTGCATCGAGCACATAGGTCAACTGACCAGCCCTGAGGACGATCTTCAGTCCACGGAACCAGTCCGTGAAATTGCTTCCATTGTTCTTAAGCTTTTCTTTCTCTAGGAACACATTGAAATTGATGGAGGGGGTCGCCATCATCTACAACAATTTGCAAGTAGTTTAGACTAAGTTTATGACAAATTGAGTTCAAATTTAATTCTTAAACTAACTAGGTGAACTCCCACTCAAAACAACATCCCTCACATTGTCTTAGTGATTACACGAACCAAGTCCACTACACCAAGTCCGATCTTCACGAGAGAAGATGTAGTTTCATCGGCAAACAATATTCATGTTCATCATATCATTTATATGACTCATGCTCTACCTTTCGGTATTCCGTGTTCCGAGACCATGTCTGTACATGCTAGGCTTGTCAAGATAACCTTTGTTTCCGCTTGTGCAAATCTGGCTTGCACCCGTTGTATGCACACTTAGAATCTATCACATCCGATCATCACGAGATGCTTCGAAACGACGAGTCTTAGCAACGGTGCCAACTAAGGGTGAACACTTTATTACTTGATATTTAGTGAGAGGGATCATCTTATAATGCTACCGTCGCGATCTAAGCAATACAAGATGCATAAAGGATTAACATCACAGGCAATTCATAATTAGTGTGATATGATATGGCCTTTTCTTCCTGCGCCTTTGATCTCCATCTCCAAAGCACGAACATGATCTCCATCATCACCAGCATTGCGTCAAGGTCAATGGCACCGCTTCATGGTTGTCCATCATCACTAGCAACTATTACAACTACTTGGAATAAAGCTATTACAAGATGAATAGACACGCAGGTCTTAACAGAATTAAAGACAACCATTAGGCTCCTGCCGGTTGCCATATTACAACAAGGATCATTGCATACATCAAATACAATCACAATCACATGATGGCCATATCACATCACAAAACCCCTGCAAAAACAAGTTAGGCGCCTCTAATTTTGTTTGCAAGTTTTACGTGGTTTGGGGCTTTCGCATAAGACCGATCTTACCTACGAACAAGAACCACAACGTTGATACAAGTGTTGTCAAGATGCTCATTGTAAATTGAATCTTAACTATGGTGGGAGAGACAGACACCCGCAAAGCCACTTGTGCAAAGCAAGTTGCACGTCAAGCGTGGAGCAAGTCTCATGTGCGATGACATGTAATGTTAGCCCGAGCCGCTTCATCCCACCATGCCGCAAGATGCAAAGTACACGCTAAGACACCGACAACAAAAGCATCAACGCCCACAAAAACATTGTGTTCTACTCGTGCAACAGATCTACGCATAGATACGGCTCTGATACCACTGATGGGTTCGTAGCATGGAAAACAAAAAATTTCTACCGCAAGAACGAACAAAACCCAGATCTAATCTAGATAAAAGCCAAGATCTAATCTATTAGACATGCGCAACGAGATAGATAGGAACTAACCCTCGTAGATCTGAAAGCGTTAACGAGATTAGATCTCGTGGTTGATGTAGTCGATCACTTGCCGATCTCAAGATCGTGTGGACGATCCTTCCGGTGTCGCGTTCCGGCAGCGCTTCCGCAGTCGGTCAAGTGGACGATCCTTCCGGCGCCGCGTTTCGGCAGCGCTTCCGCAGTAGGTCACACGTGCGGAGTCGAAGCAGACCTTCCTCTCCTCGTTCCAGCGAGCAGCGGAGGTAGTAGATCTTCTCCACGGAGTCACAGCAGCACGACGGCGTGGTGGTGGTGGTGGAGTAGAGAATTCTGCAGGGCTTCGCATATGCCTGTGCAGAAGAAAGGAGGAGGAGAGAGGCGGCAGAGATTGGGAGTTATGGAGCAGGGGGTGGAGGGGGCGCCCCTGCCCCTCTATTTAAAGGGGGTGAGGCGCCATGGGAGGGGGAGTCCTTGTAGGACTCCCCTCCCTCTAGGTCCGGCGGATTGGGGAGGGGGGGAGGAGTCCTCCTCCCCCACGACTCCTAGTCTTGACCCACCAGGACTCCTTGATCCCTTCCTTGGTTTTCAAGCAAACTCCAAGAAACCTTCCAGAACCTTCCGGAACATTCTGAAACCTTCTAGGACCCTCATACAAATACTCCGGAACATTTCCTAACTCAGAAAATGATCCCCAATATATGAATCTTATTCTCCGGACCATTCCGGATCTCCTCGTGATGTCCCGGATCCATTCCGAGACTCCGAACAACATTTGGTCTCCAACGCACATTCCATATCTACTTAAAACAACTTCGAACCTTAAGTGTGTCACCCTACGGTTCGTGAATATGTAGACATGACAGAGACACATCTCCTATCAATAACCATCAGCGGGACCTGGAGATCCATAATGGCTCCCACATACTCAACGATGACTTCGTGATCGATTGAACCATTTACATACGAAACCAATTCCCTTTGTCACGCGATACTATACTTATCCGAGGTTTGATCGTCAGCATCTCCATACCTAGTTCTACCTCGTTACTGATAAGTACTCTTTACTCGTTCCGTGATATGTCATCCCTTGTGATCCAGTCACATGCTTGCAAGCTAACTAGATGACATTCCACCGAGAGGGCCCAGAACATATCTATCCGTCATATGGATGGACAAATCCCAATCTTGGTCCATGCGCTTCAACACATACTTTCAGAATACCCAATGACACCTTTATGACCACCCAGTTACGAAGTGGTGTTTGATGTCATAAAAGTACCCATCCGGTGATGGTGATTAACACAACCTCATGGTCGAAGGATTAGGTTACTATGCATTTAAAAGCTTACAGCAATACGAACTTAAATGACTTGATCTTATGCTATACTTACTATGGGTGTGTGTCCATCACATCATTCTCCTAATGATATAACCTTGTTATTAATCACATCCAATGTCCATGATCAGGAAACCATGATCATCAATTAATCAACAAGCTAGTTCAACAAGAGGCTTACTAGGGACTCTCTTATGTTTACAAAACACACAAGTATTAGTGTTTCCTAATAATACAATTATAGCATGGGATGTAAACATTCATCATAAACACAAAGATATAATAATAATCACTTTTATTATTGCCTCTTGGGCATATCTCCAACAGAACGACACTCGTAAGTAAGGGGTATGAGATTTTCAGCTTATAACTTGTCAAGCATATCCTCTTATTAGATCACTTTAACCTTAATCACCTAAAGATGCTTATGATAGGGGCAATGAGAGCTCAAAGCTAATGAGTACCATACTTTCAACATTTGGAAGCCTTTCAAACTTTTCAAATATTTTCTTTCACTTTTATGCTTCATAGATTGCTCACTATGGTTATGCTGCAAGTTTCTACCATGATTAGTCATGGCTTAGGCTAGCCGCCAAGGCGTTTCTCTAACACATATACAAACTCCATGAGCTTAATAGCTCCCCTTTTATTTCACACCGCCGGGATCCATAAGCAAAATAACATGATATCAACTGAATAATGTGCAGTGTTGAAAGCATTCCCCATGGTTCTGCTAATTCACAGCTTATAAAGCGCAAGCATATATGCAACATAGATGGACACAATGGTTCAAGTTTATTAAGTGCAAGAAAGTAAAGTGTGCCATCAAGTTTGTGAGAGCTTTACTAACTAATTTTCACATAACAAGCAAACATTTTTATTAGAAGAAAACAAAGCATAATAAATATGCAAGGAATAGCAATAATGCTTATAGGTAGATATGGTGGACTCTTTTTTGACAACTTTGGTTTTAGGGAGTTGGATGCACGAGTAAGGCTTATACTTAGCACAAGTGAAGGCTAGCAATAGAAAGGGAGCGACAATCGAGAGAACAGTAACTGTCATAATCAGGCTTGCAACAAAACAAAATTAATAGTGGCATAAAAGTGACACAAGAACTCGGAGGCAGAATAAATCATCAAGGCTTAACTGACTTTTTTTGTTTAGTCATATGCATGTGTGAGCATGTGCCAAGTCGATTCAAATAGAAGATTCAGAAGAGGATACAACAATGTCATACCAAGTTATGAATAGAACAATGCAAGCAAACATTTCCATGACATGTTACAAAGTAATAATGGATTGGGACTAATCATAAGAAAGCAAGAACTGCTAGGTATCTATTAAATAACATACACCTTACATGAACAGACTAAGCATGCCCACAATGATGAGTATATGTACAAAAACGAAAACAAATAGAGTTCATACCAGCCTCTCACCACAGCTCGAGTTGTCATAAATCATCATTGCCCTTCACTTGTGTGACTTGAATAATAAGATAAAACCAAACTCCAAGGAATCACTGAGGACCTCTGAACCCTGCAACGAACTTTACAAAACCGGAGAAGAACAACAAATATTCTTGGGTTTTCGATTTTGAAAGGCAAGAAATAAAGGAAAGAGCAAGCAAAGAGAAATCTTTTTGGGTTTTTTGAATAATCAAAAAAAACAAAAAAGGATGAAGAAAACTAAGGCTAAAAGATAAATAAGCAAAGAAAGAGAAATAACGAAAACATTTTTGGTCTTTTTGTGTTTTGGAAAGCAGAAATAAAGCAAGAACAAAAACTAAAAAGAAAACTAAACACGGATATGCAAAGTACTGACTAAACATGATATGTAGATGAGTGTGATGTCGGTATACCTCCCCCCAAGCTTAGGCTTTTGGCCTAAGTGGGTATCAATCCCAAGCTGGCCAGGAATGAGTGCCTCCATAATATGGCAAAGAAGTGCCTTCATCCTGATACGAACTCGAGGATGCCCCAGCGTAGTGCGCAGAGTAGTCGTAAGAGGGCACATCCCCTGGTGCTGCTCGGGGAAACCAAGCAAGCGGATCTACTCGTCCACCTCCTCCTTGGAATGCGACCATGGCATCCTGCAAATACTGAACAAAGTGGACTGTGGTAAAGGAATTTCCCTCTCGTCTCTGTCAGTAAACAACATCCTGTAAACTAAACTTGGTACTAGAGTCAGTAGTAACAAAGTGATGTGTTTTCATAGCAGTGAGATCAAGCCTTTGTGGAGTTAGCACAGTATCATTAGGATCAATGGAAAGTTCTAAAGCAACAACCATGCGTGCAACAATGATGCCCCCATAAATGGGTCCTCTAGCAGCTAGACGGTGAGCAACGAGAGAGCCAAGATTATACTTGGTTGTATTATTAAGTGCAGCAGCAAGAAAGGCTAAATGATAATTAGAAATATTACTAGTGTTCTCCCTACCAAGAATGTTAGTGGCAAGATAATAAGCAAAATATCTAAGAGCTGGGAGTTGCATGTTCCTTATCTTCCCGCGCTGAGTTGTGCGGTCATCATCATCATTTGTTACACTTCGGTAAAGCTCCAGCAAATCTACTGTCCCAGTCATGCCACTGCCTATAATGCTGCAAAATCTTTCCAATGACATGGTAATAGGCATATCATAGATTTTGAATGAAACAGTTGACCTATAAGGGGTCTTAGTGAAAGTGAAACTTTTAACAAAAGTTTTGTTGAGCAAGGCATATTACTCACTCTCATCCTACATGTAAGTGGTTGGACCAACCCTCTGAACAAGGAGTAGGAAATCATCAAGGATCCCTACAGCTTGCAAAAAGGTGAAGCAAGGGAAGGTGGATGGATGAGCATCTCCCTCATATCCCTCATTGCCAAAGCGTGGTGCAATAAGATCTTCATTATATGATGGCCTAAATTGAGAAGCTGATCTCGAAGGCCTTGCCCTCCTGGGTGTGTGTCTCTCAAATACTTCTCCAAAAGTGTGGTTGTTCATCTCCCCTTTCTAGAGAGCAAATGGTCCAAATCTCAGCAGCAAAGGTGGGATGAGCAAGGAGATTTAAAATCACGTGCAAGAACAGCAAGAACACCGGTTTGAGCACTGAACTGATATTTTCATGGGAGAGAGAAGGTAGTGGTAGGAAGGAGAATAAGTGGAGGGCCAGGGCGACCCACACCATGGCCAGGCGTGCCCTGGTGTGGCCGCGCCACCAGGTGGTGTGCCTAACTAGTGGGCCCCCTGGGTCACTCCAGGTACTTCTCTGCCCTTTTTTCATGTAAAAATTTAATATGAATTTTCTCAATTTTTTCGAGAAACTTTATTTTTGAGTAATTTTCAGGTATTGATGAATGATTTTCTGGTAGAAAGATGACTTTGGAATAATGCAAGAACAAAACAAAACTAAAACTTCAGAAGTTCTAAGAAACTCTAATATGCAAGCAACTAGCAAATAGAAAAACACTACAAGGATTCAGGTCTATTGCAACAACAAGATTCGTGGCAATAAGTGCCAAATTGTGGCAATAGGTACCCATTGCCACAACATGACTTTCATTGTCAAGCGTTGCGACATGACGCATGGTAATAGGTTATTACCACGAAAACCAAATTGTGGTAAGAAAGCACGCTATTACAACAACCATGTGACAGGTTGCCACCTTTTTTCTCATGGCAGCACATGCTTAATGCTACAATTTGGTTTGTGAGGATAGCTTAATGCAACAACCATCAAAACAGTGGCGATTGACTATTTGTGGCGATAGGCATTCGTGGCGATAGCCTATTCCAATAGCACTTGTTTCGTGGCGCATGCCCTTCCATGGCAATAGTCAATTGTTGCAATAAACCCAAACTCTATAGCAACAACTCTTATTTTTGTGGGTACACCTCTGTCGCCACCAACCCTATGTTTGTGGCATTAATTTATAGCAACAACTCTCCAAACGTGGTAACAAAAATTACAACATACTAGTTTTGGTGGTGTATTTACTAGTGATGCATCTAAGGTGCGCCACTTATAATTAAAATACTAGTGGGACACCATTTATGTGTGCTACTTATAACATACTAGTAGGGCACCATCTAGGTGTGCCACTAGTAGCAAAACTGGTGCCCCACTAGTAATGTATATGAAAAACAAAAAATACTCCAAATCTATAGAATACAACCTAAAGGGAAAAATAATTTAGAAACAAGAAATGAAATCATACTTTTTATTACAGTAAGAATATTACAATGTCTTTACAAGTATCCAATAAAAGGAAAACTGCAAGAAAATAAAAGAAAATCCTAAAACTACTCTTCTAGTAATCATATCTTCTTTTTCTTCACTTTATCCCTGCAAAATGGAACAAAAATAAAAAAAGAAACATGATCAGATCCTAGTTGTAATAGAGATATTCTTCTATAACAGATAGAATATCAATTTCCCAAAGACCAGTAGCTAGAACCCATCAATAGGTAGCATAGCTGGTGAAATAAATCACCAGGGAGTAGAACACATAAGAACTAAATCATATCCAAGTTATATGTACAATCAAATTATGCTAGCCCATGATCAGATCCACCATACTGTAAGCTATCACTAGCAGCACAATACTGTGGCTAGTAACTATAGAGCAAGCACACCATGGACGCCAGGTGACCCAAAATACAATAACCTAAAAAATATGGAAATAAGCAAGCTCACATAGATGTGTACTTCAAACCTACAGCCAAATGTTGCATGGAAAGCTACAGGTTTAAATTCCAACATTCCTATCATTTAAGCAAACGTAGAAATGTGTTTCAAACCTACATGACAACAAATGAATATCTAAATAGAAGTGCTACTAGGCCAAGTAGCTTCCATCTTTTCCTTGATCATAAGAAGTTCAAACAAAAGTCAAAATCGAGCACAAAATTACTCCTACCATTTCAAACAAGCATAACATGTTCTCGACACACAAAGTAAGTTTAGGAAGATTCAGATTTCGTAAGCATACTGAAGATAAGCATGACCATTCTTCAACATATAGGATAAAACTCGAATGGAGATCATTCAAGGTATATATTTGGAGTCAGGTAGAAAAATATAGCTATAAACCATTGATATGTTGCTAACATATCCATAATTTTTGATGTTCCATGCTTGTTTTTATCTACTTTCTTATGTTTTGTTCCAACTTTGGAGTACTTTTTATACACTTTCTTGGACTAACCTATTAACAAGAGCCACAGTGCCAACTGCCTGTTTTCCGCTGTTTTTGGTTCCAGGAAAGTTAGAAAATGAATATTCTCATAATTGGATGGGACAAAAGCCAAAGTCAGTTTTTCACCGAGGAGGACACGGAGCCAGAATACGAGACAGAGAGGGGCCAGGGGGCGCCACACCACCTGGCCACGCGGCCAAGCCTGGCCCGCGCCACGGGGTGGTCTGGCCGCCCTAGGCACCCCCTCGGCCTCCCCCTCCGACTATAAGATGCCTTCGATACAGAAACCCTAAGCACCCGATCAAAATTCCACGAAAGAGTCTGTAGCCGCCGTCATCTCCATCCCTAGATCGGGAGGGATTTCAAGCTCTTCTCGGCACCCTGCTGGAGAGGGGAATTCACCTTGGAGGCCTTCTTCATCACCATGCAAGCCTCCGGTGTGATGCATGAGTAGTTTATCCTTGGACTACAGGTCCATGTAGTAGCTAGATGGCTGGTTCTTCTCCTTTGTGCTATCATGTTTAGATCTTGTGAGCTCCGTTCATGATCGAGATCATCTATTTGTAATCATACATGTTGTGTTTGCGGCGATCCGATGGATATTGAGATGCTATTTCAGATTGATTATTGATTTTTGTGATCTTGCATGCTTTCCGTTGTTAGTAGTTATCTTGGCCAAGTAGATGCTAACAACTCCAAGAGTTAGTATTTATGCTCGATAGTGGGTTCATGCCTCTAGTAATCTGGGGAAGTGACAGAAATCTCTAAGGTACTAGATGTGTTGTTGCTACTAGGAGACAACAACAATCCTTTGTTCATAGAACAATCATAATGTTTACTTTACACGCAATGCGTAATGCAATTATCTGTTGCTTGCAACTTAATACTGGAGGGGGTTCGGATGATAACCTAAAGGTGGATTATTAGTCATAGATGTAGTTGGATGGCGGTCTATGTATAATGTTGTAATGCCCAATCAAGTCTCAAAGGAGTCAAGATGATTAGTATATGTGTATTGCTTTCTCGATGTTTGTCAATTGCCCCACTGTAATTTTTTCACCCAACATGTCATCTATCTTAAGGAGAGCCACCACTAGTGAACTATGGACCCCGGTCCTTTCTTTTATCATCAATCTTCAATCAACTGTTTACTGCTTTCTGTTTACTTTCTGCAAACTATTACTTTCTTCCACTCGATACGTTTAATCCTTTGTTTTCAGCAAAACCGGTGAGATTGACAATCTCATCGCAAGTTGGGGGCAAAGTTTTGTGGTTGTGTTGTGTAGGATTCCACGTTGCTGCTAGCACCGGTAGTGCACCCTGCCAAAGCTCAGCTAGCAATACCTTTGAGGTGTTTCCTTGCTCCTACTGGATTGATAACCTTGGTTTCATAACAGAGGAAAAACTTGCTGCTGTGCTCATCATACCTTCCTCTTGGGGTTCCCCAACAAGCTCGATATATTTTGGGCCATCAACCATACCTTTGATAGCTGATAAGAGCAAAGGATATTACAAATCTCTATATTGCAATTGGTATAACACGTGACAAGTAACTGAGTCCATACCTAAGAATGGAACCCATTAGATCTATATACACATGTTAGCTCCCAACAATTAAAAAAGTGGTTAGCATGAGTGTGGAATGGCACATGGCAGCGGATTGTTCGTTTGCGGTACCAAAGTTCCTGGGCGAGCGCATGGCGGTACCCAAGTTCCCTGTAATTGCCCCGTTTTGTAAAGTTGAGCTGCCAACTACTGAGAGGGGCCATTTCGAGGCAAACTCATCTCACCCCTGCCAAATTCAAACATTTCGTGAAACTGCCCCGTGAAGTAGACGGTCAGGACCCTCATGTCGGTCATATGTCCGTGACGCGAGCGCCAACGTGGCAACCTCTTAGGCAAATCGAGGAACTAAGTGGATTGGATGCGTTGACCAATTTCACAAATCCATTCCCACCTTTCCCCTAGCACCGGCAGCGTCGGAATCCACCCTTAGGCAGGACGATCCCTTCAGACATTTGACTTCTAGCGCCAAGTTGCTGCGCCCAGTTGCTGTGCCCAGTCACTGATCCTGAGCTCCAATGGCGCATGCCATAGCCGCCGTTGCGAGGCTCTAGCCCGCCTCCACCGCCGACGAGCCGAGTAGCTCAGAGGATGGCAGATCCTACTACCAAGGAAGAAGAAGTTCTGGCTACAAGCGGGTGAGCTACCCTTCTCTTTGCTATTCACACTAATTATGACTGCTAGCTGGCTACTGAACCTAAAATTGTTTGTTAGCCCAATGCTGACAAACATATTTTGTCCACAGTTTTTTGTCAAGTGGGATCTCCGCGGACCACCCTTACCTGGTTATGGTAGTCCTCTTCAGGTACGACTCTAAGGAAAAGTGGTATGGACACCATTGTATCATGATGGAAGAAGCACCTGCGTAGATCTGCACTATATCTGGTATGGTTGCTGCTCTACGTAATCATGATGAATTATGGCCGAAGCAGACTGCAAAGTTCATCTTCATGGATGCACATGGCATCATGGTTCCTCTAACATGTGACAGTCAGCTAATTGGGTTGATGAAAAGGTATGCTTCGGATTGCATGTTTGAGCTGAATTGTGATGTACTAGATGTGTAAGCTGCTGGTAAGCAAAAGTCTTTTGAGGTTCGCATGTTTGTGCTGAATTGTAATTTTTGTTTTATTTACTCTTTACATATTGGGCAGTTATGCAACAGTCTTGTTCTTTGACAGGAAACGCCGCAAGGTTAGAAACATGACTGCCGGGTCTGTCATTTTTCTGCCCGAAGAAATTAAAAATGAGTGGAAAGATGATGCTGGAAACGATTCTAGTGCCCATTGTCCCGGTGATGCAGAGTACGTGAAGCTAAGAAAATTGGCACCGAGGAAGAGGAAGAAGGCAGGAAATGAAGAAGCCAGTGGATGTGAAGGCTTGGTACCCAGGCTACGAAAGAAGGCTGATGGCAATGAAGATGCATAGTAATGTGTTGAACTTGAACATATATATGCAATTCGGTTAAATTCTAGAGCTCTGTGTGTGGCACTTTGCTGGGTGAAACAATCTACCCACGTTCTCTGAGTAAAATGTACCGCCACTTAGGGTTTGGAAACGCCCGAGTCAGTAGTTGAATCCAAAATTGTGATTGTGCCACTACTATCTGAAAACACGCAGCACTGGTTCCACGATAATAAGGGGGAGGAGATCTCCAAATTCGATGGAATGTAAGTGGCACAGAAATAAATTATTTAAGCTACCACACTCCACGAAGAAGCAAATTATTTCGGATGCTGCACAACGACGTGGCAACATAAACAACAATGGCAACTGATAATGCCCAGATTCTTGAGCCCGTCTATCTCACCGCCTCCCTACTCCTGCATCCCCTGCGTCTGGCGAAGCTCCCGAATCTCCATTAACCGGGTGTATGTGCTTCCACTTTATAAATTGTGGCTGTGCCATTTGCATGCGGCACAATCCACATAGATTACATTTAAACAAACCACCGATGTCAGAATACTACCATGATTAGACAAAAGGAAGTAACGCAGGGTTTAGACAGACTAACGGGATACCAATTTTTTTCCTCCTAGGACTCCGGGACCACTAGTTTAGACCCCTAGGTCAACAAGTACTACTATTACAACTTAAAAAGGCACGGAGCTCAAGCTAAATAGAACTAGTTATCATACATCTCCTTGATCTTCCTAATCTTAGCCCGATGTAGATCTTCCTGCGAGAGCAAGGATCGATTCGTCTGCTCCTTCCTTTTAGCATCTTCCTTGCACAACTTCAATTGTTTCTCTGTATTTTTCCTCATGCACTTGTCAATACTCATAGTTGTGAACTGCAGGACTTTGGCCTGGTGAAGATCATTCCTTGCTTGAGTCATTTCTTGCTCTGCTTTAGCCTTCAGGGCCAACACCACGTCCCTCTCCTTCTCGACTTTGATAACCTTGTCTTCCACCCTCCTGAGATGCCGGTTAAGCTTGGCCGTGTCAACTGGGTCCCATAGCTTCATCTCAACATTATCAAGAAGTGAGCTGACTACGGATTATTTCAACTCAACAGTCATATCCCATAGTTTGTCCAGCGTTTCTGCATCGATTTGGGCCACTCTGGATCTACCCATTTGACAACACCGCAACTTCCGCCTTGCATCATTGCACGATGTCCTTGACACCGTAGAAACCTCCTGCATGCGTTTCGTCCTTCGAACACTACAAATTTAGCAGGCATATATCCATGTTCACATAGCAGAGGACTGTCTCCATCCGCTAAACCGTGATAGTCGGAGTCATAAAGCGTCTGGTTGACCTAACACATCATACGCGCATGAGTAAACAGAGTAGATCTAGCTCAAAATAGATAGCTGGCCATAGATGATAGAGATAGACATGAGACGACTCACATCAAAATCACCGTATGTGTCGTCACGACGCGTTTCCTCAAAGTCTCCCCTTGAACCCATGGCGACAGAGAGAGGGAGAAGGGGGTGGCCGCCGGAGAGATAGCTGGATGCGCCGTCGGCTTGCGGCTACGGCATGATAGGAGCAAAGTGGGGAAGTGGCTTCGAGGGGAATGAAGAGAAGTACGGGGAGTAAGAGAAGTAATGGGGACGTGACACTAGAATATGGCCCACTGAACTCGTGAGTCATGACACTCGCAACATGGGAGCACCCGATGTTGCTAGTTTGTCCAGAGCAAGCGTGGCCAATCATGCCGCAGAACATCCTAATCGTGGATCGCTCTCACGAAGACCATCCCAATCGTCCAAGCGCCCCGATCGAACGGTATGTAACAATCGTCAAGCAGAACAACTATGTTAGGGCGTGCCTTCTAGAAGACTCGGTCTAACGGCCACCCATTGGGGGGCTAAGGTTAGGGCTCTCCTAAGGTTAGGATCCATATGTGGTTTATGAGAAGAACACACATGCAATGACACTAGGATATGTGGTTTGTGAAAAGAACACACATGCAAAGACTCTAACTATGGTTAATGAAAAGAGCAGACCTGCAATGACACTGGTGGATCCATATGTGGTTTCTGAGAAGAACACACATGCAATGACACTGGGTGTGGTTCATGAAAATAACAGACATGCAATGATACTGGTGGATCCATGTGTGGTTTGTGAGAAGAACACACATGCAATGACACTAGGTGTGGTTCATGAAAAGAACACACATCCAATGACACTAGTGGATCCTTATGTGGTTTGTGAGAAGAACAGACATGCAATGACTCTAGATGTGGTTCATGAGAAGAACAAACATGCAATGAGACTGGTGTATCCTTATGTGGTTTGTGAGAAGAACAGACATGCAATGACACTAGGTGTGGTTCATGAAAAGAACACACATGCAATGACACTGGTGTATCCTTATGTGGTTTGTGAGAAGAACAGACATGCAATGACTCTAGCTGTGGTTCATGAAAAGAACACACATGCAATGCCACTAGTGGATCCATGTGTGGTTTATGAAAGGAACACGCATGCAATGACACTAGGTGTGGTTCATGAAAATAACACACATACAATGACACTGGTGGATCCTTATGTGGTTTGTGAGAACAGACATGCAATGACTCTAGATGTGGTTCATGAGAAGAACACGCATCCAATGACACTAGTGTATACTTATGTGGTTTGTGAGAAGAACACACATGCAATGACTCTAGCTGTGGTTTGTGAAAACAACACACATACAATGACACTGGTGGATCCTTATGTGGTTTGTGAGAACATACATGCAATGACTCTAGATGTCGTTCATGAGAAGAACAGACATGCAATGACACTGGTGTATCCTTATGTGGTTTGTGATAAGAATAGACATGCAAGGACTCTAGTTGTGGTTCATGAAAAGAACACACATGCAATGACACTGGTGTAACCTTATATGGTTTGTGAGAAGAACAGACATGCAGTGACTCTAGCTGTGGTTCATGAAAATAACACACATGCAATGACACTGGTGGATACATGTGTGGTTTATGAAAGGAACATACATGCAATGACACTGCGTGTGGTTCATGAAAAGAACACACATGCAATGACACTGGTGGATCCATATGTGGTTTTTGAAAAGAACAGGCATGCAATCACACTAGGTGGATCCATATGCGGTTCATGAAAAGAAAATACATGCAATGATACTGGTGGATCCCTGTCTGGTTTGTGAGATGAACACACATGCAATGACACTGGTGTGGTTCATGAAAAGAACACACATCCAATGACACTGGTGGATCCTTATGTGATTTGTGAGAAGAACAGACATGAAATGATTCTAGCTATGGTTCATGAAAAGAACACACATGCAATGACACTGCTGTATCCTTATGTGATTGGTGAGAAGAACAGACATGTGATGACTCTAGCTATGGTTCACGAAAAGAACACACATGCAATGACACTGGTGGATGCATGTGTGGTTTATGAAAGGAACAGACATGCAATGACACTGGGTGTGGTTCATGAAAAGAATAGACATGCAATGACACTGGTGGTTCCATATGTGGTTGTGAGAGGAAGAGACATGCAATCACATTGGGTGTGGTTCATGAAAAGAACGAACATGCAATGACACTGGTGGATCCTTATGTGGTTTGTGAGAAGAATAGACATGCAATGACTCTAGCTGTGGTTCCTGAAAAGAACAGACATGCAATGACACTTTGGATCCATATGTGGTTTGTGAAAAGAAAAGACATGCAATCACACTTGGTGGATCCATGTGTGGTTCATGAAAATAACAAACATGCAATGATACTAGTGGATCCATGTGTGGTTTGTGAGAAGAACACACATGCAATGACACTGAGTGTGGTTCATGAAGAAAAACACATCCAATGACACTGGTGGATTGTTATGTGGTTTGTCAGAAGAACATACAAGCAATGACACTAGATGTGGTTCGTGAGAAGAACAGACATGCAATGACACTGGTGTATCCATATGTGGTTTGTGAGAAGAACATACATGCAAAGACACTAGGTGTGGTTCATGAAAAGAACACACATCCAATGACACTAGTGGATCCTTATGTGATTTGTGAGGAGAATAGACATGCAATGACACTGGGTGTGGTTCATGAAAAGAACACACATGCAATGACACTGGTGTATCCTTATGTGGTTTGTGAGAAGAACAAACATCCAGTGACATTGGGTGGATCCATGTGTAGTTCATGAAAATAATAGACATGCAATGATACTGGTGGATCCATCTGTGGTTTGTGAGAAGAACACACATGCAATGACACTGGGTGTGGTTCACTAAAAGAACACACATCCAATGACACTGGTGGATCCTTATGTGGTTTGTGAGTAGAACAGACATGCAATGACTCTAGATGTGGTTCATGAAAAGAACAAACATGCAATGACACTAGTGTATCCTCATGTGGTTTGTGTGAAGAACAGACATGCAATGACACTAGGTGTGGTTCATGAAAAGAACACACATACAATGACACTGGTGGATCCTTATGTGCTTTGTGAGAAGAACATACATGCAATGAGTCTAGATGTGGTTCATGAGAAGAACAGACATGCAATGACACTGGTGGATCCTTATGTGATTTGTGAGAAGAACAGACATGAAATGATTCTAGCTATGGTTCATGAAAAGAACACACATGCAATGACACTGCTGTATCCTTATGTGATTGGTGAGAAGAACAGACATGTGATGACTCTAGCTATGGTTCACGAAAAGAACACACATGCAATGACACTGGTGGATGCATGTGTGGTTTATGAAAGGAACAGACATGCAATGACACTGGGTGTGGTTCATGAAAAGAATAGACATGCAATGACACTGGTGGTTCCATATGTGGTTTGTGAGAGGAACACACATGCAATAACACTGGGTGTGGTTCATGAAAAGAACACACATCCAATGACACGGGTGGATCCTTATGTGGTTTGTGAGAAGAATAGACATGCAATGACTCTAGATGTGGTTCATGAGAAGAACAGACATGCAATGACACTGGTGTATCCTTATGTGGTTTGTGAGAAGAACAGTCATGCAATGACACTTGGTCTGGTTCATGAAAATAACACACATGCAATGATACTCGCGTATCCATATGTGGTTTGTGAGAAGAACAGACATGCAATGACTCTAGCTATGGTTCATGAAAAGAACACACATGCAATGACGCTGCTATATCCTTATGTGATTTGTGAGAAGAACAAATATGCGATGATTCTAGATATGGTTCATGAAAAGAACACACATGCAATGACACTGGTGGATCCATGTGTGGTTTATAAGAGGAACACACTTGCAATGACACTGGGTGTGGTTCATGAAAAGAACAGACATGCAATCACACTGGTGGATCCATATGTGGTTGTGAGAAGAACATATATGCAATCACACTGGGTGTGGTTCATGAAAAGAACATAATGCAATGATACTGGTGGATCCATGAGTGGTTTGTGAGAAGAACACACATGCAATGACACTGGGTGTGGTTTATGAAAAGAACACACATCCAATGACACTAGTGGATCCTTATGTGGTTTGTGAGAAGAACAGACATGCAATGACACTAGATGTGGTTCATGAAAAGAGCGCACATCCAATGACACTGGTGGATCCTTATGTGATTTGTGAGAAGAATAGACATGCAATGACTCTAGAGTGGTTCATGAGAAGAACAAACATGCAATGATACTGGTGTGTATCCTTATGTGGTTTGTGATAAGAATAGACATGCAATGACACTGGGTGTGGTTCAGGAAAAGAACACACATGCAATGACACTAGTGTATCCTTATGTGGTTTGTGAGAAGAACAGACATGCAATGACATTGGGTGGATCCATATGTGGTTCATGAAAAGGATAGACATGCAATGATACTGGTGGATCCATGTGTGGTTTGTGAGAAGAACGCACATGCAATGACACTGGGTGTGGTTCATGAAAAGAACACACATCCAATGACACTGGTGGATCCTTATATGGTTTCTGAGAAGAACAGGCATGCGATGACTCTAGATGTGGTTCATGAGAAGAACAAACATGCAATGGCACTAGTGTATCCTCATGTGGTTTGTGAGAAGAACAGACATGCAATGACACTGGGTGTGGTTCATGAAAACAACACACATGCAATGACTCTGGTGGATCTTTATGTGATTTGGGAGAAGAACAGACATGCAATGACTCTAGATGTGGTTCATGAGAAGAACAGACATGCAATGACACTGGTGTATTGATACGTCCATTTTGCATCACTGTTCTATGTCATAATTCACTATTATTCATTGATATATTTCGTATTGAGAGGTGATACTTATGTTATTTCATCTGTTTTTGCATGGTTGATGAGTATTGGAACATGAACCGCAGCAGTCAGGATTCTGATGGAAAAGGTGCTGTTTGGAGGCAAAATTCATGAAGATCAGAAAATCCGGGAAAATATACGGAAAATTCTATTTTTCTAGAAGACGAAGGAAGCTAGAAGAGGGGCTAGAGATGGGCCACAGGGGGCCCACACCACCCCTGGCTCGGGCAGCCCTAGGCCGCGCCAGCAGGTGGTGTGGCCGCCCTGGCCCACTCCAGGCTCTCCCCTCTGGCGTATATCATTCTCCCAAAACTCTAAGACTCGGGGAGCGACCACAGAAATATTCCGCCGCCTCTGCGGGGCGGAAAACACCGAGAGAGAAAGATCTCTACGGTAGACAGATTTCTGCTGGGGGAATTCCTTCCCGGAGAGGGAAGATTGTCGCCATCAACACCACCATCAAGCTGGACTTCATCGGGATCATCATCATCATCACCACCATCATCACCATCAGCACCCTCATCACCATCTCCATATTGTTGTAACAATTGAGTTGAATCTTGCATTAGTTCATAGGGGAAACTTTCCCAGTGTTGATTACTCTTTGTAGTTGATGCTATTGAGTGAACCGTTGAATTATTGTTTATGTTCACATTGTTATACATCATTATTCGATCTCTGATCATGGTCCATATGATGTCTTGTGAGTAGTTCGTTTTGTTCTTAAGGACATGGGAGAAGTCATGTTGTTAGTAGTGGAGTTGTGTTGAGAAAGATTCAATAGTTTCTTATTTAAGTTGTGGTGTACTTCTTCTAGTGGTGTCATGTGAACGTCGACTACATGACACTTCACCTATATGGCCTAGGGGAATGCATTGTGTATTTGGCTACTAATCGTAGGGGTTGCCGGAGTGATAGAAACCTGAACCCCCATTAGGAAACCATTGCACAAGGGATGTAAGGGTCTTAGAGTTTAAAGTTGTGGTTAGGTTTCTACCTTAATTACTTTCTTGTACTTATGGATGTTTGCAAGGGGTATAATCACAGGTATGTATTAGTCCTAGGAAGGTCGGTACATTCGCACAAGTTCACCCACACAACACTTAGCAAGCTAAAGAATATTAATCAACTATATGAAGCGAAAGCACTTGACAGTCTTCCCATGTGTCCTCGAGAACGTTTGGTCATCTTAAGTAATACAACAAGCTTGTCCTTTGCTGCATAAATGATTGGGCCACTTGCTGCATTTATTCCTACTGTCTTTTATTTACTCGTACTTTGTTTACTTGCTTTATCAAAACCCCCTAAAAATCCGCTTGCTAAGTATTTAAAGAGAATTCCTGATCCATACCACTAGCTAGTACCTTCTGCTCCTTGTTGGGTTCGACACTCTTACTTATCGAAAATACTGTGTTACACCCCCTGTACTTGTGGGTCATCAAGACTATTTTCTGGTGCCTTTGCCGGGGAGTGAAGCGCTATTGGAGAGTGGAACTGGTAAAGGAAACTTCTACTGTGAGTATTGTTTACTTCTGCTAGTTGCTTTATTTTCGTTATGGATAATTCGCTGAGTTTCTTATTTGGTAATGCTACTACCACTGCTATGGTAGTAGATAAGCCACCACCTGCTGAATGTTTTCAAAATACCTACAAGAATTATTGATCGTGTTATGGATAACTACTATGTTGGGGATGGAACTATCCATCCCGGTAATCATTTACTCTTTATACACGAATTGTGCGGGTTGTTCAAGAGTGCAGGTATCACTACAGATCAAGTTAAGAAGAAGTTATTCTCATTATCACTGAAAGGAAGAGCTGAGGAATGGTATAAGCTGCTGAAGAATGGTCAAGCTCTGGAATGGGAGGAAATAGTGCCTCTCTTTTATTCAAAGTTTTATCCTCCTAGTGAGATTCATAAAGATCGAAATCAAATATACAACTTTTGGCCTCTTAATGGAGAGAGTACAGCTCAAGCTTGGGGGAGATTGAAGTTACTAATGCTCAAATGTCCCATTCATGAGCTCCCCAACAATATTATTATCAATAACTTTTATGCAAGGCTCCCTCTACATGACAAAGATTTATTGGACGCTTCTTGTGCTGGATCATTCACTCGCATGGAAGAAGAAGCTAAATGGGATCTTCTGGACAGTATACAAGACAATGCTGAAGCTTGGGAGAATGACAAAGGTAGAAATTCAGGTATAAATTATGATTATGAATGCATTGAATCTTTTATGGGAACTGATGACTTTCAAAATATTAAAAATGCTTATGGTCTAGACTCTCAAGCTATTGCTTCTTATTTTAAGGCTTTTGCTTCCTACATTGAAGTGCCTAAAAAGAAGTGGAATAAGTATCATGAACCTTATAAAGATGTTGCTAAGAGTGTTCCTGCAAGAAATACGGAAGTTTATACTGCTAATCATGTTTTACCTAAACCTTATATTGAGAAAATGCCTTTCCCAGTTAAGGTAAAGGAACATTCTATGATAGCTAGTATGGTTAATGAAAGTATGAATAAAGCTGTTGAACCTGATAAACAAATGGTTGATGAACCTATAATAGCAAATGTGAAAGACTTTGTTACTAAATATGAAGAAGAGGGACACACTATCCTTTGTAAGGATACCTCTAATATTGTTTCACAAAGTAGTGTTATGAGAGCTAGTATTCCTGTGTTTTCTGTTAGAATAAGTGACCATTGCTACGATGGTCCTTGTGATAGCTATATTGTTAAGTTTATGCATGATACTGAAAGTTATTATGAGAGAGGGAAAAGTGTTCGTATGCATCTCAATAATATCAAGTTTCCTCGTTTTATGCTGAAAGTTTTTATGTTGCACTTCTTTTGCCTTCCTATGCAAGTAGCCTCTGGTTTTAACAACTTGTTTGTTTAAAAAATTCCCTTGCATAGGAAGTGGGTTAGACTTAAATGTGTGTATTTTTTCTTCTTAATGCTCTCTTTCACCTCAATTCATATTCCTATGTGAGCATCTTCAAAATTATCATGCCCATCTTAATGGCTATAAAGAAAGAGCTTTTTGGGAGACAACACAATTTGTTTTTGCTTTCAGTTTGTTTTTATTTCTTTGAGTCTTGGAAGTTATTACTTCGGTAATAACCGCTCCTTATCCGTTTTGTTTGGTTCTTCTGTCAAGATCAACCTCTAATGATAGAGAAGTAATATTTGGGGAAGTTGCTGTTGTGCTTCTGCCCCAGGTTGTTATTTAACTTTCGTTAGTTTTGCACCTTTTGATTTGAGCAACAAAAGATTTTTGAAAAAATTGATCTTTACATGCTGGTCTGTTTTGACAGATTTTGCCACTCTTTCATTTGCTTCTTTATTCGATTTCCTTTTTAAATTCTTTTTGGGTTTTCGGAAGGAGTTGCCACAGTATCTTATGTTTTGATGGTTTTCAGTTGAAGTTGGACTCAAAAGGTTTTATCACTTCACTTATACTAATGTTTCTAATGAGAACTGTGTGGATTTTTGTGTGAAAGAAATTTCTAGGAAGTGGAGATAATGGTGTAATAAGGAAGAGAAGGGTTTTATGACTCAACTAATAAGTGTATGAAGATGAAGATATTGATGTTATTCAAGTGGTGACTCTGGAAGAACCTACTAAGTACCAAATTCAGAGACCTGCAGAGTTCATTTCCAACTAGTTAGCAGTTCTGGTAAGAAAAGTTCCGCGAAAACACAATCCAACTATGTTTTTGCAGTTTTTAGTCAATAAGGAAAGCTACGAAGCGAAAAAGGGACAGAAACGGAGCCAGGGTGGCTCCACCACCCTGTGGCGTGGGCCCACCCCTGGCCGCGCCACCAGGTGGTGAGTCCACCCCGGACTCCGCCTCCGACTCGTTTTCTCCCAGTACCTTCCTTTTGATATGAAACTTCATAATATATAACCCCCGGATCTCCTGAGGTTCGTATATCGTGTTTTCGTCATGTTTTTGTTTCGATTTGTTGCTGCCAGGACATACTCTTTGAAGGTTTAGAAGCACAATGGTGTTCGCCAAGGATAAAGGGAAGGAGCCTATGGAGGAAGACCTCCAAGACCACGGGAAGGAGAAGGAGATCAAGAGTGAAGGTGAAGAGGAGCAAGTCCAACATCCGCACACCGGCGCTACCATTGTAAGCATTGGAGTGGTGACGAAACCTTCCAGGGTTAGAAGGACTGCACGGATGCAGACTGGGGGGAAAGCTCCTCGTCATAGTTTGGCTCCCCGGACACTTCCTCCACACACCAAGAATCCTTTCCATAACCTTATCCATGAGCATCAATACCATAATATGCCCAAAGGGAAATTACCCTCCAATCGGGATTTGCCTCATTCTAGCCATGCAGGAAAAGAAGACTTCAAGGAGGAAGAGTGGGGAAAGAATAGCAAGAGCTGGAATTCTCAACCTGACATGATCATGAGCTGCATAGAGCAAAACTCACAGCTGATTCGTAATCTCACTTTCGAGATTGAGGACTTGGGGAAACTCATCAGAGAGCTCATCGAGAGGATACCACCACCACCAAAGGAGTAATTCATCATCAGGTTTGGCATCCCCTTGGTTTGTTCCAAGCTTGGGGGAGTGCCGCGGTATCACATCACTATCTTCTATCTTTTTACCTTTTTAGTAGAGTCATATCATGAATAGAGAAGTTATTATGTAGTATGGTTTGCATTATGAAAGTGTCCCCTCTCTTGTTAGATATGTATCCCTTGGTGTGAGTTGTCGTTATGGAATATTAATGAGAAGTTCTATCATTTACTCTTTTTCATAGCTTGTATTAGTTTTCAATTCATGGTTATATGATTGATCTTGTTGTTAGTATTGGTATCACTTTGGGATCATTGAGTTAATTTAGTTGGTTTTGGCAAACCTGGCTCGGTCAATAGCAAAACTATTTTTGAGAGTTGATTGAAAAAGATAGAAGTACTCTAGAGAAAAATAATTTCATCATCTTTCTTGATTTGCTCATAAGTCTAGTATTCTCTAGTTAAGATCTTTTGTGCTTCCAAGGAAGATTGCATGTTTGTCTTTATCACTTGTATGTTTGTTTGTTTCCTTCAACTCTTGTACTTGCTACCCAGCCTTGCTAGCCAAAAACCTATACTGAGAGGAAATTCTTCTCGTGCATCCACTCCTTTAAACCAAAACCTTTGCCGTTTGTGTCCACCATACCTACCTAGTAGCATTATTGCTATTCCAAGTAAATTCTTGTTTTGTCTACCTCCCAAATTAAACTTGTTATGTGAAAATTAGTGATTAAAGCTCTCAGGAACTTGATGGCACACTTTACTTTCTTGCATTTAATAAACTTGAACCATTGTGCTCATCTATGTTGCGTATATGCTTGCGCTTTGTGAGTTGTGAATTAGTAGAACCATGCTGTCATGGGGAACGCTTTCAACATTGCACTGGTACTTTGTACCAAGTTGATATCATGTTCTTTTTTCTATGGATGTCGTCGGTGTGAAATGAAAGGGGAGCTTGTAAGTCAATGGAGTTATGCATATGTGTTAGAGAAACACCTGGGCCGCTGGTCTAATCCATGCTGACATGGTGGAAACCTGCAGCGTAACCATAACGAGTATCTATGAAGCATTCTTCTTATAAAAAAGAGATAGAGATTGAGAAAAAGAGAAAATAAAAAAAGAGATATTATGAAAAGAGGAAAGAGAGAAAAAAGCACCATATTCCCATGGTAAATAAGAAGATTACTAAGATGCTTGTTGTCTGCTTGCCTTGTCATTTTGATATGGGGATTCTTCCGTATCATCGGGTAAGGGGTACCCCGTTGGCGGTTCACTATGATACACATATGCTTACGATGAGAAGAACTTACCGGTGACTAAACTTGAGTAGCATGAGGAGCGACCCTCATATTCAAGGGACATGAGATTCTCAACTTACAGCTTGTCAATGCATATCCTCATATTCGATCAGTTTAACCTTAATCACCTAAAGATGCCTATGATAGGGGCAATAAGAGCTGAAAGATAGTAAGTATCATAATTTTCGGGAGCTCTTTATGAGACTTGCAATCCCTGCTTCCCTCTTTGAAGGGCCTTTCTTTTACTTTGTAGTTAAGTCAGCAAACCTATTCCCTTCTATCTCAGCAAGTATTTTGAGTTGTTGTGTTTCATTCATTCATATGATGATTTATTCAATCATGTCTTATGTTCCTTGTTTTGCACATTGCTCTTATCTTGATGTTTACTGCTTTGAAAGCTATCATTGAAATCTAGCTATTTGTGAACTCCAGCAAATTATCAACTATTCTTCGACCAAGAGCGAAGTTTGCCATTACCAATTATGATTCACTTTATGTATCTTTATTGTGTTTCCTTTACTCATTACAAGTTGATTTATATAATAGTGAGTTGTCTTCTATTATGATCTATGTATTTGATGAATGTGATGATTCTTGTCCGTATTCTTTTATCGAATCTTCACTCCATAAACCTGAGGCCATGTTTATTGAGCTCAGTTTCACATGGGGACAAGCAAAGTCTAAGCTTGGGGGGAGTTGATACATCGATTTTGCATCACTATTCTATGTCATAATTCACTATTATTCATTGATATATTTCATATTGAAAGGTGATACTTATGTTATTTCATGTATTTTTGCATGGTTGATGACTTTTGGAGCATGGACCGCTGCAGTCAGGATTCTGATGGAAAAGGTGTTGTTTGGAGGCAAAATTCGCGAAGATCAAAAAATCTGGGAAAATATACGGAAAATCCTATTTTTCCAGAAGACGAAAGAAGCCAGAAGGGGGGCTGGAGATGGGCCATAAGGGGCCCACACCACCCCCTAGCACGGGCAGCCCTAGGCCACGCCAGCAGGTGGTGTGGCCGCCCTGGCCCACTCCAGGCTCTCCCCTCTAGCGTATATCATCCTCCCAAAACCCTAAGACTCGGGGAGCGACCACAGAAAGATTCCGCCACCTCTACGGGGCGGAAAACACCGAGAGAGAGAAAGATCTCTTCGGTAGACAGATTTCTGCCAGGGGAATTCCTTCCCGGAGAGGGAAGATCGTCGCCATCAACACCACCATCAAGTTGGACTTCATCGGGATCATCATCATCATCACCACCATCATCACCATCAGCACCCTCATCACCATCTCCATATTGCTGTAACAATTGAGTTGAATATTGCATTACTTCATAGGGGAAACTTTCCCGGTGTTGATTACTCTTTGTAGTTGATGTTATTGAGTGAACCGTTGAATTATTTTTTATGTTCAGATTGTTATACATCATTATTCCATCTCTAATCATGGTCCATATGATGTCTTGTGAGTAGTTCGTTTTGTTCTTGAGGACATGGGAGAAGTCATGTTGTTAGTAATGGAGTTGTGTCGAGAAAGATTCAATAGTTTGTTATTTAAGTTGTGGTGTACTTCTTCTAGTGATGTCATGTGAACGTCGACTACATGACACTTCACCTATATGGGTATAGGGGAATGCATTGTGTATTTGGCTACTAATCGTAGGGGTTGCCGGAGTGACAGAAACCTGAACCCCCATTAGGAAACCATTGCACAAGGGACGTAAGGGTCTTGGAGTTTAAAGCTGTGGTTAGGTTTCTACCTTAATTACTTTCTTATACTTACGGATGTTTGCAAGGGGTATAATCACAAGTATGTATTAGTCCTAGGAAGGTCGGTACATTTGCACAGGTTCACCCACATAACACTTAGCAAGCTAAAGAACATTAATCAACTATATGAAGCGAAAGCACTTGACAGTCTTCCCATGTGTCCTCGAGAAAGTTTGGTCATCTTAAGTAATACAACCGGCTTGTCCTTTGCTGCATAAAGGATTAGGCCACTTCCTGCATTTATTCCTACTGTCTTTTATTTACTCGTACTTTGTTTACTTGCTTTATCAAAAATCCCTAAAAATCCATTTGCTAAGTATTTGTAGAGAATTCCTGATCCATACCACTAGCCAGAACCTTCTGCTCCTTCTTGGGTTCGACACTCTTACTTATCGAAAATACTGCGATACACCCCCATTACTTGTGGGTCATCATGTATCCTGATGTGTTTTGTGAGAAGAACAGACGTGCAATGATTCTAGGTGTGGTTCATGAAAAGAACACACATGCAATGACACTGATGTATACATTATGTGGTTTCTGAGAAGAATAGACATGCAATGACTCTAGTTGTGGTTCATGAAAAGAACACACATCCAATGACACTGGTGGATCCTTATGTGATTTGTGACAAGAACAGACATGCAATGGCTCTAGATGTGGTTCATGAGAAGAACAGACATGCAATGACACTGGTCTATCCTTATGTGGTTTGTGAGAGGAACATACATGCAATCACACTGGGTGGATCCATGTGTGGTTCATGAAAAGAACACACATGCAATGACACTGGTGTATCCTTATGTGGTTTGTGAGAGGAACATACATGCAATGACTCTAGCTGTGGTTCATGAAAAGAACACACATGCAATGACATTAGTGGATCCATGTGTGGTTTATGAAAGGAACACACATGCAATGACACTGGGTGTGGTTCATGAAAAAAAAACACATACAATGACACTGGTGGGTCCTTATGTGGTTTGTGAGAAGAATAAACATGCAATGACTCTAGATGTGGTTCATGAGAAGAACAAACATGCAATGACACTAGTGTATCCTTATGTGGTTTGTGAGAAAAATAGACATACAATGACTCTAGTTGTGGTTCATGAAAAGAACACACATGCAATGACAGTGGTGTATCCTTATGTGGTTTGTGAGAAGAACAGACATGCAATGACTCTAGCTGTGGTTCATGAAAAGAACACACATGCAATGACACTGGTGGATCCATGTGTGGTTTATGAAATGAACAGACATGCAATGACACTGGGTGTGTGGTATAAAAAGAATAGACTTGCAATGACACTGGTGGATCCATATGTGGTTTGTGAAAAGAACAGACATGCAATCAAACTGGGTGGATCCATGTGTGGTTCATGAAAAGAACATACATGCAATGATACTGGTGGATCCATGTGTGGTTTGTGAGAAGAACACACATGCAATGACACTGGGTGTGGTTCATGAAAAGAACACACATCCAATGACACTGGTGGATCCTTATGTGATTTGTGAGAAGAACAGACATGCAGTGACTCTAGATGTGGTTCACGAGAAGAACAAACATGCAATGACAATGGTGTATCCTTATGTGGTTTTTGAGAAGAATAGACATGCAATGACACTGGGTGTGGTTCTTGAAAAGAACACACATGCAATGACACTGGTGGGTCCTTATGTGGTTTTTGAGAAGAGCAGACATGCATTGACTCTAGATGTGGTTCATGAGAATAACAGACATGCAATAACATTGGTCTATCCTTATGTGGTTTGTGAGAAGAACATACATGCAATGACACTGGGTGTGGTTCATGAAAAGAATACACATGCAATGATACTGGTGGATCCATGTGTGATTTGTGAGAGGAACACACATGCAATAACACTGGGTGTGGTTCATGAAAAGAACACACATCCAATGACACTGGTGGATCCTTTTGTGATTTGTGAGAAGAACAGACATGCAATGGCTATAGATGTGGTTCATGAGAAGAACAGACATGCAATGACACTGGTGTATCCTTATGTGGTTTGTGAGAGGAACAGACATGCAATCACACTGGGTGGATCCATGTGTGGTTCATAAAAAGAACACACATGCAATGACACTGGTGTATCCTTATGTGGTTTGTGAGAGGAACATACATGCAATGACTCTAGCGGTGGTTCATGAAAAGAACATACATGCAATGACATTAGTGGATCCATGTGTGGTTTATGAAAGGAACACACATGCAATGACACTGGGTGTGGTTCATGAAAAGAACACACATACAATGACACTGGTGGATCCTTATGTGGTTTGTGAGAAGAATAAACATGCAATGACTCTAGATGTGGTTCATGAAAATAACACACATGCAATGACAGTGGTGTATCCTTATGTGGTTTCTGAGAAGAACAGACATGCAATGACTCTAGCTGTGGTTCATGAAAAGAACACACATGCAATGACACTTGTGTATCCTTATGTGGTTTGTGAGAAGAACAGACATGCAATGACACTGGTGTATCCTTATGTGGTTTGTGAGAAAAATAGACATACAATGACTCTAGTTGTGGTTCATGAAAAGAACAGACATGCAATGACAGTGGTGTATCCTTATGTGGTTTGTGAGAAGAACAGACATGCAATGACTCTAGCTGTGGTTCATGAAAAGAACACACATGCAATGACACTGGTGGATCCATGTGTGGTTTATGAAATGAACAGACATGCAATGACACTGGGTGTGGTTCATAAAAAGAATAGACTTGCAACGACACTGGTGGATCCATATGTGGTTGGTGAAAAGAACAGACATGCAATCAAACTGGGTGGATCCATGTGTGGTTCATGAAAAGAACATACATGCAATGATACTAGTGGATCCATGTGTGATATGTGAGAAGAACACACATGCAATGACACTGGGTGTGGTTCATGAAAAGAACACACATCCAATGACACTGGTGGATCCTTATGTGATTTGTGAGAAGAACAGGCATGCAGTGACTCTAGATGTGGTTCATGAGAAGAACAGACATGCAATGACAATGGTGTATCCTTATGTGGTTTGTGAGAAGAATAGACATGCAATGACACTGGGTGTGGTTCTTGAAAAGAACACACATGCAATGACACTGGTGGGTCCTTATGTGGTTTTTGAGAAGAGCAGACATGCAATGACTCTAGATGTGGTTCATGAGAATAACAGACATGCAATAACATTAGTCTATCCTTATGTGGTTTGTGAGAAGAACATACATGCAATGACACTGGGTGTGGTTCATGAAAAGAATAGACATGCAATGATACTGGTGGATCCATGTGTGATTTGTGAGAGGAACACACATGCAATAACACTGGGTGTGGTTCATGAAAAGAACACACATCCAATGACACTGGTGGATCCTTTTGTGATTTGTGAGAAGAACAGACATGCAATGGCTCTAGATGTGGTTCATGAGAAGAACAGACATGCAAAGACACTGTTGTATCCTTGTGTGGTTTGTGAGAGGAACAGACATGCAATCACACTGGGTGGATCCATGTGTGGTTCATAAAAAGAACACACATGCAATGACACTGGTGTATCCTTATGTGGTTTGTGAGAGGAACATACATGCAATGACTCTAGCGGTGGTTCATGAAAAGAACATACATGCAATGACATTAGTGGATCCATGTGTGGTTTATGAAAGGAACACACATGCAATGACACTGGGTGTGGTTCATGAAAAGAACACACATACAATGACACTGGTGGATCCTTATGTGGTTTGTGAGAAGAATAAACATGCAATGACTCTAGATGTGGTTCATGAAAATAACACACATGCAATGACAGTGGTGTATCCTTATGTGGTTTCTGAGAAGAATAGACATGCAATGACTCTAGCTGTGGTTCATGAAAAGAACACACATGCAATGACACTTGTGTATCCTTATGTGGTTTGTGAGAAGAACAGACATGCAATGACACTGGTGTATCCTTATGTGGTTTGTGAGAAAAATAGACATACAATGACTCTAGTTGTGGTTCATGAAAAGAACACACATGCAATGACAGTGGTGTATCCTTATGTGGTTTGTGAGAAGAACAGACATGCAATGACTCTAGCTGTGGTTCATGAAAAGAACACACATGCAATGACACTGGTGGATCCATGTGTGGTTTATGAAATGAACAGACATGCAATGACACTGGGTGTGGTTCATAAAAAGAATAGACTTGCAACGACACTGGTGGATCCATATGTGGTTGGTGAAAAGAACAGACATGCAATCAAACTGGGTGGATCCATGTGTGGTTCATGAAAAGAACATACATGCAATGATACTAGTGGATCCATGTGTGATATGTGAGAAGAACACACATGCAATGACACTGGGTGTGGTTCATGAAAAGAACACACATCCAATGACACTGGTGGATCCTTATGTGATTTGTGAGAAGAACAGGCATGCAGTGACTCTAGATGTGGTTCATGAGAAGAACAGACATGCAATGACAATGGTGTATCCTTATGTGGTTTGTGAGAAGAATAGACATGCAATGACACTGGGTGTGGTTCTTGAAAAGAACACACATGCAATGACACTGGTGGGTCCTTATGTGGTTTTTGAGAAGAGCAGACATGCAATGACTCTAGATGTGGTTCATGAGAATAACAGACATGCAATAACATTAGTCTATCCTTATGTGGTTTGTGAGAAGAACATACATGCAATGACACTGGGTGTGGTTCATGAAAAGAATAGACATGCAATGATACTGGTGGATCCATGTGTGATTTGTGAGAGGAACACACATGCAATAACACTGGGTGTGGTTCATGAAAAGAACACACATCCAATGACACTGGTGGATCCTTTTGTGATTTGTGAGAAGAACAGACATGCAATGGCTCTAGATGTGGTTCATGAGAAGAACAGACATGCAATGACACTGGTGTATCCTTATGTGGTTTGTGAGAGGAACAGACATGCAATCACACTGGGTGGATCCATGTGTGGTTCATAAAAAGAACACACATGCAATGACACTGGTGTATCCTTATGTGGTTTGTGAGAGGAACATACATGCAATGACTCTAGCGGTGGTTCATGAAAAGAACATACATGCAATGACATTAGTGGATCCATGTGTGGTTTATGAAAGGAACACACATGCAATGACACTGGGTGTGGTTCATGAAAAGAACACACATACAATGACACTGGTGGATCCTTATGTGGTTTGTGAGAAGAATAAACATGCAATGACTCTAGATGTGGTTCATGAAAAGAACACACATGCAATGACAGTGGTGTATCCTTATGTGGTTTCTGAGAAGAATAGACATGCAATGACTCTAGCTGTGGTTCATGAAAAGAACACACATGCAATGACACTTGTGTATCCTTATGTGGTTTGTGAGAAGAACAGACATGCAATGACACTGGTGTATCCTTATGTGGTTTGTGAGAAAAATAGACATACAATGACTCTAGTTGTGGTTCATGAAAAGAACACACATGCAATGACAGTGGTGTATCCTTATGTGGTTTGTGAGAAGAACAGACATGCAATGACTCTAGCTGTGGTTCATGAAAAGAACACACATGCAATGACACTGGTGGATCCATGTGTGGTTTATGAAATGAACAGACATGCAATGACACTGGGTGTGGTTCATAAAAAGAATAGACTTGCAACGACACTGGTGGATCCATATGTGGTTTGTGAAAAGAATAGACATGCAATCAAACTGGGTGGATCCATGTGTGGTTCATGAAAAGAACATACATGCAATGATACTAGTGGATCCATGTGTGGTTTGTGAGAAGAACACACATGCAATGACACTGGGTGTGGTTCATGAAAAGAACACACATCCAATGACACTGGTGGATCCTTATGTGATTTGTGAGAAGAACAGGCATGCAGTGACTCTAGATGTGGTTCATGAGAAGAACAGACATGCAATGACAATGGTGTATCCTTATGTGGTTTGTGAGAAGAATAGACATGCAATGACACTGGGTGTGGTTCATGAAAAGAACACATATGCAATGACACTGGTGGATCCTCATGTGGTTTGTGAGAAGAACAGACATGCAATGACTCTAGATTTGGTTCATGAGAAGAACAGACATGCAATGACACTGGTGTATCCTTATATGGTTTGTGAGAAGAACAGACATGCAATGACACTGGGTATGGTTCATGAAAAGAATAGACATGCAATGATACTGGTGCATCCATGTGTGGTCTGTGAGAGGAACACACATGCAATGACACTGGGTGTGGTTCATGAAAAGAACACACATCCAAGAACACTGGTAGATCCTTATGTGGTTTGTGAGAATAATAGACATGCAATGACTCTAGATGTGGTTCATGAGAAGAACAGACATGCAATGACACGGGTGTATCCTTATGTGGTTTGTGACACTGGTGGGTCCTTATGTGGTTTTTGAGAAGAGCAGACATGCAATGACTCTAGATGTGGTTCATGAGAATAACAGACATGCAATAACATTGGTCTATCCTTATGTGGTTTGTGAGAAGAACATACATGCAATGACACTGGGTGTGGTTCATGAAAAGAATAGACATGCAATGATACTGGTCGATCCATGTGTGATTTGTGAGAGGAACACACAATAACACTGGGTGTGGTTCATGAAAAGAACACACATCCAATGACACTGGTGGATCCTTATGTGGTTTGTGAGAAGAATAGACATGCAATGACTCTAGATGTGGTTCATGAGAAGAACAGACATGCAATGCCACTTGTGTATCCTTATGTGGTTTGTGAGAACAACAGACATGCAATGACACTTGGTGTGGTTCATTAAAATAACACACATGCAATGACACTGGCGTATCCTTATGTGGTTTGTTAGAAGAATAGACATGTAATGAATCTAGCTATGGTTCATGAAAAGAACACACATGCAATGACACTGTTGTATCCTTATGTGATTTGTGAGAAGAACAGACATGCGATGACTCTAGCTATGGTTCATGAAAAGAACACACATGCAATGACACTGGTGGATCCATGTGTGGTTTATGAAAGGAACAACCATGCAATGACACTTGGTGTGGTTCATGAAAAGAACAGACATGCAATGACACTGATGGATCCATATGTGGTTGTGAGAGGAACAGACATACAATCACACTGGGTGTGGTTCTTGAAAAGAACATACATGCAATGACACTGGTGGATGCTTATGTGGTTTGTGAGAAGAATACACATGCAATGACTCTAGCCGTGGTTCATGAAAATAATAGACATGCAATTACACTGGTGGATCCATATGTGGTTTGTGAAAAGAACACACATGCAATCACACTGGGTGGATTCATGTGTGGTTCATGAAAAGAAAACATGCAATGATATTGGTGGATCCATGAGTGGTTTGTGAGAAGAACACACATGCAATGACACTGGGTGTGGTTCATGAAAAGAACACACATCCAATGACACTGGTGGATCCTTATGTGGTTTCTGAGAAGAACAGACATGCAATGACACTAGATGTAGTTCATGAGAAGAACATACATGCAATGACACTGGTGTATCCTTATGTGGTTTGTGAGAAGAACATACATGCAATGACACTAGATGCGGTTCATGAAAAGAACACACATCCAATGACACTGGCGGATCCTTATGTGATTCGAGAGAAGAATAGACATGCAGCGACTCTAGATGTGTTTCATGATAAGAAAAGACATGCAATGACAATGGTGTATCCTTATGTGGTTTGTGAGAAGAATAGACATGCAATGACACTAGGTGTGGTTCATGAAAAGAACACACATGCAATGACACTGGTGTATCCTTATGTGGTTTGTGAGAATAACAGACATGCAATGACATTGGGTGGATCCATGTGTGGTTCATGAAAATAATAGACATGCAATGATACTGGTGGATCCATGTGTGGTTTGTGAGAAGAACACACATGTAATGACACTGGGTGTGGTTTATGAAAAGAACACACATCCAATGACACTGGTGGATCCTTATGTGGTTTCTGAGAAGAACACACATGCAATGACTCTAGATGTGGTTCATGAGAAGAATAGACATGCAATGACACTGGTGTATCCTCATGTGGTTTGTCAGAAGAACAGACATCCAATGACACTGGGTGTGGTTCATGAAAAGAACACACATGCAATGACACTGGTGGATCCTTATGTGCTTTGGGAGAAGAACAGACATGCAATGACTCTAGATGTGGCTCATGAGAAGAACACACATGCAATGACACTGGTGTAACCTTATGTGGTTTCTGAGAAGAACAGACATGCAATGACACTCGGCGTAGTTCATGAAAAGAACGCACATGCAATGACACTGGTGTATACTTTATGTGGTTTGTGAGAAGAACAGACATGCAATGAATCTAGTTGTGGTTCTTGAAAAGAACACACATCCAATGACATTGGTGGATCCTTATGTGGTTTGTGAGAAGAACAGACATGCAATGGCTCTAGATGTGGTTCATGAGAAGAACAAACATGCAATGACATTGGTATATCCGTATGTGGTTTGTGAGAGGAACAGACATGCAATCACAGTGGGTGGATCCATGTGTGGTTCATGAAAAGAACACACATGCAATGACACTGGTGTATCCTTATGTGGCTTGTGAGAGGAACAGACATGCAATGATTCTAGCTATGGTTCATGAAAAGAACACACATGCAATGACACTGATGGATCCATGTGTGGTTTATGAAAGGAACACACATGCCATGACACTGGGTGTGGTTCATGAAAAGAACACACATACAATGACACTAGTGGATCCTTATGTGGTTTGTGAGAAGAACAAACATGTAATGACTCTAGATGTGGTTCATGAGAAGAACAAACATGCAATGACACTAGTGTATCCTTATGTGGTTTGCGAGAAAAATAGACATGCAATGACTCTAGCTGTGGTTGATGAAAAGAACACACATGCAATGATATTGGTCTATCCTTATGTGGTTTGTGAGAAGAATAGACATCCAATGACTCTATTTGTGGTTCATGAAAAGAACACACAAGCAATGACACTGGTGGATCCATGTGTGGTTTATGAAATGAACAGACATGTAATGACACTGGGTGTGGTTCATAAAAAGAAGAGACTTGAAATGACACTGGTGGATCCATATGTGGTTTGTGAAAAGAACAGACATGCAATCACACTGGGTGGATCCATGTGTGGTTCATGAAAAGAACAGACATGCAATGATACTGGTGGATCCATGTGTGGTTTGTGATAAGAACACACATGCAATGACATTTGGTGTGGTTCATGAAAAGAACACACATCCAATGACGTTGGTGGATGCTTATGTGGTTTGTGAGAAGAATAGACATGCAATGACTTTAGATGTGGTTCATGAGAAGAACAAACATGCAATGACACTGGTGTATCCTTATGTGGTTTGTGAGAAGAGCAGACATGCAATGACACTGGGTGTGGTTCATGAAAAGAGCACACATCCAATGACAGTAGTGGATCCTTATGTGGTTTTTGAGAAGAACAGACATGCAATCACTCTAGATGTGGTTCATGAGAAGAACACACATGCAATGACACTGGTGTATCCTTATGTGGTTTGTGAGAAGAACAGACATGCAATGACACTGGGTGTGGTCATGAAAAGAACACACATGCAATGACACTGGTGTATCCTTATGTGGTTTGTGAGAAGAAGATACATGCAATGACTCTAGCTGTGGTTCATGAAAAGAACCCACATCCAATGACACTGGTGTATCCTGATGTGATTTGTGAGAAGAACAGACATGCAATGACTCTAGCTATGGTTCAGGAAAAGAACAGACATGCAATGACACTGGTGGATCCATATGTGGTTTGTGAAAAGAACAGACATGCAATCACATTGGGTGGATCCATGTGTGGTTCATGAAAATAGCAGACATGCAATGATACTTGTGGATCCCTGTGTGGTTTGTGAGAGGAACACACATGCAATGACACTGGGTGTGGTTCATGAAAAGAACAAACATCCAATGACACTGGTGGATCCTTATGTGGTTTGTGAGAAGAACAGACATGCAATGACTCTAGATGTGGTTCATGAGAACAACAGACATGCAATGACACTGGTGTATCCTTATGTGGTTTGTGACAAGAACAGAAATCCAATGACACTAGGTGTGGTTCTGTTGGGGGGATACCCCCGGGTAGGGTCACGCCGGGGTGTAAAGGCCGAGTTAGCCGAGGTTCGGCAAGGCCAGAGCGGATGCTGGCTGGGTCACCTCAAGGCATGCCGAATCATGGAGTAACCCGGACCAGGGGATGTCCAGCTAACGTGGTCTCAACCGACTTAAGCCGTAAGTCGGAAAGATGTAACTAACTTTCATGCAGGAACAGGTGAGGTCGGATCAACTGCGATCCGGGTCATGTCAAACTTCCAGGAGAAGGAAGGAAGCTCGCTGGTCAAAAGTAGCCCTGGTACGCACGGCATGAGCAAAGCGGATAGAGGCAGGACCATGAAGGCGTGGCCGACATAGGTGACGACGCCAATGTCGGCTGACGCAGGCGCCGCAGAGGCTCACGTAGCCTCTGCATGGGTGACGTGGGGAAAAGCGACCCGGTCGGCTTACTATTTTGGGAGGAGGCATATTCCCTGGAATACGCCTCCACGTATGCCCTAAGTGGAGACCTAGCTACCCCTATATAAGGAGGGCTAGGGCCTCTGTAGAAAGGTTAGGTTCTACGGGTTGATCTCTGGTTGGTCTTGTACGGGTTAGCCAGTGACGAGAGTAAGAGAGTCCCTTCTTCCTCCTCTCCCCAATACAGCTCTAGGAGCACTTGTAAACCTTGGAAGTGAATCAAATATAAAACTTCTGTGTGTGGAATCACCTCACTATCCCTCCCTAGATTCCCCTAGTGCATTTAGTCCCCACCTTAAGCCTATCCATGGCATCTGCCATGATACCACCACGACAGTTGGCGCCCACCGTGGGGCTAGCAGCGCTAGCAGGGGTCAAGATCCAGACGGGAAACCTCATCGACACCTGTGAACGCATCGTCTCCGGGCTCGTTCAGTGCTTTGGAGCGCTGGACTTTGTCAGCGACAACGCTGGTTGCTTCGGCACGCGCCCGCTTCCGCGCAACGGCCTCTTCGTCCAGCTCAGCGCGCACAAGGTCCACGTTGCTGTCGATGTGTCGTGCGTTCATCCGCGACACGTCGTCGAGGTAGGGGATCCACCCCTTAGCGTGGTCCATGGGGCGCGTATCACTCGCTCCCCGGACTGTGCTGAGGTGATGATGACTGCGCCTGGTGCAGGCGCAAGCAAGGATCCGGCACCAGATCCGGAGGTAACGCCTAAGGCACCGAGGAAAGGTAGAGGTCCTCCACTAGAGAGCCCTGAGAATGTGCTATGGGAAGCGATGGATAGCTTGGCAAACCCTGTAGTAGCAGCAGTAGATCCGGCTCAGGCGCAGGCCGAGCTAGAGGAAACTAGGCAAAAAATACTAGAGGGTGCGAAAAAGATAGCCGCGGCTCAGCAGTCGTTGAACATGACGCTGTGTGAGTACGCAAAGGCAAATAAAGTAGATGCTGTAAAAGTGAAGGGGAGAAACCTCATAAGAGAAATGAACAAAGAGGGAGACACTAGGATTGAGGAGTCAGAGAACTGTTTGTCCGTGGGGCTGCCGAGGTATAGTACCCCGGCTAAGAACCTCAGAGCAGCAGATGCAGCTGCATCCGAGTTAGAGGGTCTAACGGGTGAGGCCCGTCAGAGACAGCAAGATAGGGTCAATGAGTTGGTTCGGATCGCGAACATGCAAAATGAGGAATTGCTCAGGGCTAACCCGGAGAGAGCTGGGGCCTCCAAGATCGTTCATTCAGCGGTGGGTAACCCCGATAAATCCGTTGGAGCCGCATTGTCTCCTCATGGAGGCCCTAGGAGAGAAGAGGTAGTAACCTCGGCCAGAAGAAACAAACAGATCGTCCCGTACGACCCGACAAGGGCAGGGAAAGGAAAAGAAGTACAGAGAAATGAGGATCGACGAAGTGTGAGCCGAGGTGAAGCTGGCCGAGGTAACCATGACCAAGGCAATGCCGGTCAAGGAAATGTTGTAAACGGCAATGCCGGACAGCGAAACTCGGCAGGAGCAGGACAACCGCAGCAGCGGAATATACCAAGGAAAGAGCAAAGTGTCGGCCAAGGTATGCAATAGAGAGGTGCTCCACGAGAGCAAGACCAGTATAATGATGGAGATTCGGAAATGGTGAACGCAAGATACCCAAGACCGGACTATCATGTGATAGGGTCAAGATTGGGAAGCAGGGATTTGATGCCTGATGATGCCAGGTTGAAACTGGATCGACTGTATAGGTCGGAACAGATTGAGTGTCAAGGACCATCGGGTCCTGCATGTTTTGGACCCCGGATCATGAAGGAGCCACCGGTACCCAACTTCCTGTTACCCAGAGGCACAAAGACGTATGTCGGCAGTACTAAGACAGAGGATTGGTTGATAAACTATGCTACAGCTATGAAAATTGCTACAAGCAACTTGAGATGGGCTGTGAGATACGTACCCCAGATGTTGGAGGGGCCAACAAGGGTATGGCTAAACAATTGGCCACCCGGAAGTATTAACTGCTGGATCGATTTTGAGGAAATGTTTATCAGCAATTTCTCAAGTACGTATCAGAGGCCAAATAGGACACATACCCTAGCTATGTCTAAGAAGAGACCGAACGAGACGGACCGGGAGTTCTTAACCCGGTGGTGTACCGTGAGAAACTCGTGTGAGGGTGTGATAGCATCACAGGCCATAGCATGGTTTGCGCAGGGATGCAGATATGCAAGCGAGCTGTGGCAAAAGTTGCAAAGGAAAATGCCAACCACATTGGCAGAGATGATCCGGATTGCTGATTCGTATGCTTTGGGTGATCCGACTCAACCCAGGCTCGTGTCAAACGAGTCAAATGAGGAGTACTACCAGAGAGATGGAGCCGGATCATCCCGGAGGAATCATTACAGAGGTAAAAGAAGAGATGACAGATCAGACCACTAGTACTGTTCGCAACAAGTTGCAGCTGTGAATGAAGATCAGCCCGGAGCAGGAGGCAATCAACGTCAGAAAATTGGAGGGGGACAATGGACACCAAGAAATGATGTCAAGAAAACTTGGACGCCAGAGCAGAAGAAACAATGGCAAGAAAAGAAGGACCGTCCGAGGTATACTTATGAGTCGATGTTGGATCAGCCGTGTAAATTTCACACACCAAATCCGAGTAACCCAGCTGGTCATACGACGAGGCAATGTGAGTGGATGCGTAAAATAGAACAAGGTGGTTCGGGGAATACTCAGGCACCCCGGAATGATCAACCTCGGCAGGAGTTACCCCGGCAGCAATTGCACTCCGGAGCGAACACGCAACAGCTAATGTTGCCTCCCCCTCTGCCGAGGTATGATAACCATGAGAGAAGGGATGCAGTGCATCATGTAGAAAACCAGCATCAGCCGGATCAGAGGTACCCCGGAAATGAGGGGAGGAATGAGTACAGAGAGCATCATCAGAGTTATTGCGTGTTTACCACTGAAGAAACAGACAGAAAGAGCTTGCAGCGCCGACATATGGAGGTGAATGCGGTAATGCCAGCAGTGACGAGGTATATGCCTTTGGTCAGACCAAGAAATCACCTGGAGCATTAAAGATCATCCCAAGCTTATGCCGAGTCCTGGTTCGTATGCGTTGGTGTTGGATCCGACATTCATTGGGCCAAACATCAATGTAAGGTTCTCCAAGGTACTGATTGACAATGGCAGTAGCATTAATATCATGTATGCGGATACAATGCGCAAGTTGGGTATCTCGGAGAACATGCTCCAGGCTACAAGGACAACTTTCCATGGTATTGTGCCCGACATTTCTTGTGAGTGAAGGAAATATGCCCTAGAGGCAATCATAGAGATGATTGTATTTCATCTGTATCCATGAGTTATTATAATGTTCCTTGAATATCCATATACCATGCAACTTGTATTGATTGGAAATTATGTGAATTGTTTGTGAAACTCTTTACTTGTATGGTTATCTAATAATTGTCCCTAGTCGGAGTTCATGCAAGGATGCACATGAATATTAGACTAGCACATCGATTGGTTGATGACTATGTTTCGCAAGTCATAGACATGGAGATGTCAAACCAATGATGTGGACACATGTTATGAACATGGTGTTGGACTGACCCAACATGAGACTGGCAATTATACTTGCAGCTCTCTCTACACATCGTGTACGTTTTGTCCTTAGACCTGAGATTGTCGCATGTACTTGAGATGTGGATCGACCTACTTTGGGGCTATCAAACACTACTCCGTAACTGGGTAGTTATAAAGGTAGCTTTCGGGTTTGTCCTGATACATGCTGCAAGGCATCGGTCATTCAAGATGGGATTTTCCCCTCTCTATTTGAGAGAGATATCTCTGGGCCCCTCGAGTGATCGGATCCAGAAATGCATGGCCGTGCTACATATGGTTAAGAGTTAACCTAGTAAAGGGATTCTGAATCACAGTATCGAGAAAGAGAGGTCAGCTTGGAGCTAGACCAAATATCGTGAGGCAAAGGGAAAGACATGTACTCAACCTTGTGATGGTTCGTCCGAATGATCTTTATATGCGTTTAGGAGTTGGCACGTCTTGCTAGAGGCCGCTACCAACTATTGACGGAGTAACTGTACTCGCGCCATGTCTATACGTGTATGAACCTATAGGGTCACACACTTTAGGGGCTGGAAGCCTAATGAGGATTGGATCCGAATTAGACCAGGCTTAGGCTGCTAATGGGCTTCTAATGTAGAAGCCCACCAGGGATGCCTATATAAGAGAGAGTGAGGCGAGCTGAATAGGGTTGAGCATTCCACCCAGCCGCCACTCCTCTTCCGCCTGTGTTGCACGCGCAGACCTAGCAGTCTGGCGTGTGACTGTGTTGGGGGGATACCCCCGGGTAGGGTCATGCCGGGGTATAAAGGCCGAGTTAGACGAGGTTCGGCAAGGCCAAAGCAGATGCTGGCCAGGTCACCTCAAGGCAGGCCGAATCACGGGGTAACCCGGACCAGGGGCGTTTTCCTAACTAGGTCTCAACCGACTTAAGCAGTAAGTCAGAAGTGCGTGTTTTACTTATATGCAGGAACAGGTGTGGCCAGATCAACTATGATCCGGGTCACGTCTGGCTTCTAGGAGAAGGAAGGAATCTCGCTGGTCAAAAGAAGCCCCGGTACGCACTACCTGAGCGAAGAAAGCAAGGATAGGACCACCGGGGCGTGGCCGACAAGGGTGACGACGCCCATGTCGGCTGACGCAGGCGCCGCAGAGGCTGACGTAGCCAAAGCATGTGTGACGCGGGGGGAAAAGCACCCCGGTCGGCTTACTACTTTGGGGGGAAGCATATTCTTAGGAATATGCTTCCACGTATGCCCTAGGCAGAGACCGAGCTCCCTCTATAAAAGAGGGGCTAGGGTTTCAGTAGAAGGGGTTGGTTTTTCTGCTATTCCATTTTGGCTAGGGTTTTAGGTGTGATCTGTGTGAGAGTAAGAGAGCTCCTTCTTCCTCCTCTCGCCAATACAGCTCAAGGAGCACTTGTAATCTTGGTAACAGAGCTATACAAACAACTGCGTGGAGAATCACTTCACTATCCCTCCCTGGATTCCCCTAGCGTGTATTAGTCCCCACCTTTAGCCTATCCATGGCATCTGCTGTGACACCACCATGACAGACGGCTTCCACTCCGTACGTGTGGATACCTCGGAGGTGCTGCATCTGTAGCACTTGGACGAGCCGCGCAAAGGGGAGTTGCTCGTGGGTCGAGGACGAGGAGGAGACGTAGAACATCTACACTGCCACAATGTGCTTCATCGAGTTCTGCACCTGCGCGTCTAGCGGTAATCCCGTGATCTATGACAATAGTATTCCTGGTTGACGCGGTAGAAAATTTTGTTTTGACGCTAGTGTAGCCTACCCGTTACCCAATAGTGGTATCAGGGCCGATGCTATTCAGTCATAGGTTCGGGAAGTTTGCATATGGTGATATGTAGATTGATATGAATGATGTGATCGTTTGTATGGTGGTGTTTCTGGATTGATCTATGATCTTACTTTCCGTGATCGTGATTCGAAGGTCGTCGAACGACTTACCCCTACTGGTCGGTTTCCGCCATCGGGGTAGACAGTGACACATAAATCCTTTTGAATCACGCGAAGATCAATATGATTGATCGAATCGGGAATTAGATCTGAATCGACGTACCGTGATCAAAGGAGGTTGGTCGAATCGGAACTATGGTCGGTTTATGGTAAATTTGATTTGCCGATCAAAATCCTTAAAGAAAATTGTATAGATTTGATCTCTCATTTTTCACAAATTGTATAGAAAATTGTACCGCGAGGGGCGCTCCCCCTTCGAACCCTGCAGGGGTAGACCCCCTAGACCCCCCTTTGTCGTAGCCCCTTTTGTATCTCGTTAAGGTTCATAGGTGCTACGATTTCACATGATCCGGTAGAATGCGATTCTATGCACAACTTGTTTTTGCAGGATTTATGTGATCAGTGTGGCCCAAAAATGTATGTGATGCATGTATGTATTTTTCATGACCTGCGTGTCGTGAGTAGGGCAACACGGTTGGAGCCATATGTGTTGTCAATTATTGTAATGGCCTGCGTGCCAACTTGTGATGATCCCAATACCATGTAATTTTGATTACTAGCTATTAGGAATAATAGCTTGTATTAGTTCTTGGAGAACTCATCACTTGGAGGATGGCTCGCATAGAGCATGAAGATGGAGATCATCATGGTGGACAAGTTCTATGGCGATGGAGATCACCATGAGAAAATGGGCCATACTGTATCACATCTATGTGAATGCTATTCTTATACGTTTTACTACTATGCATGCTTAGATGATTGAAGTAGAACGATCCCTCACAAAGTTTAAGTTAAACCATGCCCTCCCAACCAAACCTTGCACCATTCTATGCCATGTACAATCGTTGGTGGGTCTATGAAATTAGGGTGCCACGGTTTTCCTTGGCTGGATGGGTTTGTATAGGATACCTACACGCATAAGGGTTGGTGAGCTTAACAAGGTCATCTTAACAGTTAAGGACCTTGGGGCATAAAGGTTGGGCGCCTAGTTTGGACATAGAGATGTCACCCAACAACAAGAGTCATATGTGATATGATTAGCAAAGGTTGCTTACCAATTTACCTTGTCTTCTAGCAATGATTCTAAAGCTCACTAGTCGACTTGTTAATTGTGGATCTTGAATCACTTAGTATCAATAGAGGGATGTTGATTTAAGTGGGAGTATATGCTATTAAATTGTTTAATATGTTTTACTCTTTCATGGTTACATGGCTTAGTATTTTGCATATTTTTTGTTATAGATCAATGGCACCGAACAATTCATCACCTTTTGCTTTGCGTTTGATTCTTGAAAAGGATAAACTAAATGGAACAAACTATTCAGACTGGGTCTGTAACCTGAGAATTGTTCTCAGGGCTGAGAAAAAGGAAACTCTTCTAGATACCCCAATCCCGGATGAACCTGCTAATAATGCAACTGCTACCCTTAAGAATGCCTACAAGAAAGCATGTGATGAATCTCTTGAGGTTAGTTGTCTTATGCTTGCATGGATGGAACCTGATCTTCAAAAGCAGTTTGAGGATCAGGAAGCGTACGATATGATCGTTGCGCTTAAGGACATGTTCTAGACTCAGGCTAGGACTGAGAGGTACAATGTCGCTAAGTCCTTTGTGGAATGCAAGCTGGTAGAGGGAGCAGTTGTAGGCCCCCATGTGACCAAAATGGTTGGTTACAGTCAGACTTTGGAAAAGCTTGGTTTTCCATTAGGCCAAGAGTTGGCCACTGATTTCATTTTGGCATCTCTTCCATCTAGCTATGGGCATTTCATTTCGAACTACCATATGCATGGGGTGGAGAGGGGCCTTAATGAATTATGTGGGATGCTGAAAACAGCAGAATGTGACATTAAGAAGTGTGCAGGGCATAGCCATGTGATGGCTGTGCATAACAAGCCTAGCTTCAAGAAAAAGGGCACTTCTTGGCAGAAGAAGAAGGGCAAGGCTAAGGATACGATCCCTAAGCCAAACCCTGCACCCAAGCAAAAGGCTGGTCCTGCAGGCGACACTAAGTGTTTCTTTTGTCACGAATATGGCCACTGGAAGAGAAACTGCAGCAAGTACCAGGCTTCTTTGAAGAAGAGTGGAAGTAAGAGTACTTCCCACTCAGGTACGCTTGTTGTAAATGTTGTGGACATTTTTCTTGCAGGTTCTTATGTTAACTCTTGGGTATTTGATACCGGATCGGTTGCTCATATTTGCAATTCGATGCAGGGGCTAATAAGGACTAGAGAAGTGCAGAAAGGCGAAGTGGATTTTTGCGTCGGAAATAAAGCAGGGGTTGCTGCATTATTCGTCGGCGTCATGCAACTTCACCTTCCGTCAGGATTTATCATGGAGTTGAAAAATTGTTATTACATTCCTAGTATGGGTCGAAACATTTTATCACCTTCATGTTTGATGAGGGATGGTTATTCATTCGCGAGTACAAACAATGGTTGTGTAATCTCTAAGAATCCTATGTTTGTGGCTGATGCTCCCATTGTGAATGGGTTATTTATTTTAAATCTTGATAATGCATGTGTTTACAATGTTAGTGCTAAAAGGCTTCAGCCAAATGATTTGAGTCCTACCTATTTATGGCATTGTCGTTTGGGGCATATAAGTGAAAAGCGCATGAAGAAGCTCCATGGTGATGGTCTTCTAACTTCGTTTGATTTTAAATCATATGAGACATGTCAAGCTTGTTTACTTGGAAAGATGACCAAGACGCCTTTTACGGGGTTTCTCGAGAGAGCGACAGACTTGTTGGAACTCATACATACTGATGTATGTGGACCAATGAGCACGACAACCAGAGGAGGATATCACTACTTCATTACTTTCACTGATGATTTCAGTAGATATGGCTATGTCTACTTGATGAAGCATAAGTCTAAAACTTTTGAAAAGTTCAAAGAGTTTCAAAATGAGGTAGAGAATCAACATGGCAAGAAAATAAAGGCCTTGCGATCTGATCATGGAGGTGAATATTTGAGTCACGATTTTAGCAATCATCTTAAGAGTTACCGAATTGTTCTAGAGCTCACGCCGCCCGAAACGCCTCAAAGAAACGGGGTCTCTGAACGGCATAATCGAACTTTGTTGGACATGGTTCGATCGATGATGAGCCAGTCAGATTTACCATTATCATTTTGGGGTTACGCGCTAGAAACAACAGCTTTCACACTAAACAGGGTACCATCTAAATCCGTAGTTAAGACACCATATGAGATGTGGACTGGAAAGAATCCCAGTTTGTCGTTTCTAAAGATTTGGGGTTGTGATGCATTTGTCAAGCGACTTCAGTCGGACAAGCTAACACCCAAATCGGATAAGTGCATTTTTGTGGGATACCCAAGGGAAACCTTAGGGTATTACTTCTACAACCGAGAAGAGGGCAAAGTGTTTGTCGCTCATAGCGGTGTTTTCCTGGAGAAAGAGTTTCTCACAAAGGGAACGAGTGGAAGGTCGGTGCGACTTGAAGAAGTTCAAGATGAGCCAGTCGGGGATGCTTCTACGAGTGATGCTATTGTAGCAGAACAAGTTGACGAACCCGTGGCAATAGAAGCACCACAGCCACGAAGGCCGGCGAGGCTTCGCGAAGCGCGAGAGTTATTATTGTTAGACAATGATGAGCCTACGACCTATGCAGAAGCGATGGTGGACCCAGACTCTGAGAAATGGCTGATTGCCATGAGATCCGAGATAGAGTCCATGGGAGACAATCAAGTTTGGAACTTAGTTGACCTGCCTGATGGTTTTAAAGCCATCGAGTGCAAGTGGATCTATAAGAAGAAGATTGATATGGATGGAAATGTTCACATCCATAAAGCTCGACTTTTTGCAAAAGGTTTTCGACAAGTTCAAGGAGTTGACTACGACGAGACTTTCTCGCCCGTAGCGATGCTTAAATCTATACGGATCATTCTAGCCATTGCTGCACATTTCGATTATGAAATATGGCAGATGGATGTCAAGACGACTTTCTTAAATGGAATCCTTTCTGAGGACGTGTATATGATGCAGCCCGAAGGTTTTGTCGATCCAAACAATGCTGGAAAGGTATGCAAACTTCAAAAGTCTATTTATGGGCTGAAGCAAGCATCTCGGAGTTGGAACATTCGATTTGATGAAGTTGTAAAGGAGTTTGGCTTCACCAAAAACGAACAAGAACCTTGTGTGTATAAGAAAGAAAATGGGAAATCACTTGTGTTTCTAATCTTATATGTGGATGACATATTACTGATTGGAAATGACATTCCTATGCTCGAGTCTGTTAAGACCTCATTGAAAAATATTTTTTCTATGAAGGACTTGGGAGAAGCGGCATATATTCTGGGTATCAAGATCTATAGAGATAGATCAAGGAGGCTAATTGGATTAAGCCAGAGTACGTACATTGACAAAGTGTTGAAATGGTTCAGCATGGAAGAGGCTAAGAAGGGGTTCTTGCCCATGTCTCACGGCATTAAACTCAGCAAGACTCAGTGTCCTTCGACCACTAATGAGCGAGAACGCCTGAGTAGGGTTCCATATGCTTCGGCTATTGGATCCATCATGTATGCAATGACATGTACTCGCCCAGATGTTTCCGATGCTCTAAGTGTTACGAGCAGATACCAGGCTGATCCAGGTGAGATTCACTGGACAGCGGTAAAGAATATCCTTAAGTACTTGAGAAGGACTAAGGATATGTTCCTAGTTTATGGAGGTGAGGTTGAAATCAGTGTAAAGGGTTACACAGATGCGAGTTACCTTAACGACTCAGATGACTCAAAATCGCAATCAGGTTATGTGTTTTTCATGAATGGTGGTGTTGTGAGCTGGAAAAGTTCCAAGCAAGATACAGTGGCCTCCTCTTCAACAAAAGCTGAATATATTGCTGCCTCGGAGGCTGCAAAGGAAGTTGTTTGGATTAGGAATTTCCTGATCGCTCTTGGTGTGGTTCAGGGCTCGTCCAATCCCTTGGACGTTTATTGTGACAACAATGGTGCTATTGCACAAGCCAAGGAACCTAGACAGCACTAGAAGAACAAACATATTCGCATGCATTACCATCTGATTCGTGAGTTCATTGATGATGGTAGTGTCATGTTATGCAAAATACATACGGACTCAAATGTTGCTGATCCCTTGACTAGGCCACTCCCGCAGCCTGCGCATGAAGAGCACACAAGAGCAATAGGTATTAGATACTGTCTAGATTGACTCTAGTGCAAGTAGAGGCAATCATAGAGATGATTGTATTTCATGTGTATCCATGAGTTATTATAATGTTCCTTGAATAGCCATATACCAGGCAACTTGTATTGACTGGCAATTATGTGAATTGTTTGTGAAACTCTTTACTTGTATGGTTATCTAATAATTGTCCCTAGTCGGAGTTCATGCAAGGACACACGTGAATATTAGACTAGCACATCGATTGGTTGATGACTATGTTTTGCAAGTCATAGACATGGAGATGTCAAACCAATGATGTGGACACATGTTATGAACATGGGGTTGGGCTGACCCAACATGAGACTGGCAATAATACTTGCAGCTCTCTCTACACATCGTGTACGTTTTGTCCTTAGACCTAAGATTGTCGCATGTACTTGAGATGTGGATCGACCTACTTTGGGGCTATCAAACACTACTCCGTAACTGGGTAGTTATAAAGGTAGATTTCGGGTTTGTCCTGATACATGCTGCAAGGCATCGGTCATTCAAGATGGGATTTGTCCCTCTCTACTTGAGAGAGATATCTCTGGGCCCCTCGAGTGATCGGATCTAGAAATGCATGGCCGTGCTACATATGGTTAAGAGTTAACCTAGTAAAGGGATTCCGAATCACAGTATCGAGAAAGAGAGGTCAGCTTGGAGCTAGACCAAATATCGTGAGGCAAAGGGAAAGACATGTACTCAACCTTGTGATGGTTCGTCCGAATGATCTTTATATGCGTTTAGGAGTTGGCACGTCTTGCTAGAGGCCGCTACCAACTATTGACGGAGTAAGTGTACTCGCGTCATGTCTATATGTGTATGAACCTATAGGGTCACACACTTTAGGGGCTGGAAGCCTAATGAGGATTGGATCCGAATTAGACCAGGCTTAGGCTGCTAATGGGCTGCTAATGTAGAAGCCCACCAGGGATGCCTATATAAGAGACGGTGAGGCAAGCTGAATAGGGTTGAGCATTCCACCCAGCCGCCACTCCTCTTCCTCCTGTGTTGCACGCGCAGACCTAGCAGTCTGGCGTGTGACGGCTTCCACTCCGGACGTGTGGATACCTCGGAGGTGCTGCATCTGTAGCACTTGGACGAGCCGCGCAAAGGGGAGCTGCTCGTGGGTCAAGGTCGAGGAGGGGACGTAGAACATCTACACTGCCGCAACGTGCTTCATCGAGTTCTGCACCTGCGCGTCTAGCGGTAATCCCGTGATCTATGACAATAGTATTCCTGGTTGACGCGGTAGAAAATTTTGTTTTTACACTAGTGTAGCCTACCCGTTACCCTACGGTGAGCCCATAGGCAAGGTCCGGGTTGACGTATTGTTCGGCACGAGAGATAACTGCCGAACTGAGAATTTGGAGTTTGAAGTGGTGAACTTAGAAAGTGCATATCACGCATTACTCGGAAGACCAGCACTAAACAAGTTCATGGCAAGTTGTCACATCAGTTACTTGAAGATGAAGTTGCCCGGGCAAACGGAGTGATTACCATTGCTGGAGATTTCCGACGTTCCAATGAGTGTGCGTCGGCCGAGTCTAACCTAGCCGAGTCACTCATGATCGCGCAAGAGAAAAGAAAAATCCAAGAGGTGGCGGCATTGGCTCAGTCCGCGCAACAGTATATGCCGGCACTGAGTAACCCGCATGGGAGTGTCTCATTCCAAGCCACGAAAGATACCAAGAAGGTGCCTGTTGATGATATGTTCCCAGAGCGCACCGTAACAATTGGTGCCGGGTTAAATGACAAATAGGAAAGCGAGCTCGTCAACTTCCTCAGTGAGAATCAGGACATTTTTGCTTGGTCCACACAGGACTTGCAAGGTGTTCCGAGGGAGTTGGCCGAGCACTCTTTGAATGTGAGACCCGGAGAAAAGCCGGTGAAGCAACCTCTCCGCCGCTTCGCCGAAGATAGGAGGAAAGTCATCGGAGATGAGATAGCTCGGTTGTTGGTTGCAGGATTTATCATGGAAGTTCTTTACCCGGATTGGTTACCTAATCTGGTGCTGGTGGAAAAGAAGAAGGATGATCCGAATGTGGCAATGGTTTGGCGTGTGTGTATCGATTACACGAACCTAAACAAGGCATGTCCAAAAGATCCATTTCCACTGCCAAGGATAGATCAGGTCATAGACTCAACTGCTGGATGTGAATTGTTGTCATTCATTGATTCATATTCTGGTTTCCACCAGATACCTCTGAATCCGGATGATCAAATAAAGACTGCATTTATCACCCCGTATGGGGCTTATTGCTATCGCACCATGCCGTTTGGTTTACGTAATGCAGGATCAGCGTACGAAAGATTTATGCAGAAATGTTTGCACGACCAAATAGGTCAAAATGTACAAGTGTATGTGGATGATGTGGTTATCAAGACCAAGGAAAGCAAGACGCTCCTTCACAATATCAGGCAGACGTTCGCGAACTTAAGAAGGTTCTGGATGAAGCTTAACCCGGAGAAATGTACCTTCGGTGTCCCGGCTGGAAAGTTACTTGGTTTTATTGTCTCCAGCCGAGGTATAGAAGTCAATCCAACTAAAATCCAGGCCATTGAGCGAATGGAACTGCCGAAGTGTCTTAACGATGTCCAAAAGTTCACTGGTTGCCTGGCATCGTTAAGTCGGTTTGTGTGTCGGTTGGGAGAAAAGGCATTGCCTCTCTATCAACTCATGAAAAAGTCAGATAAGTTCGTTTGGACGCCGCAGGCCAGTGAAGCCTTTGCTCACTTAAAGAAGATATTAGCCACTGCACCAGTGTTAGCCTCTCCACTATCAAAGGAGCCAATGTTGCTCTATATAGCCACAACCAACCGAGTTATAAGTGCAGTAATTGTGGTAGAGCGCGACGAAGAGGGTAAGTTAGTGCAAAGGCCAGTGTATTATCTGAGCGAGGTGTTGTCTGCCTCAAAGAAGAACTACCCACACTATCAGAAAGTGGCATATGGTGTGTATATGGCAGCTAAGAAGTTGAAGCATTACTTTGAGGAGTATCCCATCAGGGTAATATGTGAGGCTCCCATATCCGAGATAATGAGTAACAAGGATGCGAATGGTAGGATTGCAAAATGGGTAATTGAACTAGCTCCCTATGCACCACAATATGACAGAAGAGAAGCAATCAAGTCTCAGGCTGTGGCCGACTTTTTTGTGGACTGGGCCGAGGTACAATACAAACCACCACTACTAGATCCGAATTACTGGAGGATGCACTTTGACGGGTCAAAAACAAAAACCGGGCTAGGCGCCGGAATTGTACTTACCTCGCCAAAGAAGGACCAGCTGAAATATGTGCTACGGATCCATTTCACGGCATCCAACAATGTCGCTGAGTATGAAGCACTTGTGCATGGGCTCAAAGTGGCAAAAGAAATTGGGATACGTCAGATCCTATGCTTTGGCGACTCAAATTTGGTAGTACAGCAAGTGTTGGGACTGTGGGACGCCCTTGATCCAAACATGGCGCTGTACAAATTTCATGTGCAGAAGATATCTGGTTACTTTGAGGGATGTGAATTTCACCATGTACCCCGGGTGGAAAATGAGGCTGCCGACGTACTGTCGAAGCTCGGATCAACCCGCCGAGTAATTCCACCGGGGGTAGCATTGGAACACCTCAGAAAACCGTCTATCAGACCGTCCCCAGAAACCGACTCAATTTACGTCCCGGAGGATACAAAATTCGGAGCTGTGCCCATGGACATTGATGTGGGAGATGGTGCGCGAAACCCGGGGACTGCCTCGGCAAACCCGGGGACTGCCTCGGCAAACCCGGGGACTGCTTCACAAGACCAGGGGACTGCTCAGCATGATCTGGTTGAAGTTATGCCGGTGGATCGGATGGAAATTGATGAAGATGTGTTCCCTGTATGAGCAATACCAGCTTGGGCACTACCTATATTTCAATTCCTGAAAGATGGAACTCCTCCAGCGATGCGTTGACCCGGAAGAAGGGCTTGACATCCTCCGAGATATACATCAAGGGGAGTGCGAGCATCATGCCTCGTCCCAAGCCTTGGTGGCAAAAGCTTTCCGGCATGGATTCTAATGGCCAAATGCCTTAGAACAAGTAGAAGATTTGGTGAGAAAGTGCAATGGCTGTCAGAGGTATGCTACCAAGACACATATGCCAATGTCGGAGCTCAAGACCATACCAATCACCTGGCCATTTGCCGTGTGGTGTTTGGACATGGTGGGCCCGTTTAAACCAGCAAGGGGAAATATGACTCACATCTTGGTCATGGTGGACAAATTTACAAAGTGGATCGAAGTGAAGCCAATAAGAAAATGTGATGGAGCTACGGCCGTGACGTTTCTCAAAGACATCATCTTGAGATATGGTTATCCTCACAGTATCATAACTGATAATGGCACAAACTTTGCGGAAGGAGCATTTGCGCGTTTCTGCCGGGATAAGAAGATCCGGTTGGACATTGCCTCGGTAGCCCACCCCGCTTCGAACGGACAAGTGGAAAGATCCAACGGATTGGTATTATCCGGGATAAAACCCCGGCTCATTGAGCCGCTGCAAAGATCAGCGGGGTGCTGGATAGAAGAACTACCAGCGGTACTATGGAGTTTAAGAATGACTCCGAATCGATCAACAGGCTATACGCCATTCTTTCAGGTATATGGGGCAGAAGCTGTATTACCAGCCGACATAGAGCATGATTCGCCTAGGGTCACCCAATACACAGAAGCCGAAGTGCAAGAAGCCCGGCAAAATGATGTTGATCTGCTGGAAGAAGCGAGAGAATTGGCACTGTCCAGATCCGCCATATATTAGCAAAATCTCCGACGCTATCATAGCCAGAAAGTAAGCCCCCGAGTTTTCTGGGAAGGCGATCTGGTGCTCCGGTTGGTACAACGTACTGTTGGCATGCATAAATTATCTCCTTCATGGGAAGGGCCATTCATTGTGAGCAAAGCATTGCACAATGATTCTTATTATCTTATAGATGCAAAGCCACAGGAAAAGAACAAGGCGGATAGGTCCGGCGAGGAATCTAAGCGTCCGTGGAATGTAGCTCTACTTCGTCCTTTCTACACTTAGCAGAGAAGTGTATGTATCTGAATTTTCTCATATGTCGGTATGTATGCCGGCAATGAGCTTATAAATGAAATTTGGCACCTCGAGCAGTAACTCGGGGACTGCCTTAATAGTATTTGTTGTCTTTTGTTATTTGTACGTCAGCTAGAGTAAGTTGTTCTACTTAACTCGGATTAGTAGTGTGTGAGCACCAAAAACCCAACTCTTCGACTTGCTGCTGTCCAACAAGAATTGGCTTCATGGCAAGCAAGAGAACAAGTTTGGAATTGCGTAGCACATGAAAAATGACTAAGGAAAAGAACTTAATCGAGCCGACATTTGTTTTTCGAACTAACCTTGTGTGTTTTTAGTTTACTATGCTGAATTATTTTGAGCTAAGCCTAAAAGTTTCCAAGTATTGTTAAGACAATTTTTGAAGCTCGGATTCGTAAGTCGTAAAACCGAATCAAGGTAGACACGAGCCGAGCCAAAAGATTGGACGAACAAGGAAATGAAACTCGGGGACTACGCCCAAGTTAATCCGGCATAAAAACTTAGTAACAAAATATCACATGTGTACTGGATACAATTCCACCCGGCATATCGGGGATCTGATAAACTTTAAAGTTTTTTCACTTAAGGAGCAGCAGGAGGAGGAAGTTCGGCGTCATCTCCGCTGTCTTGAATGTCCGAGACATCGCCTTCTTCGTCCTCAGCGAGCCATCTTCAACGTTTTCAGCGTTTTCGTCACTGGCGGCTTCCAGGAAGCTCGGTCCCTCAGTCCATTCGTGAATGGGAGCATATTCGATGAGGCTATGGGCGCAAGCCTTGCGCCGAGCTACCCACTCCGGGTCACTGGTCCATTTGGATCCGGTGCGCATGCGCGCTAAGAGGTTGAGGTCGATCTTCTCGTACCACGTAAGTACGTAGTGGAGAACGGTCTCAGCTGCAGCGCGTCCAGCGGATTCCCTCCAAAGGTCGAGCTGGGTCTCGCATTCCATCAACTTTTCAACAAGAAGTGCGGTTCCCTCCGGGATGTCTTCTGCAGGCCAAAACGTGTTGAAGATTCGGACTGCAACGTCAAGGATATCCTTGCCATAGTTCTTGATGATTTCCACACGAGATGACATGCTGATCAACAGGTCCTCCATGTCATAGGGAATCTCTTTAACATCAGGCCCAACGGGAGTACCCCTCTCTCGGCGGAAATCAGCAATAGCGGTGCTCGCGATGGCAGTGCCCTCCGGAAATTTTCCTGAAAACGAGATAAGAGAAGCAGGTAAAGAAAAGACATGTGAAGTAACCCGGAGAAATATGCCAGATAAGGGAAAGGAACTTACGTGAAATATGGCTGAGGATCCGAGTCAACTCCCTGGTACAATCATCACGTCTTTTGCGAAGCTGCACAAGTTCAGCATTCGCCGACTCAAGCTTGACGTCGGCCTCCTGGAGAAGTTCTCGGTCCTTGGCAATTTCGAGGTTGAGGCGCTCGCGCTCCTCGGTGAAGTCTTGGCCAGCCTTTTGAAGCTCGGATTGATGTTGTGCCTTCAATTTCTTCATCTCGGCCTTAAGCTTGGCGATCTCATCATCCTTGGTCCGGAGGAGGGCAAGCTCATCGTCTTTATTTTTGAGCTCGCCTTATGCTGCCCTGCTTGTTCGAGGAAATGCAGCATCATATCAGGCACGGGCACACTATCTTCCAGCGATACTGAAATAGTTTGTCAACCCGGCAAAGCTGAGGTATGAATGTTTGCCGAGCCAAGGAGGAAAGGAGATGAAAATCATAAGCAAGGTTGAGCAGATATAACTTACCCTTGATCTGATCCAGATTCCTCCTCATAACCGTGTTCTCAGCCTCCACCCTAGCTGCCAAAACCGAATGATGGATTAGTTCGGCAGAAGAAGATGAAGGAAAATGGAAAAATGATGAGGAAGAAACTTACCCCTCTTATCATGATCCGCGAGAAGTGCGTTATGCTTGGCGCGCAACATCTTATGAGTGTCCAAGAGACGCTGAAACTCAGCGCTCCAGCGGTTAGTGGTCACCTAAAAAGAGTACAAAATTACAACTTAGCCTTGTGCAGATTCGAAGTGTACAAAATCCAGGCCAAGTGGAACTTAACCCGGCTCTAGGTGTGTGCATATTCGAAGTGTACAAAATCTGGGCCAAGTAGAACTTAACCCGGCTCTAGGTGTGTGCATATTCGAAGTGTACAAAATCCGGGCCAAGTGGAACTTAACCCGGCTCTAGGTGTGTGCATATTCGAAGTGTACAAAATCCGGGCCAAGTGGAACTTAACCTGGCTCTAGGTGTGTGCATATTCGAAGTGTACAAAATCCAGGCCAAGTGGAACTTAACCCGGCTCTAGGTGTGTGCATATTCAAAGTGTACAAAATCCAGGCCAAATGGAACTTAACCCGGCTCTAGGTGTGTGCATATTCAAAGTGTATAAAATTTGGGCCAAGTGGAACTTAACCCGGCTCTAGGTGTGTGCATATTCGAAGTGTACAAAATCCGGGCCAAGTGGAACTTAACCCAGCTCTAGGTGTGTGCCGATTCCAAGTTCTCAAGGAGCTACGTTAGTTTTCTAAGGAGCATCCGGCCGAGTAACAAGTTACTCCCCCGGAGGCTCGGGGACTAATGGTTATATCATTAATATCTACAACACGCTAAGGAAAAGGGTAAGTAACGTACCTCCATCATCCGACCCGTGAGGTTAATTGCCTTAGCGGGTGTGTTCATTTGGGCAGAAAATTCAGCGGGGCCGAACTTCTCCAGAAGATCATCGTTGTGGACGAACTCCGCCTTGTTCCAATTCATGACGAATTCAATCAGGGTCGGAGGGTATCGCTCGCTGCTAGGCATATGGGGCGCCACCAAGCCCTTCGCGTGCGCCTCCCTCCTCTCAACCAGGGCAAGAGCCAGGCTGGTGTGCAAAACCATCTGTTGCGCATCAGCTAGCTCGGTAGGGGCGTCCTTTGGTGCTAGAGGCTTCTTGGAAAGCATGGACGCGAGAGTACGCTGTCCAGCCTCGACGGACGCTGCCCTGGTGGAGTCAGGGGCCGTTTTGCCCTTGGGCTGCTGAGAGGAGGAAGTGGTTGAAGCAGATTTACCCTTGGGAACTGCCTGAGTACTTTCTCGCCGAGACTGGGAAGTCTCGGACGAGGCGAAGGATCTTGGCGCTGCTGCTGTTGCTCTTGGTGTTGCTGTTGATGCTGGTGCTAGAGTTGGTGCTGGTACTGGTGCTGGAGTTGGTGCTGGTGATGCTGCAGGTTTCTTCTTTGGTGGGGGTGTTGATGTAGCCTCGGTTGTAGCTGGTTGCGGCAAAGCCGAAGTGGTGGATGCCGTTTCCTCGGCTGGGCATGTCTCCCCCGCTCCAAGGTTGCCCCCCTCTTGACGAGGTGGGGTGGAACCCGGAGCAGTCGCTGAACCCTCCAGAATAGGGCTCAGCGGGCGTGAATCGTCGCCACGACGGGGAGAAGGGCTGAGCCGGAGCGGCGAAGCAATGCTAGATCCACTCTAGGGGACCTCCACCGCGGCCCTGCCGAATGAAACAGTGTCGGATGAGAAACTATAACAATGCAAGAACAAGTAAGTGGCAGAGGGAAAAGAGGCTTATGCATCCGAGGTCAGGGGATCCTTGGGCTTCCGAGCCCTTTGTGTCGGGGCCTTGGTTGCAGGCTTGGAGGCAGTTTTGTCCCCGGACTTCTTTCGCCTTTTGGCAGGCTTAGAAGGTCCGGAGGAAGAAGTTGATGCAGCTCCCTGCTTCTTCTTCGGTGCAACCGGAACAGTGTCACCCACGGCAAGGGGAGGGTCCTCATGGATCTGCCCACCAGGGTTAGCTGATGCCGGAAAAGCATAAGAAAGGGGGATAGCATCAAAAGCTTCCATCACCTTGACATCCGAGTCATCTTCATCATCGGGCCAATCTCTAATGGAAGAGAGTTTACCGGTGGGTCGCTTCGTAGCATCGGTCATTGGAAGGAACATCTCCTGATCTGGCTCCTCCTCATCCGAGGTCTCCCGGTCAGGCGCCCATTTGAGGGAGGGATCGGTGTCATCCTCGATGGTTTGCTGAAGGAATTGCTAAGGAGAGAAAAAACGACATAGTTAAATATACAACAGCAACCGAGATAAGATTTAATTCGGAGAAAGTTTGCAGCACGAAGCTTACCAAGGGAGGAGGCCTATCTCGGCAATACCTCCGTATTACTCAACTCGAAAGACGAGGTGAAGAGGGCCTTGACCCGGCGATAAATCTCCGTATTACTCAACTCGAAAGACGAGGTACGGTTGGGGTCGCAGCCCCAGCTCACGTGACACAATTTATGAGTGCGCTTCTGGAGAGGGGATATCCGGTTGCGGACGAATGTGATCTTGGCGTCCTCGTTGCGCAACCCGAGCTCCTTCAGCTCCGCGAACCTTTTGTTGACCTGGTTGGGCAAGACCGTGGGATTCTTGGGGATAACGTCCCACAACTCCGGGTTAGGAGGACCCGGAGTATAGGGGCGCAGCCGGATCAAGTCTTCGGTGCCGACGTTCCGGACATAAAAGAAAGTACGGGCCCATCCCTTGCAGGACTCCAGCCCGGTGACTCGGGGGATAACGGATAGCCTCCGGGGAGAGATGGACGCAGCCCCGAACTGCGTAAGCTGCTTGTCCTCCGGGTCAAGCTGAATGTTCGGAATTACGTTACGACGAAGGCCAAAAAACCGGATCCATAGCTCCTTCGTGGGCCATAATCCATCATAGCCTTCGATCGTGGAGGCAAAAGCAGAGAGAGAGGTGATTACGTTGGCAGGAAGGTGGTGTGGCTGGAGTTCGTAGGTGTTCAACCAATCGTGGAAAAAATCGCTGACTGGCAAACCGAATCCCTGCTGGAAATGTGACAAAAACACCACATACTCACCTAGATTGGGTGAGGGGGCGAGTTCGGCAGAGGCGAGGCGTGCGGTGACGCCTGCGGGGATGCGCCGGGTGCGGTAGAGCCAGTCCAGGTCATCCTGGCAGACCTAGGATCCAGCCCACACACCACGGTCCACTGTCGCAGCGTCTTCCTCTATCTCTTGCTCGGCGACGGCGAGCTCCTCTTCAGTCATCTCGAGTTCGCTGCCCTCACTGATGCTAGCGGCGGTGGGGGGCAGCGGCCTAGACTGACAGCGACCCGTGGCGGAGAAGGTGCGCAGCGGCGGCGGCGACGCAGATGCGTGTGGAAGCAGTGCGGCGGCGGCGCTACTACTCAATCGCGGTGGCGGCGACGCTGTCGCGGGAGAAAACGAGGAAGAAGAAAGGGCAGAGGGGAGCGGAAATGGGGAAAGGACCCAAGGGGCACACCCCTCCCCTATTCAACCGCTCCCTCTGCGAGGAAGTGGGATCGCGTTTGTGGGCGGGCCACATCGTGTGGCTGTGTACACACCGGATTAACCAATCAGCATCAGGCCACACGAAAGGCCACAGGGCACAGCGGATCCCATGACGTGACGGATTGATGCAGTTAACGAGGAGCCAGGCGTGACGTGACGCGCGCACAGTAACTCCTAACAGTAACTGCGGCGGTTACTATGGCTGGCCCTTAAAATGAGGCGATGTGATGATTAGCCTCCACGTGGGGAAGCGTACGAGAGAAGGAAGAACAACCCGGATGAGAATGTGGTAACCCGGCCAGCAAGTGAAAACTTGGACTGTGCCGAGGGAAAGTAAATCCATAGAATCTGAGATAAGGTGGTAACCCGGCTAGCAAGGCAAAACTTGGAATGTGCCAAGGGAAAGTAAATCCATAGAATCCGAGATAAGGAGGTAACTCGGAAATAAGATCCAAAGCTCAGTGAAATGGAACCTGATGTGGCCTTAGCGGCCAAGGCAGCTAAGACCGCACCAGCTTCGGGGACTAATGTTGGGGGGATACCCCGGGTAGGGTCACGACGGGGTATAAAGGCCGAGTTAGCCGAGGTTCGGCAAGGCCAAAGTGGATGCTGGCCGGGTGACCTCAAGGCAGGCCGAATCACGGAGTAACCCGGACCAGGGGACGTCCACCTAACATGGTCTCAACCGACTTAAGCCATAAGTCAGAAAGATGTATCTAACTTTCATGCAGGAACAGGTGAGGCCGGATCAACTGCGATCTGGGTCATGTCAAGCTTCTAGGAGAAGGAAGGAATCTCGCTGGTCAAAAGTAGCCCCGGTACGCACGGCATGAGCAAAGCGGACAGAGGCAGGACCAGCAAGGCGTGGCCGACAGACGTGACGACGCCAATGTCGGCTCACGCAAGCGTCGTAGAGGCTCACGTAGCCTCTGCATGGGTGATGCGGGGAAAAGCGACCTGGTCGGCTTACTATTTTGGGAGGAGGCATATTCCCTGGAATATGCCTCCACGTATGCCCTAAGTGGAGACCTAGCTACCCCTATATAAGGAGGGCTAGGGCCTTTGTAGAAAGGTTAGGTTCTATGGGTTGATCTCTGGTTGGTCTTGTACGGGTTAGCCAATGGTGAGAGTAAGAGAGTCCCTTCTTCCTCCTCTCCCCAATAAACATCTAGGACCACTTGTAAACCTTGGAAGTGAATCAAATATAAAACTTCTGTGTGTGGAATCACCTCACTATCCCTCCCTGGATTCCCCTCGTGCATTTAGTCCCCACCTTAAGCCTATCCATGGCATCTGCCGTGACACCACCACGACAGGTTCATGAAAAGAACACACATGCAATGACACTGGTGTATCCTTATGTGGTTTGTGAGAAGAACATACATGCAATGACTCTATATATGGTTCATGAAAAGAACACACATCCAATGACAATTGTGGATCCTTATGTGGTTTGTGAGAAGAACAGACATGCAATGACTCTAGATGTGGTTCATGAGAAGAACAAACATGCAATGACACTTGTGTATCCATATGTGGTTTGTGAGAGGAACAAACATGCAATCACACTGGGTGGATCCATGTGTGGTTCATGAAAAGAACACACATGCAATGACACTGGTGTATCCTTATGTGGTTTGTGAGAGGAACATACATGCAATGACTCTAGTTGTGGTTCATGAAAACAACACACATGCAATGACACTGGTGGATCCATGTGTGGTTTATGAAAGGAACACACATGCAATGACACTAGGTGTGGTTCATGAAAAGAATACACATACAATGACACTGGTGGATCCTTATGTGGTTTGTGAGAAGAAAAGACATGCAATGACACTAGATGTGGTTCATGAGAAGAACAGACATGCAATGACACTGGTGTATCCTTATGTGGTTTGCGAGAAAAATAGACATGCAATGACTCTAGTTGTGGTTCATGAAAAGAACACACATGCAATGACAGTGGTCTATCCTTATGTGGTTTGTGAGAAGAATAGACATGCAATGACTCTAGCTATGGTTCATGAAAAGAACACACATGCAATGACACTGGTGGATCCATGTGTGGTTTATGAAAGGAACATACTTGCAATGACACTGGGTGTGGTTCATAGAAAGAACAGACTTGAAATGACAATGGTGGATTCATATGTGGTTTATGAAAAGAACATACATGCAATCACACTGGGTGCATCCATGTGTGGTTCATGAAAAGAACAGACATGCAATGATACTGGTGGATCCATGTGTGGTTTGGGATAAGAACACACATGCAATGACATTTGGTGTGGTACATGAAAAGAACACACATCCAATGACATTGGTGGATCCTTATGTGGTTTGTGAGAAGAACAGACATGGAATGACTCTAGATGTGGTCCATGAGAAGAACAAACATGCAATGGCACTGGTGTATCCTTATGTGGTTTTTGAGAAGAACAGATATGCAATGACACTGGGTGTGGTTCATGAAAAGAACACATATGCAATGACAGTAGTGGATCCTTATGTGGTTTGTGAGAAGAACGCACATGCAATGACACTGGTGTATCCTTATGTGGTTTGTGAGAAGAAGATACATGCAATGACTCTAGCTGTGGTTCATGAAAAGAACCAACATCCAATGACACTGGTGTATCCTTATGTGATTTGTGAGAAGAACAGACATGCAATGACTCTAGCTATGGTTCAGGAAAATAATAGACATGCAATGATGACATGCAATGACACTGGGTGTGGTTCATAAAAAGAATAGACATGCAATGACACTGGTGGATCCATATGTGGTTTGTGAAAAGAACAGACATGCAATCACATTGGTTGGATCCATGTGTGGTTCATGAAAAGAACAGACATGCAATGATACTGGTGGATCCATCTGTGGTTTGTGAGAGGAACACACATGCAATGACACTAGGTGTGGTTCATGAAAAGAACACACATCCAATGACACTGGTGGATCCTTATGTGGTTTGTGAGAAGAACATACATGCAATGACTCTAGATGTGGTTCATGAGAAGAACAGACATGCAATGACACTGGTGTATCCTTATGTGGTTTGTGAGAAGAACAGAAATCCAATGACACTGGGTGTGGTTCATGAAAATAACACACATGCAATGACACTGGTGTATCCTTATGTGGTTTGTGAGAAGAACAGACATGCAATGACTCTATATATGGTTCATGAGAAGAACAGACATGCAATGACACTGGTGTATCCTTATGTGGTTTGTGAGAAGAACAGACATGCAATGACACTGGGTGTGGTTCATGATAATAACACACATGCAATGACACTGGTGGATCCTTATGTGGTTTGTAAGAAGAACAAACAAGCAATGACTTTAGATGTGGTTCATGAGAAGAACAGACATGCAATGACACAGGTGTATGCTTATGTGGTTTTTGAGAAGAACAGACGTGCAATGCCACTGGCTGTGGTTCATGGAAAGAACAGGCATGCAATGACACCGGTGGATCCATACGTGGTTTGTGAGAGGAACAGATATGCAATCACACTAGGCGTATCCATGTGTGGTTCATGAAAAGAACAGACATGCAATTATACTGGTGGATCCATGTGTGGTTTGTGAGCGGAACAGAAATGCAATGACACTAGGTGTGGATCATGAAAAGAACACCCATCCAATGACACTAGTAGATCCTTATGTGGTTTGTGAGAAGAACAGACATGCAATGACTCTAGATGTGGTTCATGAGAAGAATAGACATGCAATGACACTGGTGTATACTTATGTGGTTTGTGAGAAGAACAGACATGCGATGACTCTGGCTGTGGTTCAGGAAAAGAAAACACATGCAATGTCACTGGTGGATCCATGTGTGGTTTGTGAGAAGAACAGACATGCAATGACACTGGGTGTGGTTCATGAAAAGAACAGACATGCAATGACACTGGTGTATCCTTATGTGGTTTGTGAGAAGAACCGACATGCAATGACTCTAGATGTGGTTCATGAGAAGATTAGACATGCAATGATACTTGTGTATCCTTATGTGGTTTGTGAGAAGAACACACATGCAATGACACTGGGTGTGGTTCATCAAAAGAACACACATGCAATCACACTAGTGGATCCTTATGTGGTTTGTGAGAAGAACAAACATGCAATGACTCTATATGTGGTTCATGAGAAGAACATACATGCAATGACATAGGTGTATGCTTCTGTGGTTTTTGAGAACAACAGACATGCAATGCCAGTAGGTGTGGTTCATGGAAAGAACATACATGCAATGACACCGGTGGATCCATAAGTGGTTTGTGAGAGGAGCATACATGCAATCACACTAGGTGGATCCATGTGTGGTTCATGAAAAGAACACACATGCAATGATACTAGTGGATCCATGTGTGGTTTGTGAGAGGAACACACATGCAATGACATTGGGTGTGGTTCATGAAAAGAACCCATATCCAATGACACTAGTAGATCCTTATGTTGTTTGTGAGAACAACAGACATGCGATGACTCTGGTTGTGGTTCATGGAAAGAACACACATCCAATGACACTGGTGGATCCATGTGTGGTTTGTAAGAAGAACAGACATGCAATGACACTGGGTGTGCTTCACGAGAAGTACAAACATGCAATGACACTGGTGGATCCATATGTGGTTTGTGAGAGGAACAAACATGCAATGACACTAGGTGTCGTTCATGAAAATAACATACATGCAATGACACTGGGTGAACCCATATGTGGTTTGTGGGAGAAAAAAACATGCAATGACACTAGGTGTGGTTCATGAAAAGAACAAACATGTAATGATACTGGTGGATCCATATGTGGTTTGTGAGAGGAATAGACATGCAATCACACAGGGTGGATCCATGTGTGGTTCATTAAAAGAATAGACATGCAATGATACTAGTGGATCCATGTGTGGTTTGTGAGAGGAACACACATGCAATGATACTGGTGGATCCATGTGTGGTTTGTGAGAGGAACACACATGCAATGACACTGGTCTGGTTCATGAAAGGAACACACATCCAGTGACACTCGTGGATCCTTATGTGGTTTGTGAGAAAAAAAGACATGCAATGACTCTAGATGTGGTTCATAAGAAGAACAGGCATGCAATGACACTTGTGTATCCTTATGTGGTTTGTGAGACGAACAAACATGCAATGACTCTAGATGTGGTTCATGAGAAGAACAGACATGCAATGACACTGGTGTATCCTTCTGTGGTTTGTGAGAAGAACAGACATACAATGACCATAGATGTGGTTCATGAGAAGAACATACATGCAATGACACTAGTGTATCCTTATGTGGTTTGTGAGAAGAACATACATGCAATGACACTGGGTGTGGTAAATGAAAAGAATACACATGCAATGACACTGGTGGATCCATGTGTGGTTTGTGAGAAGAATAGACATCCAATGACACTGGGTGTGGTTCATGAAAAGAACATGCATGCAATGACACTAGTGGATCCATATGTGGTTTGTGAGAGGAAATGACATGCAATCACACTAGGTGGATCCATGTGTGGTTCATGAAAATAATAGACATGCAATGATACTGGTGGATCCACGTGTGGTTTGTGAGAGGAACACACATGCAATGACACTGGTGTGGTTCATGAAAGGAACACACATCCAGTGACACTCGTGGATCCTTATGTGGTTTGTGAGAAAAACAGACATGCAATGACTCTAGATGTGGTTCATGGGAAGAACAGACATGCAATGACACTGGTGTATCCTTATGTGGTTTGTGAGAAGAACATACATCCAATGACACTAGGTGTGGTTCATGAAAAGAATACACATGCAATGACACTGGTGTATGCTTATGTGGTTTGTGAGAAGAACAGACATGCAATGACTCTAGATGTGGTTCATGAGAAGAACAGACATGCAATGACACTGGTGAATCCTTATGTCCTTTATGAGATGAACAGACATGCAATGACACTGGGTGTGGTTCATGAAAAGAACACAAATGCAATGACACTGGTGGATCCTCATGTGGTTTGTGAGAAGAACAGACATGCAATGACTCTAGATTTGGTTCATGAGAAGAACAGACATGCAATGACACTGGTGTATCCTTATATGGTTTGTGAGAAGAACAGACATGCAATCACATTGGTTGGATCCATGTGTGGTTCATGAAAATAATAGACATGCAATGATACTCGTGGATCTATGTGTGGTTTGTGAGAAGAACACACATGCAATGACCCTGTATGTGGTTCATGAAAAGAACACACATCCAATGAAACTGGTGGATCCATATGTGGTTTGTGGAAGGAACATACATGCAATGATACTAGGTGTGGTTCATTAAAAGAACACACATCCAGTGACACTGGTGGATCCTTATGTGGTTTGTGAGAAGAACAGACATGCAATGACTCTAGATGTGGTCCATGAGAAGAACAAACATGCAATGGCACTGGTGTATCCTTATGTGGTTTTTGAGAAGAACAGATATGCAATGACACTGGGTGTGCTTCATGAAAAGAACACATATGCAATGACAGTAGTGGATCCTTATGTGGTTTGTGAGAAGAACAGACATGCAATGACTCTAGATGTGGTTCACGAGAAGAACACACATGCAATGATACTGGTGTATCCTTATGTGGTTTGTGAGAAGAACAAACATGCAATGACACTGGGTGTGGTCATGAAAAGAACGCACATGCAATGACACTGGTGTATCCTTATGTGGTTTGTGAGAAGAAGATACATGCAATGACTCTAGCTGTGGTTCATGAAAAGAACCCACATCCAATGACACTGGTGTATCCTTATGTGGTTTGTGAGAAGAACAGACATGCAATGACTCTAGATGTGGTTCATGAGAAGATTAGACATGCAATGATACTTGTGTATCCTTATGTGGTTTGTGAGAAGAACACACATGCAATGACACTGGGTGTGGTTCATCAAAAGAACACACATGCAATCACACTAGTGGATCCTTATGTGGTTTGTGAGAAGAACAAACATGCAATGACTCTATATGTGGTTCATGAGAAGAACATACATGCAATGACATAGGTGTATGCTTATGTGGTTTTTGAGAACAACAGACATGCAATGCCAGTAGGTGTGGTTCATGGAAAGAACAGACATGCAATGACACCGGTGGATCCATAAGTGGTTTGTGAGAGGAACATACATGCAATCACACTAGGTGGATCCATGTATGGTTCATGAAAAGAACACACATGCAATGATACTAGTGGATCCATGTGTGGTTTGTGAGAGGAACACACATGCAATGACATTGGGTGTGGTTCATGAAAAGAACCCACATCCAATGACAGTAGTAGATCCTTATGTTGTTTGTGAGAACAACAGACATGCGATGACTCTGGTTGTGGTTCATGGAAAGAACACACATCCAATGACACTGGTGGATCCATGTGTGGTTTGTAAGAAGAACAGAGATGCAATGACACTGGGTGTGCTTCATGAGAAGTACAAACATGCAATGACACTGGTCGATCCATATGTGTTTTGTGAGAGGAACAAACATGCAATGACACTAGGTGTGGTTCATGAAAATAACATACATGCAATGACACTGGGTGAACCCATATGTGGTTTGTGGGAGAAAAAAACATGCAATGACACTAGGTGTGGTTCATGAAAAGAACAAACATGTAATGATACTGGTGGATCCATATGTGGTTTGTGAGAGGAATAGACATGCAATCACACAGGGTGGATCCATGTGTGGTTCATTAAAAGAATAGACATGCAATGATACTAGTGGATCCATGTGTGGTTTGTGAGAGGAACACACATGCAATGATACTGGTGGATCCATGTGTGGTTTGTGAGAGGAACACACATGCAATGACACTGGTCTGGTTCATGAAAGGAACACACATCCAGTGACACTCGTGGATCCTTATGTGGTTTGTGAGAAAAAAATACATGCAATGACTCTAGATGTGGTTCATAAGAAGAACAGGCATGCAATGACACTTGTGTATCCTTATGTGGTTTGTGAGAAGAACAAACATGCAATGACTCTAGATGTGGTTCATGAGAAGAACAGACATGCAATGACACTGGTGTATGCTTCTGTGGTTTGTGAGAAGAACAGACATACAATGACCATAGATGTGGTTCATGAGAAGAACAGACATGCAATGACACTAGTGTATCCTTATGTGGTTTGTGAGAAGAACATACATGCAATGACACTGGGTGTGGTAAATGAAAAGAATACACATGCAATGACACTGGTGGATCCATGTGTGGTTTGTGAGAAGAATAGACATCCAATGACACTGGGTGTGGTTCATGAAAAGAACATGCATGCAATGACACTAGTGGATCCATATGTGGTTTGTGAGAGGAAATGACATGCAATCACACTAGGTGGATCCATGTGTGGTTCATGAAAATAATAGACATGCAATGATACTGGTGGATCCACGTGTGGTTTGTGAGAGGAACACACATGCAATGACACTGGTGTGGTTCATGAAAGGAACACACATCCAGTGACACTCGTGGATCCTTATGTGGTTTGTGAGAAAAACAAACATGCAATGACTCTAGATGTGGTTCATAAGAAGAACAGACATGCAATGACACTTGTGTATCCTTATGTGGTTTGTGAGAAGAACAAACATGCAATGACTCTAGATGTGGTTCATGAGAAGAACAGACATGCAATGACACTGGTGTATCTTTCTGTGGTTTGTGAGAAGAACAGACATACAATGACCATAGATGTGGTTCATGAGAAGAACAGACATGCAATGACACTAGTGTATCCTTATGTGGTTTGTGAGAAGAACATACATGCAATGACACTAGGTGTGGTAAATGAAAAGAATACACATGCAATGACACTGGTGGATCCATGTGTGGTTTGTGAGAAGAATAGACATGCAATGACACTGGGTGTGGTTCATGAAAAGAACATGCATGCAATGACACTAGTGGATCCATATGTGGTTTGTGAGAGGAACAGACATGCAATCACACTAGGTGGATCCATGTGTGGTTCATGAAAATAATAGACATGCAATGATACTGGTGGATCTATGTGTGGTTTGTGAGAAGAACACACATGCAATGACACTGTATGTGGTTCATGAAAAGAACACACATCGAATGAAACTGGTGGATCCATATGTGGTTTGTGGAAGGAACATACATGCAATGACACTAGGTGTGGTTCATTAAAAGAACACACATCCAGTGACACTGGTGGATCCTTATGTGGTTTGTGAGAAGAACAGACATGCAATGACTCTAGCTTTGGTTCATGAAAATAACACACATGCAATGACACTTGTGTTTCCTTATGTGGTTTGTGAGAAGAACAGACATGCAATGACTCTAGCTCTGGTTCATGAAAAGAACACACATGCAATGACAGTAGTGGATCCATATGTGGTATGTGAGAGGAACAAACATGCAATCACACTGGATGGATCCATGTGTGGGTCATGAAAAGAATAGACATGCAATGATACTTGTGGATCCATGTGTGGTTTATGACAGGAACACACATGCAATAACACTAGGTGTGGTTCATGAGAAGAACACACATCCAATGACATTGGTGGATCCTTCTGTGGTTTGTGAAAAGAACAGACATGCAATGACTCTAGATGTGGTTCATGAGAATAACAGGCATGCAATGACACTGGTGTATCCTTATGTGGTTTGTGAGTATAACATACATGCAATCACACTAGGTGTGGTTCATGAAAAGAACACACATGCAATGACACTGGTGTAACCTTATGTGGTTTGTGAGAAGAAAAGATATGCATGACTCTAGCTATGGTTCATGAAAAGAACACACATGCAATGACATTGTTGTATCCTTATGTGATTTGTGAGAAGAACGGACATGCGATGACTCTAGCGATGGTTCATGAAAAGAACACACATGCAATGACACTGGTGGATCCATGTGTGGTTTATGAAAGGAACAGGCATGCAATGACACTGGGTGTGGTTCATGAAAAGAACAGACATGCAATGACACTGGTGGATCCATATGCGGTTTGTGAGAGGAACACACATGCAATCACACTGGGTGTGGTTCATGAAAAGAATAGACATGCAATGACACTGGTGGATCCTTATGTGGTTTGTGAGAAGAATATACATGCAATGACTCTAGCTGTGGTTCATGAAAAGAACAGACATGCAATGATAGTGGTGGATCCATATGTGGTTTGTGAAAAGAATAGACAAGCAATAACACTAGGTGGATCCGTGTGTGGTTCATGAAAAGAACAAACACGCAATGGTACTGGTGGATCCATGTGTGGTTTGTGAGAAGAACACACATGCAATAACACTGGATGTGGTTCATGAAAAGAACACACATCCAATGACACTGGTGGATCCTTATGTGGTTTGTGAGAAGAACAGACATGCAATGACTCTAGATGTGGTTCATGAGAATAACAGACATGCAATGACACTGGTGTATCCTTATGTGGTTTGTGAGAAGAACATACATGCAATAACACTGGGTGTGGTTCATGAAAAGAACACACATGCAATGACACTAGTGGAGCCTTATGTGGTTTGTGAGAAGAACAGACATGCAATGACTCTAGATGTGTTTCATGAGAAGAACACATATTCAATGACATTGGTGTATCCTAATGTGGTTTGTGAGAAGAACTGACATGCAATGACTCTGGGTGTGGTTCGTGAAAAGAACACAGATGCAATGACATTGGTGTATCCTTATGTGGTTTGTGAGAAGAACAGACATGCAATGACATTGGGTGGATACATGTGTGGTTCATGAAAAGAATAGACATGCAATGATACTAGTGGATCCATGTGTGGTTTGTGACAGGAACATGATACATTGCAAATGTATCTATAATTTCTGATGTTCCATGCTTGGTTTTATCTACTTTCTTATGTTTTGTCCACACTTTGGAGTACTTTTCATATGATTTCTTGGACTAACCTATTAACAAGAGCCATAGTGCCAGTTACCTGTTTTCTGCTGTTTTTTGGTTCCAGGAAAGTCAGAAAATCAATATTCTCGGAATTGGACGGGACAAAAGCCAAAGTCAATATCTCACCGAGGGTAACACGGAGCCAGAAGACGAGACAGAGAGGGGCCAGGGGCCAGCCACACCATTGGGTGGCGCGGGACCCCCTTGGCCGCGCCACCAGGTGGTGTGGGCCCCTCCGGCCTCCACCGACCTTGCCCTTTCGCCTATATATTCCTCCCGATACAAAAACCCTAGATCGTCAATCGAAAATCCACGAAAAGTTCCGCTGCGCCACCGCCACCGAAGGGGAGATTCGGGGGACGGAATGTCTCTGTTCCGGCACCCTGTCGGGACGGGGAAGTGCCCCCGGAGCCATCTCCATCGATCTCCACCACCATCTCCATCACTATTGTTGATTCCCATGATGAGGAGGGAGTAGTTCTTCCTCGAGGCTAAGGGTTCTACTGGTAGCTATGTTTTCATCTCTCTCTATGCATGATCTTATTGAGATCGTGAGCTTGTAATCTATAGATCTACCTTGCTACTCAAGTGCTTTAATAGATCTCTAATCTCCCCATCTGTGTGAAAGTGACAGCGTGCTTACCATGGTGGCACTTAGGCTAGAGATTACAAATACTTGTTATGAGTTATATTTGGAGTTGGATGTCTTTATGAAATTGTGGTGTTTTTTGGACTCATCTAGTACTCAAGGTGACAGTGTGGGGTTTTCTAGATGGGAAAGGCTTACTTTGAGGTGTGCTGTTATAGCCCTACCAACGATTAGAGTGTCCAACCGGTGAGTAGTTAAGAGTAGTATCATAAAGAAGAATATATTTATATGAGAGTGTTCACTAGTGAAAGTATGATCCCTAGGCCTTGTTTCTAAGCATTGAAACACCGTTTGCTACTCGATCTGTTACATGTTTGCTTGCTTCCATCTTTATTTAAGTTTTACTTTAGTCTTTTCCATGCCATCAAGCTATTTTCTATCACCGTTACCACTTATAACTATCCATACCACTTGTATTTCACAATCTCTTCACCGAACTAGTGCACCTATACACCTGACAAGTGTATTGGGTGTGTTGGGGACACAAGAGACTTCTTGTATCTTGATTGCAGGGTTGCTTGAGAGGGAATACCTTGGACCACTTCCTCCCTGAGTTCGATAAACCTTGGGTGATCCACTTAAGGGACAACTTGCTGCTGTTCTACAAACCTCTGCACTTGGAGGCCCAACAACTGTCTACAATAATAGAAGTGCGTAGACACCAAGCTGTTTTCTGGCGCCATTGCCGGTGAGGTAAGGTAAAAGGTACTCACATCCTCCGGTGTGAGTGCTCGAAGTTATTTCCTTTAGATTCTGCAATTTTGTCTTTTTGTTTCTTGTTTTCACTAGTTAGGCTTAATGGAAAACAACAACAAAATTAGAGAGCTTTATAATATTTATCTTGAGTTAGGACATGAAGTGTTTGAAGAGAAAATTAAAAAACCTATGGAACTTTATTTGCATGCTAATAGCAATGTTGTTAGTATGAATTCTTTGGACACCATTATTGCTAATGCTATGGAAAAGTCTAAGCTTGGGGAAGCTAGTCTTTATGAAAATGATCTTTTTAGTCCCCCAGCTTTGGAAGATAGCTATTCTATTGCTTATGATGATACAAAACCCAAATATATGATGATTACAATGATGAGTATGATATTTTCAGTCCACCTACTATTGAGGAGAAAAATAATAATGATTACAATACGCCACCTATATTTGATGATTATGGTGATGAGAATAATAATGATAGCTATTTTGTTGAATTTGCTCCCAATACAATTAATAAGAACTGCTATGTTTATGTGGAGAGTATTAATTCTTTTATGCATGTGGCTCATGATAAGAATGTTTCATGTGATAGTTATATTGTTAATTTTATTCATGATGCTACTTAAAGTTATTATGAGAGAGGGAAACATGGTTTTATACATCTCAATAATATTAAGTTTCCCCTCTTTATGTTGAAAGTCTTGAAGTTGCACTTGTTTTTCTTTACTATGCTTGTTGCTTTATGCTTTCATGACTTGTTTATTTACAAGATTCCTATGCATAGGAAGTGGGTTAGACTTAAATGTTCTTTGCACTTGCTTCTTGATGCTCTCTTTTACTTCAACTCATATTTCCTATGTGAGCATCTTCTCAAACTATCAAGCCTAACTTAAAGGCGTTAAAGAAAAGTACTTACTGGGAGATAACCCAAAAGTTTTAGATGAGTCTTGGAAATTATTACTTCAGTAATAACCGCTCCTTATCCTTTTTATTTGCTTTTTGTGCCAAGAGTAACCTCTAATGAGAGAGAAGTAATGATTGGGAAAGTTGCTGTCCCGAAACAGATTTATGTGCTTCACCATAAAAATTCGTGTAAAATATCTGTAAGACATTTTGAGGCGTTAATATTTGTGCTTCTGACCCAGGTTGTTATCTAACTTTCGTTAGTTCAACACTTTTTGATTTGAGCAACAGAAGGTCTTAGAACAAATTCGTCTTTACCTGCTGGTCTGTTTTGACAGATTTCTGACATTTTCTGCATTTGCTTCTTGTTGGTTCCTTTTTGAGTTCTTTTGGGGAATTGAGATTTTTGAGGGAAGTGCTTCAGTAGCTAGTGTTCTAATGGAAGTTTATTTGGTGTTAGAACTGAACCTTAAGACTTATTATCTTGAGTGCACTAATGTTGTTAATAAAGATTGTGTGAAGTTTTGAATGAAAGAAAAATTTCAGGTGTATGGAAGGAATGAGTAATGAGATGAAGGATGGACTAAATCTCAAGCTTGGGGATGCCACGCGTGTCACCCCAAGAAATATCCAAGAAGTACAAGCGTCAAAGCTTGGGGATGCCCAAGGCATCCCCTTCTTCATCAATAAAAATCCCCGGTTTCTTCCAAATGCTTCATTTTTATTCTTTCATGCACAGTTGTGTTGTTCTTGGAGCGTCTTCTTTTTCGTTTTCATTTTGGTTTTTCGTTTGCTTTTGTTTTCTTAGTTTTCTGAACAAATTGGTTGGACCCCCTCTTTCATACATTGGTTTTCAAATAGTTTGGTTTGGTTTCGAAAAGAGTAGGAAAGTTCATGCTTAAGTGGTAAAAAGAGCTTGTTTTTTACTGTGGCCTATGCATTGTCATGCCATGATTGATATTGTTTTGGCTTTATGCTTAGTATTCTTTGCTTTATCATGACTTGTCATAAACGATTGAGATTGCTTAATGTGCCTTGGATGAATCATGCGTCGTTTTAGCATATTAAAGCATAGTATAGTGGTATTCTCCTTTGATGCTTTATTTGGGTTGAATTGGCGCATGCTCACACCATCTTATGACTATCTCAAGTCACCATAGCCTTTATGTTCCTTTAGTTTTCAACTTGTAGTATCACTTTATGCTTTGATCAATGATGTTTTGTCGCTCTGCATGATTATGGCCGTTACTGCTCTCTTAGTTTGTCGCTCCCAGTCTTTTGCTAGCCTCCACAACCAAGTATGAGTTCCACTCATGCATCCAACTCCCTAAACCAAGTTATTCCAAAGAGTCCACCATACCTACCTACTAGCTTATGCTATTCCAAGTATATTCATGCTTTTGTTTATCTTCCAAATTAAACTTGTTATGAGAAAACTAGTGATTAAAGCTCTCACGAACTTGATGGCACACTTTACTTTTTTGCATCTAATAAACTTGAACCATTGGGTCCTTTTTTGTTGCGTATATGCTTGCGCTTTATAAGTTGAAATTAGCACAACCATGTATCATGGGGAACGCTTTAAACATTGCACTTGTACTTTGTACCCCGTTGATATCATGTTCTTTTGCTTATGGATCCCGGCAGTGTGAAATAAAAGGGGAACTTGTAAGATCATGGAGTTTGTATGTGTGTGAGAGAAATGCCTGGGCCGCTAGCCTAAGCCATGCCTAATCGTGGTGGAAACTTGCAGCATCACCATAATGAGCACTCTATGAAGCATCCTCAATAAAAACCTATGCAAATAGCAAATAAAAAGATCGCTGAGATGCTCATTGTCTGCTTGCCTTGTCATTTTGATCATGGGATAGCTCCTCTATCATGTGCAAGGGGTACCTCGTTGGCGGTTCTTTATGATACACATGTACTTATAATGACAAGAGCTTACTTGTGACTAAAGTTGAGTAGCATGAGGTTCGGTCTTCGTAGGTAAGGGGCATGAGATTTCGGTTTATAACTTGTCAAGCATATCCTCTTAGTTGTATCACTTTAACCTTAATCACCTTCAAGATGCTTATGATAGGGGAAATGAGAGCTGAAAGCTATAAGTACCATAATTTTTGGAAGCTCTTTATGAAACTTGAATCTCTACTTCCTTCTATGAAGGCCTTTCTTCCACTTATACATTGAGTCTCCACCTTCTATCTTTATGCACTTACTTTGAGAGCATAGTGTCCATTCTTAGTTCTATGTGCATTGTCCCAAGACTTGTTGATTGATGCATACCTTGATATTGCTTGTTTTAAACTATTTGTATCTAGTCACTCTTATAAACTTTGAAGGTGTCCTATGCATTTATATTTGCTACTCTATGAGGGACAAGCTAAATGCTACTATGCTATGTTTTCTTTATGTGAAACAAACAAACGTTTTGCAAAGCATTGGTATTCATGAATCTTTTGTTTGTGCCTTTCCATGTTGCAACATAGTTTCTTTGTCTTATTGCTAGAACTTTGTCTTTCATGTTATGATTGAAGTACTATGATCCCAGTTATCCATTGTTTTACAAATACTTTGATCAAGTTTATGATGGTGCATGTCACCTCAAAAATTATTCTTTCTTTTTATCACTTACCTACTCGAGGACGAGCTGGAGTTAAGCTTGGCGATGTTGATACATTGCAAATGTATCTATAATTTTTGATGTTCCATGCTTGGTTTTATCTACTTTCTTATGTTCTGTCCACACTTTGGAGTACTTTTCATATGATTTCTTGGACTAACCTATTAACAAGAGCCATAGTGCCAGTTACCTGTTTTCTGCTGTTTTTTGGTTCCAGGAAAGTCAGAAAATCAATATTCTCGGAATTGGACGGGACAAAAGCCAAAGTCAATATCTCACCGAGGGTAACACGGAGCCAGAAGACGAGACAGAGAGGGGCCAGGGGCCAGCCACACCATTGGGTGGCGCGGGACCCCCTTGGCCGCGCCACCAGGTGGTGTGGGCCCCTCCGGCCTCCACCGACCTTGCCCTTTCGCCTATATATTCCTCCCGATACAAAAACCCTAGATCGTCAATCGAAAATCCACGAAAAGTTCCGCTGCGCCACCGCCACCGAAGGGGAGATTCGGGGGACGGAATGTCTCTGTTCCGGCACCCTGTCGGGACGGGGAAGTGCCCCCGGAGCCATCTCCATCGATCTCCACCACCATCTCCATCACCATTGTTGATTCCCATGATGAGGAGGGAGTAGTTCTTCCTCGAGGCTGAGGGTTCTACCGGTAGCTATGTTTTCATCTCTCTCTCTATGCATGATTTTATTGAGATCATGAGCTTGTAATCTATAGATCTACCTTGCTACTCAAGTGCTTTAATAGATCTCTGCTCTCCCAATGTGTGTGAAAGTGACAGCATGCTCACCATGGTGGCACTTAGGCTAGAGATTACAAATACTTGTTATGATTTATATTTGGAGTTGGATGTCATTATGAAATTGTGGTGTTTGTTGGACTCATCTAGTACTCAAGGTGATAGTGTGGGGTTTTCTAGATGGGAAAGGCTTACTTTAAGGTGTGCTGTTATAGCCCTACCAACAATTAGAGTGTGCAACCGGAGAGTAGTTAAGAGTAGTATCATAAAGAAGAATATATTTATATGAGAGTGTTCACTAGTGAAAGTATGATCCCTAGGCCTTGTTTCTAAGCATTAAAACACCGTTTGCTACTAGATCTGTTACATGTTTGCTTGCTTCCATCTTTATTTAAGTTTTACTTTAGTCTTTTCCACGCCATCAAGTTATTTTCTATCATTGTTACCAATTATAACTATCCATACCACTTGTATTTCACGATCTCTTCACCGAATTAGTGCACCTATACACCTGACAAGTGTATTGGGTGTGTTGGGGACACAAGAGACTTCTTGTATCTTGATTGCACGGTTGCTTGAGAGGGAATACCTTTGACCACTTCCTCCCTGAGTTCGATAAACCTTGGGTGATCCACTTAAGGGAAACTTGCTGCTGTTCTACAAACCTCTGCACTTGGAGGCCCAACAACTGTCTACAAGAATAGAAGTGCGTAGACATCAGAACACACATGCAATGACACTGGGTGTGGTACATGAAAATAACACACATCCAATGACACTAGTGGATCCTTATGTGGTTTGTGAGAAGAACAGACATGCAATGACTCTAGATGTGGTTCATGAGAAGACCTGACATGCAATAACACTGGTGTATCCTCATGTGGTTTGCGAGAAGAATAGACATGCAATGACTCTAGATGTGGTTCATGAGAAGAACAGACATGCAATCACACTGGTGTATCCTTATCTGGTTTGTGAGAAGAACAAACACGCAATGACACTGAGTGTGGTTCATGAAAAGAACATACATGCAATGACACTGGTGTATCCTTATGTAGTTTGTGAGAGGAACATACATGCAATCACACTGGGTGGATCCATGTGTGGTTCATGAAAAGAACACACATGCAATGACACTAGTGTATCCTTATGTGGTTTGTGAGAGGAACAGACATGCAATGACTCTAGCTATGGTTCATGAAAAGAACACACATGCAATGACACAGGTGGATCCATGTGTGGTTTATGAAAGGAACACATATGCAATGACACTGGGCGTGGTACATGAAAAGAACAGACATGCAATGATAGTGGTGGATCCATGTGTGGTTTGTGAGAAGAACACACATGCAATGACACTGGGTGTGGTTCATTAAAAGAACACACATCCAATGATACTGGTGGATCCTTATGTGGTTTGTTAGAAGAACAGATATGCAATGACTCCATATGTGGTTCATGAGAAGAACATACATGCAATGACACTGGTGTATCCTTATGTGGTTTGTCAGAAGAATAGACATGCAATGACTCTAGTTGTGGTTCATGAAAAGAACACACATGCAATGATAGTGGTGTATCCTTATGTGATTTGTGAGAAGAACAGACATGCAATGACTCTTGCTGTGGTTCATGAAAAGAACACACATGCAATGACACTAGTGCATCCATGTGTGGTTTATGAAAGGAACAGACATGCAATGACACTAGGTGTGGTTCATGAAAAGAATAGACATGCAATGACACTGGTGGATACATATGTGGTTTGTGAAAAGAACAGACATTCCATCACACTGGGTGGATCCATGTGTGGTTCGTGAAAAGAACAGACATGCAATGATACTGGTGGATCCATGTGTGGTTTGTGAGAAGAACACACATGCAATGAAATTTGGTGTGGTTCATGAAAACAACACACATCCAATGACACTGGTGGATTCTTTTGTGGTTTGTGAGAAGAACAGACATGCAATGACTCTAGATGTGGTTCATCAGAAGAACAAACATGCAATGACACAAGTGTATCCTTATGTGGTTTGTGAGAAGAACAGACATGCAATGACACTGGGTGTGGTTCATGAAAAGAACACACATGCAATGACACTGGTGTATCCTTATGTGGTTTTTCAGAAGAACAGACATGCAATGACTGTAGCTGTGGTTCATGACAAGAACAGACATGCAAAGACACTGGTGTATCCTTGTGTGGTTCGTGAGAAGAACAGACATGCGATGACTCTGGCTGTGGTTCATGAAAAGAACACACATGCAATGACACTATTGGATCCATGTGTGGTTTGTGAGAACAACAGGCATGCAATGACACTAGGTGTGGTTCATGAGAAGAACAGACATGCAATGACACAGGTGGATCCATATGTGGTTTGTGAGAGGAACAGACATGCAATGACACTGGGTGTGGTTCATGAAAAGAACAGACATGCAATGACACTAGGTGAACCCATATGTGGTTTGTGAGACGAACAGACATGCAATAACACTAGGTGTGGTTCATGAAAAGAACAGACATGCAATGAAACTGCTCGATCCACATGTGGTTTGCGAGAGGAACAGACATGCAATCACACTGGGTGGATCCATGTGTGGTTCATGAAAAGAACAGACAAGCAATGATACTGGTGGATCCATATGTGGTTTGTGAGAGGAGCACACATGCAATCACACTGGGTGGATCCATGTGTGGTTCATGAAAAGAACAGACATGCAATGACACTGGTGGATCCATGTGTGGTTTGTGAGAAGAACACACATGCAATGACACTAGGTGTGGTTCATGAAAAGAACACATATCCAATGACACTGGTGGATCCATATGTTGTTTGCGGGAAAGAATATACATGCAATGACACTGGGTGTGGTTCATGAAAAGAACACACATTAAGTAACACTAGTGGATCCTTATGTGGTTTGTGAGAAGAACAGACCTGCAATGACTCTAGTTGTGGTTCATGAAAAGAACACACATGCAATGACACTGGTGTATCCTTATGTGGTTTGTGAGAAGAACAGACATGCAATGACTAGTTGTGGTTCATGAAAAGAATACACATGCAATGACACTGGTGGATCCATGTGTGGTTTATGAAAGGAACAGACATGCAATGACTCTGGGTCTGGTTCATGAAAAGAACAGACATGCAACGACACTGGTGGATCCATATGTGGTTTGTGAAAAGAATAGACATGCAATGACACTGGGTGTGGTTCATGAAAAGAACAGACATGCAACAACACTAGTGGATCCATATGTGGTTTGTGAAAAGAACATACATGCAATCACATTGGGTGGATCCATGTGTGGTTCATGAAAGGAACATACATGCAATGATAGCGGTGGATCCATGTGAGGTTTGTGAGAGGAACACACATGCAATGACACTGGGTGTGGTTCATGAAAAGAACACACATCCAATGACACTGTGGATCCTAATGTGGTTTGTAGGAAGAATAGACATGCAATGACTCTAGATGTGGTTCATGGGAAGAACAGACATGCAATGACACTGGTGTATCCTTATGTGGTTTGTGAGAAGAACATACATCCAATGACACTAGGTTTGGTTCATGAAAAGAATACACATGCAATGACACTGGTGTATGCTTATGTGGTTTGTGAGAAGAACATACATGCAATGACTCTAGATGTGGTTCATGAGAAGAACAGACATGCAATGACACTAGTGAATCCTTATGTCCTTTGTGAGATGAACCGACATGCAATGACACTGGGTGTGGTTCATGAAAAGAACACACATGCAATGACACTGGTGGATCCTCATGTGGTTTGTGAGAAGAACAGACATGCAATGACTCTAGATTTGGTTCATGAGAAGAACAGACATGCAATGACACTGGTGTATCCTTATATGGTTTGTGAGAAGAACAGACATGCAATGACACTGGGTATGGTTCATGAAAAGAATAGACATGCAATGATACTGGTGGATCCATGTGTGGTCTGTGAGAGGAACACACATGCAATGACACTGGGTGTGGTTCATGAAAAGAACACACATCCAAGAACACTGGTAGATCCTTATGTGGTTTGTGAGAATAATAGACATGCAATGACTCTAGATGTGGTTCATGAGAAGAACAGACATGCAATGACACGGGTGTATCCTTATGTGGTTTGTGAGAAGAACAGACATGCAATGACTGTATCTGTGGTTCATGAGAAGAACAGACATGCAAAGACACTTCTGTATCCTTGTGTGGTTTGTGAGAAGAACAGACATGCGATGACTCTGGCTGTGGTTCATGAAAACAACACACATGCAATGCCACTGTTGGATCCATGTGTGGTTTGTTTGAACAACAGACATGCAATGACACTTTGTGTGGTTCATGAGAAGAACAGACATGCAATGACACTGGTGGATCCATATGTGGTTTGTGAGAGGAACAAACATGCAATGACACTGCGTGTGTTTCATGAAAGGAACAGACATGCAATGACACTGGGTGTGGTTCATGAAAAGAACGCACATCCAATAACACTAGTAGATCCTTATGTGGTTTGTGAGAAGAACAGGCATGCAATGACTCTAGATGTGGTTCATGAGAAGAACAGACATGCAATGACACTGGTGTATCCTTATGTGGTTTGTGAGAAGAACAGATATGCAATGACTCTAGCTGTGGTTCATGACAAAAACAGACATGCAAAGACATTGTTGTATCCTTATGTGGTTTGTGAGAAGAACAGACATGCGATGACTTTGGCTGTGGTTCATGAAAAGAACACACATGCAATGACACTGGTGGATCCTGTTGGGTCCGCAGCATGGAAAACAGAAAAATTTCCTACGGTGTGAACTACACGCCAAGATCTATGTACTAGGTACAAAGCAACGGGTGGACATACATCCAACGAGAACTTACCCTCGAAGACAACGAGTTTTGTTAACGAGTAGGAACTCGTGGTTGATGTAGTCGTACACTTGTCGGTCTCAAGATCGTGAGGAAGTCCAGAAGGTCCGGCTCCAGCACGTCCATCAGATCCAGCTCTAGCACCACCAAGTCCAGCACCGCAAAGCAGCGGTGCATCCGTGATCGCACACACGTCCGGTACCCCGACAACCTCCGTCCCTCGCTCTAGCAAAGCAGCGGAAGCAGCAACTCCTTTCCATATAAAGCCACTGGGAACATGTATCTCGCTAATCCGAGACCATGGGGGAATAATACTAGAGAGGGAGAGATATCCTTCACAAGGAGGTGTGTTTGAGAAGTGAGGAGAGGGTGGCCTTTTATAGGAGGAGGGGGGTGCCCCTCCTTCATGGGCGGCGCATGGAGGAGGTGTCTCTTCACCTCCTCCATTCATGTGGTGGTAACCCCTCCACTTTAAAATGCCTCTTCACATTCCCTTTTAAAGTCTCCACTTTAAATGCATTAAATTTCTCCAAATTTAATGCTCTCTCATTTAATAAAACTATTTTATTATTTTTATTCAGAATTTTGTTAATTACTTTAATTAACAAACATTCACATAAAACCCCCTGCAACATTTCAATATTACATGCAGAACCAATTTCAGCAATTTCACCCGAAACAGTTTCGGTGTCTATTGAAATAATTCCAGCGCTTTCTTAAATCTGTATCTGAAACATATTTTCTCCAAATGGCGTCGGTATCCCTTAAGTGTGTCACACTCCGGTTCGTGAATAATGCAGACATGATCGAGACCCCTCTTCGATTAATAATCAGCAGCGGGACCTAGAGATCCGTACTGACTCCTACACATTCAACGATGACTTCTGTGATCGTGAGAACCTTTAACGCTTGTAACTAAATCCCTTTGTCACGCGATATATTACATGTCCGAGATTCGATCATCGATATCTCCATACCTAGTTTGGTCTCGTTGCCGACATGCACTCTTTTCTCGTTCCCGTGATATAACATTCTAGTGATCACATCACTTGCTTGCAAGTTATCTTAATGTGATATCACCGAGAGGGCCCATAGTATATCTATCCGTCATTGGGATTGACAAATTCCACTCTTGATCCATGAGCCTCAACATAACACCTTCGTAGCACTGAACCCATCTTTATAGTCACCCTGTTATGGTGTGACGTTTGATGTTATCAAGATACTTTTCCGGTGTTAGCAATTAACATGATCTCATGGTCTAAGGAGAAAGATTACTTCGTATAGTGTTATAGCAATATAAACATAATGACTTTGATCGTAATGCTATACTTCAAATGAATGTTCATCACATCATTCCACCAATGTTGTGACCTCGTTATTAACAACATCCAATGTCCATGATCAGGAAACCTTCATCATCTTGTTAATCAACGAGCTAGTCTATAAGAGAGGCATAACTAGGAACCCTTTTTGTTTATTAAACACACATGTATTGGCGTTTCCGATCAATACAATTATAGCATGTAAAATAAACATTTATCATAAACATGGAATAAGATAATAACCACTTTATTATTGCCTCTCGGGCATATTCCCTTCAGTCTCCCACTTGCACTAGAGTCAATAATCTAGTTTGAAAAACTTTGCGTATTGAACACCTATGGCTTTCTGGTGTTGCATATACGCTATTGCTAGTGGTTAACATAATCTCCGGATCTGACAGTTTCAGGTCCGTGTGTATTTGCATGTCTTTGCGTCTCTACGCATCACACATTCTCAAATGAGATGGCATTGTATAAATTTGGTCCTTTGGTGAGACCTTTAGTTCGTTCGGCTCAAAATATGTTGATATTATTGTCAGACAATATATCTTCATAGTATTAGCCCACTTTGAACCACACCTAGTTTGATAACAAACTACTTAACACAAATGCCCTCCTTTGCTGCTACTATAGCAGTTATATACTTAGCCTTTTGTTGTAGTATCCGCACAATGTCTCAACTTTGGAACTCATCCAAATCCATCATGGAACATCCTTTCCATTTCATTGTGCCACCCATAGTCTAAATTGAGATAAATTTAATTTGTATCTTGTTACAAAACTAGTATCAATGTAACACTTTACAATGAACTACCTTTAACTATTTGTCACTTATACATGATATATTCTTAGTTCTTCCAAAGCTCATAAGAATATCTTTACTATTGTCCAATGATCATCTTATGAAGCATTCTGGTTTATGCTCATAACATTTAGAGCATAGGACATTTTGGATACATATCATGGTATAATCGATCAAAATCTTCATGTGATTTTACTCACCAAGTGTTGAAACACTTGAATTTTTATACAATCCTTTTCATGCAGCAAGAACCTTTCTTGTTGTTTCCATATTGAACCCTTTCAATATCTCATATATGTATGTCTGGCACAACCATATTAGCGCCTCAATCTATCCATATAGATATTGATGCCAAATATTCCGGTTTTGCCCAAGTCTTTCATCGAAATCTTATTTTAATGAAATTCTTAACATGTGTCAATACAAGATACATAATTTCCAATCAAAAATATGTCCTCTACATAATGTATTAGAAATATGTCTCTGCGCTCCCACTTAATTTCTTACAAATGCAAGCATCTTCATCATCTCCAATGAATTTAAACTCTTTTAACAGTTTCATCATGGTGAAGATTCCAACTCCGCTATGCTTAATTCAACTATTGAAGTTTGCATGCCCTTTAGCACCCTTTGAATTAACAAAAAAAAAACCTTCAGACCGTGTCATGTACACGTCCTAGGTAACCATTCTATTAGAAGAACCTTGTTTTGTTTATTCAACTACCATATACCAAATTATATGTAGTGGTTTCTACATTAATCCGTCAAGACTAAATATCGCTATGAAAGATCAAATCTTGTCATAGTCAACTCCTTGAACATTGTCTAAACTTATTTTCGACATGTCGACTATTTCATAGATGTTAAACATCCATGTCTATTTCTTTATAGATCCAAACACCACCGATAGGCTTCACGCCTTTCCGGAGGGTCTTCCAAGTTCAGAAACTTGATTTCTTGTGTATGGATACTATCACGGATTCTATGACTTCTAGTCATTTTATGGAGTTAGGGCCCATCATCGCTTCTTTGCATGTAGTCGGTTCATCATTGTCAAAACAATAACGACTTGCTTATCAAATCACACTATTTGATTCTTACCGACCCACACGGTTCAATAGGAACTCTAATCTCCGAGATCACACCTTTTGTAATCATGGGAGCCATGAGCATTGTGGTTGCCACCGGGATACTTTCCGGCACTGTGCTAGTTAGCACATATAGCTAAGTTTCAACAACCTTATCAAAGTTCTATTGTCCTCCCACTTAACTTTTCGTGAAAAATTCCTTCTCAAGAAACTTGACGTTCCAAGTGACAAACTCTTTTGTCCTCGGTGTTATGGAGAAATTCCCAACAAATTCTTTGGGATAACCTACAAAGACGTGCTTATCCGAATTTGGTTGTAAACATTTTACTTATGCATAGCATACCAAAATTTAAGAAAAGACAATTCGGATTTTATCCCAAACCATAACTCATATGGTGTCATTTCAACGGATCACGATGGTGCTCTTTTCAGTGTAAAAGCGGTAGTCTCTAAAGCTTCAATCCTTAAAATATAATGGCAGTTTTATAAATGACACCCTTGATCTTACCATGTCAAACATGGTTTGATTTCATCTCTCGAATATGCCATACTCCTATGGTTTACCGGGAAATCCAAATTCATGGAACAATTCCTCAAATCTTAGGTGTTTTGCTAAACATGTAACTCAAATATCTTCCTTTACGATCAAATCATAAACTCTTTTATTTCTTGTTACAATGATTTTTCACTTCATCTTGAAAGTCTTTGAACAACTTTCAAATGTTTCATACTTCTTCCTTATTAAGTAAATATACAGATATATTCACTCAAATTTTCGAAGAAAGCATATGAAGCAAAAAGATCCATCGCATATGGCTACACATAATGGACTATGCACATCAGCATGCACAATTTACAATAAGCTAGTCATATGTTCCTCTCTGGCCTATGGACGGAGTTTCAATTATCTCGAGGAAAGTCTCACAAGCGTCAATTGATCAAAATCAAAAGACTCCAAAAATCCATCAACATGGAGTTTCTTCATGTTTCCTTTCCAATATAATTTAAACAGCGATGTCACTTCATAAGTGATCTTTCAATCATTTGTCTTGCGACATTTTAGCAATAGTGTTTATGGATGTGATTTCTCCCACTAGACTTGTAAAAGTTCATCCATCCTTTATGGAATACGGTAATTATTTGAACAACCATTGTTCTCGTAATACCGGAACAAAATAACAATTATTAAAACAAAGCTTGCAGCCTAGGTTTAACGACAACGAAAAGCACAATACATCACTTATTCTCTTGCTAGTTACTTACGCCATTGCAGTTCATGAATTGCGTTGTCATGTATGACACTTCATACCAACCAATTCGGTATCCAATACCAGTATCTAATACCTAAGAACCACATTGTTTAATAAGCAAGGAATACAACCATAACATGTATATCTTCTATATACCCAAGTTGGACATCTCCAACCTTTTATTTTCTGCCAAATATTTTATAGATTCTCTTTCAACAATTCCTTTTCTTTTAAAAGAATCTATCAACATCAATAGTGGTGTCATCAACATGACACATGGTACAAAACTTGTATATAGTCAAATACTAATACCTTTGGACTTGCACTTTGAAGTGGATCACCATCATCAAATGTTTGGCATTCTTTCAAAAAATCCATTCTTGAGTAATCTATTAGTGTAGTAAACATTTTACTTATATCTTCTATTCATCCTTATCATGGCAACTTTCATGATCAAGCTACTATAGCCTATAAGGAAGAATCACGAGTATAATATCAGTTCCCAAAACCTTTTTAGTATATTAGGATGCCTAGCGTCTCCAACCTTCACAAATTCTCATACAATATGAGCACATTTATTTTGCTAAATTATACTCTATCATAATGCAACCAAAAACATTGTTTCAGATATCACAATATCTTTCACACATGATGGTTTCTGAAACAATTTTCAGCTCCAATATAATCTTGATATTAAAACAACTTTTGGATATCAATAATCATGGAGGCAAACATGATACTTTAGATACTAACATTGGAATTCTTACTCTTGATTTAATACTACTTATTAAACTTCATGGAGTAAATAGAGTTTGCTGAAAGTTTGCAATAGGACTTATAAACTTTAAATTGACATTCAAAACAATACGATACCAGTTCGTAAAGTAAATATCCAGAATTCTATAGTTCTATTATCTCAAATAAAACTAAGCATAAGGTAGAAAACGAATGCCAATGACTACAACAAACTATGCAAATTCACTTTGATTTAATTTATGACAAATTTGGTTCGACTAATCCAAATTAGAATGAAATCCCACTCAAAAACGACATCCCTCGTGTCTTTTTGGTGATTACATGAACCAAATCCACTACACCAAGTCCGATCATCACGTGAGTTGATGTAGCTTCAAAGGCGAGCATCTATATGGGCATCATATCAACTATATGACTCATGCTTAACCTTTCGGTCCGTGTTCCGAGGCCATGTCTGTACATGCTAGGCTCGCCAAGTAAGAACCTTAGTACTCGCATGTGTAAAACTGTCTTACACCTGTTTGTATGAAAGCGTAGAGTCGAGTACACCCGATCATCACGTGATGCCTCAAAACAGGATCCATAAAACGGTCCATACTTAAGGAAGAACACATTTTTATCTTGATATCTAAATGAGGGATCATCTTACAATGCTACAGAAAGCGCCAAACTAGCAGTATAAGATGCTAACATCTAATGTGTAAAGTGAGATGATATGGTCCATGCATTTGATCTCTATCACTTGCATCGTGGTATGATCTCTATCATTCCTTTGTGTGTAAGGCCAAGGTCTATGGAACTTACACGTTGAGTGTGTTGTAAAAGTATCTATCATACATCTACTTACAACAATACCATATCAAGACACTAGCCCAGCAACGATCTAAAGTAGACGCCTCTAATTTATCAATTGCAAGTTTTAAGTGGCTTAGGGCTTTCGGAGATAGAACCGTTCTTACCTACGAACATGAACCACAACAAGGATAACCAAGTTATTAGCAACTCGTTGTAAATCAGATAGTGACTATAGTAGGAGAGATAGACACCCGCCAGCCACTTATGCAAAACAAGTTGCATGTCAGTCGTGGAACCGGTCTCATGTACGATGACATGTAAGGTTGGTCCGGGCCGCTTCATACCACTATGCGACCAATATCCAAAATACATAGAAGATGCAATAATATGATCATCATCGCCCACATATAAACATATGTGTACTACCCGTCCAAAGCACCTACGCATAGATCAGGCTCTGATACCACTGTTGGGTCCGCAGCATAGAAAACAAAAAATTTCCTACGGTGTGAACTACACGCCAAGATCTATGTACTAGGTACAAAGCAACGGGTGGACAAACATCCAACGAGAACTTACCCTCGAAGACAACGAGTTTTGTTAACGAGTAGGAACTCGTGGTTGATGTAGTCGTACACTTGCCGATATCAAGATCATGAGGAAGTCCAGCAGGTCCGGCTCCAGCACGTCCATCAGATCCAGCTCCAGCACCACCAAGTCCAGCACCGCAAAGCAGCGGTGCATCCGTAGTCGCACACACGTCCGGTACCCCAATAACCTCCGTACCTCTCTCCAGCAAAGCAGCGGAAGCAGCAACTCATTTCTAGATAAAGCCACCGGGCACATGTATCTCGCTAATCCGACACCATGGGGGAATAATACTAGAGGGGGAGAGAGATCCTTCACAAGGAGGTGTGTTTGAGAAGTGAGGAGAGGGTGGCCTTTTATAGGAGGAGGGGGGGTGCCCCTCCTTCATGGGCGGCGCATGGAGGAGGTGTCTCTTCACCTCCTCCATTTATGTGGTGGTAACCCCTCCACATTAAAATGCCTCTTCACATTCCCTTTTAAAGTCTCCACTTTAAATGCATTAAATTTCTCCAAATTTAATGCTCTCTCATTTAATAAAACTCTTTTATTATTTTTATTCAGAATTTTGTTAATTACTTTAATTAACAAACATTCACATAAAACCCCCTGCAACATTTCAATATTACATGCAGAACCAATTTCAGCAATTTCACCCGAAACAGTTTCGGTGTCTATTGAAATAATTCCAGCGCTTTCTTAAATCTTTATCCGAAACATATTTGCTACAAATGGCGTCGGTATCCCTTAAGTGTGTCACACTACGGTTCGTGAATAATGCAGACATGATCGAGACCCCTCTCCGATCAATAATCAGCAGCGGGACCTTGAGATCCGTACTGACTCCTACACATTCAACGATGACTTCTGTGATCGTGAGAACCTTTAACGCTTGTAACTAAATCCCTTTGTCACACGATATATTACATGTCCGAGATTCGATCATCGATATCTCCATACCTAGTTTGATCTTGTTACCGACATGCACTTTTTTCTCGTTCCCGTGATATAACATTCTAGTGATCACATCACTTGCTTGCAAGCTATCTTAATGTGATATCACCAAGAGGGCCCAGAGTATATCTATCCGTCATCGGGATTGACAAATTCCACTCTTGATCCATGAGCCTCAACATAACACCTTCGTACCACTGAACCCATCTTTATAGTCACCCTGTTACGGTGTGACGTTTGATGTTATCAAGATACTCTTCCGGTGTTAGCAATTAACATGATCTCATGGTCTAAGGAGAAAGATTACTTCGTATAGTGTTATAGCAATATAAACATAATGACTTTGATCGTAATGCTATACTTCAAATGAATGTTCATCACATCATTCCACCAATGTTGTGACCTCGTTATTAACAACATCCAATGTCCATGATCAGGAAACCTTGATCATCTTGTTAATCAACGAGCTAGTCTATAAGAGAGGCATAACTAGGAACCCTTTTTGTTTATTAAACACAGATGTATTGACGTTTCCGATCAATACAATTATAGCATGTTGAAAGGACATTTACTATCATAATCACTTTTGGTGTTCGTTAACAACTAGTAGATCATTTTATAGTTTGTTATTGTCTACAGGTTGATGTTTTACAAAGTGAAAAGGATATTTGGCCTACGGAACATTCTCTGTGTCATTTCATGATACTTGGGGATTCCAGACCGGAGTCTCCGGTCTACCAAGACTGGAGTCTCCGGTGTGGTCCGGAGTTTCCCCAGGAGTCTCCGGTGTGTCCAGTTTTCTTGCCAGGGTCAGTCGGAGACGTGGTCCGAAGGCTGGTCCGGAGGACAGTCCGGAGGACAGTCCGGAGGACAGTCCGGAGTCTCCGGTCCTTGCCTCAGACCGGAGTCTCCGGTGCAGAAGGACCGGAGTTTCCGGTCAACTTGGCTCGCAGAACACCTGGGTCAGTCTGAGGGCTGGTCCGGAGATTGGCCGGAGTCTCCGGTGCGGACCGGAGTCTCCGGTGTCGAGGGACCGGAGTCTCCGGCCCACTTGCTTCCTAGGTGGGCTGGGTCAATCTGAGAGCTGGTCCGGAGGCTGGTCTAGAGACAGGATGGGGTCTCCGGTGCAGACCGGAGTCTCTGGTGTGAGGACCGGAGTCTCCGGTCTGACTCTTCTCCAACGGGCAGAAAACGGTTCACTGGGACATGTGGCTATAAATAGGGGACCTTATCCCCTTCCTACAGCTGCTCGTCCACCTCAAGAACACCATGTCCATTTGAGCCAGCAAATCAACAAGATCTCTTCATCCAACCATCCAAAGTCATTGATCTTTGGAGAATCGAAGGAGGAGGCCTTGATCTACATCTTCACCAGGAAAGATCTTCATTTCCCCCTCATTCACTCGAGGGCCCCTTTGCTTAGTGTTTCTTTGGAAACCCTAGGTTTTCATTTGGTTCTTACAAGCTTGTCTTTGATTGTTTGACAGCTTGCTTGTATTTGGGAGCCTCCAATTAAGTTGTGGATGTGTGCCCCGAACTTGTTGTAAGGTGCCGGCTACCACCTCGAAGGTTGCCGTATAGTGGAAGAGGTGAATCGAACCCTTTGGGGTGAGGTTCATCGGAGAACAAGGGAGGCCTCTTGTGGCGTTGGTGGTTCGATACCACCCCCTCTCCAAACGTAGACGTACTTTCCCTCAAAAGGAAGGAACTACGGGAAACAAATCCTTGTGTCTCCGAGTGCTCCACTTTGGTAACCTCTAACCTTTACCGGACTTTACTTCCTTAGTTCTTGTGCTAGTTGACATATAGGTAAATTCACCTTAGTTGCATAATCTAGAGAATTTACCTTTTGTGTCAAACCCTAATTTGATTAAGAGTAAAATTTGGAGTAGCACCTATTCACCCACCCCCCTCTAGGTGCCCATACGATCCTTTCAATTGGTATCAGAGCCTCAACTCTTTATTCGGGCTTAACCGCCTAAGAGATTATGGCCACCACTGGGGAGGAAGAAAGTGAGGATAGCCATTCGGTGACCATGGTAGATCTCAAGAAGTTGAAAACAAGCTTGAGCTCTACCTTGGGCAACGAGATCCAACAATTGTGTCTACTTGTTGAGCAACTTGTTAAGGATAAGCAAACCTCACCTCCTCCCTCTCTAGAGGAAACACCATCTAACCCAAAGGCTAAGCCTTTGGAGGAAGTGGCGAGGGATGAACATAATTCCACTAACTCCACCACCAAAAAGGGTGATGGGAAAGAAGAGTTTCATGCGGTTCCCGGATGGTACTCTCTCCACCCTCCTATCCCACATCCACACATAAATACTAGAGGAGACCCACCTAAGTTAGCTGCACATTCCTTTGCTCAATGGCAAGTTTTAATGAAATCTCATGTGCACAGCTCTTGCATTGATTTGTGGAACATTATTGAAGAATGACTCAAAATTGAAGATCCAACCAACTTGACTAGAAGAGAAGTGGTCAATAGCCAACTCAATGCGACTGCCTTGCACATGATCCAACTTGGAGTGGGGCCAAAGGATTTTCCCCACATTGAGCATTACAACACCGCCAAGGAAGCTTGGGATGCTCTCATTGACTTGTTTGTTGGCAATGAGAGTATGAGAAGAAATAGATATGATGCCTTAAGCAATGAGGCCGAAGGGTTCTTCATGAAGGATTGTGAGGATCATGAAGACATGTATCGAAGACTCAAATTCACAGCCACCACCTTTAGGAATGTTGGTGCCTCTCACATTGATGATGCTTGGATCAAGAGGAAGTATGTGAGTGCACTCATGCCTTTTGAGCCTACTGACTTGAAGAGTCTCCAAGGAAGACACAATTACCATCTCATGACCTCCAATGAAGTGATGCAAGAGATGGCCGCTGCCAAGAATGCCAAAGACGCCCACGCTCGTGCCATTGGAATGAGTAGCGGTGTCAATCTTGCCTTGAAGGCCAAGGTTGTGGAATATGATGAAGATGAAGGAAGTGGTGAGGGACTTTCAATGAGCCACCCTGAAGATGTCAAGGTAGCTCATGGTGAATACATGGCCTTCTATGCAATAAATTTTTGGAAAGATCCCGCGAAAGCCAAGATGGAAATGCAACAAAGAAACAACCCCAATGGGAGAAGAGATAGTTGTAACACCCTCAAATCGGCCCTATGCGAGTTTTAGCCCTTCCCGCCAAACCCGCATAGAAACGATTCAAGGACGCCCACCAGGCACTTTCGTGCGGGTGGAAAACGAAGTAATAACATTACTCAACAGTCCTCGACGGGACCCACAGAACAGATATATATATATATATATATAACAGCGACTCACTGAGACAAGAATACAGATATACAATACGAAGATCCAAATCACCTTGAAAACGATAGAGCGTCCGACTACGGACAAGATGCAAACGGGGCTAAGAGCCCTGAAGAATAACCAATGGCGTCCATAACCCTGCCCAGACCAAGCCGGAAGGGTAACCCTGCTAACGACGTTGATCTCAAACCTGCTAAAACAAAAGGGGTGCCGACAAAGGGCAAGGAAAAAGAGGAGCGTCAGTACTAAGGCCAGTACACGGCGAGGCTAGAATTCGGCGGCTCTCGCCTACATAGGTATGGTGGGCTGAAGCGGCAACACAGCGGCACTGCACAACCTATAGAGACTCGATATCACCGGCGGCTATTAGAGGGGGGTAAGAAATATCTATTCGGATCTAACCTGAAGCTAACACCAAACATACCCATACTGTTATTTCCCCCTCGAGACCAAACGAGGAAGTCGGACCAAGGAACTCACGCAGTTGGCAATTTTACTCATTCCATTATGGTTGCAGCAATTACTAATCAGATATATATCGCCTGAGTCATCCTGAAGCATAAGTAGTGGGCAGTTGTAGTTAACATCCAATTGTAGTTGAAACAGTTACTAGTCAAATATAATTATCCTGAGGAATCCCAAAACCCAGCAGTTGTTGGCACTATTATCACATTCCATTGGAGTTGCAATACTTACTAGGCATATAGCATGTCACAAAACAATCCAGATCCACCATCTGTTGGCATTTTTAATATCCATTCCGTTATACTTGAGCTGATTACGAGTCACATATTAAGTCAAATTTATAGCACTACTTTAGTTATGCTTGTCTATGATCGAGATACTGTGCTCCAAGTCGTCCATAACCGCGGACACGGCTTTCAGAAAGTTTTGCCCTGCAGGGGTGCACAAATAGCAACACACACTCAATCAACCTCGGAAAAACCAACTCAAAACCCAACGAGGCATTCACGACAAAGCAATCACAGGATTCATAAAATATTTCAGGGGGACACCCCACTAAGCTACCCGCAACAAAGTTGGCCGGCTCCGGAACAGACCCAGGGTTTGCGACGACAGCTGTAAACGACTGGAACCCGAAAGTGTGACTGGGCTTGTCGATACCGCGAAAACGTCGCGCGGTCCAACACAGTACAGGTGCTCCACGCACAATCTTAAATAAAGCAGTAACATGGCATACGTACAGGATAGTAATAAAGCCCCAAACTACTTTGTGGCCCCAAGAAATAGAAATGAATCAAGCTCTGGCTCAGGGGGGTCCATAAGGCATCCCGGATGTGGATAGTGCGAATAGTCGAGGAACAGGTATCAAGTACTCGGGGTCCTACGGGACACAAGTGAGCGTGGAAGAACCAAATAACATCTATTGCCCACCGATGCCTCTACATTAGTTATATCTAGCATTTTGTAATAGTTGTATTTAAAGTCATGATCAACTCCACCATAAATATCTCCACCAATAAACATCTCCACCATTCCAACAACTGTGGTACTCGACAACATGAGATCGCACCTAAGCAAGCAACTACGACTCGCAAGGCCAGCGATCCACCAAACAACAGGTAATAGGAGGTGTCCAAGGCAATATGGGGGCTGCACGGGATATAACTGGGGTACGGAAAACTAAAGCATCGCGACGCGGATAGCAATAGATCAACAGGAGGACGTAAAGACTATAAATGCAAAATAGGTAGAAGGGGGAGAGATGCTCGCCTGGGAAACACTGCCGAAGGTTCATAACCGGAGAACTTGTCGACACTCGCATCAACTCATCGGCCTAATCCGCGAAGGAGCAAACACTAGAAGAAACACCGGATGCAATATTTAATATGACGGTAGAAGATCCGGCATGATTATGATATGCATGAGAGATGAACAATTATTATGCAACAGGTTTTATATTTAGCATTTATAAAATAGGGGCTCGGAAAAGGTTCACACATCTGGGTTCGGAAGATCTTGGGTTCCGTGGTTCGGGGTTCGACAGGGTCCAGGGTTCGACGGGGATCGATCTCGGCGGGAACGTTCTCGGACAACAGAGTAGATCTTGGCGTTCCGGGAAGAAGGACTTGGTTCAGCGTCGGGGGCGCATCGGATTCGCCCTGGTCGGTGTCAATCTTGTCGTCGATGGCGAACTTGAGTGGATCAGGTACCGGGTGTTCGGATCCGGGAAATAGATCTTGTCGCACGGTGTCTGGGTAGACGAACTTGGCTGGTTGGGGACGATCTTGTCGTAGTCCTCGGTCGAGTCGGACTTGGCGTCCGGGGTGAAGTACTTGTCGTTAACGAAGAAGTTCATAGCGTTTCGGGAAGGAGACCTTGGTGTTCCGCGTCGGAAGCCTTCGTGTACGGGGTCTCGGTCAGCGGATCCATGTCGACGATCTCAAGTTGGCACGGATCCAGACTTTGGATGGCACGGGTTCTCGGAAAGGCCGTGTGGCGAACTTGGATAGGCTTCGGCACATGGCAGAAGATCTTGGCGCTACACGATACACACGGTCGACGAAGATCTTGCGCAGAACATCAGTGTCGCAAGATAACCTCTCCACTTTGCTACACCTAGCCACGTCAGACTATCTAGACGAGAGATGAACAAAACAACAGAGGAAACACGTCTTGGTCATGGACACCTGCAGAAAAACCACCAAAGCGTGACATCCTGTTAGCCTTAACCAAAACAGAGGCAACGCTCGGTGGAGACGTGCTCGAGGAGGATGGAGGCCGGCTCCGCGGCGAGGGACTCGGGCGCCAGGGAGGGAAGCGTCGGCGCCGGGAGGATTGCAACAGGGCAGGGGCCGGCTGCGCGCGGGACTCGACCTGGGACGGAGGGCGGAAGAAGCCCAGGGTGCCGGCGAGCTTGAGGCCCCACCGACGAGCGGGGGCGGGGATGCCCGCGAGTAGGAGGCCGAGGCAGCGGCGAATGGGGACGGCGACCCGCGGCCCGAGCCGGGTCAGACGGCAGAACAGCGGGGCGGAGAGAGGCCGGCGACGTGGTGAAGTCAACGGCCGGGCCGACGCGGAGTCCGTGCAGAGGTGGGGAAGCGCGGGCCCCGGCGAGCGGCGGAGGGGTCGTCGACGGGGCAGCGGGGGGACGGCGGGGTGGTGAGGCAGAGGGAACGCCAGTGGCGACGGGGTCGCGGGGTAGACGGGCATGGCGGCAGGGAGAAGTCGTGGGGACAGGGCACCGGTGGCGGAGAAGACCGCGGAGGGGGCGGAGAGGGGGCGACCGGGGCGGAACGGCGGTGGGGCTTGATCGCTGACGGCCGATGACGGGACGGCCGCGTGGCGGCGGGATCTGGCGGCGGGGTCGGGCGAGGTGCTGGGGAGGAGATGGAAGCGGGGTCGGAGGGCGACGGCCGGCGTGAGAGGAGGGCCGAGGTCGAGATCGCGGGCCGGCAGGGAACGGCCGCGCGGCGGCGGGAACTAGTGGCGATAGGCGGGCTCGTCGAGGAAGGCGGGGAGGCTCGCCGGCGGCTCGGCGGTAGGTGGCGGAGGAGGACGGGGAGGCGAGCGGCGCGTGGCCAGGACCTGGGGATGCGGGGTTGCGTGCGAGCGCGTGGGGACGCGCGGGGGGGGGGGGGGGAGAAGTGGTGGGGCCGGTCGTCGGGGTGGTGGGTATCGAGGTGGTCGGGAGCGGGTGGCGGTTGGCGATGGGATTGATGGAGGGAGCGACCAGGTGGTGGTCTGCACGTTGGGGCGCGCGCGCGGGCGGGAGAATTTGGTGGCGGGGTGGGTCCAGCTGGTGGCTCAGGTGGCGTGCTAGGCGGGAAAGGGAGGAAGTGTGGCAGGTGGCGGCGGCTGGTTGGGTGGGTCTTGGACCGGGGTGACGTGGCGAGCCGTGAGTGGCTGTGGTGATGTGGAGGGGCTGGGTAGAGTATTTGGTAGAAAAAGGGTTGGGTATTTAGACATATTAGGATTTAATTTTGGAGGTGGCCGGCTAGGCTTCGGGCCTGGCTGGCTGCCTCCTATAAAAATAATATAAAATTTGTTTATCTAAAAAGGGGCTTTTGAAAACCGTTGACAGACAAAACAAAATATTCTGGATGCCCGGGTTTTAATTTGAAATAAAGACGGGGCGTTTAGAAAAAAAACGGGCTTTTCGAAAATAGTTTTATGCAAACAAATGCAAGATGACATGAGGCTGCTAAAATGCAAGGTGGCATGATGACATGAGCACGCGGTCATGACGATGCAATGCACAAAAACAACGCGATTTTCTAGTAGTGGTTTTTGCGGGGCGCCACAATTCGACACCACTAACAATGGATCTCGCCCTCGAGATCCGCCTCATGGTACCGGAAAGAAGGTCGGCGATCTGCATCTTCTCGCTTCGTGTAGATCCTCGCGACACCACTAACAAGAGGTCGTTGTCCGTGATCGTCGAGAGAACACTCCGGGAACAAAAGGTGAAGATGGAGGTATCAACAAAATAAAGCCACCTCTAGCTTCCGTGGACGGAGTAAAATTGCTGGATCCACCGATTCAATATACAAAAGCAAATGATAAGAGTAGTCGGATGGTGATCAGTCCATCGCGCACTCAAACCATTACCCTGCACACAAATCGGAGAATTATGCAACCAACTCTCGGAATTAGACTGAAGATCTCGACAAGCGAGGTTCGGAAACAAGAGAGTGATGCAGGCTCTGCATCGGATCCGGCGTAGATGATGTCGTCGCGGCGAAAAATACCGGAAGGCACAAACAAGGAACAAAGAATGGTATCACAGATAAAGGATCACTCAGATAGCATGAAGTCCGGAGGTAGAAACACCGTTACCAAAGGAGGAAGCGACACCCTAAAGGTACGACGGAAAACCCACCCACGAGAAATCCTAGACTAGAAGAAAGAGAAGAGAGCAGGTTCAAAACACGCAGAGGTAAGAGGAGAACAGCAGAGGGGTAAGGATTAAAATCAGACCTAATCAAATCTATCCAACTGATTTTGCAAAAATAGTTTTGACACTCTACTTCGGCCATTAGCTAGGTTATCCTACAGGCTGGACTTGTGGGGTATCGCAACTGCTGAGCTCTGATACCACTCTGTAACACCCTCAAATCGGCCCTATGCGAGTCTTAGCCCTTACCGCCAAACCCGCATAGAAACGATTCAAGGACGCCCACCAGGCACTTTCGTGCGGGTGGAAAACGAAGTAATAACATTACTCAACAGTCCTCGATGGGACCCACAGAACAGATATATATATATAACAGGGACTCACTGAGTCAAGAATATAGATATACAATACGAAGATCCAAATCACCTTGAAAACGATAGAGCATCCGACTACGGACAAGATGCAAATGGGGCTAAGAGCCCTGAAGAATAACCAATGGCGTCCATAACCCTGCCCAGGCCAAGCCGGAAGGGTAACCATGCTAACGACGTCGATCTCAAACCTGCTAAAATAAAAGGGGTGCCGACAAAGGGCAAGGAAAAAGAGGAGCGTCAGTATTGAGGCCAGTACACGGCGAGGCTAGAATTCGGCGGCTCTTGCATACATAGGTATGGTGGGCTGAAGCAGTAGCGCAGCGGCACTACACAACCTATAGAGACTCGGTACCACCGGCGGCTATTAGAGGGGGGTAAGAAAGATCTATTCGGATCTAACCTAAAGCTAACACCAAACATACCCATCCTGGTATTTCCCCCTCGAGACCAAACGAGGAAGTCGGACCAAGGAACTCACGCAGTTGGCAATTTTACTCATTCCATTATGGTTGCAGCAATTACTAATCAGATATAGATCGCCTGAGTCATCCTGAAGCATAAGTAGTGGGCAGTTGTAGTTAACATCCAATTGTAGTTGAAACAGTTACTAGTCAAATATAATTATCCTGAGGAATCCCAAAACCCAGCAGTTGTTGGCACTATTATCACATTCCATTGGAGTTGCAATACTTACTAGGCATATAGCATGTTACAAAACAATCCAGATCCACCAGCTGTTGGCATTTTTAATATCCATTCCGTTATACTTGAGCTGATTACTAGTCACATATTAAGTCAAATTTATAGCACTACTTTAGTTATGCTTGTCTATGATCGAGATACTGTTCTCCAAGTCATCCATAACGTCGGACACGGCTTTCAGAAAGTTTTGCCCTGCAGGGGTGCACAAATAGCAACACACACTCGATCAACCTCGGAAAAACCAACTCAAAACCCAATGAGGCATTCACGACAAAGCAATCACAGGATTCATAAAATATTTCAGGGGGCCACCCCACTAAGCTAACCGCAAACGAAGTTGGCCGGCTCCGGAACGGACCCAGGGTTTGCGACGATGGCTCTAAACGACTGGGAACCCGAAAGTGTGACTGGGCTTGTCGATACCGTGAAAACATGGCGCGATCCAAAACAGTACAGGTCCTCCACGCACAATCTTAAATAAAGCAGTAACATGGCATACGTACAGGATAGTAATAAAGCCCCAAACTACTTTGTGGCCCCAAGAAATAGAAATGAATCAAGCTCTGGCTCAGGGGGGTCCATAAGGCCTCCCAGATGTGGATAGTGCGAATAGTGGAGGAACAGGTATCAAGTACTCGGCGTCCTACGGGACACAAGTGAGCGTGGAAGAACCAAATAACATCTATTGCCCAGCGATGCCTCTGCATTAGTTATATCTAGCATTTTTTAATAGTTGTATTTAAAGTCATGATCAACTCCACCATAAATCTCTCCACCAATAAACATCTCCACCATTCCAACAACTGTGGTACTCGACAACACGAGATCGCACCTGAGCAAGCAACTACGACTCGCAAGGCCAGCTATCCACCAAACAATAGATAATAGGAGGTGTCCAAGGCAATATGGAGGCTGCACGGGATATAACTGGGGTACGGAAAACTAAAGCATCGCGACGCGGATAGCAATAGATCAACAGGAGGAAGTAAAGACTATAAATGCAAAATAGGTAGAAGGGGGAGAGATGCTCGCCTGGGAAACACTGCCGAAGGTTCATAACCGGAGAACTTGTCGACACTCGCATCAACTCATCGGCCTAATCCGCGAAGGAGCAAACACTAGAAGAAACACCGGATGCAATATTTAATATGACGGTAGAAGATCCGGCATGATTATGATATGCATGAGAGATGAACAATTATTATGCAACAGGTTTTATATTTAGCATTTATAAAATAGGGGCTCGGAAAAGGTTCACACATCTGCGTTCGGAAGATCTTGGGTTCCGTGGTTCGGGGTTCGACAGGGTCCAGGGTTCGACGGGGATCGATCTCGGCGGGAACGTTCTCGGACAACAGAGTAGATCTTGGCGTTCCGGGAAGAAGGACTTGGTTCGGCGTCGGGGACGCATCGGATTCGCCCTGGTCGGTGTCGATCTTGTCATCGATGGCGAACTTGAGTGGATCGGGTACCGGGTCTTCGGATCCGGGAAGTAGATCTTGTCGCACGGTGTCCGGGTAGGCGAACTTGGCTGGTTGGGGACGATCTTGTCGTAGTCCTCGGGTCGGACTTGGCGTCCGGGGTGAAGTACTTGTCGTTAACGAAGAAGTTCATCGCGTTTCAGGAAGGAGACCTTGGTGTTCCACGTCAGAAGCCTTTGTGTATGGGGTCTCGGTCAGCAGATCCATGTCGATGATCTCGAGTTGGCACGGATCCAGAGTTCGGATGGCACGGGTTCTCGGAAAGGCCGTGTGGCCAACTTGGATAGGCTTCGGCACATGGCAGAAGATCTTGGCTCTACACGATACACACGGTCGATGAAGATCTTGTGCAGAACTTCAGTGTCGCAAGATAACCTCTCCACTTCGCTACACCTGGTCGCGTCAGACTATCTGGACGAGAGATGAACAAAACAACAGAGGAAACACGTCTTGGTCATGGACACCTGCAGAAAAACCACCAAAGCGTGACATCCTGTTAGCCTTAACCAAAACAGAGGCAACGCTCGGTGGAGACGTGCTCGAGGAGGACGGCGGCCGGCTCCGCGGCGAGGGACTCGGGCGCCAGGGAGGGAAGCGTCGGCGCCGGGAGGAAGGCAGCAGGGCAGGGTCCGGCGGTACGCGGGACTCGACCTGGGACGGAGGGCGGAAGAAGCCCAGGGTGCCGGCGAGCTTGAGGCCCCACCGACGATCGGGGGCGGGGATGCCCGCGAGTAGGAGGCCAAGGCTGCGACGAATGGGGACGGCGACCCGCGGCCCGAGCCGGGTCAGACGGCAGAACGGCGGGACGAAGAGAGGCCGGCGACGTGGTGAAGTCCACGGCCGGGCCGGCGCGGAGTCCGTGCAGAGGTGGGGAAGCGCGGGCCCCGGCGAGCGGCGAAAGGGTCGTCGATGGGGCGGCGCGGGGACGACGGGGTGGTGAGGCAGAGGGAACGCCGGCGGCGACGGGGTCGCGGGGTAGACGGGCATGGCGGCGGGGAGAAGGCGCGGGGACGGGGCGCCGGTGGCGGAGAAGACCGTGGCGGGGACGGAGAGGGGGCGACCGGGGCGGAATGACGGTGGGGCTTGGTCGCTGACGGCCGGCGACAGGACAGCCGCGCGGCGGTGGGATCTGGCGGCGGGGTCGGGCGAGGTGCTGGGGAGGAGATGGAAGCGGGGTCGGAGGGCGACGGCCGGCGTGGGAGGAGGGCCGAGGTCGAGGTCGCAGGCCGGCGGGGAACGGCCGCGCGGCGGCGGGAACTGGTGGCGGTAGGTGGGCTCGTGGAGGAAGGCGGGGCGGCTCGCCGGCAGCTCGGCGGTACGTGGCGGAGGAGGACGGGGAGGCGAGCGGCGCATGGCCAGGACCTGGGGATGCGGGGTTGCGTGCGGGCGCGTGGGGACGTGCGCGGGGGGGGGGGGGGAAGTGGTGGGGCCGGACGTCGGGGTGGTGGGGATCAAGGTGGTCGGGAGCGGGTGGCGGTTGGCGATGGGATTGATGGAGGGAGCGAACAGGTGGTGGTCTGCGCGTTGGGGCGCGCGCGCGGGCAGGAGAAATTGGTGTCGGGGTGGGTCCAGCTGGCGGCTCAGGTGGCGTGCTAGGCGGGAAAGGGAGGAAGTGTGGCAGGTGGCGGCGGCTGGTTGGGTGGGTCTTGGACCAGGGTGACGTGGCGAGCCGTGAGTGGCTGTGGTGATGTGGAGGGGCTGGGTAGAGTATTTGGTAGAAAAAGGGTTGGGTATTTAGACAGATTAGGATTTAATTTTGGAGGTGGCCGGCTAGGCTTCGGGCCTAGCTGGCTGCTTCCTATAAAAATAATATAAAATTTGTTTATCTAAAACGGGGCTTTTGAAAACCGTTGACAGACAAAACAAAATATTCCGGAGGCCCGGGTTTTAATTTGAAATAAAGACGGGGCATTTAGAAAACAAAAACGGGCTTTTCGAAAATAGTTTTATGCAAACAAATGCAAGATGACATGACGATGCTCAAATTCAAGGTGGCATGATGACATGAGCATGCGGTCATGATGATACAATGCACAAAAACAACGCGATTTTCTAGTAGTGGTTTTTGCGGGGTGCCACAATAGTGGTTCCAAGTTGAGAACTTGCTTCAACTGTGGTGACCGCTATCACTTTGTTGCAGCTTGTCCCTATGAGAAAAGAGGAGATCATGGTGGTAAACTTGTGTTGAAGAAGACCTCCAAAGCTCCCTACAAGAAACCCTTCGTCAAGAGGAACTCAACCAACAAGAAGCCGGGAGAAATTTCTTTGATCACATGAAGAGTTCTCCTCCGATGATGATGAAGAAGAGGAAGATGAGGATACACCAAGTGGTGTGGCGGCTCTTGCCACCACCTCTACTCCTTCATACTCACTTTTTGACTCTCCAAATGAGAACCTCTCCAACAAGAACGTCACTTGTCTTATGGCAAGAGGAACGGAGGTATTATCATCATCACACTCCACTTCTTTAATCAATGATGATTTTGATGATGAGTTATCTCTTGAGGTCAAAAAGGAACTAGTGGCTTTTGTTGTGTTCATGAATAACTTGCAAGGTGAACACAAGAAACATGTTGTGGACCTCTTAAATCAACTTTCACACACACAAGAACTTCTAGATGAGAGATGTCAATTAGGAAGAGAGCATATGATTGAGATAGAAGCTCTTAATAATGCTCTAGAATAAGAACAAGAAACTAGAATATCTCTTGAAACTAAACTAGAGGGCCTTGATGGTGCTAATGATCTCATTATTAATAAACTCATCAAGGAACGTGATCATGCTATTGCTAAATACAAAAAGGCTAAAAAGGATAAGATTGAGTTTGGTGTTGTTCATGGAAAACTTGCCGAGGATTTTAGGACACTTGACAAGGCTCACAAGGCCTTGGAAAGTGAACTCGTGTCACTCACAAAGTCTTGTGGAAAGCTTCAAACTCAATTGATCAATGCTCCCTCACCTAGTACATTCATTCCTTCTAGTTGTACAAATACTCTTGAAGAACATGCTAGGTTGAAGGAGAAGCTAGGTAAGACCTCCTTTCCCAAAGGAAACAAGTCTATTGATGACCTCTTAAACAAGCAAAGGTCAAATGGTGAAAAAGGGGGCATTGGCTTTGTCTCTAAAGCCAAGAAGAAAAAGAACAATAAGAAGAAGAAGGCCAACCCCGCCCAAGAAAAGAACAAGGTCATTGTGGGAAGTAAGACCACAAGTGGCAAAAATATGTCTCGTGATGACTTCGCGGGAAGTGCTAACCCTCACTATGTATTAATGCGTGATTATTATGGTGATGTGTATGCAAAATATGTTGGCCCATTTAATGGTTATATTGCATGGTCTATTTGGGTTCCCAAGACCCTTGTTGCTAACAAAAGAGGACCCATTGAAAAATGGGTACCTAAGAACTAGTTTGATCTTTTGTAGACCTATGCTTCTAGAGGGTCAAAATGGGTGCTTGATAGTGGATGCACAAGTCATATGACCGGAAGCGCATCTAGTGTCAAGGAATTGAGACCAAATGTTGAGCAAATATCTGTGACATATGCCGACAAGTCAAAGTCTAAGGTAATGGGTTTCGGCAAAGTTGTGGTTGCACACGATATCACTCTCGTGGACATCATGCTTGTTGAGACCCTTGGTTATAATTTACTTTAAGTCTGTGCTCTAGGAAAGATGTTTTGCTGTCTTTATTGATGTTGATATTATGATCCTCTTGTGGAGCAAGTCTCTAAAGGTTGCTTTTGTTGGGTACGTCGAAGATGACTTGTATGTGGTGGACTTCTCGGGGAAAACCACTATAAGTCCGATGTGCCTTTTTGGAAAAGCCGACGTGGGTTGGCTATTGCATCGCCGCCTAGCCCATGTCAACATGAGAACTTTGCAAAGCCTTCACAAGGATGGTCATATTGTTGGACTAAAAGAAAATGTTTGTTTTGACAAAGATCGTGTTTGCAGGGCATGTCTTGAAGGAAAAATGCATGACTCTCCCCACAAGCCAAAGAACTACATCAAGTCAAAGAGGATCTTGGAGCTCCTTCATGTGGATCTCTTTGGTCCTCCCTCTCATGCAAGCCTTGGTGGGAAGAAATATTGTCTGGTGATTGTTGATGACTACTCAAGATACACTTGGGTATATTTCTTCAAGCTAAAAAGTGAGACCCAAGAGAACTTCATTGACTTCATCAACATGGCTCAACGCCAACACAATGTTCCGATATTGACAATAAGAAGTGACAACGGTACTGAATTCAAGAACTACACATTGAATGGATTTCTTAGTGATGAGGGAATAAAACATCAATATTCCGCTGCATATACCCCTCAACAAAACGGTGTCTTTGAGAGGAAGAACCGGACTCTTATTGATATGGCAAGGACCATGTTGGTGGAGTTTAAGTCTCCATACAATTTTTGGGCTGAAGCCATCTCCACTACATTCCATGCTTCAAACCGTCTCTACCTCCGCAAAGAATTGGTCAAGACCCCATATGAAATACTTACCGGTAACAAGCCCAACGTCTCATACTTCTGGGTGTTCGGTTGTAAGTGCTTCTATCGTATTAAGGGTATTCGTTTGTCCAAGTTTGATTCCAAAGCATTAGAGGGTATTTTTGTTGGTTATGGTCTCGAATCCCACACTTATAGAGTCTATGACATGCTCTCTAGAGTTGTCATAGAATCTTGTAGTGTGGTGTTTGAAGAATATGATGGTCCCCAAGCGGGGCGTGTTGATGTTTGTGATATAGATGATGAAATGCCTCAGGAAGCCATAGGAAGAATGGGTGCGGGTTTCATCCGTCCTATTGAGGAACCCCTTATGGCTGATCGAGAAGAACTATGCTCTACTCAAGTGGAGCCCTCATCTTCACAACATCCACAAGCTCCGATCGGAGGGGACAATGACCCACACCAAGAACAAGTTGTGGACCCTGAACCCACTGATCAAGAAGATGCCTCCAACCAAGAAGTGATTGAGTCTCCGTTTGCTAGAATTCCAGTGGTGCTAAGGCAATTACACAAGGAAGATCTGTACAAACTGCCATAAGAACAGCTGAATACCTTGCCAGTCATGGGCTTGATCATGACCAAGGTCAATCTCTGCCTCCTGTAGAAGAGGATATCTCCAATGAAGATCAAGGTCAAGTTGATGGTCATGACGAGGACCAAAATGATGAAGTGATTCCCACAAGAAACAACAAGGAAATCGAAACTCGTCGCCAAGCTAGAATGGATAGAATTCTGGAATTAAGAGACCACACTCTTAAGAAGGTGGTAGGAGATGTAAGAAGAGGGATATCTACTCGAGCACAATTGAAGAAATTTGGTGAGCACCAAGCACACATTTCCATGGTGGAACCAAAGAAAGTATGGGAAGCTCTTGAAGATTCGGATTGGTTGGATGCAATGCACAATGAGCTCAATAACTTTGAGAGAAACAAATATGGAAGTTAGTGGAGAAGCCAAAAGATTGCCGCAATGTCATAGGCACCAAGTGGATTTTCAAGAACAAGCAAGATGAGCATGGAATTGTGATAAGGAACAAGGCAAGATTGGTTGCACAAGGGTTCTCTCAAATTGAAGGCATTGATTATGGAGAGACTTATGCACCTGTGGCTCGCCTTGAGTCCATCAGTATCCTTCTTGCTTATGCGGCACATCATAAATTTAAACTACAACAAATGGATGTAGAAAGTGCATTTCTTAATGGTCCATTGCATGAGTTGGTATATGTGAAACAACCCCCGGGGTTTGAGGATCCCAACTTCCCAAACCACGTCTACAAACTCGATAAGGCACTCTATGGGTTCAAACAAGCCGCACACACGTGGTATGAGCACCTTAGAGAGTTGTTGTTAGATCATGGGTTTGAGGTTGGGAAAATCGGTCCCACTCTTTTTACTAAGAAGGTCAATGGGGAACTTTTTGTATGCCAAATCTATGTAGATGATATTATCTTTGGCTCATCTAACAAAGCTTTTAATGATGAATTCTCAAAGCTTATGAATGACAGGTTCAGGATGTCTATGATGGGTGAATTGAGAGTTTTTTTTGGCTTTGAGATCAAGCAAGTAAGAGCAGGAACATTCTTCAACCAAGCCAAGTATACTCAAGATATGCTCAAAAGATTCAACATGAAAGACCTAAATGGAGCTCCCACTCCCATGGCAACAAAGACTCATCTTGAACTAAATCCAAATGGTAAAGACGTGGATCAAAAGGTATATTGATCCATGATTGGCTCTTTGCTTTACCTTTGCGCATCTAGACCCGATATTGTGTTGAGTGTAGGAGTGTGTGCAAGATATCAAGCGGCTCCTAAAGAAAGCCATTTGATGGCGGTCAAGAGAATCTTTCGATATTTGGTCCATACCCCAAACTATGGTATTTGGTATCCTAGGGGCTCAACTTTCTCTCTTTGTGGGTACACGGATTCGGATTGGGCTGGTGACAAGGATGATAGAAAATCAACCTCCGGGGATTGCCAATTCCTTGGGAGGTCCTTGGTGTGTTGGTCTTCTAAGAAGCAAAATTGTATATCTCTTTCCATCACCGAAGCCGAGTATGTGGCAGCTGCTAGTGCTTGTACACAATTGCTGTGGATGAGGCAAACTTTAAAGGAATACGGTGTCCATTGTGACAAAGTGCCTCTTCTATATGACAATGAAAGTGCTATCAAGATTGCATATAACCCAGTGGATCATACAAGGACAAAGCATATTGAGATTCGTCATCACTTCATTAGAGATCATGTTCCTGAGGTGATATTGAGCTATCATATGTGTTAACCAAAGACCAACTTGCTGACATTTTCACGAAGCCACTTGATGAAGCAAGGTTTTGTTTTTTGAGGAATGAACTAAATATCGTGGATTCTAGGAGCTTAACTTGATTACCTTGCATACTCACCTATGTCTTGACCCATATTTGGTGTAGGTGCGGGCATGGAGATAGGGGGAGTGCGGTCTTAATACATTGGACTATCCCTTCCCCATAATGCCAACATTAAGAAATTCAATTCTCTTAATATCATTTTGTGATATGTGAGCTTCATTGATGAGTAGTGGCTATGAACCCAAGGATAATTCTTCGCGGTGTCATACCACAAACACTTACATGGTGGCCTCGACCACCGTCCTCTTCTTATTGAAGAGTTGGTTCATTTGATTTGGAACTTAAGTTGACATCTTCTTGAATATCAACGTTTTCCTTGGTTTTTCACAGTATGTCTTCTTAACCCAAGCCTTCTCTCTGTCTTGGAAACTATATCTATCTAATATATGTCCCCATACACATATCTTGGAGCTTTTGGTCGAGGGGGACCGGAGTCTCCGGTGTGGACGGTTTCTGTCCACTTAAAGGGAGGACGGGGTGAACTGAAACAGCAGTTTCATTCATCCACCCCCGTCCTCCCCTCTCTACCCCGTCGCCCTCTCTTCTAGATCTCCTCCCCGGAGGCCAAGAAGCCCCTGGGATCCGCCGTGCCGCCGGCCAATCATCTCCTCTCCACCTTTGGGTGATTCCCACCGGTGGAATCCATCCCATGGACGGATCTGGTACCTCTCCTCCTCGTTTTCTACTTAGGGTTCTTCCCTTGATTTGGTTTTGAGGATTGGTACTAATTTTTGCCACGGGAACTCATGTATTGCGAGCACCTGAGCACTTTACTCTCGTCACCCTGCCCGATCTACTGAATTCGAACCCATTGAAGCCTTCCTGGTCATCTCCCGAGTATCCTGACCGGAGACTCCGGCCCCCAGACCGGAGACTCTGGTCCATGCCGGAGACTCCGGTCCATCGTACCGGAGACTCCGGTCTGTGCCGGAAACTCCGGTGTTGGCCATGGAGACTCCGCTGTAGATCTAATCCACCAAATCTTGCAAGGTCTCAAGGGTCCTGTGCTGCCTCCTTGGGACATATATACTTACCTCCATGCTATCTCCCTCGCTGCTTTTCACAGGTTCTGGCTCTCGTCATCCTCCCCGCACCAAGTCCAAGACAAAGAGAGAGGATCCTCGCTATGATGAGTCCGAGGGTCAGTACGTGGTGCCCCCATCCAACCGAATACAGCTGGCCCGTGATGCAGCCTATATGAGGCGGGACAAGGACAAGGCTGAGGAAGCAAACCGTGCCAAGAGGGCAAAATATGACAACCTACAGTCATTGGCCCGCATGTCCAAGCAGGAGTTCCGTGAGCTACGGAAGACCGATTTCTATGCACTGCCGCGCACCATTGATGACCCCTGCTACTAGAGGAAGGAGCAAGCTGTCTTCATGAAAGACATTTACGGTGTTCTCAAGAAATCTCATGTGTGCCCTCGGAAATACTTAAGTGTTGACCAGATGCGGAATAGCTCCTACTTCTCGGATGCACTATGGATTAGTGAGAAGTTGGGGCTGTTCAATTTGATGGAGATCTGTGAAGACTACAACATCACACTTGTGCAGCAGTTCTATGCCACTGTGGTGTTTGGGACTGACCAAGCTAGGACGATGACTTGGATGACTGGCAACCACCGCTGTTCTGCCACCTTTATGACTTTGCTGATCCCATCTTCGAGACATTTCAGGGGGTCTCTACTCATGTTGGAGCTCGCATGCACTCAGCAGCTCTCGGGGTGAACAAGAGCAAGCTTGCCCCGTTATATGGTCGTGAGGGTGTTGTGGGGGGTCCAAGGGACTCAAGCCTCTCTACAACCTGATGCTGAGGATCTTCCGCCAGACCATTTCCCCTGGTGCTGGGAATGATGATGCCATCAGGTGTGGGTTGGTCAACTTGCTGCATCACACTCACAAGATCTACATGGCTGGCCCCGATGCTGATGCTAATCCTATTGATGTTATGGATTACATTTTTGAGGAGATGTATCATGCCATCTTATACAAGAAGGCCCCTCCATATGCTCCTTTGGTCATGAGGCTCATCAACACTCAGGAACATGGTTCTCCGCTGGCTATGCCTCCCTACCTTACCGAGCACACTCTTGTCTCTCTCCAGCAGAAAGGGGCAATGAGGGCTCCTCCTAGACGCTCCTATGCGCGTGTGGAGGAGGAGATCTCAGAGACAGACAGGCCCCCCTCTCCTCCTAGGGCTCGGAGGAAGAATGCCTCCAATGGCCCTCTTCCTTCCATGACACGTGACTATGTACGTGAGAAGGTAAAGAAGGCCTCATTCTGGGGGAGGACCCTGTGTTGCATGAATGTGGACATCCGCAAGCAACAGCATGATTTCTACAAGAGCAACCGTCGTATCGAGAAACTACTGAAGGAGATCAAGGCTCAGGGTGAGGAAGATGATGAGGAAGGGGAGGTTGAGTACACTGACGAGCATGGCGCCCAGCCATCCATCGAGTCTGATCACACTCTTTCGTTTGGGGCATGGAATGCCCAACAGGACAGCTTGGTGGATTGGGAGACCTTTGCTGATGTTACTTCTGGTTGTGGGCACCAAGGTGCATCTGGTTCTCGCCCTCACGGCAAAGGGCCTGCAGCTCCAGATGATGATGATGATGAGGACTAGGAGATGGGTGAGGAGGACGGGGAGGATGATGACGAGGACTACTGATCCGTTGGGGCGCTAGCTTAGGTCTTTTCCCTTTTTCGGTGTTTCGATGCCAATGGGGGAGAAGACATTGTCATCGGGATTTGCATGGGCTTGGGCTATTTGATTCTTATTTGCCATCTCGATCTCGTTTTCATTTCTATTTGCTTATTGAGATACTGTTTGCAATTTATGTGTCACTCTGTGGGCACGCCCACATTATTGTAACTTGTGTGAGAACTATGTGTTTTATCCATGCTCTACCTACCTTGCCTGCATTACATGTTTAAACGTGTGCACATATGCAGGGGGAGTCATTGCAAACTATTTTATATTCAAAATCACTTGATGTCATCGAACACCAAAAAGGGGGAGATTGAAAGGACTATTGTCTACAGGTTGATGTTTTACAAAGTGAAAAGGACCTTTGGCCTGCGGAACATTCTCTACGTAATTTCATGATGCTTGGGGATTCCAGACCGACTCTCCGGTCTACCAAGACCGGAGTCCCCGGTGTGGTCTGGAGTTTCCCCAGGAGTCTCCGATGTGTCTCCTGCTTTCCTGCCAGGGTCAGTCGAAGAGGTGGTCTTGAGGCTGGTCCGGAGGACGGTCCGGAGTTTCCGGTCCTTGCCTCAGACTGGAGTCTCTGGTGCAGAAGGACCGGAGTTTCCAGTCAATTTGCCTCGCAGAAGGCCTGGGTCAGTCTGAGGGCTGGTCCGGAGATTGGCCGGAGTCTCTGGTGCGGACCGAAGTCTCCGGTGTCGAGGGACCAGAGACTCCGGCCCACTTGCTTCCTAGGTGGGCTGGGTCAATCTGAGAGCTGGTCCGGAGGCTGGTCCGGAGACAGGATGGAGTCTCCGGTGCAGACCGGAGTCTCCAGTGTGAGTACCGGAGTCTCCGGTCTGACTCTTCTCCAACGGGCAGAAAACGGTTCACTGGGACATGTGGCTATAAATAGGGGACCTTATCCCCTTCCTACAGCTGCTCGTCCACCTCAAGAACACCATGTCCATTTGAGCCACCAAATCAACAAGATCTCTTCATCCAACCAACCAAAGTCATTGATCTTTGGAGAATCGAATGAGGAGGCCTTGATCTACATCTTCACCAAGAGAGATCTTCATTTCCCCCTCATTCACTCGAGGGCCCCTTTGCTCTAGTGTTTCTTTGGAAACCCTAGGTTTTGATTTGGTTCTTCCAAGCTTGTCTTTGATTGTTTGACAGCTTGCTTGTATTTGGGAGCCTCCAATTAAGTTGTGGATGTGTGCCCCGAACTTGTTGTAAGGTGCCGCCTACCACCTCGAAGGTTGCCGTATAGTGGAAGAGGTGAATCGAACCCTTTGGGGTGAGGTTCATCGGAGAACAACGGAGGCCTCTTGTGGCGTTGGTGGTTTGATACCACCCCCTCTCCAAACATAGACGTACTTCCCCTCAAAAGGAAGGAACTACGGGAAACAAATCCTTGTGTCTCCGAGCGCTCCACTTTGGTTACCTCTAACCTTTACCGCACTTTACTTCCTTAGTTCTTGTGCTAGGTGACATATAGGTAAATTCACCTTAGTTGCATAATCTAGAGAATTTACCTTTTGTGTCAAACCATAAGTTAAGAGTAAAATTTGGAGTAGCACCTATTCACCCCCCCTCTAGGTGTCCATACGATCCTTTCACATGTAAAATAAACATTTATCATAAACATGGAATAAGATAATAACCACTTTATTATTGCCTCTCGGGCATATTCCCTTCAGATCCATGTGTGGTTTGTGAGAATAACAGACATGCAATGACACTGGGTGTGGTTCATGAGAAGAACAAACATGCCATGACACTAGTGGATCCATATGTGGTTTGTGAGAGGAACATACATGCAATGACACTAGGTGTGGTTCATGAAAAGAACACACATGCAATGACAATGGGTGAACCCATATGTGGTTTGTGAGAGGAACATACATGCAATGACACTGGGTGTGGTTCATGAAAAGAATAGACATGCAGTGACACTGGTTGATCCATACGTGGTTTGTGAGAGGAACAGATATGCAATCACACTGGGTGGATCCATGTGTGGTTCATGAAAAGAACAGACCTGCAATGATACTAGTGGATCCATGTGTGGTTTGTGAGACGAACAAACATGCAATCACACTGGGTGGATCCATGTGTGGTTCTTGAAAAGAACAAACATGCAATGACACTGGTTGATCCATGTGTAGTTTGTGAGAAGAACACACATGCAATGACACTAGGTGTGGTTCATGAAAATAACACACATCCAATGACACTAGCGGATGCTTATGTGGTTTGTCAGAAGAACATACATGCAATGACTCTAGCTGTGGTTCATGAAAAGAACACACATGCAATGACACTAGTGGATCCATGTGTGGTTTATGAAAGGAACAGACATGCAATGACACCGGGTGTGGTTCATGAAAAAAA